>OY997270.1:334038847-334638847 GCA_963921465.1 Triticum timopheevii
ACGCGCTATCTCAGAGTCCCAAAACATTGATTAATAGTCCATGAAACGGGCCAGAATCGGCCAAAACTGCCAGTGTTGATGACCGACACGTAAGCGCACCCTAGTGTTCTATAACTATGGAATCGCTTCGGGACCCCAAAACGGTGAGTAATAATCCAAGAAACTGGCTAGAATCGGCCAAAACTGCGAGTGTTTGATGACCGACACTTAACGCACCGAGGGTTTGTTAATCGTGGAAATCACTCTTGGGACCCCAAAACAGTGAGTAATAGTCCCATGAAACGGGCCAGAATCGGCCAAAACTGCCAGTGTTGATGACCGACATGTAAGCACACCCTGGGGTTCAATAACTATGGAAATCACTCCGGGACCCCAAAACATTGATTAATAGTCCATGAAACGGGCCAGAATCGGCCAAAACTGCCAGTGTTGATGACCGACACTTAAACGCACCCCAGGGTTTGTTTAATCGTGGAAATCACTCTTGGACCCCAAAACAGTGAGTAATAGTCCCATGAAACGACCCGAATCGGCCAAAACTGCGAGTGTTGATGACCGACACGTAAGCGCACCCTAGGGTTCTATAACTATGGAAATCGCTTCGGGACCCCAAAACGTTGAGTAATAATACAAGAAACTGGCTAGAATCGGCCAAAAACTGCGAGTGTTGATGACCGACACTTAAACGCACCCCAGGGTTTGTTAATCGTGGAAATCACTCTTGGACCCCCAAAACAGTGAGTAATAGTCAATGAAACGGACCCGAATCGGCCAAAACTGCGAGTGTTGATGACCGACACGTAAGCGCACCCTAGGGTTCTATAACTATGGAAATTGCTTCGGGACCCCCAAACGTTGAGTAATAATCCAAGAAACTGGCCAGAATCGGCCAAAACTGCGAGTGTTGATGAACATAACGTAAACGCACCCAGGGTTCGTTTATCATGGAAATCACTCTGGGACCCCCAAAACAGTGAGTAATAGTCCATGAAACGGGCCCAGAATCGGCCAAAACTGCCAGTGTTGATGACCGACATGTAAGCACACCCTGGGGGTTCAATAACTATGGAAATCACTCCGGGACCCCAAAACATTGATTAATAGTCCATGAAACGGGCCAGAATCGGCCAAAACTGCCAAGTGTTGATGACCGACACGTAAGCGCACCCTAGGGTTCTATAACTATGGAAATCGCTTCGGGACCCCAAAACGTTGAGTAATAATCCCAGAAACTGGCTAGAATCGGCCAAAACTGCGAGTGTTGATGAACCATAACGTAAACGCACCCAGGGTTTGTTAATCGTGGAAATCACTCTGGGACCCCAAAACAGTGAGTAATAGTCCATGAAACGGCCAGAATCGGCCAAAACTACTAGTTTTGATGACCGACACGTAAGCGTACCCTGGGGTTCAATTACTATGGAAATCGCTTCGGGACCCCAAAACGGTGAGTAATAATCCAACAAACTGGCCAGAATCGGCAAAACTGCGAGTGTTGATGACCGACACTTAAACGCACCCCAGGGTTTGTTAATCGTGGAAATCACTCTTGGACCCCAAAACAGTGAGTAATAGTCCATGAAACGGACCCGAATCGGCCAAAACTGCGAGTGTTGATGACCGACACGTAAGCGCACCCTAGGGTTCTATAACTATGGAAATTGCTTCGGGACCCCAAAACGTTGAGTAATAATCCAAGAAACTGGCCAGAATCGGCCAAAACTGCGAGTGTTGATGAACATAACGTAACGCACCCAGGGTTCGTTTATCATGGAAATCACTCCTGCGACCCCCAAAACAGTGAGTAATAGTCCATGAAACGGGCCAGAATCGGCCAAAACTGCCAGTGTTGATGACCGACATGTAAGCACACCCCTGGGGTTCAATAACTATGGAAATCACTCCGGGACCCCAAAACATTGATTAATAGTCCATGAAACGGGCCAGAATCGGCCAAAACTGCCAGTGTTGATGACCGACACGTAAGCGCACCCTAGTGTTCTATAACTATGGAAATCGCTTCGGGACCCCAAAATCGGTGAGTAATAATCCAAGAAACTGGCTAGAATCGGCCCAAAACTGCGAGTGTTGATGACCGACACTTAAACGCACCCCAGGGTTTGGGTTAATCGTGGAAATCACTCTTGGACCCCAAAACAGTGAGTAATAGTCCATGAAACGGACCAGAATCGGCCAAAACTGCCAGTGTTGATGACCGACACGTAAGCGCACCCTAGGGTTCTATAACTATGGAAATCGCTTCTGGACCCCAAAACGATGGGTAATAATCCAAGAAACTGGCCAGAATCGGCCAAAACTGTCAGTGTTGATGACCGACACTTAACCGACCCCAGGATTCGTTAATCGTGGAAATCACTCCGGGACCCCAAAACATTGATTAATAGTCCATGAAACGGGCCAGAATCGGCCAAAACTACTAGTTTTGATGACCGACACGTAAGCGTACCCTGGGTTCAATTACTATGGAAATCGCTTCGGGACCCCAAAACGGTGAGTAATAATCCAAGAAACTGCTAGAATCGCCAAAACTGCGAGTGTTGATGACCGACACTTAAACGCACCCCAGGGTTTGTTAATCGTGGAAATCACTCTTGGGACCCCAAAACAGTGAGTAATAGTCCATGAAACGGACCCGAATCGGCCAAAACTGCGAGTGTTGATGACCGACACGTAAGCGCACCCCTAGGGTTCTATAACTATGGAAATTGCTTCGGGACCCCAAAACGTTGAGTAATAATCCAAGAAACTGGCCAGAATCGGCCAAAACTGCGAGTGTTGATGAACATAACGTAAACCCACCCAGGGTTCGTTTATCATGGAAATCACTCTGGGACCCCAAAACAGTGAGTAATAGTCCATGAAACGGGGCCAGAATCGGCCAAAACTGCCAGTGTTGATGACCGACATGTAAGCACACCCTGGGGTTCAATAACTATGGAAATCACTCCGGGACCCCAAAACATTGATTAATAGTCCATGAAACGGGCCAGAATCGGCCAAAACTGCCAGTGTTGATGACCGACACGTAAGCGCACCCTAGTGTTCTATAACTATGGAAATCGCTTCGGGACCCACAAAACGGTGAGTAATAATCCAAGAAAACTGGCTAGAATCGGCCAAAACTGCGAGTGTTGATGACCGACACTTAAACGCACCCCAGGGTTTGTTAATCGTGGAAATCACTCTTGGACCCCAAAACAGTGAGTAATAGTCCATGAAACGGACCAGAATCGGCCAAAACTGCCAGTGTTGATGACCGACACGTAAGCGCACCCTAGGGTTCTATAACTATGGAAATCGCTTCTGGACCCCAAAACGATGGGTAATAATCCAAGAAACTGGCCAGAATCGGCCAAAACTGTCAGTGTGATGACCGACACTTAAACGCACCCCAGGGATTCGTTAATCGTGGAAATCACTCCGGGACCCCAAAACATTGATTAATAGTCCATGACACGGGCCAGAATCGGCCAAAACTACTAGTTTTGATGACCGACACGTAAGCGTACCCTGGGGTTCAATTACTATGGAAATCGCTTCGGGGACCCCAAAACGGTGAGTAATAATCCAAGAAACTGGCTAGAAATCGGCCAAAACTGCGAGTGTTGATGACCGACACTTAAACGCACCCCAGGGTTTGTTAATCGTGGAAATCACTCTTGGACCCCAAAACAGTGAGTAATAGTCCATGAAACGGACCCGAATCGGCCAAAACTGCGAGTGTTGATGACCGACCACGTAAGCGCACCCTAGGGTTCTATAACTATGGAAATTGCTTCGGGACCCCCAAAACGTTAGTAATAATCCAAGAAACTGGCCAGAATCGGCCAAAACTGCGAGTGTTGATGAACATAACGTAAACGCACCCAGGGTTCGTTTATCATGGAAATCACTCTGGGACCCCAAAACAGTGAGTAATAGTCCATGAAACGGGCCAGAATCGGCCCAAAACTGCCAGTGTTGATGACCGACATGTAAGCACACCCTGGGGTTCAATAACTATGGAAATCACTCCGGGACCCCAAAACTTGATTAATAGTCCATGAACGGGCCCAGAATCGGCCAAAACTGCCAGTGTTGATGACCGACACGTAAGCGCACCCTAGTGTTCTATAACTATGGAAATCGCTTCGGGACCCCCAAACGGTGAGTAATAATCCAAGAAACTGGCTAGAATCGGCCAAAACTGCGAGTGTTGATGACCGACACTTAAACGCACCCCAGGGTTTGTTAATCGTGGAAATCACTCTTGGACCCCAAAACAGTGAGTAATAGTCCATGAAACGGACCAGAATCGGCCAAAACTGCCAGTGTTGATGACCGACAACGTAAGCGCACCCTAGGGGTTCTATAACTATGGAAATCGCTTCTGGACCCCAAAACGATGGTAATAATCCAAGAAACTGGCCAGAATCGGCCAAAACTGTCAGTGTTGATGACCGACACTTAAACGCACCCCAGGATTCGTTAATCGTGGAAACTCACTCCGGGACCCCAAAACATTGAGTAATAGTCCATGAAACGGGCCAGAATCGGCCAAAACTACTAGTTTTGATGACCGACACGTAAGCGTACCCTGGGGTTCAATTACTATGGAAATCGCTTCGGGACCCCAAAACGGTGAGTAATAATCCAAGAAACTGGCTAGAATCGGCCAAAACTGCGAGTGTTGATGACCGACACTTAAACGCACCCCAGGGTTTGTTAATCGTGGAAAATCACTCTTGGACCCCAAAACAGTGAGTAATAGTCCATGAAACGGACCCGAATCGGCCAAAACTGCGAGTGTTGATGACCGACACGTAAGCGCACCCTAGGGTTCTATAACTATGGAAATTGCTTCGGGACCCCAAAACGTTGAGTAATAATCCAAGAAACTGGCCAGAATCGGCCAAAACTGCGAGTGTTGATGAACATAACGTAAACCCCACCCAGGGTTCGTTTATCATGGAAATCACTCTGGGACCCCCAAAACAGTGAGTAATAGTCCATGAAACGGGCCAGAATCGGCCAAAACTGCCAGTGTGATGACCGACATGTAAGCACACCCTGGGGTTCAATAACTATGGAAATCACTCCGGGACCCCAAAACATTGATTAATAGTCCATGAAACGGGCCAGAATCGGCCAAAACTGCCAGTGTTGATGACCGACACGTAAGCGCACCCTAGTGTTCTATAACTATGGAAATCGCTTCGGGACCCCCAAAACGGTGAGTAATAATCCAAGAAACTGGCTAGAATCGGCCAAAACTGCGAGTGTTGATGACCGACACTTAAACGCACCCCAGGGTTTGTTAATCGTGGAAATCACTCTTGGACCCCAAAACAGTGAGTAATAGTCCATGAAACGGACCAGAATCGGCCAAAACTGCCAGTGTTGATGACCGACACGTAAGCGCACCCTAGGGTTCTATAACTATGGAAATCGCTTCTGGACCCCAAAACGATGGGTAATAATCCAAGAAACTGGCCAGAATCGGCCAAAACTGTCAGTGTTGATGACCGACACTTAAACGCACCCCAGGATTCGTTAATCGTGGAAATCACTCCGGGACCCCCCAAAACATTGATTAATAGTCCATGAAACGGGCCAGAATCGGCCAAAACTACTAGTTTTGATGACCGACACGTAAGCGTACCCTGGGGTTCAATTACTATGGAAATCGCTTCGGGACCCCCAAAACGGTGAGTAATAATCCAAGAAACTGGCTAGAAATCGGCCCAAAACTGCGAGTGTTGATGACCGACACTTAAACGCACCCCAGGGTTTGTTAATCGTGGAAATCACTCTTGGACCCCAAAACAGTGAGTAATAGTCCATGAAAACGGACCCGAATCGGCCAAAACTGCGAGTGTTGATGACCGACACGTAAGCGCACCCTAGGGTTCTATAACTATGGAAATTGCTTCGGGGACCCCAAAACGTTAGTAATAATCCAAGAAACTGGCCAGAATCGGCCAAAACTGCGAGTGTTGATGAACATAACGTAAACGCACCCAGGGTTCGTTTATCATGGAAATCACTCTGGGACCCCAAAACAGTGAGTAATAGTCCATGAAACGGGCCAGAATCGGCCAAAACTGCCAGTGTTGATGACCGACATGTAAGCACACCCTGGGGTTCAATAACTATGGAAATCACTCCGGGACCCCAAAACATTGATTAATAGTCCATGAAACGGGCCAGAATCGGCCAAAACTGCCAGTGTTGATGACCGACACGTAAGCGCACCCTAGTGTTCTATAACTATGGAAATCGCTTCGGGACCCCAAAACGGTGAGTAATAATCCAAGAAACTGGCTAGAATCGGCCAAAACTGCGAGTGTTGATGACCGACACTTAAACGCACCCCAGGGTTTGTTAATCGTGGAAATCACTCTTGGACCCCAAAACAGTGAGTAATAGTCCATGAAACGGACCAGAATCGGCCAAAACTGCCAGTGTTGATGACCGACACGTAAGCGCACCCTAGGGTTCTATAACTATGGAAATTGCTTCGGGGACCCCAAAACGTTAGTAATAATCCAAGAAACTGGCCAGAATCGGCCAAAACTGTCAGTGTTGATGAACATAACGTAAACGCACCCAGGGTTCGTTTATCATGGAAATCACTCTGGGACCCCAAAACAGTGAGTAATAGTCCATGAAACGGGCCAGAATCGGCCAAAACTGCCAGTGTTGATGACCGACATGTAAGCACACCCTGGGGTTCAATAACTATGGAAATCACTCCGGGACCCCAAAACATTGATTAATAGTCCATGAAACGGGCCAGAATCGGCCAAAACTGCCAGTGTTGATGACCGACACGTAAGCGCACCCTAGTGTTCTATAACTATGGAAATCGCTTCGGGACCCCAAAACGGTGAGTAATAATCCAAGAAACTGGCTAGAATCGGCCAAAACTGCGAGTGTTGATGACCGACACTTAAACGCACCCCAGGGTTTGTTAATCGTGGAAATCACTCTTGGACCCCAAAACAGTGAGTAATAGTCCATGAAACGGACCAGAATCGGCCAAAACTGCCAGTGTTGATGACCGACACGTAAGCGCACCCTAGGGTTCTATAACTATGGAAATCGCTTCGGGACCCCAAAACGATGGGTAATAATCCAAGAAACTGGCCAGAATCGGCCAAAACTGTCAGTGTTGATGACCGACACTTAAACGCACCCCAGGATTCGTTAATCGTGGAAATCACTCCGGGACCCCAAAACATTGATTAATAGTCCCATGAAACGGGCCAGAATCGGCCAAAACTACTAGTTTTGATGACCGACACGTAAGCGTACCCTGGGGTTCAATTACTATGGAAATCGCTTCGGGACCCCAAAACGGTGAGTAATAATCCAAGAAACTGGCTAGAATCGGCCAAAACTGCGAGTGTTGATGACCGACACTTAAACGCACCCCAGGGTTTGTTAATCGTGGAAATCACTCTTGGACCCCAAAACAGTGAGTAATAGTCCATGAAACGGACCCGAATCGGCCAAAACTGCGAGTGTTGATGACCGACACGTAAGCGCACCCTAGGGTTCTATAACTATGGAAATTGCTTCGGGACCCCAAAACGTTAGTAATAATCCAAGAAACTGGCCAGAATCGGCCAAAACTGCGAGTGTTGATGAACATAACGTAAACGCACCCAGGGTTCGTTTATCATGGAAATCACTCTGGGACCCCAAAACAGTGAGTAATAGTCCATGAAACGGGCCAGAATCGGCCAAAACTGCCAGTGTTGATGACCGACATGTAAGCACACCCTGGGGTTCAATAACTATGGAAATCACTCCGGGACCCCAAAACATTGATTAATAGTCCATGAAACGGGCCAGAATCGGCCAAAACTGCCAGTGTTGATGACCCGACACGTAAGCGCACCCTAGTGTTCTATAACTATGGAAATCGCTTCGGGACCCCAAAACGGTGAGTAATAATCCAAGAAACTGGCTAGAATCGGCCAAAACTGCGAGTGTTGATGACCGACACTTAAACGCACCCCAGGGTTTGTTAATCGTGGAAATCACTCTTGGACCCCAAAACAGTGAGTAATAGTCCATGAAACGGACCAGAATCGGCCAAAACTGCCAGTGTTGATGACCGACACGTAAGCGCACCCTAGGGTTCTATAACTATGGAAATTGCTTCGGGACCCCAAAACGTTAGTAATAATCCAAGAAACTGGCCAGAATCGGCCAAAACTGTCAGTGTTGATGAACATAACGTAAACGCACCCAGGGTTCGTTTATCATGGAAATCACTCTGGGACCCCAAAACAGTGAGTAATAGTCCATGAAACGGGCCAGAATCGGCCAAAACTGCCAGTGTTGATGACCGACATGTAAGCACACCCTGGGGTTCAATAACTATGGAAATCACTCCGGGACCCCAAAACATTGATTAATAGTCCATGAAACGGGCCAGAATCGGCCAAAACTGCCAGTGTTGATGACCGACACGTAAGCGCACCCTAGTGTTCTATAACTATGGAAATCGCTTCGGGACCCCAAAACGGTGAGTAATAATCCAAGAAACTGGCTAGAATCGGCCAAAACTGCGAGTGTTGATGACCGACACTTAAACGCACCCCAGGGTTTGTTAATCGTGGAAATCACTCTTGGACCCCAAAACAGTGAGTAATAGTCCATGAAACGGACCAGAATCGGCCAAAAACTGCCAGTGTTGATGACCGACACGTAAGCGCACCCTAGGGTTCTATAACTATGGAAATCGCTTCGGGACCCCAAAACGATGGGTAATAATCCAAGAAACTGGCCAGAATCGGCCAAAACTGTCAGTGTTGATGACCGACACTTAAACGCACCCCAGGATTCGTTAATCGTGGAAATCACTCCGGGACCCCAAAACATTGATTAATAGTCCATGAAACGGGCCAGAATCGGCCAAAACTACTAGTTTTGATGACCGACACGTAAGCGTACCCTGGGGTTCAATTACTATGGAAATCGCTTCGGGACCCCAAAACGGTGAGTAATAATCCAAGAAACTGGCTAGAATCGGCCAAAACTGCGAGTGTTGATGACCGACACTTAAACGCACCCCAGGGTTTGTTAATCGTGGAAATCACTCTTGGACCCCAAAACAGTGAGTAATAGTCCATGAAACGGACCCGAATCGGCCAAAACTGCGAGTGTTGATGACCGACACGTAAGCGCACCCTAGGGTTCTATAACTATGGAAATTGCTTCGGGACCCCAAAACGTTAGTAATAATCCAAGAAACTGGCCAGAATCGGCCAAAACTGCGAGTGTTGATGAACATAACGTAAACGCACCCAGGGTTCGTTTATCATGGAAATCACTCTGGGACCCCAAAACAGTGAGTAATAGTCCATGAAACGGGCCAGAATCGGCCAAAACTGCCAGTGTTGATGACCGACATGTAAGCACACCCTGGGGTTCAATAACTATGGAAATCACTCCGGGACCCCAAAACATTGATTAATAGTCCATGAAACGGGCCAGAATCGGCCAAAACTGCCAGTGTTGATGACCGACACGTAAGCGCACCCTAGTGTTCTATAACTATGGAAATCGCTTCGGGACCCCAAAACGGTGAGTAATAATCCAAGAAACTGGCTAGAATCGGCCAAAACTGCGAGTGTTGATGACCGACACTTAAACGCACCCCAGGGTTTGTTAATCGTGGAAATCACTCTTGGACCCCAAAACAGTGAGTAATAGTCCATGAAACGGACCAGAATCGGCCAAAACTGCCAGTGTTGATGACCGACACGTAAGCGCACCCTAGGGTTCTATAACTATGGAAATCGCTTCGGGACCCCAAAACGATGGGTAATAATCCAAGAAACTGGCCAGAATCGGCCAAAACTGTCAGTGTTGATGACCGACACTTAAACGCACCCCAGGATTCGTTAATCGTGGAAATCACTCCGGGACCCCAAAACATTGATTAATAGTCCATGAAACGGGCCAGAATCGGCCAAAACTACTAGTTTTGATGACCGACACGTAAGCGTACCCTGGGGTTCAATTACTATGGAAATCGCTTCGGGACCCCAAAACGGTGAGTAATAATCCAAGAAACTGGCTAGAATCGGCCAAAACTGCGAGTGTTGATGACCGACACTTAAACGCACCCCAGGGTTTGTTAATCGTGGAAATCACTCTTGGACCCCAAAACAGTGAGTAATAGTCCATGAAACGGACCCGAATCGGCCAAAACTGCGAGTGTTGATGACCGACACGTAAGCGCACCCTAGGGTTCTATAACTATGGAAATTGCTTCGGGACCCCAAAACGTTAGTAATAATCCAAGAAACTGGCCAGAATCGGCCAAAACTGCGAGTGTTGATGAACATAACGTAAACGCACCCAGGGTTCGTTTATCATGGAAATCACTCTGGGACCCCAAAACAGTGAGTAATAGTCCATGAAACGGGCCAGAATCGGCCAAAACTGCCAGTGTTGATGACCGACATGTAAGCACACCCTGGGGTTCAATAACTATGGAAATCACTCCGGGACCCCAAAACATTGATTAATAGTCCATGAAACGGGCCAGAATCGGCCAAAACTGCCAGTGTTGATGACCGACACGTAAGCGCACCCTAGTGTTCTATAACTATGGAAATCGCTTCGGGACCCCAAAACGGTGAGTAATAATCCAAGAAACTGGCTAGAATCGGCCAAAACTGCGAGTGTTGATGACCGACACTTAAACGCACCCCAGGGTTTGTTAATCGTGGAAATCACTCTTGGACCCCAAAACAGTGAGTAATAGTCCATGAAACGGACCAGAATCGGCCAAAACTGCCAGTGTTGATGACCGACACGTAAGCGCACCCTAGGGTTCTATAACTATGGAAATCGCTTCGGGACCCCAAAACGATGGGTAATAATCCAAGAAACTGGCCAGAATCGGCCAAAACTGTCAGTGTTGATGACCGACACTTAAACGCACCCCAGGATTCGTTAATCGTGGAAATCACTCCGGGACCCCAAAACATTGATTAATAGTCCATGAAACGGGCCAGAATCGGCCAAAACTACTAGTTTTGATGACCGACACGTAAGCGTACCCTGGGGTTCAATTACTATGGAAATCGCTTCGGGACCCCAAAACGGTGAGTAATAATCCAAGAAACTGGCTAGAATCGGCCAAAACTGCGAGTGTTGATGACCGACACTTAAACGCACCCCAGGGTTTGTTAATCGTGGAAATCACTCTTGGACCCCAAAACAGTGAGTAATAGTCCATGAAACGGACCCGAATCGGCCAAAACTGCGAGTGTTGATGACCGACACGTAAGCGCACCCTAGGGTTCTATAACTATGGAAATTGCTTCGGGACCCCAAAACGTTAGTAATAATCCAAGAAACTGGCCAGAATCGGCCAAAACTGCGAGTGTTGATGAACATAACGTAAACGCACCCAGGGTTCGTTTATCATGGAAATCACTCTGGGACCCCAAAACAGTGAGTAATAGTCCATGAAACGGGCCAGAATCGGCCAAAACTGCCAGTGTTGATGACCGACATGTAAGCACACCCTGGGGTTCAATAACTATGGAAATCACTCCGGGACCCCAAAACATTGATTAATAGTCCATGAAACGGGCCAGAATCGGCCAAAACTGCCAGTGTTGATGACCGACACGTAAGCGCACCCTAGTGTTCTATAACTATGGAAATCGCTTCGGGACCCCAAAACGGTGAGTAATAATCCAAGAAACTGGCTAGAATCGGCCAAAACTGCGAGTGTTGATGACCGACACTTAAACGCACCCCAGGGTTTGTTAATCGTGGAAATCACTCTTGGACCCCAAAACAGTGAGTAATAGTCCATGAAACGGACCAGAATCGGCCAAAACTGCCAGTGTTGATGACCGACACGTAAGCGCACCCTAGGGTTCTATAACTATGGAAATCGCTTCGGGACCCCAAAACGATGGGTAATAATCCAAGAAACTGGCCAGAATCGGCCAAAACTGTCAGTGTTGATGACCGACACTTAAACGCACCCCAGGATTCGTTAATCGTGGAAATCACTCCGGGACCCCAAAACATTGATTAATAGTCCATGAAACGGGCCAGAATCGGCCAAAACTACTAGTTTTGATGACCGACACGTAAGCGTACCCTGGGGTTCAATTACTATGGAAATCGCTTCGGGACCCCAAAACGGTGAGTAATAATCCAAGAAACTGGCTAGAATCGGCCAAAACTGCGAGTGTTGATGACCGACACTTAAACGCACCCCAGGGTTTGTTAATCGTGGAAATCACTCTTGGACCCCAAAACAGTGAGTAATAGTCCATGAAACGGACCCGAATCGGCCAAAACTGCGAGTGTTGATGACCGACACGTAAGCGCACCCTAGGGTTCTATAACTATGGAAATTGCTTCGGGACCCCAAAACGTTAGTAATAATCCAAGAAACTGGCCAGAATCGGCCAAAACTGCGAGTGTTGATGAACATAACGTAAACGCACCCAGGGTTCGTTTATCATGGAAATCACTCTGGGACCCCAAAACAGTGAGTAATAGTCCATGAAACGGGCCAGAATCGGCCAAAACTGCCAGTGTTGATGACCGACATGTAAGCACACCCTGGGGTTCAATAACTATGGAAATCACTCCGGGACCCCAAAACATTGATTAATAGTCCATGAAACGGGCCAGAATCGGCCAAAACTGCCAGTGTTGATGACCGACACGTAAGCGCACCCTAGTGTTCTATAACTATGGAAATCGCTTCGGGACCCCAAAACGGTGAGTAATAATCCAAGAAACTGGCTAGAATCGGCCAAAACTGCGAGTGTTGATGACCGACACTTAAACGCACCCCAGGGTTTGTTAATCGTGGAAATCACTCTTGGACCCCAAAACAGTGAGTAATAGTCCATGAAACGGACCAGAATCGGCCAAAACTGCCAGTGTTGATGACCGACACGTAAGCGCACCCTAGGGTTCTATAACTATGGAAATCGCTTCGGGACCCCAAAACGATGGGTAATAATCCAAGAAACTGGCCAGAATCGGCCAAAACTGTCAGTGTTGATGACCGACACTTAAACGCACCCCAGGATTCGTTAATCGTGGAAATCACTCCGGGACCCCAAAACATTGATTAATAGTCCATGAAACGGGCCAGAATCGGCCAAAACTACTAGTTTTGATGACCGACACGTAAGCGTACCCTGGGGTTCAATTACTATGGAAATCGCTTCGGGACCCCAAAACGGTGAGTAATAATCCAAGAAACTGGCTAGAATCGGCCAAAACTGCGAGTGTTGATGACCGACACTTAAACGCACCCCAGGGTTTGTTAATCGTGGAAATCACTCTTGGACCCCAAAACAGTGAGTAATAGTCCATGAAACGGACCCGAATCGGCCAAAACTGCGAGTGTTGATGACCGACACGTAAGCGCACCCTAGGGTTCTATAACTATGGAAATTGCTTCGGGACCCCAAAACGTTAGTAATAATCCAAGAAACTGGCCAGAATCGGCCAAAACTGCGAGTGTTGATGAACATAACGTAAACGCACCCAGGGTTCGTTTATCATGGAAATCACTCTGGGACCCCAAAACAGTGAGTAATAGTCCATGAAACGGGCCAGAATCGGCCAAAACTGCCAGTGTTGATGACCGACATGTAAGCACACCCTGGGGTTCAATAACTATGGAAATCACTCCGGGACCCCAAAACATTGATTAATAGTCCATGAAACGGGCCAGAATCGGCCAAAACTGCCAGTGTTGATGACCGACACGTAAGCGCACCCTAGTGTTCTATAACTATGGAAATCGCTTCGGGACCCCAAAACGGTGAGTAATAATCCAAGAAACTGGCTAGAATCGGCCAAAACTGCGAGTGTTGATGACCGACACTTAAACGCACCCCAGGGTTTGTTAATCGTGGAAATCACTCTTGGACCCCAAAACAGTGAGTAATAGTCCATGAAACGGACCAGAATCGGCCAAAACTGCCAGTGTTGATGACCGACACGTAAGCGCACCCTAGGGTTCTATAACTATGGAAATCGCTTCGGGACCCCAAAACGATGGGTAATAATCCAAGAAACTGGCCAGAATCGGCCAAAACTGTCAGTGTTGATGACCGACACTTAAACGCACCCCAGGATTCGTTAATCGTGGAAATCACTCCGGGACCCCAAAACATTGATTAATAGTCCATGAAACGGGCCAGAATCGGCCAAAACTACTAGTTTTGATGACCGACACGTAAGCGTACCCTGGGGTTCAATTACTATGGAAATCGCTTCGGGACCCCAAAACGGTGAGTAATAATCCAAGAAACTGGCTAGAATCGGCCAAAACTGCGAGTGTTGATGACCGACACTTAAACGCACCCCAGGGTTTGTTAATCGTGGAAATCACTCTTGGACCCCAAAACAGTGAGTAATAGTCCATGAAACGGACCCGAATCGGCCAAAACTGCGAGTGTTGATGACCGACACGTAAGCGCACCCTAGGGTTCTATAACTATGGAAATTGCTTCGGGACCCCAAAACGTTGAGTAATAATCCAAGAAACTGGCCAGAATCGGCCAAAACTGCGAGTGTTGATGAACATAACGTAAACCCACCCAGGGTTCGTTTATCATGGAAATCACTCTGGGACCCCAAAACAGTGAGTAATAGTCCATGAAACGGGCCAGAATCGGCCAAAACTGCCAGTGTTGATGACCGACATGTAAGCACACCCTGGGGTTCAATAACTATGGAAATCACTCCGGGACCCCAAAACATTGATTAATAGTCCATGAAACGGGCCAGAATCGGCCAAAACTGCCAGTGTTGATGACCGACACGTAAGCGCACCCTAGTGTTCTATAACTATGGAAATCGCTTCGGGACCCCAAAACGGTGAGTAATAATCCAAGAAACTGGCTAGAATCGGCCAAAACTGCGAGTGTTGATGACCGACACTTAAACGCACCCGAGGGTTTGTTAATCGTGGAAATCACTCTTGGACCCCAAAACAGTGAGTAATAGTCCATGAAACGGGCCAGAATCGGCCAAAACTGCCAGTGTTGATGACCGACATGTAAGCACACCCTGGGGTTCAATAACTATGGAAATCACTCCGGGACCCCAAAACATTGATTAATAGTCCATGAAACGGGCCAGAATCGGCCAAAACTGCCAGTGTTGATGACCGACACTTAAACGCACCCCAGGGTTTGTTAATCGTGGAAATCACTCTTGGACCCCAAAACAGTGAGTAATAGTCCATGAAACGGACCCGAATCGGCCAAAACTGCGAGTGTTGATGACCGACACGTAAGCGCACCCTAGGGTTCTATAACTATGGAAATCGCTTCGGGACCCCAAAACGTTGAGTAATAATACAAGAAACTGGCTAGAATCGGCCAAAACTGCGAGTGTTGATGACCGACACTTAAACGCACCCCAGGGTTTGTTAATCGTGGAAATCACTCTTGGACCCCAAAACAGTGAGTAATAGTCCATGAAACGGACCCGAATCGGCCAAAACTGCGAGTGTTGATGACCGACACGTAAGCGCACCCTAGGGTTCTATAACTATGGAAATTGCTTCGGGACCCCAAAACGTTGAGTAATAATCCAAGAAACTGGCCAGAATCGGCCAAAACTGCGAGTGTTGATGAACATAACGTAAACCCACCCAGGGTTCGTTTATCATGGAAATCACTCTGGGACCCCAAAACAGTGAGTAATAGTCCATGAAACGGGCCAGAATCGGCCAAAACTGCCAGTGTTGATGACCGACATGTAAGCACACCCTGGGGTTCAATAACTATGGAAATCACTCCGGGACCCCAAAACATTGATTAATAGTCCATGAAACGGGCCAGAATCGGCCAAAACTGCCAGTGTTGATGACCGACACTTAAACGCACCCCAGGGTTTGTTAATCGTGGAAATCACTCTTGGACCCCAAAACAGTGAGTAATAGTCCATGAAACGGACCCGAATCGGCCAAAACTGCGAGTGTTGATGACCGACACGTAAGCGCACCGTAGGGTTCTATAACTATGGAAATCGCTTCGGGACCCCAAAACGTTGAGTAATAATACAAGAAACTGGCTAGAATCGGCCAAAACTGCGAGTGTTGATGACCGACACTTAAACGCACCCCAGGGTTTGTTAATCGTGGAAATCACTCTTGGACCCCAAAACAGTGAGTAATAGTCCATGAAACGGACCCGAATCGGCCAAAACTGCGAGTGTTGATGACCGACACGTAAGCGCACCCTAGGGTTCTATAACTATGGAAATTGCTTCGGGACCCCAAAACGTTGAGTAATAATCCAAGAAACTGGCCAGAATCGGCCAAAACTGCGAGTGTTGATGAACATAACGTAAACGCACCCAGGGTTCGTTTATCATGGAAATCACTCTGGGACCCCAAAACAGTGAGTAATAGTCCATGAAACGGGCCAGAATCGGCCAAAACTGCCAGTGTTGATGACCGACATGTAAGCACACCCTGGGGTTCAATAACTATGGAAATCACTCCGGGACCCCAAAACATTGATTAATAGTCCATGAAACGGGCCAGAATCGGCCAAAACTGCCAGTGTTGATGACCGACACGTAAGCGCACCCTAGTGTTCTATAACTATGGAAATCGCTTCGGGACCCCAAAACGGTGAGTAATAATCCAAGAAACTGGCTAGAATCGGCCAAAACTGCGAGTGTTGATGACCGACACTTAAACGCACCCCAGGGTTTGTTAATCGTGGAAATCACTCTTGGACCCCAAAACAGTGAGTAATAGTCCATGAAACGGACCAGAATCGGCCAAAACTGCCAGTGTTGATGACCGACACGTAAGCGCACCCTAGGGTTCTATAACTATGGAAATCGCTTCGGGACCCCAAAACGATGGGTAATAATCCAAGAAACTGGCCAGAATCGGCCAAAACTGTCAGTGTTGATGACCGACACTTAAACGCACCCCAGGATTCGTTAATCGTGGAAATCACTCCGGGACCCCAAAACATTGATTAATAGTCCATGAAACGGGCCAGAATCGGCCAAAACTACTAGTTTTGATGACCGACACGTAAGCGTACCCTGGGGTTCAATTACTATGGAAATCGCTTCGGGACCCCAAAACGGTGAGTAATAATCCAAGAAACTGGCTAGAATCGGCCAAAACTGCGAGTGTTGATGACCGACACTTAAACGCACCCCAGGGTTTGTTAATCGTGGAAATCACTCTTGGACCCCAAAACAGTGAGTAATAGTCCATGAAACGGACCCGAATCGGCCAAAACTGCGAGTGTTGATGACCGACACGTAAGCGCACCCTAGGGTTCTATAACTATGGAAATTGCTTCGGGACCCCAAAACGTTAGTAATAATCCAAGAAACTGGCCAGAATCGGCCAAAACTGCGAGTGTTGATGAACATAACGTAAACGCACCCAGGGTTCGTTTATCATGGAAATCACTCTGGGACCCCAAAACAGTGAGTAATAGTCCATGAAACGGGCCAGAATCGGCCAAAACTGCCAGTGTTGATGACCGACATGTAAGCACACCCTGGGGTTCAATAACTATGGAAATCACTCCGGGACCCCAAAACATTGATTAATAGTCCATGAAACGGGCCAGAATCGGCCAAAACTGCCAGTGTTGATGACCGACACGTAAGCGCACCCTAGTGTTCTATAACTATGGAAATCGCTTCGGGACCCCAAAACGGTGAGTAATAATCCAAGAAACTGGCTAGAATCGGCCAAAACTGCGAGTGTTGATGACCGACACTTAAACGCACCCCAGGGTTTGTTAATCGTGGAAATCACTCTTGGACCCCAAAACAGTGAGTAATAGTCCATGAAACGGACCAGAATCGGCCAAAACTGCCAGTGTTGATGACCGACACGTAAGCGCACCCTAGGGTTCTATAACTATGGAAATCGCTTCGGGACCCCAAAACGATGGGTAATAATCCAAGAAACTGGCCAGAATCGGCCAAAACTGTCAGTGTTGATGACCGACACTTAAACGCACCCCAGGATTCGTTAATCGTGGAAATCACTCCGGGACCCCAAAACATTGATTAATAGTCCATGAAACGGGCCAGAATCGGCCAAAACTACTAGTTTTGATGACCGACACGTAAGCGTACCCTGGGGTTCAATTACTATGGAAATCGCTTCGGGACCCCAAAACGGTGAGTAATAATCCAAGAAACTGGCTAGAATCGGCCAAAACTGCGAGTGTTGATGACCGACACTTAAACGCACCCCAGGGTTTGTTAATCGTGGAAATCACTCTTGGACCCCAAAACAGTGAGTAATAGTCCATGAAACGGACCCGAATCGGCCAAAACTGCGAGTGTTGATGACCGACACGTAAGCGCACCCTAGGGTTCTATAACTATGGAAATTGCTTCGGGACCCCAAAACGTTGAGTAATAATCCAAGAAACTGGCCAGAATCGGCCAAAACTGCGAGTGTTGATGAACATAACGTAAACCCACCCAGGGTTCGTTTATCATGGAAATCACTCTGGGACCCCAAAACAGTGAGTAATAGTCCATGAAACGGGCCAGAATCGGCCAAAACTGCCAGTGTTGATGACCGACATGTAAGCACACCCTGGGGTTCAATAACTATGGAAATCACTCCGGGACCCCAAAACATTGATTAATAGTCCATGAAACGGGCCAGAATCGGCCAAAACTGCCAGTGTTGATGACCGACACGTAAGCGCACCCTAGTGTTCTATAACTATGGAAATCGCTTCGGGACCCCAAAACGGTGAGTAATAATCCAAGAAACTGGCTAGAATCGGCCAAAACTGCGAGTGTTGATGACCGACACTTAAACGCACCCCAGGGTTTGTTAATCGTGGAAATCACTCTTGGACCCCAAAACAGTGAGTAATAGTCCATGAAACGGACCAGAATCGGCCAAAACTGCCAGTGTTGATGACCGACACGTAAGCGCACCCTAGGGTTCTATAACTATGGAAATCGCTTCGGGACCCCAAAACGATGGGTAATAATCCAAGAAACTGGCCAGAATCGGCCAAAACTGTCAGTGTTGATGACCGACACTTAAACGCACCCCAGGATTCGTTAATCGTGGAAATCACTCCGAGACCCCAAAACATTGATTAATAGTCCATGAAACGGGCCAGAATCGGCCAAAACTACTAGTTTTGATGACCGACACGTAAGCGTACCCTGGGGTTCAATTACTATGGAAATCGCTTCGGGACCCCAAAACGGTGAGTAATAATCCAAGAAACTGGCTAGAATCGGCCAAAACTGCGAGTGTTGATGACCGACACTTAAACGCACCCCAGGGTTTGTTAATCGTGGAAATCACTCTTGGACCCCAAAACAGTGAGTAATAGTCCATGAAACGGACCCGAATCGGCCAAAACTGCGAGTGTTGATGACCGACACGTAAGCGCACCCTAGGGTTCTATAACTATGGAAATTGCTTCGGGACCCCAAAACGTTAGTAATAATCCAAGAAACTGGCCAGAATCGGCCAAAACTGCGAGTGTTGATGAACATAACGTAAACGCACCCAGGGTTCGTTTATCATGGAAATCACTCTGGGACCCCAAAACAGTGAGTAATAGTCCATGAAACGGGCCAGAATCGGCCAAAACTGCCAGTGTTGATGACCGACATGTAAGCACACCCTGGGGTTCAATAACTATGGAAATCACTCCGGGACCCCAAAACATTGATTAATAGTCCATGAAACGGGCCAGAATCGGCCAAAACTGCCAGTGTTGATGACCGACACGTAAGCGCACCCTAGTGTTCTATAACTATGGAAATCGCTTCGGGACCCCAAAACGGTGAGTAATAATCCAAGAAACTGGCTAGAATCGGCCAAAACTGCGAGTGTTGATGACCGACACTTAAACGCACCCCAGGGTTTGTTAATCGTGGAAATCACTCTTGGACCCCAAAACAGTGAGTAATAGTCCATGAAACGGACCAGAATCGGCCAAAACTGCCAGTGTTGATGACCGACACGTAAGCGCACCCTAGGGTTCTATAACTATGGAAATCGCTTCGGGACCCCAAAACGATGGGTAATAATCCAAGAAACTGGCCAGAATCGGCCAAAACTGTCAGTGTTGATGACCGACACTTAAACGCACCCCAGGATTCGTTAATCGTGGAAATCACTCCGGGACCCCAAAACATTGATTAATAGTCCATGAAACGGGCCAGAATCGGCCAAAACTACTAGTTTTGATGACCGACACGTAAGCGTACCCTGGGGTTCAATTACTATGGAAATCGCTTCGGGACCCCAAAACGGTGAGTAATAATCCAAGAAACTGGCTAGAATCGGCCAAAACTGCGAGTGTTGATGACCGACACTTAAACGCACCCCAGGGTTTGTTAATCGTGGAAATCACTCTTGGACCCCAAAACAGTGAGTAATAGTCCATGAAACGGACCCGAATCGGCCAAAACTGCGAGTGTTGATGACCGACACGTAAGCGCACCCTAGGGTTCTATAACTATGGAAATTGCTTCGGGACCCCAAAACGTTGAGTAATAATCCAAGAAACTGGCCAGAATCGGCCAAAACTGCGAGTGTTGATGAACATAACGTAAACCCACCCAGGGTTCGTTTATCATGGAAATCACTCTGGGACCCCAAAACAGTGAGTAATAGTCCATGAAACGGGCCAGAATCGGCCAAAACTGCCAGTGTTGATGACCGACATGTAAGCACACCCTGGGGTTCAATAACTATGGAAATCACTCCGGGACCCCAAAACATTGATTAATAGTCCATGAAACGGGCCAGAATCGGCCAAAACTGCCAGTGTTGATGACCGACACGTAAGCGCACCCTAGTGTTCTATAACTATGGAAATCGCTTCGGGACCCCAAAACGGTGAGTAATAATCCAAGAAACTGGCTAGAATCGGCCAAAACTGCGAGTGTTGATGACCGACACTTAAACGCACCCGAGGGTTTGTTAATCGTGGAAATCACTCTTGGACCCCAAAACAGTGAGTAATAGTCCATGAAACGGGCCAGAATCGGCCAAAACTGCCAGTGTTGATGACCGACATGTAAGCACACCCTGGGGTTCAATAACTATGGAAATCACTCCGGGACCCCAAAACATTGATTAATAGTCCATGAAACGGGCCAGAATCGGCCAAAACTGCCAGTGTTGATGACCGACACTTAAACGCACCCCAGGGTTTGTTAATCGTGGAAATCACTCTTGGACCCCAAAACAGTGAGTAATAGTCCATGAAACGGACCCGAATCGGCCAAAACTGCGAGTGTTGATGACCGACACGTAAGCGCACCCTAGGGTTCTATAACTATGGAAATCGCTTCGGGACCCCAAAACGTTGAGTAATAATACAAGAAACTGGCTAGAATCGGCCAAAACTGCGAGTGTTGATGACCGACACTTAAACGCACCCCAGGGTTTGTTAATCGTGGAAATCACTCTTGGACCCCAAAACAGTGAGTAATAGTCCATGAAACGGACCCGAATCGGCCAAAACTGCGAGTGTTGATGACCGACACGTAAGCGCACCCTAGGGTTCTATAACTATGGAAATTGCTTCGGGACCCCAAAACGTTGAGTAATAATCCAAGAAACTGGCCAGAATCGGCCAAAACTGCGAGTGTTGATGAACATAACGTAAACCCACCCAGGGTTCGTTTATCATGGAAATCACTCTGGGACCCCAAAACAGTGAGTAATAGTCCATGAAACGGGCCAGAATCGGCCAAAACTGCCAGTGTTGATGACCGACATGTAAGCACACCCTGGGGTTCAATAACTATGGAAATCACTCCGGGACCCCAAAACATTGATTAATAGTCCATGAAACGGGCCAGAATCGGCCAAAACTGCCAGTGTTGATGACCGACACGTACGCGCACCCTAGTGTTTTATAACTATGGAAATCGCTTCGGGACCCCAAAACGGTGAGTAATAATCCAAGAAACTGGCTAGAATCGGCCAAAACTGCGAGTGTTGATGACCGACACTTAAACGCACCCCAGGGTTTGTTAATCGTGGAAATCACTCTTGGACCCCAAAACATTGATTAATAGTCCATGAAACGGACCCGAATCGGCCAAAACTGCGAGTGTTGATGACCGACACGTAAGCGCACCCTAGGGTTCTATAACTATGGAAATCGCTTCGGGACCCCAAAACGTTGAGTAATAATCCAAGAAACTGGCCAGAATCGGCCAAAACTGCGAGTGTTGATGAACATAACGTAAACGCACCCAGGGTTCGTTTATCATGGAAATCACTCTGGGACCCCAAAACAGTGAGTAATAGTCCATGAAACGGGCCAGAATCGGCCAAAACTGCCAGTGTTGATGACCGACATGTAAGCACACCCTGGGGTTCAATAACTATGGAAATCACTCCGGGACCCCAAAACATTGATTAATAGTCCATGAAACGGGCCAGAATCGGCCAAAACTGCCAGTGTTGATGACCGACATGTAAGCACACCCTGGGGTTCAATAACTATGGAAATCACTCCGGGACCCCAAAACATTGATTAATAGTCCATGAAACGGGCCAGAATCGGCCAAAACTGCCAGTGTTGATGACCGACACGTAAGCGCACCCTAGTGTTCTATAACTATGGAAATCGCTTCGGGACCCCAAAACGGTGAGTAATAATCCAAGAAACTGGCTAGAATCGGCCAAAACTGCGAGTGTTGATGACCGACACTTAAACGCACCCGAGGGTTTGTTAATCGTGGAAATCACTCTTGGACCCCAAAACAGTGAGTAATAGTCCATGAAACGGGCCAGAATCGGCCAAAACTGCCAGTGTTGATGACCGACATGTAAGCACACCCTGGGGTTCAATAACTATGGAAATCACTCCGGGACCCCAAAACATTGATTAATAGTCCATGAAACGGGCCAGAATCGGCCAAAACTGCCAGTGTTGATGACCGACACTTAAACGCACCCCAGGGTTTGTTAATCGTGGAAATCACTCTTGGACCCCAAAACAGTGAGTAATAGTCCATGAAACGGACCCGAATCGGCCAAAACTGCGAGTGTTGATGACCGACACGTAAGCGCACCCTAGGGTTCTATAACTATGGAAATCGCTTCGGGACCCCAAAACGTTGAGTAATAATACAAGAAACTGGCTAGAATCGGCCAAAACTGCGAGTGTTGATGACCGACACTTAAACGCACCCCAGGGTTTGTTAATCGTGGAAATCACTCTTGGACCCCAAAACAGTGAGTAATAGTCCATGAAACGGACCCGAATCGGCCAAAACTGCGAGTGTTGATGACCGACACGTAAGCGCACCCTAGGGTTCTATAACTATGGAAATTGCTTCGGGACCCCAAAACGTTGAGTAATAATCCAAGAAACTGGCCAGAATCGGCCAAAACTGCGAGTGTTGATGAACATAACGTAAACGCACCCAGGGTTCGTTTATCATGGAAATCACTCTGGGACCCCAAAACGGTGAGTAATAGTCCATGAAACGGGCCAGAATCGGCCAAAACTGCCAGTGTTGATGACCGACATGTAAGCACACCCTGGGGTTCAATAACTATGGAAATCACTCCGGGACCCCAAAACATTGATTAATAGTCCATGAAACGGGCCAGAATCGGCCAAAACTGCCAGTGTTGATGACCGACACGTAAGCGCACCCTAGTGTTCTATAACTATGGAAATCGCTTCGGGACCCCAAAACGTTGAGTAATAATCCAAGAAACTGGCTAGAATCGGCCAAAACTGCGAGTGTTGATGAACATAACGTAAACGCACCCAGGGTTCGTTTATCATGGAAATCACTCTGGGACCCCAAAACAGTGAGTAATAGTCCATGAAACGGGCCAGAATCGGCCAAAACTACTAGTTTTGATGACCGACACGTAAGCGTACCCTGGGGTTCAATTACTATGGAAATCGCTTCGGGACCCCAAAACGGTGAGTAATAATCCAAGAAACTGGCTAGAATCGGCCAAAACTGCGAGTGTTGATGACCGACACTTAAACGCACCCCAGGGTTTGTTAATCGTGGAAATCACTCTTGGACCCCAAAACAGTGAGTAATAGTCCATGAAACGGACCAGAATCGGCCAAAACTGCCAGTGTTGATGACCGACACGTAAGCGCACCCTAGGGTTCTATAACTATGGAAATCGCTTCGGGACCCCAAAACGATGGGTAATAATCCAAGAAACTGGCCAGAATCGGCCAAAACTGTCAGTGTTGATGACCGACACTTAAACGCACCCCAGGATTCGTTAATCGTGGAAATCACTCCGGGACCCCAAAACATTGATTAATAGTCCATGAAACGGGCCAGAATCGGCCAAAACTACTAGTTTTGATGACCGACACGTAAGCGTACCCTGGGGTTCAATTACTATGGAAATCGCTTCGGGACCCCAAAACGGTGAGTAATAATCCAAGAAACTGGCTAGAATCGGCCAAAACTGCGAGTGTTGATGACCGACACTTAAACGCACCCCAGGGTTTGTTAATCGTGGAAATCACTCTTGGACCCCAAAACAGTGAGTAATAGTCCATGAAACGGACCCGAATCGGCCAAAACTGCGAGTGTTGATGACCGACACGTAAGCGCACCCTAGGGTTCTATAACTATGGAAATTGCTTCGGGACCCCAAAACGTTGAGTAATAATCCAAGAAACTGGCCAGAATCGGCCAAAACTGCGAGTGTTGATGAACATAACGTAAACGCACCCAGGGTTCGTTTATCATGGAAATCACTCTGGGACCCCAAAACAGTGAGTAATAGTCCATGAAACGGGCCAGAATCGGCCAAAACTGCCAGTGTTGATGACCGACATGTAAGCACACCCTGGGGTTCAATAACTATGGAAATCACTCCGGGACCCCAAAACATTGATTAATAGTCCATGAAACGGGCCAGAATCGGCCAAAACTGCCAGTGTTGATGACCGACACGTAAGCGCACCCTAGTGTTCTATAACTATGGAAATCGCTTCGGGACCCCAAAACGGTGAGTAATAATCCAAGAAACTGGCCAGAATCGGCCAAAACTGCGAGTGTTGATGACCGACACTTAAACGCACCCCAGGGTTTGTTAATCGTGGAAATCACTCTTGGACCCCAAAACAGTGAGTAATAGTCCATGAAACGGGCCAGAATCGGCCAAAACTGCCAGTGTTGATGACCGACATGTAAGCACACCCTGGGGTTCAATAACTATGGAAATCACTCCGGGACCCCAAAACATTGATTAATAGTCCATGAAACGGGCCAGAATCGGCCAAAACTGCCAGTGTTGATGACCGACACGTAAGCGCACCCTAGTGTTCTATAACTATGGAAATCGCTTCGGGACCCCAAAACGGTGAGTAATAATCCAAGAAACTGGCTAGAATCGGCCAAAACTGCGAGTGTTGATGACCGACACTTAACCGCACCCCAGGGTTTGTTAATCGTGGAAATCACTCTTGGACCCCAAAACAGTGAGTAATAGTCCATGAAACGGACCAGAATCGGCCAAAACTGCCAGTGTTGATGACCGACACGTAAGCGCACCCTAGGGTTCTATAACTATGGAAATCGCTTCGGGACCCCAAAACGATGGGTAATAATCCAAGAAACTGGCCAGAATCGGCCAAAACTGTCAGTGTTGATGACCGACACTTAAACGCACCCCAGGATTCGTTAATCGTGGAAATCACTCCGGGACCCCAAAACATTGATTAATAGTCCATGAAACGGGCCAGAATCGGCCAAAACTACTAGTTTTGATGACCGACACGTAAGCGTACCCTGGGGTTCAATTACTATGGAAATCGCTTCGGGACCCCAAAACGGTGAGTAATAATCCAAGAAACTGGCTAGAATCGGCCAAAACTGCGAGTGTTGATGACCGACACTTAAACGCACCCCAGGGTTTGTTAATCGTGGAAATCACTCTTGGACCCCAAAACAGTGAGTAATAGTCCATGAAACGGACCAGAATCGGCCAAAACTGCCAGTGTTGATGACCGACACGTAAGCGCACCCTAGGGTTCTATAACTATGGAAATCGCTTCGGGACCCCAAAACGATGGGTAATAATCCAAGAAACTGGCCAGAATCGGCCAAAACTGTCAGTGTTGATGACCGACACTTAAACGCACCCCAGGATTCGTTAATCGTGGAAATCACTCCGGGACCCCAAAACATTGATTAATAGTCCATGAAACGGGCCAGAATCGGCCAAAACTACTAGTTTTGATGACCGACACGTAAGCGTACCCTGGGGTTCAATTACTATGGAAATCGCTTCGGGACCCCAAAACGGTGAGTAATAATCCAAGAAACTGGCTAGAATCGGCCAAAACTGCGAGTGTTGATGACCGACACTTAAACGCACCCCAGGGTTTGTTAATCGTGGAAATCACTCTTGGACCCCAAAACAGTGAGTAATAGTCCATGAAACGGACCCGAATCGGCCAAAACTGCGAGTGTTGATGACCGACACGTAAGCGCACCCTAGGGTTCTATAACTATGGAAATTGCTTCGGGACCCCAAAACGTTGAGTAATAATCCAAGAAACTGGCCAGAATCGGCCAAAACTGCGAGTGTTGATGAACATAACGTAAACCCACCCAGGGTTCGTTTATCATGGAAATCACTCTGGGACCCCAAAACAGTGAGTAATAGTCCATGAAACGGGCCAGAATCGGCCAAAACTGCCAGTGTTGATGACCGACATGTAAGCACACCCTGGGGTTCAATAACTATGGAAATCACTCCGGGACCCCAAAACATTGATTAATAGTCCATGAAACGGGCCAGAATCGGCCAAAACTGCCAGTGTTGATGACCGACACGTAAGCGCACCCTAGTGTTCTATAACTATGGAAATCGCTTCGGGACCCCAAAACGGTGAGTAATAATCCAAGAAACTGGCTAGAATCGGCCAAAACTGCGAGTGTTGATGACCGACACTTAAACGCACCCGAGGGTTTGTTAATCGTGGAAATCACTCTTGGACCCCAAAACAGTGAGTAATAGTCCATGAAACGGGCCAGAATCGGCCAAAACTGCCAGTGTTGATGACCGACATGTAAGCACACCCTGGGGTTCAATAACTATGGAAATCACTCCGGGACCCCAAAACATTGATTAATAGTCCATGAAACGGGCCAGAATCGGCCAAAACTGCCAGTGTTGATGACCGACACTTAAACGCACCCCAGGGTTTGTTAATCGTGGAAATCACTCTTGGACCCCAAAACAGTGAGTAATAGTCCATGAAACGGGCCAGAATCGGCCAAAACTGCCAGTGTTGATGACCGACATGTAAGCACACCCTGGGGTTCAATAACTATGGAAATCACTCCGGGACCCCAAAACATTGATTAATAGTCCATGAAACGGGCCAGAATCGGCCAAAACTGCCAGTGTTGATGACCGACACGTAAGCGCACCCTAGGGTTCTATAACTATGGAAATCGCTTCGGGACCCCAAAACGTTGAGTAATAATACAAGAAACTGGCTAGAATCGGCCAAAACTGCGAGTGTTGATGACCGACACTTAAACGCACCCCAGGGTTTGTTAATCGTGGAAATCACTCTTGGACCCCAAAACAGTGAGTAATAGTCCATGAAACGGACCCGAATCGGCCAAAACTGCGAGTGTTGATGACCGACACGTAAGCGCACCCTAGGGTTCTATAACTATGGAAATTGCTTCGGGACCCCAAAACGTTGAGTAATAATCCAAGAAACTGGCCAGAATCGGCCAAAACTGCGAGTGTTGATGAACATAACGTAAACCCACCCAGGGTTCGTTTATCATGGAAATCACTCTGGGACCCCAAAACAGTGAGTAATAGTCCATGAAACGGGCCAGAATCGGCCAAAACTGCCAGTGTTGATGACCGACATGTAAGCACACCCTGGGGTTCAATAACTATGGAAATCACTCCGGGACCCCAAAACATTGATTAATAGTCCATGAAACGGGCCAGAATCGGCCAAAACTGCCAGTGTTGATGACCGACACGTAAGCGCACCCTAGTGTTCTATAACTATGGAAATCGCTTCGGGACCCCAAAACGGTGAGTAATAATCCAAGAAACTGGCTAGAATCGGCCAAAACTGCGAGTGTTGATGACCGACACTTAAACGCACCCGAGGGTTTGTTAATCGTGGAAATCACTCTTGGACCCCAAAACAGTGAGTAATAGTCCATGAAACGGGCCAGAATCGGCCAAAACTGCCAGTGTTGATGACCGACATGTAAGCACACCCTGGGGTTCAATAACTATGGAAATCACTCCGGGACCCCAAAACATTGATTAATAGTCCATGAAACGGGCCAGAATCGGCCAAAACTGCCAGTGTTGATGACCGACACTTAAACGCACCCCAGGGTTTGTTAATCGTGGAAATCACTCTTGGACCCCAAAACAGTGAGTAATAGTCCATGAAACGGACCCGAATCGGCCAAAACTGCGAGTGTTGATGACCGACACGTAAGCGCACCCTAGGGTTCTATAACTATGGAAATCGCTTCGGGACCCCAAAACGTTGAGTAATAATACAAGAAACTGGCTAGAATCGGCCAAAACTGCGAGTGTTGATGACCGACACTTAAACGCACCCCAGGGTTTGTTAATCGTGGAAATCACTCTTGGACCCCAAAACAGTGAGTAATAGTCCATGAAACGGACCCGAATCGGCCAAAACTGCGAGTGTTGATGACCGACACGTAAGCGCACCCTAGGGTTCTATAACTATGGAAATTGCTTCGGGACCCCAAAACGTTGAGTAATAATCCAAGAAACTGGCCAGAATCGGCCAAAACTGCGAGTGTTGATGAACATAACGTAAACGCACCCAGGGTTCGTTTATCATGGAAATCACTCTGGGACCCCAAAACAGTGAGTAATAGTCCATGAAACGGGCCAGAATCGGCCAAAACTGCCAGTGTTGATGACCGACATGTAAGCACACCCTGGGGTTCAATAACTATGGAAATCACTCCGGGACCCCAAAACATTGATTAATAGTCCATGAAACGGGCCAGAATCGGCCAAAACTGCCAGTGTTGATGACCGACACGTAAGCGCACCCTAGTGTTCTATAACTATGGAAATCGCTTCGGGACCCCAAAACGTTGAGTAATAATCCAAGAAACTGGCTAGAATCGGCCAAAACTGCGAGTGTTGATGAACATAACGTAAACGCACCCAGGGTTCGTTTATCATGGAAATCAATCTGGGACCCCAAAACAGTGAGTAATAGTCCATGAAACGGGCCAGAATCGGCCAAAACTACTAGTTTTGATGACCGACACGTAAGCGTACCCTGGGGTTCAATTACTATGGAAATCGCTTCGGGACCCCAAAACGGTGAGTAATAATCCAAGAAACTGGCTAGAATCGGCCAAAACTGCGAGTGTTGATGACCGACACTTAAACGCACCCCAGGGTTTGTTAATCGTGGAAATCACTCTTGGACCCCAAAACAGTGAGTAATAGTCCATGAAACGGACCAGAATCGGCCAAAACTGCCAGTGTTGATGACCGACACGTAAGCGCACCCTAGGGTTCTATAACTATGGAAATCGCTTCGGGACCCCAAAACGATGGGTAATAATCCAAGAAACTGGCCAGAATCGGCCAAAACTGTCAGTGTTGATGACCGACACTTAAACGCACCCCAGGATTCGTTAATCGTGGAAATCACTCCGGGACCCCAAAACATTGATTAATAGTCCATGAAACGGGCCAGAATCGGCCAAAACTACTAGTTTTGATGACCGACACGTAAGCGTACCCTGGGGTTCAATTACTATGGAAATCGCTTCGGGACCCCAAAACGGTGAGTAATAATCCAAGAAACTGGCTAGAATCGGCCAAAACTGCGAGTGTTGATGACCGACACTTAAACGCACCCCAGGGTTTGTTAATCGTGGAAATCACTCTTGGACCCCAAAACAGTGAGTAATAGTCCATGAAACGGACCCGAATCGGCCAAAACTGCGAGTGTTGATGACCGACACGTAAGCGCACCCTAGGGTTCTATAACTATGGAAATTGCTTCGGGACCCCAAAACGTTGAGTAATAATCCAAGAAACTGGCCAGAATCGGCCAAAACTGCGAGTGTTGATGAACATAACGTAAACGCACCCAGGGTTCGTTTATCATGGAAATCACTCTGGGACCCCAAAACAGTGAGTAATAGTCCATGAAACGGGCCAGAATCGGCCAAAACTGCCAGTGTTGATGACCGACATGTAAGCACACCCTGGGGTTCAATAACTATGGAAATCACTCCGGGACCCCAAAACATTGATTAATAGTCCATGAAACGGGCCAGAATCGGCCAAAACTGCCAGTGTTGATGACCGACACGTAAGCGCACCCTAGTGTTCTATAACTATGGAAATCGCTTCGGGACCCCAAAACGGTGAGTAATAATCCAAGAAACTGGCTAGAATCGGCCAAAACTGCGAGTGTTGATGACCGACACTTAAACGCACCCCAGGGTTTGTTAATCGTGGAAATCACTCTTGGACCCCAAAACAGTGAGTAATAGTCCATGAAACGGGCCAGAATCGGCCAAAACTGCCAGTGTTGATGACCGACATGTAAGCACACCCTGGGGTTCAATAACTATGGAAATCACTCCGGGACCCCAAAACATTGATTAATAGTCCATGAAACGGGCCAGAATCGGCCAAAACTGCCAGTGTTGATGACCGACACTTAAACGCACCCCAGGGTTTGTTAATCGTGGAAATCACTCTTGGACCCCAAAACAGTGAGTAATAGTCCATGAAACGGACCCGAATCGGCCAAAACTGCGAGTGTTGATGACCGACACGTAAGCGCACCCTAGGGTTCTATAACTATGGAAATCGCTTCGGGACCCCAAAACGTTGAGTAATAATCCAAGAAACTGGCTAGAATCGGCCAAAACTGCGAGTGTTGATGACCGACACTTAAACGCACCCCAGGGTTTGTTAATCGTGGAAATCACTCTTGGACCCCAAAACAGTGAGTAATAGTCAATGAAACGGACCCGAATCGGCCAAAACTGCGAGTGTTGATGACCGACACGTAAGCGCACCCTAGGGTTCTATAACTATGGAAATTGCTTCGGGACCCCAAAACGTTGAGTAATAATCCAAGAAACTGGCCAGAATCGGCCAAAACTGCGAGTGTTGATGAACATAACGTAAACGCACCCAGGGTTCGTTTATCATGGAAATCACTCTGGGACCCCAAAACAGTGAGTAATAGTCCATGAAACGGGCCAGAATCGGCCAAAACTGCCAGTGTTGATGACCGACATGTAAGCACACCCTGGGGTTCAATAACTATGGAAATCACTCCGGGACCCCAAAACATTGATTAATAGTCCATGAAACGGGCCAGAATCGGCCAAAACTGCCAGTGTTGATGACCGACACGTAAGCGCACCCTAGGGTTCTATAACTATGGAAATCGCTTCGGGACCCCAAAACGTTGAGTAATAATCCAAGAAACTGGCTAGAATCGGCCAAAACTGCGAGTGTTGATGAACATAACGTAAACGCACCCAGGGTTCGTTTATCATGGAAATCAATCTGGGACCCCAAAACAGTGAGTAATAGTCCATGAAACGGGCCAGAATCGGCCAAAACTACTAGTTTTGATGACCGACACGTAAGCGTACCCTGGGGTTCAATTACTATGGAAATCGCTTCGGGACCCCAAAACGGTGAGTAATAATCCAAGAAACTGGCTAGAATCGGCCAAAACTGCGAGTGTTGATGACCGACACTTAAACGCACCCCAGGGTTTGTTAATCGTGGAAATCACTCTTGGACCCCAAAACAGTGAGTAATAGTCCATGAAACGGACCCGAATCGGCCAAAACTGCGAGTGTTGATGACCGACACGTAAGCGCACCCTAGGGTTCTATAACTATGGAAATTGCTTCGGGACCCCAAAACGTTGAGTAATAATCCAAGAAACTGGCCAGAATCGGCCAAAACTGCGAGTGTTGATGAACATAACGTAAACGCACCCAGGGTTCGTTTATCATGGAAATCACTCTGGGACCCCAAAACGTTGAGTAATAATCCAAGAAACTGGCTAGAATCGGCCAAAACTGCGAGTGTTGATGAACATAACGTAAACGCACCCAGGGTTCGTTTATCATGGAAATCAATCTGGGACCCCAAAACAGTGAGTAATAGTCCATGAAACGGGCCAGAATCGGCCAAAACTACTAGTTTTGATGACCGACACGTAAGCGTACCCTGGGGTTCAATTACTATGGAAATCGCTTCGGGACCCCAAAACGGTGAGTAATAATCCAAGAAACTGGCTAGAATCGGCCAAAACTGCGAGTGTTGATGACCGACACTTAAACGCACCCCAGGGTTTGTTAATCGTGGAAATCACTCTTGGACCCCAAAACAGTGAGTAATAGTCCATGAAACGGACCAGAATCGGCCAAAACTGCCAGTGTTGATGACCGACACGTAAGCGCACCCTAGGGTTCTATAACTATGGAAATCGCTTCGGGACCCCAAAACGATGGGTAATAATCCAAGAAACTGGCCAGAATCGGCCAAAACTGTCAGTGTTGATGACCGACACTTAAACGCACCCCAGGATTCGTTAATCGTGGAAATCACTCCGGGACCCCAAAACATTGATTAATAGTCCATGAAACGGGCCAGAATCGGCCAAAACTACTAGTTTTGATGACCGACACGTAAGCGTACCCTGGGGTTCAATTACTATGGAAATCGCTTCGGGACCCCAAAACGGTGAGTAATAATCCAAGAAACTGGCTAGAATCGGCCAAAACTGCGAGTGTTGATGACCGACACTTAAACGCACCCCAGGGTTTGTTAATCGTGGAAATCACTCTTGGACCCCAAAACAGTGAGTAATAGTCCATGAAACGGACCCGAATCGGCCAAAACTGCGAGTGTTGATGACCGACACGTAAGCGCACCCTAGGGTTCTATAACTATGGAAATTGCTTCGGGACCCCAAAACGTTGAGTAATAATCCAAGAAACTGGCCAGAATCGGCCAAAACTGCGAGTGTTGATGAACATAACGTAAACGCACCCAGGGTTCGTTTATCATGGAAATCACTCTGGGACCCCAAAACAGTGAGTAATAGTCCATGAAACGGGCCAGAATCGGCCAAAACTGCCAGTGTTGATGACCGACATGTAAGCACACCCTGGGGTTCAATAACTATGGAAATCACTCCGGGACCCCAAAACATTGATTAATAGTCCATGAAACGGGCCAGAATCGGCCAAAACTGCCAGTGTTGATGACCGACACGTAAGCGCACCCTAGTGTTCTATAACTATGGAAATCGCTTCGGGACCCCAAAACGGTGAGTAATAATCCAAGAAACTGGCTAGAATCGGCCAAAACTGCGAGTGTTGATGACCGACACTTAAACGCACCCCAGGGTTTGTTAATCGTGGAAATCACTCTTGGACCCCAAAACAGTGAGTAATAGTCCATGAAACGGGCCAGAATCGGCCAAAACTGCCAGTGTTGATGACCGACATGTAAGCACACCCTGGGGTTCAATAACTATGGAAATCACTCCGGGACCCCAAAACATTGATTAATAGTCCATGAAACGGGCCAGAATCGGCCAAAACTGCCAGTGTTGATGACCGACACTTAAACGCACCCCAGGGTTTGTTAATCGTGGAAATCACTCTTGGACCCCAAAACAGTGAGTAATAGTCCATGAAACGGACCCGAATCGGCCAAAACTGCGAGTGTTGATGACCGACACGTAAGCGCACCCTAGGGTTCTATAACTATGGAAATCGCTTCGGGACCCCAAAACGTTGAGTAATAATCCAAGAAACTGGCTAGAATCGGCCAAAACTGCGAGTGTTGATGACCGACACTTAAACGCACCCCAGGGTTTGTTAATCGTGGAAATCACTCTTGGACCCCAAAACAGTGAGTAATAGTCAATGAAACGGACCCGAATCGGCCAAAACTGCGAGTGTTGATGACCGACACGTAAGCGCACCCTAGGGTTCTATAACTATGGAAATTGCTTCGGGACCCCAAAACGTTGAGTAATAATCAAAGAAACTGGCCAGAATCGGCCAAAACTGCGAGTGTTGATGAACATAACGTAAACGCACCCAGGGTTCGTTTATCATGGAAATCACTCTGGGACCCCAAAACAGTGAGTAATAGTCCATGAAACGGGCCAGAATCGGCCAAAACTGCCAGTGTTGATGACCGACATGTAAGCACACCCTGGGGTTCAATAACTATGGAAATCACTCCGGGACCCCAAAACATTGATTAATAGTCCATGAAACGGGCCAGAATCGGCCAAAACTGCCAGTGTTGATGACCGACGCGTAAGCGCACCCTAGGGTTCTATAACTATGGAAATCGCTTCGGGACCCCAAAACGTTGAGTAATAATCCAAGAAACTGGCTAGAATCGGCCAAAACTGCGAGTGTTGATGAACATAACGTAAACGCACCCAGGGTTTGTTAATCGTGGAAATCACTCTGGGACCCCAAAACAGTGAGTAATAGTCCATGAAACGGGCCAGAATCGGCCAAAACTACTAGTTTTGATGACCGACACGTAAGCGTACCCTGGGGTTCAATTACTATGGAAATCGCTTCGGGACCCCAAAACGGTGAGTAATAATCCAACAAACTGGCCAGAATCGGCCAAAACTGCGAGTGTTGATGACCGACACTTAAACGCACCCCAGGGTTTGTTAATCGTGGAAATCACTCTTGGACCCCAAAACAGTGAGTAATAGTCCATGAAACGGACCCGAATCGGCCAAAACTGCGAGTGTTGATGACCGACACGTAAGCGCACCCTAGGGTTCTATAACTATGGAAATTGCTTCGGGACCCCAAAACGTTGAGTAATAATCCAAGAAACTGGCCAGAATCGGCCAAAACTGCGAGTGTTGATGAACATAACGTAAACGCACCCAGGGTTCGTTTATCATGGAAATCACTCTGGGACCCCAAAACAGTGAGTAATAGTCCATGAAACGGGCCAGAATCGGCCAAAACTGCCAGTGTTGATGACCGACACGTAAAGGCACCACAGGATTCATTAACCATGGAAACCACTTCGGGACCCCAAAACAGTGATTAGTAGTCCATGAAACGGGACAGAATCGGCGAAAACTGCCAGTGTTGATGACAGACACGTAAACGCACCACAGGGTTCGTTAACCATGGAAACCACTCCGGGACCCCAAAATAGTGCGTAATAGTTCATGAAACGGCCCAGAATCGGCCAAAACTGTGAGTGTTGATAACCGACATGTAAGCGGACCTTGGGGTTCAACAATTATGGAAGTCGCCATGGGACCCCAAAACGGTGAGTAATAATCCAATAAACGGCCCAGAATCGGCCAAAACTGCCAGTGTTGATGACCGACATGTAAGCACACCCTGGGGTTCAATAACTATGGAAATCACTCCGGGACCCCAAAACATTGATTAATAGTCCATGAAACGGGCCAGAATCGGCCAAAACTGCCAGTGTTGATGACCGACACGTAAGCGCACCCTAGTGTTCTATAACTATGGAAATCGCTTCGGGACCCCAAAACGGTGAGTAATAATCCAAGAAACTGGCTAGAATCGGCCAAAACTGCGAGTGTTGATGACCGACACTTAAACGCACCCCAGGGTTTGTTAATCGTGGAAATCACTCTTGGACCCCAAAACAGTGAGTAATAGTCCATGAAACGGACCAGAATCGGTCAAAACTGCCAGTGTTGATGACCGACACGTAAGCGCACCCTAGGGTTCTATAACTATGGAAATCGCTTCGGGACCCCAAAACGATGGGTAATAATCCAAGAAACTGGCCAGAATCGGCCAAAACTGTCAGTGTTGATGACCGACACTTAAACGCACCCCAGGATTCGTTAATCGTGGAAATCACTCCGGGACCCCAAAACATTGATTAATAGTCCATGAAACGGGCCAGAATCGGCCAAAACTACTAGTTTTGATGACCGACACGTAAGCGTACCCTGGGGTTCAATTACTATGGAAATCGCTTCGGGACCCCAAAACGGTGAGTAATAATCCAAGAAACTGGCTAGAATCGGCCAAAACTGCGAGTGTTGATGACCGACACTTAAACGCACCCCAGGGTTTGTTAATCGTGGAAATCACTCTTGGACCCCAAAACAGTGAGTAATAGTCCATGAAACGGACCCGAATCGGCCAAAACTGCGAGTGTTGATGACCGACACGTAAGCGCACCCTAGGGTTCTATAACTATGGAAATTGCTTCGGGACCCCAAAACGTTGAGTAATAATCCAAGAAACTGGCCAGAATCGGCCAAAACTGCGAGTGTTGATGAACATAACGTAAACGCACCCAGGGTTCGTTTATCATGGAAATCACTCTGGGACCCCAAAACAGTGAGTAATAGTCCATGAAACGGGCCAGAATCGGCCAAAACTGCCAGTGTTGATGACCGACATGTAAGCACACCCTGGGGTTCAATAACTATGGAAATCACTCCGGGACCCCAAAACATTGATTAATAGTCCATGAATAGGGCCAGAATCGGCCAAAACTGCCAGTGTTGATGACCGGCACGTAAGCGCACCCTAGTGTTCTATAACTATGGAAATCGCTTCGGGACCCCAAAACGGTGAGTAATAATCCAAGAAACTGGCTAGAATCGGCCAAAACTGCGAGTGTTGATGACCGACACTTAAACGCACCCCAGGGTTTGTTAATCGTGGAAATCACTCTTGGACCCCAAAACAGTGAGTAATAGTCCATGAAACGGACCAGAATCGGCCAAAACTGCCAGTGTTGATGACCGACACGTAAGCGCACCCTAGGGTTCTATAACTATGGAAATCGCTTCGGGACCCAGAAACGGTGAGTAATAATCCAAGAAACTGGCTAGAATCGGCCAAAACTGCGAGTGTTGATGACCGACACTTAAACGCACCCCAGGGTTTGTTAATCGTGGAAATCACTCTTGGACCCCAAAACAGTGAGTAATAGTCCATGAAACGGACCAGAATCGGCCAAAACTGCCAGTGTTGATGACCGACACGTAAGCGCACCCTAGGGTTCTATAACTATGGAAATCGCTTCGGGACCCCAAAACGATGGGTAATAATCCAAGAAACTGGCTAGAATCGGCCAAAACTGCGAGTGTTGATGACCGACACTTAAACGCACCCCAGGGTTTGTTAATCGTGGAAATCACTCTTGGACCCCAAAACAGTGAGTAATAGTCCATGAAACGGACCCGAATCGGCCAAAACTGCGAGTGTTGATGACCGACACGTAAGCGCACCCTAGGGTTCTATAACTATGGAAATTGCTTCGGGACCCCAAAACGTTGAGTAATAATCCAAGAAACTGGCCAGAATCGGCCAAAACTGCGAGTGTTGATGAACATAACGTAAACGCACCCAGGGTTCGTTTATCATGGAAATCACTCTGGGACCCCAAAACAGTGAGTAATAGTCCATGAAACGGGCCAGAATCGGCCAAAACTGCCAGTGTTGATGACCGACATGTAAGCACACCCTGGGGTTCAATAACTATGGAAATCACTCCGGGACCCCAAAACATTGATTAATAGTCCATGAAACGGGCCAGAATCGGCCAAAACTGCCAGTGTTGATGACCGACACGTAAGCGCACCCTAGTGTTCTATAACTATGGAAATCGCTTCGGGACCCCAAAACGGTGAGTAATAATCCAAGAAACTGGCTAGAATCGGCCAAAACTGCGAGTGTTGATGACCGACACTTAAACGCACCCCAGGGTTTGTTAATCGTGGAAATCACTCTTGGACCCCAAAACAGTGAGTAATAGTCCATGAAACGGACCAGAATCGGCCAAAACTGCCAGTGTTGATGACCGACACGTAAGCGCACCCTAGGGTTCTATAACTATGGAAATCGCTTCGGGACCCAGAAACGGTGAGTAATAATCCAAGAAACTGGCTAGAATCGGCCAAAACTGCGAGTGTTGATGACCGACACTTAAACGCACCCCAGGGTTTGTTAATCGTGGAAATCACTCTTGGACCCCAAAACAGTGAGTAATAGTCCATGAAACGGACCAGAATCGGCCAAAACTGCCAGTGTTGATGACCGACACGTAAGCGCACCCTAGGGTTCTATAACTATGGAAATCGCTTCGGGACCCCAAAACGATGGGTAATAATCCAAGAAACTGGCTAGAATCGGCCAAAACTGCGAGTGTTGATGACCGACACTTAAACGCACCCCAGGGTTTGTTAATCGTGGAAATCACTCTTGGACCCCAAAACAGTGAGTAATAGTCCATGAAACGGACCCGAATCGGCCAAAACTGCGAGTGTTGATGACCGACACGTAAGCGCACCCTAGGGTTCTATAACTATGGAAATTGCTTCGGGACCCCAAAACGTTGAGTAATAATCCAAGAAACTGGCCAGAATCGGCCAAAACTGCGAGTGTTGATGAACATAACGTAAACGCACCCAGGGTTCGTTTATCATGGAAATCACTCTGGGACCCCAAAACAGTGAGTAATAGTCCATGAAACGGGCCAGAATCGGCCAAAACTGCCAGTGTTGATGACCGACATGTAAGCACACCCTGGGGTTCAATAACTATGGAAATCACTCCGGGACCCCAAAACATTGATTAATAGTCCATGAATAGGGCCAGAATCGGCCAAAACTGCCAGTGTTGATGACCGGCACGTAAGCGCACCCTAGTGTTCTATAACTATGGAAATCGCTTCGGGACCCCAAAACGGTGAGTAATAATCCAAGAAACTGGCTAGAATCGGCCAAAACTGCGAGTGTTGATGACCGACACTTAAACGCACCCCAGGGTTTGTTAATCGTGGAAATCACTCTTGGACCCCAAAACAGTGAGTAATAGTCCATGAAACGGACCAGAATCGGCCAAAACTGCCAGTGTTGATGACCGACACGTAAGCGCACCCTAGGGTTCTATAACTATGGAAATCGCTTCGGGACCCAGAAACGGTGAGTAATAATCCAAGAAACTGGCTAGAATCGGCCAAAACTGCGAGTGTTGATGACCGACACTTAAACGCACCCCAGGGTTTGTTAATCGTGGAAATCACTCTTGGACCCCAAAACAGTGAGTAATAGTCCATGAAACGGACCAGAATCGGCCAAAACTGCCAGTGTTGATGACCGACACGTAAGCGCACCCTAGGGTTCTATAACTATGGAAATCGCTTCGGGACCCCAAAACGATGGGTAATAATCCAAGAAACTGGCTAGAATCGGCCAAAACTGCGAGTGTTGATGACCGACACTTAAACGCACCCCAGGGTTTGTTAATCGTGGAAATCACTCTTGGACCCCAAAACAGTGAGTAATAGTCCATGAAACGGACCCGAATCGGCCAAAACTGCGAGTGTTGATGACCGACACGTAAGCGCACCCTAGGGTTCTATAACTATGGAAATTGCTTCGGGACCCCAAAACGTTGAGTAATAATCCAAGAAACTGGCCAGAATCGGCCAAAACTGCGAGTGTTGATGAACATAACGTAAACGCACCCAGGGTTCGTTTATCATGGAAATCACTCTGGGACCCCAAAACAGTGAGTAATAGTCCATGAAACGGGCCAGAATCGGCCAAAACTGCCAGTGTTGATGACCGACATGTAAGCACACCCTGGGGTTCAATAACTATGGAAATCACTCCGGGACCCCAAAACATTGATTAATAGTCCATGAAACGGGCCAGAATCGGCCAAAACTGCCAGTGTTGATGACCGACACGTAAGCGCACCCTAGTGTTCTATAACTATGGAAATCGCTTCGGGACCCCAAAACGGTGAGTAATAATCCAAGAAACTGGCTAGAATCGGCCAAAACTGCGAGTGTTGATGACCGACACTTAAACGCACCCGAGGGTTTGTTAATCGTGGAAATCACTCTTGGACCCCAAAACAGTGAGTAATAGTCCATGAAACGGGCCAGAATCGGCCAAAACTGCCAGTGTTGATGACCGACATGTAAGCACACCCTGGGGTTCAATAACTATGGAAATCACTCCGGGACCCCAAAACATTGATTAATAGTCCATGAAACGGGCCAGAATCGGCCAAAACTGCCAGTGTTGATGACCGACACTTAAACGCACCCCAGGGTTTGTTAATCGTGGAAATCACTCTTGGACCCCAAAACAGTGAGTAATAGTCCATGAAACGGACCCGAATCGGCCAAAACTGCGAGTGTTGATGACCGACACGTAAGCGCACCCTAGGGTTCTATAACTATGGAAATTGCTTCGGGACCCCAAAACGTTGAGTAATAATCCAAGAAACTGGCCAGAATCGGCCAAAACTGCGAGTGTTGATGAACATAACGTAAACGCACCCAGGGTTCGTTTATCATGGAAATCACTCTGGGACCCCAAAACAGTGAGTAATAGTCCATGAAACGGGCCAGAATCGGCCAAAACTGCCAGTGTTGATGACCGACATGTAAGCACACCCTGGGGTTCAATAACTATGGAAATCACTCCGGGACCCCAAAACATTGATTAATAGTCCATGAAACGGGCCAGAATCGGCCAAAACTGCCAGTGTTGATGACCGACACGTAAGCGCACCCTAGTGTTCTATAACTATGGAAATCGCTTCGGGACCCCAAAACGGTGAGTAATAATCCAAGAAACTGGCTAGAATCGGCCAAAACTGCGAGTGTTGATGACCGACACTTAAACGCACCCCAGGGTTTGTTAATCGTGGAAATCACTCTTGGACCCCAAAACAGTGAGTAATAGTCCATGAAACGGACCAGAATCGGCCAAAACTGCCAGTGTTGATGACCGACACGTAAGCGCACCCTAGGGTTCTATAACTATGGAAATCGCTTCGGGACCCCAAAACGATGGGTAATAATCCAAGAAACTGGCTAGAATCGGCCAAAACTGCGAGTGTTGATGACCGACACTTAAACGCACCCCAGGGTTTGTTAATCGTGGAAATCACTCTTGGACCCCAAAACAGTGAGTAATAGTCCATGAAACGGACCCGAATCGGCCAAAACTGCGAGTGTTGATGACCGACACGTAAGCGCACCCTAGGGTTCTATAACTATGGAAATTGCTTCGGGACCCCAAAACGTTGAGTAATAATCCAAGAAACTGGCCAGAATCGGCCAAAACTGCGAGTGTTGATGAACATAACGTAAACGCACCCAGGGATCGTTTATCATGGAAATCACTCTGGGACCCCAAAACAGTGAGTAATAGTCCATGAAACGGGCCAGAATCGGCCAAAACTGCCAGTGTTGATGACCGACATGTAAGCACACCCTGGGGTTCAATAACTATGGAAATCACTCCGGGACCCCAAAACATTGATTAATAGTCCATGAAACGGGCCAGAATCGGCCAAAACTGCCAGTGTTGATGACCGACACGTAAGCGCACCCTAGTGTTCTATAACTATGGAAATCGCTTCGGGACCCCAAAACGGTGAGTAATAATCCAAGAAACTGGCTAGAATCGGCCAAAACTGCGAGTGTTGATGACCGACACTTAAACGCACCCCAGGGTTTGTTAATCGTGGAAATCACTCTTGGACCCCAAAACAGTGAGTAATAGTCCATGAAACGGACCAGAATCGGCCAAAACTGCCAGTGTTGATGACTGACACGTAAGCGCACCCTAGGGTTCTATAACTATGGAAATTGCTTCGGGACCCCAAAACGTTGAGTAATAATCCAAGAAACTGGCCAGAATCGGCCAAAACTGCGAGTGTTGATGAACATAACGTAAACGCACCCAGGGTTCGTTTATCATGGAAATCACTCTGGGACCCCAAAACAGTGAGTAATAGTCCATGAAACGGGCCAGAATCGGCCAAAACTGCCAGTGTTGATGACCGACATGTAAGCACACCCTGGGGTTCAATAACTATGGAAATCACTCCGGGACCCCAAAACATTGATTAATAGTCCATGAAACGGGCCAGAATCGGCCAAAACAGCCAGTGTTGATGACCGACACGTAAGCGCACCCTAGTGTTCTATAACTATGGAAATCGCTTCGGGACCCCAAAACGGTGAGTAATAATCCAAGAAACTGGCTAGAATCGGCCAAAACTGCGAGTGTTGATGACCGACACTTAAACGCACCCCAGGGTTTGTTAATCGTGGAAATCACTCTTGGACCCCAAAACAGTGAGTAATAGTCCATGAAACGGACCAGAATCGGCCAAAACTGCCAGTGTTGATGACTGACACGTAAGCGCACCCTAGGGTTCTATAACTATGGAAATTGCTTCGGGACCCCAAAACGTTGAGTAATAATCCAAGAAACTGGCCAGAATCGGCCAAAACTGCGAGTGTTGATGAACATAACGTAAACGCACCCAGGGTTCGTTTATCATGGAAATCACTCTGGGACCCCAAAACAGTGAGTAATAGTCCATGAAACGGGCCAGAATCAGCCAAAACTGCCAGTGTTGATGACCGACATGTAAGCACACCCTGGGGTTCAATAACTATGGAAATCACTCCGGGACCCCAAAACATTGATTAATAGTCCATGAAACGGGCCAGAATCGGCCAAAACTGCCAGTGTTGATGACCGACACGTAAGCGCACCCTAGTGTTCTATAACTATGGAAATCGCTTCAGGACCCCAAAACGGTGAGTAATAATCCAAGAAACTGGCTAGAATCGGCCAAAACTGCGAGTGTTGATGACCGACACTTAAACGCACCCCAGGGTTTGTTAATCGTGGAAATCACTCTTGGACCCCAAAACAGTGAGTAATAGTCCATGAAACGGACCAGAATCGGCCAAAACTGCCAGTGTTGATGACTGACACGTAAGCGCACCCTAGGGTTCTATAACTATGGAAATTGCTTCGGGACCCCAAAACGTTGAGTAATAATCCAAGAAACTGGCCAGAATCGGCCAAAACTGCGAGTGTTGATGAACATAACGTAAACGCACCCAGGGTTCGTTTATCATGGAAATCACTCTGGGACCCCAAAACAGTGAGTAATAGTCCATGAAACGGGCCAGAATCGGCCAAAACTGCCAGTGTTGATGACCGACATGTAAGCACACCCTGGGGTTCAATAACTATGGAAATCACTCCGGGACCCCAAAACATTGATTAATAGTCCATGAAACGGGCCAGAATCGGCCAAAACTGCCAGTGTTGATGACCGACACGTAAGCGCACCCTAGTGTTCTATAACTATGGAAATCGCTTCGGGACCCCAAAACGGTGAGTAATAATCCAAGAAACTGGCTAGAATCGGCCAAAACTGCGAGTGTTGATGACCGACACTTAAACGCACCCCAGGGTTTGTTAATCGTGGAAATCACTCTTGGACCCCAAAACAGTGAGTAATTGTCCATGAAACGGACCAGAATCGGCCAAAACTGCCAGTGTTGATGACCGACACGTAAGCGCACCCTAGGGTTCTATAACTATGGAAATCGCTTCGGGACCCCAAAACGATGGGTAATAATCCAAGAAACTGGCCAGAATCGGCCAAAACTGTCAGTGTTGATGACCGACACTTAAACGCACCCCAGGATTCGTTAATCGTGGAAATCACTCCGGGACCCCAAAACATTGATTAATAGTCCATGAAACGGGCCAGAATCGGCCAAAACTACTAGTTTTGATGACCGACACGTAAGCGTACCCTGGGGTTCAATTACTATGGAAATCGCTTCGGGACCCCAAAACGGTGAGTAATAATCCAAGAAACTGGCTAGAATCGGCCAAAACTGCGAGTGTTGATGACCGACACTTAAACGCACCCCAGGGTTTGTTAATCGTGGAAATCACTCTTGGACCCCAAAACAGTGAGTAATAGTCCATGAAACGGACCCGAATCGGCCAAAACTGCGAGTGTTGATGACCGACACGTAAGCGCACCCTAGGGTTCTATAACTATGGAAATCGCTTCGGGACCCCAAAACGTTGAGTAATAATCCAAGAAACTGGCTAGAATCGGCCAAAACTGCGAGTGTTGATGAACATAACGTAAACGCACCCAGGGTTCGTTTATCATGGAAATCACTCTGGGACCCCAAAACAGTGAGTAATAGTCCATGAAACGGGCCAGAATCGGCCAAAACTACTAGTTTTGATGACCGACACGTAAGCGTACCCTGGGGTTCAATTACTATGGAAATCGCTTCGGGACCCCAAAACGGTGAGTAATAATCCAAGAAACTGGCTAGAATCGGCCAAAACTGCGAGTGTTGATGACCGACACTTAAACGCACCCCAGGGTTTGTTAATCGTGGAAATCACTCTTGGACCCCAAAACAGTGAGTAATAGTCCATGAAACGGACCCGAATCGGCCAAAACTGCGAGTGTTGATGACCGACACGTAAGCGCACCCTAGGGTTCTATAACTATGGAAATCGCTTCGGGACCCCAAAACGTTGAGTAATAATCCAAGAAACTGGCTAGAATCGGCCAAAACTGCGAGTGTTGATGAACATAACGTAAACGCACCCAGGGTTCGTTTATCATGGAAATCACTCTGGGACCCCAAAACAGTGAGTAATAGTCCACGAAACGGGCCAGAATCGGCCAAAACTGCCAGTGTTGATGACCGACATGTAAGCACACCCTGGGGTTCAATAACTATGGAAATCACTCCGGGACCCCAAAACATTGATTAATAGTCCATGAAACGGGCCAGAATCGGCCAAAACTGCCAGTGTTGATGACCGACACGTAAGCGCACCCTAGTGTTCTATAACTATGGAAATCGCTTCGGGACCCCAAAACGGTGAGTAATAATCCAAGAAACTGGCTAGAATCGGCCAAAACTGCGAGTGTTGATGACCGACACTTAAACGCACCCCAGGGTTTGTTAATCGTGGAAATCACTCTTGGACCCCAAAACAGTGAGTAATAGTCCATGAAACGGACCAGAATCGGCCAAAACTGCCAGTGTTGATGACCGACACGTAAGCGCACCCTAGGGTTCTATAACTATGGAAATCGCTTCGGGACCCCAAAACGATGGGTAATAATCCAAGAAACTGGCTAGAATCGGCCAAAACTGCAAGTGTTGATGACCGACACTTAAACGCACCCCAGGGTTTGTTAATCGTGGAAATCACTCTTGGACCCCAAAACAGTGAGTAATAGTCCATGAAACGGACCCGAATCGGCCAAAACTGCGAGTGTTGATGACCGACACGTAAGCGCACCCTAGGGTTCTATAACTATGGAAATTGCTTCGGGACCCCAAAACGTTGAGTAATAATCCAAGAAACTGGCCAGAATCGGCCAAAACTGCGAGTGTTGATGAACATAACGTAAACGCACCCAGGGTTCGTTTATCATGGAAATCACTCTGGGACCCCAAAACAGTGAGTAATAGTCCATGAAACGGGCCAGAATCGGCCAAAACTGCCAGTGTTGATGACCGACATGTAAGCACACCCTGGGGTTCAATAACTATGGAAATCACTCCGGGACCCCAAAACATTGATTAATAGTCCATGAAACGGGCCAGAATCGGCCAAAACTGCCAGTGTTGATGACCGACACGTAAGCGCACCCTAGTGTTCTATAACTATGGAAATCGCTTCGGGACCCCAAAACGGTGAGTAATAATCCAAGAAACTGGCTAGAATCGGCCAAAACTGCGAGTGTTGATGACCGACACTTAAACGCACCCCAGGGTTTGTTAATCGTGGAAATCACTCTTGGACCCCAAAACAGTGAGTAATAGTCCATGAAACGGACCAGAATCGGCCAAAACTGCCAGTGTTGATGACTGACACGTAAGCGCACCCTAGGGTTCTATAACTATGGAAATTGCTTCGGGACCCCAAAACGTTGAGTAATAATCCAAGAAACTGGCCAGAATCGGCCAAAACTGCGAGTGTTGATGAACATAACGTAAACGCACCCAGGGTTCGTTTATCATGGAAATCACTCTGGGACCCCAAAACAGTGAGTAATAGTCCATGAAACGGGCCAGAATCGGCCAAAACTGCCAGTGTTGATGACCGACATGTAAGCACACCCTGGGGTTCAATAACTATGGAAATCACTCCGGGACCCCAAAACATTGATTAATAGTCCATGAAACGGGCCAGAATCGGCCAAAACTGCCAGTGTTGATGACCGACACGTAAGCGCACCCTAGTGTTCTATAACTATGGAAATCGCTTCGGGACCCCAAAACGGTGAGTAATAATCCAAGAAACTGGCTAGAATCGGCCAAAACTGCGAGTGTTGATGACCGACACTTAAACGCACCCCAGGGTTTGTTAATCGTGGAAATCACTCTTGGACCCCAAAACAGTGAGTAATAGTCCATGAAACGGACCCGAATCGGCCAAAACTGCGAGTGTTGATGACCGACACGTAAGCGCACCCTAGGGTTCTATAACTATGGAAATTGCTTCGGGACCCCAAAACGTTGAGTAATAATCCAAGAAACTGGCCAGAATCGGCCAAAACTGCGAGTGTTGATGAACATAACGTAAACGCACCCAGGGTTCGTTTATCATGGAAATCACTCTGGGACCCCAAAACAGTGAGTAATAGTCCACGAAACGGGCCAGAATCGGCCAAAACTGCCAGTGTTGATGACCGACATGTAAGCACACCCTGGGGTTCAATAACTATGGAAATCACTCCGGGACCCCAAAACATTGATTAATAGTCCATGAAACGGGCCAGAATCGGCCAAAACTGCCAGTGTTGATGACCGACACGTAAGCGCACCCTAGTGTTCTATAACTATGGAAATCGCTTCGGGACCCCAAAACGGTGAGTAATAATCCAAGAAACTGGCTAGAATCGGCCAAAACTGCGAGTGTTGATGACCGACACTTAAACGCACCCCAGGGTTTGTTAATCGTGGAAATCACTCTTGGACCCCAAAACAGTGAGTAATAGTCCATGAAACGGACCAGAATCGGCCAAAACTGCCAGTGTTGATGACCGACACGTAAGCGCACCCTAGGGTTCTATAACTATGGAAATCGCTTCGGGACCCCAAAACGATGGGTAATAATCCAAGAAACTGGCTAGAATCGGCCAAAACTGCAAGTGTTGATGACCGACACTTAAACGCACCCCAGGGTTTGTTAATCGTGGAAATCACTCTTGGACCCCAAAACAGTGAGTAATAGTCCATGAAACGGACCCGAATCGGCCAAAACTGCGAGTGTTGATGACCGACACGTAAGCGCACCCTAGGGTTCTATAACTATGGAAATTGCTTCGGGACCCCAAAACGTTGAGTAATAATCCAAGAAACTGGCCAGAATCGGCCAAAACTGCGAGTGTTGATGAACATAACGTAAACGCACCCAGGGTTCGTTTATCATGGAAATCACTCTGGGACCCCAAAACAGTGAGTAATAGTCCATGAAACGGGCCAGAATCGGCCAAAACTGCCAGTGTTGATGACCGACATGTAAGCACACCCTGGGGTTCAATAACTATGGAAATCACTCCGGGACCCCAAAACATTGATTAATAGTCCATGAAACGGGCCAGAATCGGCCAAAACTGCCAGTGTTGATGACCGACACGTAAGCGCACCCTAGTGTTCTATAACTATGGAAATCGCTTCGGGACCCCAAAACGGTGAGTAATAATCCAAGAAACTGGCTAGAATCGGCCAAAACTGCGAGTGTTGATGACCGACACTTAAACGCACCCCAGGGTTTGTTAATCGTGGAAATCACTCTTGGACCCCAAAACAGTGAGTAATAGTCCATGAAACGGACCAGAATCGGCCAAAACTGCCAGTGTTGATGACTGACACGTAAGCGCACCCTAGGGTTCTATAACTATGGAAATTGCTTCGGGACCCCAAAACGTTGAGTAATAATCCAAGAAACTGGCCAGAATCGGCCAAAACTGCGAGTGTTGATGAACATAACGTAAACGCACCCAGGGTTCGTTTATCATGGAAATCACTCTGGGACCCCAAAACAGTGAGTAATAGTCCATGAAACGGGCCAGAATCGGCCAAAACTGCCAGTGTTGATGACCGACATGTAAGCACACCCTGGGGTTCAATAACTATGGAAATCACTCCGGGACCCCAAAACATTGATTAATAGTCCATGAAACGGGCCAGAATCGGCCAAAACTGCCAGTGTTGATGACCGACACGTAAGCGCACCCTAGTGTTCTATAACTATGGAAATCGCTTCGGGACCCCAAAACGGTGAGTAATAATCCAAGAAACTGGCTAGAATCGGCCAAAACTGCGAGTGTTGATGACCGACACTTAAACGCACCCCAGGGTTTGTTAATCGTGGAAATCACTCTTGGACCCCAAAACAATGAGTAATAGTCCATGAAACGGACCAGAATCGGCCAAAACTGCCAGTGTTGATGACCGACACGTAAGCGCACCCTAGGGTTCTATAACTATGGAAATCGCTTCGGGACCCCAAAACGATGGGTAATAATCCAAGAAACTAGCCAGAATCGGCCAAAACTGTCAGTGTTGATGACCGACACTTAAACGCACCCCAGGATTCGTTAATCGTGGAAATCACTCCGGGACCCCAAAACATTGATTAATAGTCCATGAAACGGGCCAGAATCGGCCAAAACTACTAGTTTTGATGACCGACACGTAAGCGTACCCTGGGGTTCAATTACTATGGAAATCGCTTCGGGACCCCAAAACGGTGAGTAATAATCCAAGAAACTGGCTAGAATCGGCCAAAACTGCGAGTGTTGATGACCGACACTTAAACGCACCCCAGGGTTTGTTAATCGTGGAAATCACTCTTGGACCCCAAAACAGTGAGTAATAGTCCATGAAACGGACCCGAATCGGCCAAAACTGCGAGTGTTGATGACCGACACGTAAGCGCACCCTAGGGTTCTATAACTATGGAAATCGCTTCGGGACCCCAAAACGTTGAGTAATAATCCAAGAAACTGGCTAGAATCGGCCAAAACTGCGAGTGTTGATGAACATAACGTAAACGCACCCAGGGTTCGTTTATCATGGAAATCACTCTGGGACCCCAAAACAGTGAGTAATAGTCCATGAAACGGGCCAGAATCGGCCAAAACTACTAGTTTTGATGACCGACACGTAAGCGTACCCTGGGGTTCAATTACTATGGAAATCGCTTCGGGACCCCAAAACGGTGAGTAATAATCCAAGAAACTGGCTAGAATCGGCCAAAACTACGAGTGTTGATGAACATAACATAAACGCACCCAGGGTTCGTTTATCATGGAAATCACTCTGGGACCCCAAAACAGTGAGTAATAGTCCATGAAACGGGCCAGAATCGGCCAAAACTGCCAGTGTTGATGACCGACATGTAAGCACACCCTGGGGTTCAATAACTATGGAAATCACTCCGGGACCCCAAAACATTGATTAATAGTCCATGAAACGGGCCAGAATCGGCCAAAACTGCCAGTGTTGATGACCGACACGTAAGCGCACGCTAGGGTTCTATAACTATGGAAATCGCTTCGGGACCCCAAAACGATGGGTAATAATCCAAGAAACTAGCCAGAATCGGCCAAAACTGTCAGTGTTGATGACCGACACTTAAACGCACCCCAGGATTCGTTAATCGTGGAAATCACTCCGGGACCCCAAAACATTGATTAATAGTCCATGAAACGGGCCAGAATCGGCCAAAACTACTAGTTTTGATGACCGACACGTAAGCGTACCCTGGGGTTCAATTACTATGGAAATCGCTTCGGGACCCCAAAACGGTGAGTAATAATCCAAGAAACTGGCTAGAATCGGCCAAAACTGCGAGTGTTGATGACCGACACTTAAACGCACCCCAGGGTTTGTTAATCGTGGAAATCACTCTTGGACCCCAAAACAGTGAGTAATAGTCCATGAAACGGACCCGAATCGGCCAAAACTGCGAGTGTTGATGACCGACACGTAAGCGCACCCTAGGGTTCTATAACTATGGAAATCGCTTCGGGACCCCAAAACGTTGAGTAATAATCCAAGAAACTGGCTAGAATCGGCCAAAACTGCGAGTGTTGATGAACATAACGTAAACGCACCCAGGGTTCGTTTATCATGGAAATCACTCTGGGACCCCAAAACAGTGAGTAATAGTCCATGAAACGGGCCAGAATCGGCCAAAACTACTAGTTTTGATGACCGACACGTAAGCGTACCCTGGGGTTCAATTACTATGGAAATCGCTTCGGGACCCCAAAACGGTGAGTAATAATCCAAGAAACTGGCTAGAATCGGCCAAAACTACGAGTGTTGATGAACATAACATAAACGCACCCAGGGTTCGTTTATCATGGAAATCACTCTGGGACCCCAAAACAGTGAGTAATAGTCCATGAAACGGGCCAGAATCGGCCAAAACTGCCAGTGTTGATGACCGACATGTAAGCACACCCTGGGGTTCAATAACTATGGAAATCACTCCGGGACCCCAAAACATTGATTAATAGTCCATGAAACGGGCCAGAATCGGCCAAAACTGCCAGTGTTGATGACCGACACGTAAGCGCACCCTAGTGTTCTATAACTATGGAAATCGCTTCGGGACCCCAAAACGGTGAGTAATAATCCAAGAAACTGGCTAGAATCGGCGAAAACTGCGAGTGTTGATGACCGACACTTAAACGCACCCCAGGGTTTGTTAATCGTGGAAATCACTCTTGGACCCCAAAACAGTGAGTAATAGTCCATGAAACGGACCAGAATCGGCCAAAACTGCCAGTGTTGATGACCGACACGTAAGCGCACCCTAGGGTTCTATAACTATGGAAATCGCTTCGGGACCCCAAAACGTTCAGTAATAATCCAAGAAACTGGACAGAATCGGCCAAAACTGCGAGTGTTGATGAACATAACGTAAACGCACCCAGGGTTCGTTTATCATGGAAATCACTCTGGGACCCCAAAACAGTGAGTAATAGTCCATGAAACGGGCCAGAATCGGCCAAAACTGCCAGCGTTGATGACCGACATGTAAGCACACCCTGGGGTTCAATAACTATGGAAATCACTCCGGGACCCCAAAACATTGATTAATAGTCCATGAAACGGGCTAGAATCGGCCAAAAGCTGCCAGTGTTGATGACCGACACGTAAGCGCACCCTAGTGTTCTATAACTATGGAAATCGCTTCGGGACCCCAAAACGATGAGTAATAATCCAAGAAACTGGCCAGAATCGGCCAAAACTGTCAGTGTTGATGACCGACACTTAAACGCACCCCAGGATTCGTTAATCGTGGAAATCACTCTGGGACCCCAAAACAGTGAGTAATAGTCCATGAAACGGGCCAGAATCGGCCAAAACTGACAGTTTTGATGACCGAAACGTAAGCGCACCCTAGGGTTCAATAACTATGGAAATCGCTTCGGGACCCCAAAACGATGGGTAATAATCCAAGAAACTGGCCAGAATCGGCCAAAACTGTCAGTGTTGATGACCGACACTTAAACGCACCCCAGGATTCGTTAATCGTGGAAATCACTCTGGGACCCCAAAACAGTGAGTAATAGTCCATGAAACGGGCCAGAATCGGCCAAAACTACTAGTTTTGATGATCGACACGTAAGCACACCCTGGGGTTCAATAACTATGGAAATCACTCCGGGACCCCAAAACATTGATTAATAGTCCATGAAACGGGCCAGAATCGGCCAAAACTGCCAGTGTTGATGACCGACACGTAAGCGCACCCTAGTGTTTTATAACTATGGAAATCGCTTCGGGACCCCAAAACGGTGAGTAATAATCCAAGAAACTGGCTAGAATCGGCCAAAACTGCGAGTGTTGATGACCGACACTTAAACGCACCCCAGGGTTTGTTAATCGTGGAAATCACTCTTGGACCCCAAAACAGTGAGTAATAGTCCATGAAACGGACCAGAATCGGCCAAAACTGCCAGTGTTGATGACCGACACGTAAGCGCACCCTAGGGTTCTATAACTATGGAAATCGCTTCGGGACCCCAAAACGTTGAGTAATAATCCAAGAAACTGGCCAGAATCGGCCAAAACTGCGAGTGTTGATGAACATAACGTAAACGCACCCAGGGTTCGTTTATCATGGAAATCACTCTGGGACCCCAAAACAGTGAGTAATAGTCCATGAAACGGGCCAGAATCGGCCAAAACTGCCAGCGTTGATGACCGACATGTAAGCACACCCTGGGGTTCAATAACTATGGAAATCACTCCGGGACCCCAAAACATTGATTAATAGTCCATGAAACGGGCTAGAATCGGCCAAAAACTGCCAGTGTTGATGACCGACACGTAAGCGCACCCTAGTGTTCTATAACTATGGAAATCGCTTCGGGACCCCAAAACGATGAGTAATAATCCAAGAAACTGGCCAGAATCGGCCAAAACTGTCAGTGTTGATGACCGACACTTAAACGCACCCCAGGATTCGTTAATCGTGGAAATCACTCTGGGACCCCAAAACAGTGAGTAATAGTCCATGAAACGGGCCAGAATCGGCCAAAACTGACAGTTTTGATGACCGACACGTAAGCGCACCCTAGGGTTCAATAACTATGGAAATCGCTTCGGGACCCCAAAACGATGGGTAATAATCCAAGAAACTGGCCAGAATCGGCCAAAACTGTCAGTGTTGATGACCGACACTTAAACGCACCCCAGGATTCGTTAATCGTGGAAATCACTCTGGGACCCCAAAACAGTGAGTAATAGTCCATGAAACGGGCCAGAATCGGCCAAAACTACTAGTTTTGATGATCGACACGTAAGCACACCCTGGGGTTCAATAACTATGGAAATCACTCCGGGACCCCAAAACATTGATTAATAGTCCATGAAACGGGCCAGAATCGGCCAAAACTGCCAGTGTTGATGACCGACACGTAAGCGCACCCTAGTGTTTTATAACTATGGAAATCGCTTCGGGACCCCAAAACGGTGAGTAATAATCCAAGAAACTGGCTAGAATCGGCGAAAACTGCGAGTGTTGATGACCGACACTTAAACGCACCCCAGGGTTTGTTAATCGTGGAAATCACTCTTGGACCCCAAAACAGTGAGTAATAGTCCATGAAACGGACCAGAATCGGCCAAAACTGCCAGTGTTGATGACCGACACGTAAGCGCACCCTAGGGTTCTATAACTATGGAAATCGCTTCGGGACCCCAAAACGTTCAGTAATAATCCAAGAAACTGGACAGAATCGGCCAAAACTGCGAGTGTTGATGAACATAACGTAAACGCACCCAGGGTTCGTTTATCATGGAAATCACTCTGGGACCCCAAAACAGTGAGTAATAGTCCATGAAACGGGCCAGAATCGGCCAAAACTGCCAGCGTTGATGACCGACATGTAAGCACACCCTGGGGTTCAATAACTATGGAAATCACTCCGGGACCCCAAAACATTGATTAATAGTCCATGAAACGGGCTAGAATCGGCCAAAAACTGCCAGTGTTGATGACCGACACGTAAGCGCACCCTAGTGTTCTATAACTATGGAAATCGCTTCGGGCCCCCAAAACGATGAGTAATAATCCAAGAAACTGGCCAGAATCGGCCAAAACTGTCAGTGTTGATGACCGACACTTAAACGCACCCCAGGATTCGTTAATCGTGGAAATCACTCTGGGACCCCAAAACAGTGAGTAATAGTCCATGAAACGGGCCAGAATCGGCCAAAACTGACAGTTTTGATGACCGAAACGTAAGCGCACCCTAGGGTTCAATAACTATGGAAATCGCTTCGGGACCCCAAAACGATGGGTAATAATCCAAGAAACTGGCCAGAATCGGCCAAAACTGTCAGTGTTGATGACCGACACTTAAACGCACCCCAGGATTCGTTAATCGTGGAAATCACTCTGGGACCCCAAAACAGTGAGTAATAGTCCATGAAACGGGCCAGAATCGGCCAAAACTACTAGTTTTGATGATCGACACGTAAGCACACCCTGGGGTTCAATAACTATGGAAATCACTCCGGGACCCCAAAACATTGATTAATAGTCCATGAAACGGGCCAGAATCGGCCAAAACTGCCAGTGTTGATGACCGACACGTAAGCGCACCCTAGTGTTTTATAACTATGGAAATCGCTTCGGGACCCCAAAACGGTGAGTAATAATCCAAGAAACTGGCTAGAATCGGCCAAAACTGCGAGTGTTGATGACCGACACTTAAACGCACCCCAGGGTTTGTTAATCGTGGAAATCACTCTTGGACCCCAAAACAGTGAGTAATAGTCCATGAAACGGACCAGAATCGGCCAAAACTGCCAGTGTTGATGACCGACACGTAAGCGCACCCTAGGGTTCTATAACTATGGAAATCGCTTCGGGACCCCAAAACGTTGAGTAATAATCCAAGAAACTGGCCAGAATCGGCCAAAACTGCGAGTGTTGATGAACATAACGTAAACGCACCCAGGGTTCGTTTATCATGGAAATCACTCTGGGACCCCAAAACAGTGAGTAATAGTCCATGAAACGGGCCAGAATCGGCCAAAACTGCCAGCGTTGATGACCGACATGTAAGCACACCCTGGGGTTCAATAACTATGGAAATCACTCCGGGACCCCAAAACATTGATTAATAGTCCATGAAACGGGCTAGAATCGGCCAAAAACTGCCAGTGTTGATGACCGACACGTAAGCGCACCCTAGTGTTCTATAACTATGGAAATCGCTTCGGGCCCCCAAAACGATGAGTAATAATCCAAGAAACTGGCCAGAATCGGCCAAAACTGTCAGTGTTGATGACCGACACTTAAACGCACCCCAGGATTCGTTAATCGTGGAAATCACTCTGGGACCCCAAAACAGTGAGTAATAGTCCATGAAACGGGCCAGAATCGGCCAAAACTGACAGTTTTGATGACCGAAACGTAAGCGCACCCTAGGGTTCAATAACTATGGAAATCGCTTCGGGACCCCAAAACGATGGGTAATAATCCAAGAAACTGGCCAGAATCGGCCAAAACTGTCAGTGTTGATGACCGACACTTAAACGCACCCCAGGATTCGTTAATCGTGGAAATCACTCTGGGACCCCAAAACAGTGAGTAATAGTCCATGAAACGGGCCAGAATCGGCCAAAACTACTAGTTTTGATGATCGACACGTAAGCACACCCTGGGGTTCAATAACTATGGAAATCACTCCGGGACCCCAAAACATTGATTAATAGTCCATGAAACGGGCCAGAATCGGCCAAAACTGCCAGTGTTGATGACCGACACGTAAGCGCACCCTAGTGTTTTATAACTATGGAAATCGCTTCGGGACCCCAAAACGGTGAGTAATAATCCAAGAAACTGGCTAGAATCGGCCAAAACTGCGAGTGTTGATGACCGACACTTAAACGCACCCCAGGGTTTGTTAATCGTGGAAATCACTCTTGGACCCCAAAACAGTGAGTAATAGTCCATGAAACGGACCAGAATCGGCCAAAACTGCCAGTGTTGATGACCGACACGTAAGCGCACCCTAGGGTTCTATAACTATGGAAATCGCTTCGGGACCCCAAAACGTTGAGTAATAATCCAAGAAACTGGCCAGAATCGGCCAAAACTGCGAGTGTTGATGAACATAACGTAAACGCACCCAGGGTTCGTTTATCATGGAAATCACTCTGGGACCCCAAAACAGTGAGTAATAGTCCATGAAACGGGCCAGAATCGGCCAAAACTGCCAGCGTTGATGACCGACATGTAAGCACACCCTGGGGTTCAATAACTATGGAAATCACTCCGGGACCCCAAAACATTGATTAATAGTCCATGAAACGGGCTAGAATCGGCCAAAACTGCCAGTGTTCTATAACTATGGAAACCGCTTCGGGACCCCAAAACGATGAGTAATAATCCAAGAAACTGGCCAGAATCGGCCAAAACTGTCAGTGTTGATGACCGACACTTAAACGCACCCCAGGATTCGTTAATCGTGGATATCACTCTGGGACCCCAAAACAGTGAGTAATAGTCCATGAAACGGGCCAGAATCGGCCAAAACTGACAGTTTTGATGACCGACACGTAAGCGCACCCTAGGGTTCAATAACTATGGAAATCGCTTCGGGACCCCAAAACGATGGGTAATAATCCAAGAAACTGGCCAGAATCGGCCAAAACTGTCAGTGTTGATGACCGACACTTAAACGCACCCCAGGATTCGTTAATCATGGAAATCACTCTGGGACCCCAAAACAGTGAGTAATAGTCCATGAAACGGGCCAGAATCGGCCAAAACTACTAGTTTTGATGATCGACACGTAAGCACACCCTGGGGTTCAATAACTATGGAAATCACTCCGGGACCCCAAAACATTGATTAATAGTCCATGAAACGGGCCAGAATCGGCCAAAACTGCCAGTGTTGATGACCGACACGTAAGCGCACCCTAGTGTTTTATAACTATGGAAATCGCTTCGGGACCCCAAAACGGTGAGTAATAATCCAAGAAACTGGCTAGAATCGGCCAAAACTGCGAGTGTTGATGACCGACACTTAAACGCACCCCAGGGTTTGTTAATCGTGGAAATCACTCTTGGACCCCAAAACAGTGAGTAATAGTCCATGAAACGGACCAGAATCGGCCAAAACTGCCAGTGTTGATGACCGACACGTAAGCGCACCCTAGGGTTCTATAACTATGGAAATCGCTTCGGGACCCCAAAACGTTTAGTAATTATCCAAGAAACTGGCCAGAATCGGCCAAAACTGCGAGTGTTGATGAACATAACGTAAACGCACCCAGGGTTCGTTAATCGTGGAAATCACTCTGGGACCCCAAAACAGTGAGTAATAGTCCATGAAACGGGCCAGAATCGGACAAAACTGCCAGTGTTGATGACCGACATGTAGGCACACCCTGGGGTTCAATAACCATGGAAATCACTTCGGGACCCCAAAACATTGAGTAATAGTCCATGAAACGGGCCAGAATCGGCCAAAACTGCCAGTGTTGATGACCGACACGTAAGCGCACCCCAGGATTCGTTAATCGTGGAAATCACTCTGGGACCCCAAAACAGTGAGTAATAGTCCATGAAACGGGCCAGAATCGGCCAAAACTACTAGTTTTGATGACCGACACGTAAGCACACCCTGGGATTCAATAACTATGGAAATCACTCCGGGACCCCAAAACATTGATTAATAGTCCATGAAACGGGCCAGAATCGGCCAAAACTGCCAGTGTTGATGACCGACACGTAAGCGCACCCTAGTGTTTTATAACTATGGAAATCGCTTCGGGACCCCAAAACATTGATTAATAGTCCATGAAACGGGCTAGAATCGGCCAAAACTGCCAGTGTTGATGACCGACACGTAAGCGCACCCTAGTGTTCTATAACTATGGAAATCGCTTCGGGACCCCAAAACGTTCAGTAATAATCCAAGAAACTGGACAGAATCGGCCAAAACTGCGAGTATTGATGAACATAACGTAAACGCACCCAGGGTTCATTTATCATGGAAATCACTCTGGGACCCCAAAACAGTGAGTAATAGTCCATGAAACGGGCCAGAATCGGCCAAAACTGCCAGCGTTGATGACCGACATGTAAGCACACCCTGGGGTTCAATAACTATGGAAATCACTCCGGGACCCCAAAACATTGATTAATAGTCCATGAAACGGGCTAGAATCAGCCAAAACTGCCAGTGTTGATGACCGACACGTAAGCGCACCCTAGTGTTCTATAACTATGGAAATCGCTTCGGGACCCCAAAACGATGAGTAATAATCAAAGAAACTGGCCAGAATCGGCCAAAACTGTCAGTGTTGATGACCGACACTTAAACGCAACCCAGGATTCGTTAATCGTGGAAATCACTCTGGGGACCCCAAAACAGTGACTAATAGTCCATGAAACGGGCCAGAATCGGCCAAAACTGACAGTTTTGATGACCGACACATAAGCGCACCCTAGGGTTCAATAACTATGGAAATCGCTTCGGGACCCTAAAACGATGGGTAATAATCCAAGAAACTGGCCAGAATCGGCCAAAACTGTCAGTGTTGATGACCGACACTTAAACGCACCCCAGGATTCGTTAATCGTGGAAATCACTCTGGGACCCCAAAACAGTGAGTAATAGTCCATGAAACGGGCCAGAATCGGCCAAAACTACTAGTTTTGATGACCGACACGTAAGCACACCCTGGGGTTCAATAACTATGGAAATCACTCCGGGACCCCAAAACATTGATTAATAGTCCATGAAACGGGGCCAGAATCGGCCAAAACTGCTAGTGTTGATGACCGACACGTAAGCGCACCCTAGTGTTTTATAACTATGGAAATCGCTTCGGGCCCCAAAACGGTGAGTAATAATCCAAGAAACTGGCTAGAATCGGCCAAAACTGCGAGTGTTGATGACCGACACTTAAACGCACCCCAGGGTTTGTTAATCGTGGAAATCACTCTTGGACCCCAAAACAGTGAGTAATAGTCCATGAAACGGACCAGAATCGGCCAAAACTGCCAGTGTTGATGACCGACACGTAAGCGCACCCTAGGGTTCTATAACTATGGAAATCGCTTCGGGACCCCAAAACGTTTAGTAATTATCCAAGAAACTGGCCAGAATCGGCCAAAACTGCGAGTGTTGATGAACATAACGTAAACGCACCCAGGGTTCGTTAATCGTGGAAATCACTCTGGGACCCCAAAACAGTGAGTAATAGTCCATGAAACGGGCCAGAATCGGACAAAACTGCCAGTGTTGATGACCGACATGTAGGCACACCCTGGGGTTCAATAACCATGGAAATCACTTCGGGACCCCAAAACATTGAGTAATAGTCCATGAAACGGGCCAGAATCGGCCAAAACTGCCAGTGTTGATGACCGACACGTAAGCGCACCCCAGGATTCGTTAATCGTGGAAATCACTCTGGGACCCCAAAACAGTGAGTAATAGTCCATGAAACGGGCCAGAATCGGCCAAAACTACTAGTTTTGATGACCGACACGTAAGCACACCCTGGGATTCAATAACTATGGAAATCACTCCGGGACCCCAAAACATTGATTAATAGTCCATGAAACGGGCCAGAATCGGCCAAAACTGCCAGTGTTGATGACCGACACGTAAGCGCACCCTAGTGTTTTATAACTATGGAAATCGCTTCGGGACCCCAAAACATTGATTAATAGTCCATGAAACGGGCTAGAATCGGCCAAAACTGCCAGTGTTGATGACCGACACGTAAGCGCACCCTAGTGTTCTATAACTATGGAAATCGCTTCGGGACCCCAAAACGTTCAGTAATAATCCAAGAAACTGGCCAGAATCGGCCAAAACTGCGAGTGTTGATGAACATAACGTAAACGCACCCAGGGTTCATTTATCATGGAAATCACTCTGGGACCCCAAAACAGTGAGTAATAGTCCATGAAACGGGCCAGAATCGGCCAAAACTGCCAGCGTTGATGACCGACATGTAAGCACACCCTGGGGTTCAATAACTATGGAAATCACTCCGGGACCCCAAAACATTGATTAATAGTCCATGAAACGGGCTAGAATCAGCCAAAACTGCCAGTGTTGATGACCGACACGTAAGCGCACCCTAGTGTTCTATAACTATGGAAATCGCTTCGGGACCCCAAAACGATGAGTAATAATCCAAGAAACTGGCCAGAATCGGCCAAAACTGTCAGTGTTGATGACCGACACTTAAACGCAACCCAGGATTCGTTAATCGTGGAAATCACTCTGGGACCCCAAAACAGTGACTAATAGTCCATGAAACGGGCCAGAATCGGCCAAAACTGACAGTTTTGATGACCGACACATAAGCGCACCCTAGGGTTCAATAACTATGGAAATCGCTTCGGGACCCTAAAACGATGGGTAATAATCCAAGAAACTGGCCAGAATCGGCCAAAACTGTCAGTGTTGATGACCGACACTTAAACGCACCCCAGGATTCGTTAATCGTGGAAATCACTCTGGGACCCCAAAACAGTGAGTAATAGTCCATGAAACGGGCCAGAATCGGCCAAAACTACTAGTTTTGAGGACCGACACGTAAGCACACCCTGGGGTTCAATAACTATGGAAATCACTCCGGGACCCCAAAACATTGATTAATAGTCCATGAAACGGGGCCAGAATCGGCCAAAACTGCTAGTGTTGATGACCGACACGTAAGCGCACCCTAGTGTTTTATAACTATGGAAATCGCTTCGGGCCCCAAAACGGTGAGTAATAATCCAAGAAACTGGCTAGAATCGGCCAAAACTGCGAGTGTTGATGACCGACACTTAAACGCACCCCAGGGTTTGTTAATCGTGGAAATCACTCTTGGACCCCAAAACAGTGAGTAATAGTCCATGAAACGGACCAGAATCGGCCAAAACTGCCAGTGTTGATGACCGACACGTAAGCGCACCCTAGGGTTCTATAACTATGGAAATCGCTTCGGGACCCCAAAACGTTTAGTAATTATCCAAGAAACTGGCCAGAATCGGCCAAAACTGCGAGTGTTGATGAACATAACGTAAACGCACCCAGGGTTCGTTAATCGTGGAAATCACTCTGGGACCCCAAAACAGTGAGTAATAGTCCATGAAACGGGCCAGAATCGGACAAAACTGCCAGTGTTGATGACCGACATGTAGGCACACCCTGGGGTTCAATAACCATGGAAATCACTTCGGGACCCCAAAACATTGAGTAATAGTCCATGAAACGGGCCAGAATCGGCCAAAACTGCCAGTGTTGATGACCGACACGTAAGCGCACCCCAGGATTCGTTAATCGTGGAAATCACTCTGGGACCCCAAAACAGTGAGTAATAGTCCATGAAACGGGCCAGAATCGGCCAAAACTACTAGTTTTGATGACCGACACGTAAGCACACCCTGGGATTCAATAACTATGGAAATCACTCCGGGACCCCAAAACATTGATTAATAGTCCATGAAACGGGCCAGAATCGGCCAAAACTGCCAGTGTTGATGACCGACACGTAAGCGCACCCTAGTGTTTTATAACTATGGAAATCGCTTCGGGACCCCAAAACATTGATTAATAGTCCATGAAACGGGCTAGAATCGGCCAAAACTGCCAGTGTTGATGACCGACACGTAAGCGCACCCTAGTGTTCTATAACTATGGAAATCGCTTCGGGACCCCAAAACGTTCAGTAATAATCCAAGAAACTGGCCAGAATCGGCCAAAACTGCGAGTGTTGATGAACATAACGTAAACGCACCCAGGGTTCATTTATCATGGAAATCACTCTGGGACCCCAAAACAGTGAGTAATAGTCCATGAAACGGGCCAGAATCGGCCAAAACTGCCAGCGTTGATGACCGACATGTAAGCACACCCTGGGGTTCAATAACTATGGAAATCACTCCGGGACCCCAAAACATTGATTAATAGTCCATGAAACGGGCTAGAATCAGCCAAAACTGCCAGTGTTGATGACCGACACGTAAGCGCACCCTAGTGTTCTATAACTATGGAAATCGCTTCGGGACCCCAAAACGATGAGTAATAATCCAAGAAACTGGCCAGAATCGGCCAAAACTGTCAGTGTTGATGACCGACACTTAAACGCAACCCAGGATTCGTTAATCGTGGAAATCACTCTGGGACCCCAAAACAGTGACTAATAGTCCATGAAACGGGCCAGAATCGGCCAAAACTGACAGTTTTGATGACCGACACATAAGCGCACCCTAGGGTTCAATAACTATGGAAATCGCTTCGGGACCCTAAAACGATGGGTAATAATCCAAGAAACTGGCCAGAATCGGCCAAAACTGTCAGTGTTGATGACCGACACTTAAACGCACCCCAGGATTCGTTAATCGTGGAAATCACTCTGGGACCCCAAAACAGTGAGTAATAGTCCATGAAACGGGCCAGAATCGGCCAAAACTACTAGTTTTGAGGACCGACACGTAAGCACACCCTGGGGTTCAATAACTATGGAAATCACTCCGGGACCCCAAAACATTGATTAATAGTCCATGAAACGGGGCCAGAATCGGCCAAAACTGCTAGTGTTGATGACCGACACGTAAGCGCACCCTAGTGTTTTATAACTATGGAAATCGCTTCGGGCCCCAAAACGGTGAGTAATAATCCAAGAAACTGGCTAGAATCGGCCAAAACTGCGAGTGTTGATGACCGACACTTAAACGCACCCCAGGGTTTGTTAATCGTCGAAATCACTCTTGGACCCCAAAACAGTGAGTAATAGTCCATGAAACGGACCAGAATCGGCCAAAACTGCCAGTGTTGATGACCGACACGTAAGCGCACCCTAGGGTTCTATAACTATGGAAATCGCTTCGGGACCCCAAAACGTTTAGTAATAATCCAAGAAACTGGCCAGAATCGGCCAAAACTGTGAGTGTTGATGAACATAACGTAAACGCACCCAGGGTTCGTTAATCGTGGAAATCACTCTGGGACCCCAAAACAGTGAGTAATAGTCCATGAAACGGGCCAGAATCGGCCAAAACTGCCACTGTTGATGACCGACATGTTGGCACACCCTGGGGTTCAATAACCATGGAAATCACTTCGGGACCCCAAAACATTGAGTAATAGTCCATGAAACGGGCCAGAATCGGCCAAAACTGCCAGTGTTGATGACCGACACGTAAGCGCACCCTAGTGTTCTATAACTATGGAAATCGCTTTGGGACCCCAAAACAATGAGTAATAGTCCATGAAACGGGCCAGAATCGGCCAAAACTGCTAGTGTTGATGACCGACACGTAAGCACACCCTGGGGTTCAATAACTATGGAAATCACTCCGGGACCCCAAAACTTTGATTAATAGTCCATGAAACGGGCCAGAATCGGCCAAAAGTGCCAGTGTTGATGACCGACACGTCAGCGCACCCTAGTGTTCTATAACTATGGAAATCGCTTCGGGACCCCAAAACGGTGAGTAATAATCCAAGAAACTGGCTAGAATCGGCCAAAACTGCGAGTGTTGATGACCGACACTTAAACGCACCCCAGGGTTTGTTAATCGTGGAAATCACTCTTGGACCCCAAAATAGTGAGTAATAGTCCATGAAACGGACCAGAATCGGCCAAAACTGCCAGTGTTGATGACCGACACGTAAGCGCACCCTAGGGTTCTATAACTATGGAAATTGCTTCGGGACCCCAAAACGTTTTGTAATAATCCAAGAAACTGGCCAGAATCGGCCAAAACTGTGAGTGTTGATGAACATAACGTAAACGCACCCAGGGTTCGTTAATCGTGGAAATCACTCTGGGGGGAGGACCCCAAAACAGTGAGTAATAGTCCATGAAACGGGCCAGAATCGGCCAAAACTGCCAGTGTTGATGACCGACATGTAGGCACACCCTGGGGTTCAATAACCATGGAAATCACTTCGGGACCCCAAAACATTGAGTAATAGTCCATGAAACGGACCAGAATCGGCCAAAACTGCCAGTGTTGATGACCGACACGTAAGCGCACCCCAGGATTCGTTAATCGTGCAAATCACTCTGGGACCCCAAAACAGTGAGTAATAGTCCATGAAACGGGCCAGAATCGGCCAAAACTACTAGTTTTGATGACCGACACGTAAGCACACCCTGGGGTTCAATAACTATGAAAATCACTCCGGGACCCAAAACATTGATTAATAGTCCATGAAACGGGCCAGAATCGGCCAAAACTGCCAGTGTTGATGACCGATACGTAAGCGCACCCTAGTGTTTTATAACTATGGAAATCGCTTCGGGACCCCAAAACATTGATTAATAGTCCATGAAACGGGCTAGAATCGGCCAAAACTGCCAGTGTTGATGACCGACACGTAAGCGCACCCTAGTGTTCTATAACTATGGAAATCGCTTCGGGACCCCAAAACGTTCAGTAATAATCCAAGAAACTGGCCAGAATCGGCCAAAACTGCGAGTGTTGATGAACATAACGTAAACGCACCCAGGGTTCATTTATCATGGAAATCACTCTGGGACCCCAAAACAGTGAGTAATAGTCCATGAAACGGGCCAGAATCGGCCAAAACTGCCAGCGTTGATGACCGACATGTAAGCACACCCTGGGGTTCAATAACTATGGAAATCACTCCGGGACCCCAAAACATTGATTAATAGTCCATGAAACGGGCTAGAATCAGCCAAAACTGCCAGTGTTGATGACCGACACGTAAGCGCACCCTAGTGTTCTATAACTATGGAAATCGCTTCGGGACCCCAAAACGATGAGTAATAATCCAAGAAACTGGCCAGAATCGGCCAAAACTGTCAGTGTTGATGACCGACACTTAAACGCAACCCAGGATTCGTTAATCGTGGAAATCACTCTGGGACCCCAAAACAGTGAGTAATAGTCCATGAAACGGGCCAGAATCGGCCAAAACTGACAGTTTTGATGACCGACACATAAGCGCAACCTAGGGTTCAATAACTATGGAAATCGCTTCGGGACCCTAAAACGATGGGTAATAATCCAAGAAACTGGCCAGAATCGGCCAAAACTGTCAGTGTTGATGACCGACACTTAAACGCACCCCAGGATTCGTTAATCGTGGAAATCACTCTGGGACCCCAAAACAGTGAGTAATAGTCCATGAAACGGGCCAGAATCGGCCAAAACTACTAGTTTTGATGACCGACACGTAAGCACACCCTGGGGTTCAATAACTATGGAAATCACTCCGGGACCCCAAAACATTGATTAATAGTCCATGAAACGGGGCCAGAATCGGCCAAAACTGCTAGTGTTGATGACCGACACGTAAGCGCACCCTAGTGTTTTATAACTATGGAAATCGCTTCGGGACCCCAAAACGGTGAGTAATAATCCAAGAAACTGGCTAGAATCGGCCAAAACTGCGAGTGTTGATGACCGACACTTAAACGCACCCCAGGGTTTGTTAATCGTCGAAATCACTCTTGGACCCCAAAACAGTGAGTAGTAGTCCATGAAACGGACCAGAATCGGCCAAAACTGCCAGTGTTGATGACCGACACGTAAGCGCACCCTAGGGTTCTATAACTATGGAAATCGCTTCGGGACCCCAAAACGTTTAGTAATAATCCAAGAAACTGGCCAGAATCGGCCAAAACTGTGAGTGTTGATGAACATAACGTAAACGCACCCAGGGTTCGTTAATCGTGGAAATCACTCTGGGACCCCAAAACAGTGAGTAATAGTCCATGAAACGGGCCAGAATCGGCCAAAACTGCCACTGTTGATGACCGACATGTTGGCACACCCTGGGGTTCAATAACCATGGAAATCACTTCGGGACCCCAAAACATTGAGTAATAGTCCATGAAACGGGCCAGAATCGGCCAAAACTGCCAGTGTTGATGACCGACACGTAAGCGCACCCTAGTGTTCTATAACTATGGAAATCGCTTTGGGACCCCAAAACAATGAGTAATAGTCCATGAAACGGGCCAGAATCGGCCAAAACTGCTAGTGTTGATGACCGACACGTAAGCACACCCTGGGGTTCAATAACTATGGAAATCACTCCGGGACCCCAAAACTTTGATTAATAGTCCATGAAACGGGCCAGAATCGGCCAAAAGTGCCAGTGTTGATGACCGACACGTCAGCGCACCCTAGTGTTCTATAACTATGGAAATCGCTTCGGGACCCCAAAACGGTGAGTAATAATCCAAGAAACTGGCTAGAATCGGCCAAAACTGCGAGTGTTGATGACCGACACTTAAACGCACCCCAGGGTTTGTTAATCGTGGAAATCACTCTTGGACCCCAAAATAGTGAGTAATAGTCCATGAAACGGACCAGAATCGGCCAAAACTGCCAGTGTTGATGACCGACACGTAAGCGCACCCTAGGGTTCTATAACTATGGAAATTGCTTCGGGACCCCAAAACGTTTTGTAATAATCCAAGAAACTGGCCAGAATCGGCCAAAACTGTGAGTGTTGATGAACATAACGTAAACGCACCCAGGGTTCGTTAATCGTGGAAATCACTCTGGGACCCCAAAACAGTGAGTAATAGTCCATGAAACGGGCCAGAATCGGCCAAAACTGCCAGTGTTGATGACCGACATGTAGGCACACCCTGGGGTTCAATAACCATGGAAATCACTTCGGGACCCCAAAACATTGAGTAATAGTCCATGAAACGGACCAGAATCGGCCAAAACTGCCAGTGTTGATGACCGACACGTAAGCGCACCCCAGGATTCGTTAATCGTGCAAATCACTCTGGGACCCCAAAACAGTGAGTAATAGTCCATGAAACGGGCCAGAATCGGCCAAAACTACTAGTTTTGATGACCGACACGTAAGCACACCCTGGGGTTCAATAACTATGAAAATCACTCCGGGACCCAAAACATTGATTAATAGTCCATGAAACGGGCCAGAATCGGCCAAAACTGCCAGTGTTGATGACCGATACGTAAGCGCACCCTAGTGTTTTATAACTATGGAAATCGCTTCGGGACCCCAAAACATTGATTAATAGTCCATGAAACGGGCTAGAATCGGCCAAAACTGCCAGTGTTGATGACCGACACGTAAGCGCACCCTAGTGTTCTATAACTATGGAAATCGCTTCGGGACCCCAAAACGTTCAGTAATAATCCAAGAAACTGGCCAGAATCGGCCAAAACTGCGAGTGTTGATGAACATAACGTAAACGCACCCAGGGTTCATTTATCATGGAAATCACTCTGGGACCCCAAAACAGTGAGTAATAGTCCATGAAACGGGCCAGAATCGGCCAAAACTGCCAGCGTTGATGACCGACATGTAAGCACACCCTGGGGTTCAATAACTATGGAAATCACTCCGGGACCCCAAAACATTGATTAATAGTCCATGAAACGGGCTAGAATCAGCCAAAACTGCCAGTGTTGATGACCGACACGTAAGCGCACCCTAGTGTTCTATAACTATGGAAATCGCTTCGGGACCCCAAAACGATGAGTAATAATCCAAGAAACTGGCCAGAATCGGCCAAAACTGTCAGTGTTGATGACCGACACTTAAACGCAACCCAGGATTCGTTAATCGTGGAAATCACTCTGGGACCCCAAAACAGTGAGTAATAGTCCATGAAACGGGCCAGAATCGGCCAAAACTGACAGTTTTGATGACCGACACATAAGCGCAACCTAGGGTTCAATAACTATGGAAATCGCTTCGGGACCCTAAAACGATGGGTAATAATCCAAGAAACTGGCCAGAATCGGCCAAAACTGTCAGTGTTGATGACCGACACTTAAACGCACCCCAGGATTCGTTAATCGTGGAAATCACTCTGGGACCCCAAAACAGTGAGTAATAGTCCATGAAACGGGCCAGAATCGGCCAAAACTACTAGTTTTGATGACCGACACGTAAGCACACCCTGGGGTTCAATAACTATGGAAATCACTCCGGGACCCCAAAACATTGATTAATAGTCCATGAAACGGGGCCAGAATCGGCCAAAACTGCTAGTGTTGATGACCGACACGTAAGCGCACCCTAGTGTTTTATAACTATGGAAATCGCTTCGGGACCCCAAAACGGTGAGTAATAATCCAAGAAACTGGCTAGAATCGGCCAAAACTGCGAGTGTTGATGACCGACACTTAAACGCACCCCAGGGTTTGTTAATCGTCGAAATCACTCTTGGACCCCAAAACAGTGAGTAGTAGTCCATGAAACGGACCAGAATCGGCCAAAACTGCCAGTGTTGATGACCGACACGTAAGCGCACCCTAGGGTTCTATAACTATGGAAATCGCTTCGGGACCCCAAAACGTTTAGTAATAATCCAAGAAACTGGCCAGAATCGGCCAAAACTGTGAGTGTTGATGAACATAACGTAAACGCACCCAGGGTTCGTTAATCGTGGAAATCACTCTGGGACCCCAAAACAGTGAGTAATAGTCCATGAAACGGGCCAGAATCGGCCAAAACTGCCACTGTTGATGACCGACATGTTGGCACACCCTGGGGTTCAATAACCATGGAAATCACTTCGGGACCCCAAAACATTGAGTAATAGTCCATGAAACGGGCCAGAATCGGCCAAAACTGCCAGTGTTGATGACCGACACGTAAGCGCACCCTAGTGTTCTATAACTATGGAAATCGCTTTGGGACCCCAAAACAATGAGTAATAGTCCATGAAACGGGCCAGAATCGGCCAAAACTGCTAGTGTTGATGACCGACACGTAAGCACACCCTGGGGTTCAATAACTATGGAAATCACTCCGGGACCCCAAAACATTGATTAATAGTCCATGAAACGGGCCAGAATCGGCCAAAAGTGCCAGTGTTGATGACCGACACGTCAGCGCACCCTAGTGTTCTATAACTATGGAAATCGCTTCGGGACCCCAAAACGGTGAGTAATAATCCAAGAAACTGGCTAGAATCGGCCACACTGCGAGTGTTGATGACCGACACTTAAACGCACCCCAGGGTTTGTTAATCGTGGAAATCACTCTTGGACCCCAAAACAGTGAGTAATAGTCCATGAAACGGACCCGAATCGGCCAAAACTGCGAGTGTTGATGACCGACACGTAAGCGCACCCTAGGGTTCTATAACTAGGGAAATCGCTTCGGGACCCCAAAACGTTCAGTAATAATCCAAGAAACTGGCCAGAATCGGCCAAAACTGCGAGTGTTGATGAACATAACGTAAACGCACCCAGGGTTCGTTTATCATGGAAATCACTCTGGGACCCCAAAACAGTGAGTAATAGTCCATGAAACGGGCCAGAATCGGCCAAAACTGCCAGCGTTGATGACCGACATGTAAGCACACCCTGGGGTTCAATAACTATGGAAATCACTCCGGGACCCCAAAACATTGATTAATAGTCCATGAAACGGGCTAGAATCGGCCAAAACTGCCAGTGTTGATGACCGACACGTAAGCGCACCCTAGTGTTCTATAACTATGGAAATCGCTTCGGGACCCCAAAACGATGAGTAATAATCCAAGAAACTGGCCAGAATCGGCCAAAACTGTCAGTGTTGATGACCGACACTTAAACGCACCCCAGGATTCGTTAATCGTGGAAATCACTCTGGGACCCCAAAACAGTGAGTAATAGTCCATGAAACGGGCCAGAATCGGCCAAAACTGACAGTTTTGATGACCGACACGTAAGCGCACCCTAGGGTTCAATAACTATGGAAATCGCTTCGGGACCCCAAAACGATGGGTAATAATCCAAGAAACTGGCCAGAATCGGCCAAAACTGTCAGTGTTGATGACCGACACTTAAACGCACCCCAGGATTCGTTAATCGTGGAAATCACTCTGGGACCCCAAAACAGTGAGTAATAGTCCATGAAACGGGCCAGAATCGGCCAAAACTACTAGTTTTGATGACCGACACGTAAGCACACCCTGGGGTTCAATAACTATGGAAATCACTCCGGGACCCCAAAACATTGATTAATAGTCCATGAAACGGGCCATAATCGGCCAAAACTGCCAGTGTTGATGACCGACACGTAAGCACACCCTAGTGTTTTATAACTATGGAAATCGCTTCGGGACCCCAAAACGGTGAGTAATAATCCAAGAAACTGGCTAGAATCGGCCAAACTGCGAGTGTTGATGACCGACACTTAAACGCACCCCAGGGTTTGTTAATCGTGGAAATCACTCTTGGACCCCAAAACAGTGAGTAATAGTCCATGAAACGGACCAGAATCGGCCAAAACTGCCAGTGTTGATGACCGACACGTAAGCGCACCCTAGGGTTCTATAACTATGGAAATCGCTTCGGGACCCCAAAACGTTCAGTAATAATCCAAGAAACTGGCCAGAATCGGCCAAAACTGCGAGTGTTGATGAACATAACGTAAACGCACCCAGGGTTCGTTTATCATGGAAATCACTCTGGGACCCCAAAACAGTGAGTAATAGTCCATGAAACGGGCCAGAATCGGCCAAAACTGCCAGCGTTGATGACCGACATGTAAGCACACCCTGGGGTTCAATAACTATGGAAATCACTCCGGGACCCCAAAACATTGATTAATAGTCCATGAAACGGGCTAGAATCGGCCAAAACTGCCAGTGTTGATGACCGACACGTAAGCGCAACCTAGTGTTCTATAACTATGGAAATCGCTTCGGGACCCCAAAACGATGAGTAATAATCCAAGAAACTGGCCAGAATCGGCCAAAACTGTCAGTGTTGATGACCGACACTTAAACGCACCCTAGGATTCGTTAATCGTGGAAATCACTCTGGGACCCCAAAACAGTGAGTAATAGTCCATGAAACGGGCCAGAATCGGCCAAAACTGACAGTTTTGATGACCGACACGTAAGCGCACCCTAGGGTTCAATAACTATGGAAATCGCTTCGGGACCCCAAAACGATGGGTAATAATCCAAGAAACTGGCCAGAATCGGCCAAAACTGTCAGTGTTGATGACCGACACTTAAACGCACCCCAGGATTCGTTAATCGTGGAAATCACTCTGGGACCCCAAAACAGTGAGTAATAGTCCATGAAACGGGCCAGAATCGGCCAAAACTACTGGTTTTGATGACCGACACGTAAGCACACCCTGGGGTTCAATAACTATGGAAATCACTCCGGGACCCCAAAACATTGATTAATAGTCCATGAAACGGGCCATAATCGGCCAAAACTGCCAGTGTTGATGACCGACACGTAAGCACACCCTAGTGTTTTATAACTATGGAAATCGCTTCGGGACCCCAAAACGGTGAGTAATAATCCAAGAAACTGGCTAGAATCGGCCAAAACTGCGAGTGTTGATGACCGACACTTAAACGCACCCCAGGGTTTGTTAGTCGTCGAAATCACTCTTGGACCCCAAAACAGTGAGTAGTAGTCCATGAAACGGACCAGAATCGGCCAAAACTGCCAGTGTTGATGACCGACACGTAAGCGCACCCTAGGGTTCTATAACTATGGAAATCGCTTCGGGACCCCAAAACGTTTAGTAATAATCCAAGAAACTGGCCAGAATCGGCCAAAACTGTGAGTGTTGATGAACATAACGTAAACGCACCCAGGGTTCGTTAATCGTGGAAATCACTCTGGGACCCCAAAACAGTGAGTAATAGTCCATGAAACGGGCCAGAATCGGCCAAAACTGCCACTGTTGATGACCGACATGTTGGCACACCCTGGGGTTCAATAACCATGGAAATCACTTCGGGACCCCAAAACATTGAGTAATAGTCCATGAAACGGGCCAGAATCGGCCAAAACTGCCAGTGTTGATAACCGACACGTAAGCGCACCCTAGTGTTCTATAACTATGGAAATCGCTTTGGGACCCCAAAACAATGAGTAATAGTCCATGAAACGGGCCAGAATCGGCCAAAACTGCTAGTGTTGATGACCGACACGTAAGCGCACCCTAGGGTTCTATAACTATGGAAATTGCTTCGGGACCCCAAAACGTTTTGTAATAATCCAAGAAACTGGCCAGAATCGGCCAAAACTGTCAGTGTTGATGACCGACACTTAAACGCACCCCAGGATTCGTTAATCGTGGAAATCACTCTGGGACCCCAAAACAGTGAGTAATAGTCCATGAAACGGGCCAGAATCGGCCAAAACTGCTAGTGTTGATGACCGACACGTAAGCACACCCTGGGGTTCAATAACTATGGAAATCACTCCGGGACCCCAAAACATTGATTAATAGTCCATGAAACGGGCCAGAATCGGCCAAAAGTGCCAGTGTTGATGACCGACACGTCAGCGCACCCTAGTGTTCTATAACTATGGAAATCGCTTCGGGACCCCAAAACGGTGAGTAATAATCCAAGAAACTGGCTAGAATCGGCCACACTGCGAGTGTTGATGACCGACACTTAAACGCACCCCAGGGTTTGTTAATCGTGGAAATCACTCTTGGACCCCAAAACAGTGAGTAATAGTCCATGAAACGGACCCGAATCGGCCAAAACTGCGAGTGTTGATGACCGACACGTAAGCGCACCCTATGGTTCTATAACTATGGAAATCGCTTCGGGACCCCAAAACGTTCAGTAATAATCCAAGAAACTGGCCAGAATCGGCCAAAACTGCGAGTGTTGATGAACATAACGTAAACGCACCCAGGGTTCGTTTATCATGGAAATCACTCTGGGACCCCAAAACAGTGAGTAATAGTCCATGAAACGGGCCAGAATCGGCCAAAACTGCCAGCGTTGATGACCGACATGTAAGCACACCCTGGGGTTCAATAACTATGGAAATCACTCCGGGACCCCAAAACATTGATTAATAGTCCATGAAACGGGCAAGAATCGGCCAAAACTGCCAGTGTTGATGACCGACACGTAAGCGCACCCTAGTGTTCTATAACTATGGAAATCGCTTCGGGACCCCAAAACGATGAGTAATAATCCAAGAAACTGGCCAGAATCGGCCAAAACTGTCAGTGTTGATGACCGACACTTAAACGCACCCCAGGATTCGTTAATCGTGGAAATCACTCTGGGACCCCAAAACAGTGAGTAATAGTCCATGAAACGGGCCAGAATCGGCCAAAACTGACAGTTTTGATGACCGACACGTAAGCGCACCCTAGGGTTCAATAACTATGGAAATCGCTTCGGGACCCCAAAACGATGGGTAATAATCCAAGAAACTGGCCAGAATCGGCAAAAACTGTCAGTGTTGATGACCGACACTTAAACGCACCCCAGGATTCGTTAATCGTGGAAATCACTCTGGGACCCCAAAACAGTGAGTAATAGTCCATGAAACGGGCCAGAATCGGCCAAAACTACTGGTTTTGATGACGGACACGTAAGCACACCCTGGGGTTCAATAACTATGGAAATCACTCCGGGACCCCAAAACATTGATTAATAGTCCATGAAACGGGCCATAATCGGCCAAAACTGCCAGTGTTGATGACCGACACGTAAGCACACCCTAGTGTTTTATAACTATGGAAATCGCTTCGGGACCCCAAAACGGTGAGTAATAATCCAAGAAACTGGCTAGAATCGGCCAAAACTGCGAGTGTTGATGACCGACACTTAAACGCACCCCAGGGTTTGTTAATCGTCGAAATCACTCTTGGACCCCAAAACAGTGAGTAGTAGTCCATGAAACGGACCAGAATCGGCCAAAACTGCCAGTGTTGATGACCGACACGTAAGCGCACCCTAGGGTTCTATAACTATGGAAATCGCTTCGGGACCCCAAAACGTTTAGTAATAATCCAAGAAACTGGCCAGAATCGGCCAAAACTGTGAGTGTTGATGAACATAACGTAAACGCACCCAGGGTTCGTTAATCGTGGAAATCACTCTGGGACCCCAAAACAGTGAGTAATAGTCCATGAAACGGGCCAGAATCGGCCAAAACTGCCACTGTTGATGACCGACATGTTGGCACACCCTGGGGTTCAATAACCATGGAAATCACTTCGGGACCCCAAAACATTGAGTAATAGTCCATGAAACGGGCCAGAATCGGCCAAAACTGCCAGTGTTGATGACCGACACGTAAGCGCACCCTAGTGTTCTATAACTATGGAAATCGCTTTGGGACCCCAAAACAATGAGTAATAGTCCATGAAACGGGCCAGAATCGGCCAAAACTGCTAGTGTTGATGACCGACACGTAAGCACACCCTGGGGTTCAATAACTATGGAAATCACTCCGGGACCCCAAAACATTGATTAATAGTCCATGAAACGGGCCAGAATCGGCCAAAAGTGCCAGTGTTGATGACCGACACGTCAGCGCACCCTAGTGTTCTATAACTATGGAAATCGCTTCGGGACCCCAAAACGGTGAGTAATAATCCAAGAAACTGGCTAGAATCGGCCAAACTGCGAGTGTTGATGACCGACACTTAAACGCACCCCAGGGTTTGTTAATCGTGGAAATCACTCTTGGACCCCAAAACAGTGAGTAATAGTCCATGAAACGGACCCGAATCGGCCAAAACTGCGAGTGTTGATGACCGACACGTAAGCGCACCCTAGGGTTCTATAACTATGGAAATCGCTTCGGGACCCCAAAACGTTCAGTAATAATCCAAGAAACTGGCCAGAATCGGCCAAAACTGCGAGTGTTGATGAACATAACGTAAACGCACCCAGGGTTCGTTTATCATGGAAATCACTCTGGGACCCCAAAACAGTGAGTAATAGTCCATGAAACGGGCCAGAATCGGCCAAAACTGCCAGCGTTGATGACCGACATGTAAGCACACCCTGGGGTTCAATAACTATGGAAATCACTCCGGGACCCCAAAACATTGATTAATAGTCCATGAAACGGGCTAGAATCGGCCAAAACTGCCAGTGTTGATGACCGACACGTAAGCGCACCCTAGTGTTCTATAACTATGGAAATCGCTTCGGGACCCCAAAACGATGAGTAATAATCCAAGAAACTGGCCAGAATCGGCCAAAACTGTCAGTGTTGATGACCGACACTTAAACGCACCCCAGGATTCGTTAATCGTGGAAATCACTCTGGGACCCCAAAACAGTGAGTAATAGTCCATGAAACGGGCCAGAATCGGCCAAAACTGACAGTTTTGATGACCGACACGTAAGCGCACCCTAGGGTTCAATAACTATGGAAATCGCTTCGGGACCCCAAAACGATGGGTAATAATCCAAGAAACTGGCCAGAATCGGCCAAAACTGTCAGTGTTGATGACCGACACTTAAACGCACCCCAGGATTCGTTAATCGTGGAAATCACTCTGGGACCCCAAAACAGTGAGTAATAGTCCATGAAACGGGCCAGAATCGGCCAAAACTACTAGTTTTGATGACCGACACGTAAGCACACCCTGGGGTTCAATAACTATGGAAATCACTCCGGGACCCCAAAACATTGATTAATAGTCCATGAAACGGGCCATAATCGGCCAAAACTGCCAGTGTTGATGACCGACACGTAAGCGCACCCTAGTGTTTTATAACTATGGAAATCGCTTCGGGACCCCAAAACGGTGAGTAATAATCCAAGAAACTGGCTAGAATCGGCCAAAACTGCGAGTGTTGATGACCGACACTTAAACGCACCCCAGGGTTTGTTAATCGTCGAAATCACTCTTGGACCCCAAAACAGTGAGTAGTAGTCCATGAAACGGACCAGAATCGGCCAAAACTGCCAGTGTTGATGACCGACACGTAAGCGCACCCTAGGGTTCTATAACTATGGAAATCGCTTCGGGACCCCAAAACGTTTAGTAATAATCCAAGAAACTGGCCAGAATCGGCCAAAACTGTGAGTGTTGATGAACATAACGTAAACGCACCCAGGGTTCGTTAATCGTGGAAATCACTCTGGGACCCCAAAACAGTGAGTAATAGTCCATGAAACGGGCCAGAATCGGCCAAAACTGCCACTGTTGATGACCGACATGTTGGCACACCCTGGGGTTCAATAACCATGGAAATCACTTCGGGACCCCAAAACATTGAGTAATAGTCCATGAAACGGGCCAGAATCGGCCAAAACTGCCAGTGTTGATGACCGACACGTAAGCGCACCCTAGTGTTCTATAACTATGGAAATCGCTTTGGGACCCCAAAACAATTAGTAATAGTCCATGAAACGGGCCAGAATCGGCCAAAACTGCTAGTGTTGATGACCGACACGTAAGCACACCCTGGGGTTCAATAACTATGGAAATCACTCCGGGACCCCAAAACATTGATTAATAGTCCATGAAACGGGCCAGAATCGGCCAAAAGTGCCAGTGTTGATGACCGACACGTCAGCGCACCCTAGTGTTCTATAACTATGGAAATCGCTTCGGGACCCCAAAACGGTGAGTAATAATCCAAGAAACTGGCTAGAATCGGCCAAACTGCGAGTGTTGATGACCGACACTTAAACGCACCCCAGGGTTTGTTAATCGTGGAAATCACTCTTGGACCCCAAAACAGTGAGTAATAGTCCATGAAACGGACCCGAATCGGCCAAAACTGCGAGTGTTGATGACCGACACGTAAGCGCACCCTAGGGTTCTATAACTATGGAAATCGCTTCGGGACCCCAAAACGTTCAGTAATAATCCAAGAAACTGGCCAGAATCGGCCAAAACTGCGAGTGTTGATGAACATAACGTAAACGCACCCAGGGTTCGTTTATCATGGAAATCACTCTGGGACCCCAAAACAGTGAGTAATAGTCCATGAAACGGGCCAGAATCGGCCAAAACTGACAGTTTTGATGACCGACACGTAAGCGCACCCTAGGGTTCAATAACTATGGAAATCGCTTCGGGACCCCAAAACGATGGGTAATAATCCAAGAAACTGGCCAGAATCGGCCAAAACTGTCAGTGTTGATGACCGACACTTAAACGCACCCCAGGATTCGTTAATCGTGGAAATCACTCTGGGACCCCAAAACAGTGAGTAATAGTCCATGAAACGGGCCAGAATCGGCCAAAACTACTAGTTTTGATGACCGACACGTAAGCACACCCTGGGGTTCAATAACTATGGAAATCACTCCGGGACCCCAAAACATTGATTAATAGTCCATGAAACGGGCCATAATCGGCCAAAACTGCCAGTGTTGATGACCGACACGTAAGCGCACCCTAGTGTTTTATAACTATGGAAATCGCTTCGGGACCCCAAAACGGTGAGTAATAATCCAAGAAACTGGCTAGAATCGGCCAAAACTGCGAGTGTTGATGACCGACACTTAAACGCACCCCAGGGTTTGTTAATCGTGGAAATCACTCTTGGACCCCAAAACAGTGAGTAATAGTCCATGAAACGGACCAGAATCGGCCAAAACTGCCAGTGTTGATGACCGACACGTAAGCGCACCCTAGGGTTCTATAACTATGGAAATCGCTTCGGGACCCCAAAACGTTTAGTAATAATCCAAGAAACTGGCCAGAATCGGCCAAAACTGCGAGTGTTGATGAACATAACGTAAACGCACCCAGGGTTCGTTAATCGTGGAAATCACTCTGGGACCCCAAAACAGTGAGTAATAGTCCATGAAACGGGCCAGAATCGGCCAAAACTGCCAGTGTTGATGACCGACATGTAGGCACACCCTGGGGTTCAATAACCATGGAAATCACTTCGGGACCCCAAAACATTGAGTAATAGTCCATGAAACGGGCCAGAATCGGCCAAAACTGCCAGTGTTGATGACCGACACGTAAGCGCACCCTAGTGTTCTATAACTATGGAAATCGCTTTGGGACCCAAAAACAATGAGTAATAGTCCATGAAACGGGCCAGAATCGGCCAAAACTGCTAGTGTTGATGACCGACACGTAAGCACACGCTGGGGTTCAATAACTATGGAAATCACTCCGGGGCCCCAAAACATTGATTAATAGTCCATGAAACGGGCCAGAATCGGCCAAAAGTGCCAGTGTTGATGACCGACACGTAAGCGCACCCTAGTGTTCTATAACTATGGAAATCGCTTCGGGACCCCAAAACGGTGAGTAATAATCCAAGAAACTGGCTAGAATCGGCCAAACTGCGAGTGTTGATGACCGACACTTAAACGCACCCCAGGGTTTGTTAATCGTGGAAATCACTCTTGGACCCCAAAACAGTGAGTAATAGTCCATGAAACGGACCCGAATCGGCCAAAACTGCCAGTGTTGATGACCGACACGTAAGCGCACCCTAGGGTTCTATAACTATGGAAATCGCTTCGGGACCCCAAAACGTTGAGTAATAATCCAAGAAACTGGCCAGAATCGGCCAAAACTGCGAGTGTTGATGAACATAACGTAAACGCACCCAGGGTTCGTTTATCATGGAAATCACTCTGGGACCCCAAAACAGGGAGTAATAGTCCATGAAACGGGCCAGAATCGGCCAAAACTGCCAGTGTTGATGACCGACATGTAAGCACACCCTGGGGTTCAATAACTATGGAAATCACTCCGGGACCCCAAAACATTGATTAATAGTCCATGAAACGGGCCAGAATCGGCCAAAACTGCCAGTGTTGATGACCGACACGTAAGCGCACCCTAGTGTTTTATAACTATGGAAATCGCTTCGGGACCCCAAAACGGTGAGTAATAATCCAAGAAACTGGCTAGAATCGGCCAAAACTACGAGTGTTGATGGCCGACACTTAAACGCACCCCAGGGTTTGTTAATCGTGGAAATCACTCTTGGACCCCAAAACAGTGAGTAATAGTCCATGAAACGGACCAGAATCGGCCAAAACTGCGAGTGTTGATGACCGACACGTAAGCGCACCCTAGGGTTCTATAACTATGGAAATCGCTTCGGGACCCCAAAACGTTCAGTAATAATCCAAGAAACTGGCCAGAATCGGCCAAAACTGCGAGTGTTGATGAACATAACGTAAACGCACCCAGGGTTCGTTTATCATGGAAATCACTCTGGGACCCCAAAACAGTGAGTAATAGTCCATGAAACGGGCCAGAATCGGCCAAAACTGACAGTTTTGATGACCGACACGTAAGCGCACCCTAGGGTTCAATAACTATGGAAATCGCTTCGGGACCCCAAAACGATGGGTAATAATCCAAGAAACTGGCCAGAATCGGCCAAAACTGTCAGTGTTGATGACCGACACTTAAACGCACCCCAGGATTCGTTAATCGTGGAAATCACTCTGGGACCCCAAAACAGTGAGTAATAGTCCATGAAACGGGCCAGAATCGGCCAAAACTACTAGTTTTGATGACCGACACGTAAGCACACCCTGGGGTTCAATAACTATGGAAATCACTCCGGGACCCCAAAACATTGATTAATAGTCCATGAAACGGGCCATAATCGGCCAAAACTGCCAGTGTTGATGACCGACACGTAAGCGCACCCTAGTGTTTTATAACTATGGAAATCGCTTCGGGACCCCAAAACGGTGAGTAATAATCCAAGAAACTGGCTAGAATCGGCCAAAACTGCGAGTGTTGATGACCGACACTTAAACGCACCCCAGGGTTTGTTAATCGTGGAAATCACTCTTGGACCCCAAAACAGTGAGTAATAGTCCATGAAACGGACCAGAATCGGCCAAAACTGCCAGTGTTGATGACCGACACGTAAGCGCACCCTAGGGTTCTATAACTATGGAAATCGCTTCGGGACCCCAAAACGTTTAGTAATAATCCAAGAAACTGGCCAGAATCGGCCAAAACTGCGAGTGTTGATGAACATAACGTAAACGCACCCAGGGTTCGTTAATCGTGGAAATCACTCTGGGACCCCAAAACAGTGAGTAATAGTCCATGAAACGGGCCAGAATCGGCCAAAACTGCCAGTGTTGATGACCGACATGTAGGCACACCCTGGGGTTCAATAACCATGGAAATCACTTCGGGACCCCAAAACATTGAGTAATAGTCCATGAAACGGGCCAGAATCGGCCAAAACTGCCAGTGTTGATGACCGACACGTAAGCGCACCCTAGTGTTCTATAACTATGGAAATCGCTTTGGGACCCAAAAACAATGAGTAATAGTCCATGAAACGGGCCAGAATCGGCCAAAACTGCTAGTGTTGATGACCGACACGTAAGCACACGCTGGGGTTCAATAACTATGGAAATCACTCCGGGGCCCCAAAACATTGATTAATAGTCCATGAAACGGGCCAGAATCGGCCAAAAGTGCCAGTGTTGATGACCGACACGTAAGCGCACCCTAGTGTTCTATAACTATGGAAATCGCTTCGGGACCCCAAAACGGTGAGTAATAATCCAAGAAACTGGCTAGAATCGGCCAAACTGCGAGTGTTGATGACCGACACTTAAACGCACCCCAGGGTTTGTTAATCGTGGAAATCACTCTTGGACCCCAAAACAGTGAGTAATAGTCCATGAAACGGACCCGAATCGGCCAAAACTGCCAGTGTTGATGACCGACACGTAAGCGCACCCTAGGGTTCTATAACTATGGAAATCGCTTCGGGACCCCAAAACGTTGAGTAATAATCCAAGAAACTGGCCAGAATCGGCCAAAACTGCGAGTGTTGATGAACATAACGTAAACGCACCCAGGGTTCGTTTATCATGGAAATCACTCTGGGACCCCAAAACAGGGAGTAATAGTCCATGAAACGGGCCAGAATCGGCCAAAACTGCCAGTGTTGATGACCGACATGTAAGCACACCCTGGGGTTCAATAACTATGGAAATCACTCCGGGACCCCAAAACATTGATTAATAGTCCATGAAACGGGCCAGAATCGGCCAAAACTGCCAGTGTTGATGACCGACACGTAAGCGCACCCTAGTGTTTTATAACTATGGAAATCGCTTCGGGACCCCAAAACGGTGAGTAATAATCCAAGAAACTGGCTAGAATCGGCCAAAACTGCGAGTGTTGATGGCCGACACTTAAACGCACCCCAGGGTTTGTTAATCGTGGAAATCACTCTTGGACCCCAAAACAGTGAGTAATAGTCCATGAAACGGACCAGAATCGGCCAAAACTGCCAGTGTTGATGACCGACACGTAAGCGCACCCTAGGGTTCTATAACTATGGAAATCGCTTCGGGACCCCAAAACGTTTAGTAATAATCCAAGAAACTGGCCAGAATCGGCCAAAACTGCGAGTGTTGATGAACATAACGTAAACGCACCCAGGGTTCGTTAATCGTGGAAATCACTCTGGGACCCCAAAACAGTGAGTAATAGTCCATGAAACGGGCCAGAATCGGCCAAAACTGCCAGTGTTGATGACCGACATGTAGGCACACCCTGGGGTTCAATAACCATGGAAATCACTTCGGGACCCCAAAACATTGAGTAATAGTCCATGAAACGGGCCAGAATCGGCCAAAACTGCCAGTGTTGATGACCGACACGTAAGCGCACCCTAGTGTTCTATAACTATGGAAATCGCTTTGGGACCCCAAAACAATGAGTAATAGTCCATGAAACGGGCCAGAATCGGCCAAAACTGCCAGTGTTGATGACCGACACGTAAGCACACCCTGGGGTTCAATAACTATGGAAATCACTCCGGGACCCCAAAACATTGATTAATAGTCCATGAAACGGGCCAGAATCGGCGAAAACTGCCAGTGTTGATGACCGACACGTAAGCGCACCCTAGTGTTCTATAACTATGGAAATCACTTCGGGACCCCAAAACGGTGAGTAATAATCCAAGAAACTGGCTAGAATCGGCCAAACTGCGAGTGTTGATGACCGACACTTAAACGCACCCCAGGGTTTGTTAATCGTGGAAATCACTCTTGGACCACAAAACAGTGAGTAATAGTCCATGAAACGGACCAGAATCGGCCAAAACTGCCAGTGTTGATGACCGACACGTAAGCGCACCCTAGTGTTCTATAACTATGGAAATCGCTTCGGGACCCCAAAACGATGAGTAATAATCCAAGAAACTGGCCAGAATCGGCCAAAACTGTCAGTGTTGATGACCGACACTTAAACGCACCCCAGGATTCGTTAATCGTGGAAATCACTCTACGACCCCAAAACAGTGAGTAATAGTCCATGAAACGGGCCAGAATCGGCCAAAACTGACAGTTTTGATGACCGACACGTAAGCGCACCCTAGGGTTCAATAACTATGGAAATCGCTTCGGGACCCCAAAACGATGGGTAATAATCCAAGAAACTGGCCAGCATCGGCCAAAACTGTCAATGTTGATGACCGACACTTAAACGCACCCCAGGATTCGTTAATCGTGGAAATCACTCTGGGACCCCAAAACAGTGAGTAATAGTCCATGAAACGGGCCAGAATCGGCCAAAACTACTAGTTTTGATGACCGACACGTAAGCACACCCTGGGGTTCAATAACTATGGAAATCACTCCGGGACCCCAAAACATTGATTAATAGTCCATGAAACGGGCCATAATCGGCCAAAACTGCCAGTGTTGATGACCGACACGTAAGCGCACCCTAGTGTTCTATAACTATGGAAATCGCTTCGGGACCCCAAAACGTTCAGTAATAATCCAAGAAACTGGCCAGAATCGGCCAAAACTGCGAGTGTTGATGAACATAACGTAAACGCACCCAGGGTTCGTTTATCATGGAAATCACTCTGGGACCCCAAAACAGTGAGTAATAGTCCATGAAACGGGCCAGAATCGGCCAAAACTGCCAGCGTTGATGACCGACATGTAAGCACACCCTGGGGTTCAATAACTATGGAAATCACTCCGGGACCCCAAAACATTGATTAATAGTCCATGAAACGGGCTAGAATCGGCCAAAACTGCCAGTGTTGATGACCGACACGTAAGCGCACCCTAGTGTTCTATAACTATGGAAATCGCTTCGGGACCCCAAAACGATGAGTAATAATCCAAGAAACTGGCCAGAATCGGCCAAAACTGTCAGTGTTGATGACCGACACTTAAACGCACCCCAGGATTCGTTAATCGTGGAAATCACTCTGGGACCCCAAAACAGTGAGTAATAGTCCATGAAACGGGCCAGAATCGGCCAAAACTGACAGTTTTGATGACCGACACGTAAGCGCACCCTAGGGTTCAATAACTATGGAAATCGCTTCGGGACCCCAAAACGATGGGTAATAATCCAAGAAACTGGCCAGAATCGGCCAAAACTGTCAGTGTTGATGACCGACACTTAAACGCACCCCAGGATTCGTTAATCGTGGAAATCACTCTGGGACCCCAAAACAGTGAGTAATAGTCCATGAAACGGGCCAGAATCGGCCAAAACTACTAGTTTTGATGACCGACACGTAAGCACACCCTGGGGTTCAATAACTATGGAAATCACTCCGGGACCCCAAAACATTGATTAATAGTCCATGAAACGGGCCATAATCGGCCAAAACTGCCAGTGTTGATGACCGACACGTAAGCGCACCCTAGTGTTTTATAACTATGGAAATCGCTTCGGGACCCCAAAACGGTGAGTAATAATCCAAGAAACTGGCTAGAATCGGCCAAAACTGCGAGTGTTGATGACCGACACTTAAACGCACCCCAGGGTTTGTTAATCGTCGAAATCACTCTTGGACCCCAAAAGAGTGAGTAGTAGTCCATGAAACGGACCAGAATCGGCCAAAACTGCCAGTGTTGATGACCGACACGTAAGCGCACCCTAGGGTTCTATAACTATGGAAATCGCTTCGGGACCCCAAAACGTTTAGTAATAATCCAAGAAACTTGCCAGAATCGGCCAAAACTGCGAGTGTTGATGAACATAACGTAAACGCACCCAGGGTTCGTTAATCGTGGAAATCACTCTGGGACCCCAAAACAGTGAGTAATAGTCCATGAAACGGGCCAGAATCGGCCAAAACTGCCAGTGTTGATGACCGACATGTTGGCACACCCTGGGGTTCAATAACCATGGAAATCACTTCGGTACCCCAAAACATTGAGTAATAGTCCATGAAACGGGCCAGAATCGGCCAAAACTGCCAGTGTTGATGACCGACACGTAAGCGCACCCTAGTGTTCTATAACTATGGAAATCGCTTTGGGACCCCAAAACAATTAGTAATAGTCCATGAAACGGGCCAGAATCGGCCAAAACTGCTAGTGTTGATGACCGACACGTAAGCACACCCTGGGGTTCAATAACTATGGAAATCACTCCGGGACCCCAAAACATTGATTAATAGTCCATGAAACGGGCCAGAATCGGCCAAAAGTGCAAGTGTTGATGACCGACACGTAAGCGCACCCTAGTGTTCTATAACTATGGAAATCGCTTCGGGACCCCAAAACGGTGAGTAATAATCCAAGAAACTGGCTAGAATCGGCCAAACTGCGAGTGTTGATGACCGACACTTAAACGCACCCCAGGGTTTGTTAATCGTGGAAATCACTCTTGGACCCCAAAACAGTGAGTAATAGTCCATGAAACGGACCCGAATCGGCCAAAACTGCCAGTGTTGATGACCGACACGTAAGCGCACCCTAGGGTTCTATAACTATGGAAATCGCTTCGGGACCCCAAAACGTTGAGTAATAATCCAAGAAACTGGCCAGAATCGGCCAAAACTGCGAGTGTTGATGAACATAACGTAAACGCACCCAGGGTTCGTTTATCATGGAAATCACTCTGGGACCCCAAAACAGGGAGTAATAGTCCATGAAACGGGCCAGAATCGGCCAAAACTGCCAGTGTTGATGACCGACATGTAAGCACACCCTGGGGTTCAATAACTATGGAAATCACTCCGGGACCCCAAAACATTGATTAATAGTCCATGAAACGGGCCAGAATCGGCCAAAACTGCCAGTGTTGATGACCGACACGTAAGCGCACCCTAGTGTTTTATAACTATGGAAATCGCTTCGGGACCCCAAAACGGTGAGTAATAATCCAAGAAACTGGCTAGAATCGGCCAAAACTGCGAGTGTTGATGGCCGACACTTAAACGCACCCCAGGGTTTGTTAATCGTGGAAATCACTCTTGGACCCCAAAACAGTGAGTAATAGTCCATGAAACGGACCAGAATCAGCCAAAACTGCCAGTGTTGATGACCGACACGTAAGCGCACCCTAGGGTTCTATAACTATGGAAATCGCTTCGGGACCCCAAAACGTTTAGTAATAATCCAAGAAACTGGCCAGAATCGGCCAAAACTGCGAGTGTTGATGAACATAACGTAAACGCACCCAGGGTTCGTTAATCGTGGAAATCACTCTGGGACCCCAAAACAGTGAGTAATAGTCCATGAAACGGGCCAGAATCGGCCAAAACTGCCAGTGTTGATGACCGACATGTAGGCACACCCTGGGGTTCAATAACCATGGAAATCACTTCGGGACCCCAAAACATTGAGTAATAGTCCATGAAACGGGCCAGAATCGGCCAAAACTGCCAGTGTTGATGACCGACACGTAAGCGCACCCTAGTGTTCTATAACTATGGAAATCGCTTTGGGACCCCAAAACAATGAGTAATAGTCGATGAAACGGGCCAGAATCGGCCAAAACTGCCAGTGTTGATGACCGACACGTAAGCACACCCTGGGGTTCAATAACTATGGAAATCACTCCGGGACCCCAAAACATTGATTAATAGTCCATGAAACGGGCCAGAATCGGCGAAAACTGCCAGTGTTGATGACCGACACGTAAGCGCACCCTAGTGTTCTATAACTATGGAAATCACTTCGGGACCCCAAAACGGTGAGTAATAATCCAAGAAACTGGCTAGAATCGGCCAAACTGCGAGTGTTGATGACCGACACTTAAACGCACCCCAGGGTTTGTTAATCGTGGAAATCACTCTTGGACCACAAAACAGTGAGTAATAGTCCATGAAACGGACCAGAATCGGCCAAAACTGCCAGTGTTGATGACCGACACGTAAGCGCACCCTAGTGTTCTATAACTATGGAAATCGCTTCGGGACCCCAAAACGATGAGTAATAATCCAAGAAACTGGCCAGAATCGGCCAAAACTGTCAGTGTTGATGACCGACACTTAAACGCACCCCAGGATTCGTTAATCGTGGAAATCACTCTAGGACCCCAAAACAGTGAGTAATAGTCCATGAAACGGGCCAGAATCGGCCAAAACTGACAGTTTTGATGACCGACACATAAGCGCACCCTAGGGTTCAATAACTATGGAAATCGCTTCGGGACCCCAAAACGATGGGTAATAATCCAAGAAACTGGCCAGAATCGGCCAAAACTGTCAATGTTGATGACCGACACTTAAACGCACCCCAGGATTCGTTAATCGTGGAAATCACTCTGGGACCCCAAAACAGTGAGTAATAGTCCATGAAACGGGCCAGAATCGGCCAAAACTACTAGTTTTGATGACCGACACGTAAGCACACCCTGGGGTTCAATAACTATGGAAATCACTCCGGGACCCCAAAACATTGATTAATAGTCCATGAAACGGGCCATAATCGGCCAAAACTGCCAGTGTTGATGACCGACACGTAAGCGCACCCTAGTGTTTTATAACTATGGAAATCGCTTCGGGACCCCAAAACGGTGAGTAATAATCCAAGAAACTGGCTAGAATCGGCCAAAACTGCGAGTGTTGATGACCGACACTTAAACGCACCCCAGGGTTTGTTAATCGTGGTAATCACTCTTGGACCCCAAAACAGTGAGTAATAGTCCATGAAACGGACCAGAATCGGCCAAAACTGCCAGTGTTGATGACCGACACGTAAGCGCACCCTAGGGTTCTATAACTATGGAAATCGCTTCGGGACCCCAAAACGTTTAGTAATAATCCAAGAAACTGGCCAGAATCGGCCAAAACTGCGAGTGTTGATGAACATAACGTAAACGCACCCAGGGTTCGTTAATCGTGGAAATCACTCTGGGACCCCAAAACAGTGAGTAATAGTCCATGAAACGGGCCAGAATCGGCCAAAACTGCCAGTGTTGATGACCGACATGTAGGCACACCCTGGGGTTCAATAACCATGGAAATCACTTCGGGACCCCAAAACATTGAGTAATAGTCCATGAAACGGGCCAGAATCGGCCAAAACTGCCAGTGTTGATGACCGACACGTAAGCGCACCCTAGTGTTCTATAACTATGGAAATCGCTTTGGGACCCAAAAACAATGAGTAATAGTCCATGAAACGGGCCAGAATCGGCCAAAACTGCTAGTGTTGATGACCGACACATAAGCACACGCTGGGGTTCAATAACTATGGAAATCACTCCGGGGCCCCAAAACATTGATTAATAGTCCATGAAACGGGCCAGAATCGGCCAAAAGTGCCAGTGTTGATGACCGACACGTAAGCGCACCCTAGTGTTCTATAACTATGGAAATCGCTTCGGGACCCCAAAACGGTGAGTAATAATCCAAGAAACTGGCCAGAATCGGCCAAAACTGCGAGTGTTGATGAACATAACGTAAACGCACCCAGGGTTCGTTTATCATGGAAATCACTCTGGGACCCCAAAACAGTGAGTAATAGTCCATGAAACGGGCCAGAATCGGCCAAAACTGCCAGTGTTGATGACCGACATGTAAGCACACCCTGGGGTTCAATAACTATGGAAATCACTCTGGGACCCCAAAACATTGATTAATAGTCCATGAAACGGGCCAGAATCGGCCAAAACTGCCAGTGTTGATGACCGACACTTAAACGCACCCCAGGGTTTGTTAATCGTGGAAATCACTCTTGGACCCCAAAACAGTGAGTAATAGTCCATGAAACGGACCCGAATCGGCCAAAACTGCCAGTGTTGATGACCGACACGTAAGCGCATCCTAGGGTTCTATAACTATGGAAATCGCTTCGGGACCCCAAAACGTTGAGTAATAATCCAAGAAACTGGCCAGAATCGGCCAAAACTGCGAGTGTTGATGAACATAACGTAAACGCACCCAGGGTTCGTTTATCATGGAAATCACTCTGGGACCCCAAAACAGTGAGTAATAGTCCATGAAACGGGCCAGAATCGGCCAAAACTGCCAGTGTTGATGACCGACATGTAAGCACACCCTGGGGTTCAATAACTATGGAAATCACTCCGGGACCCCAAAACATTGATTAATAGTCCATGAAACGGGCCAGAATCGGCCAAAACTGCCAGTGTTGATGACCGACACGTAAGCGCACCCTAGTGTTTTATAACTATGGAAATCGCTTCGGGACCCCAAAACGGTGAGTAATAATCCAAGAAACTGGCTAGAATAGGCCAAAACTGCGAGTGTTGATGACCGACACTTAAATGCACCCCAGGGTTTGTTAATCGTGGAAATCACTCTTGGACCCCAAAACAGTGAGTAATAGTCCATGAAACGGACCAGAATCGGCCAAAACTGCCAGTGTTGATGACCGACACGTAAGCGCACCCTAGGGTTCTATAACTATGGAAATCGCTTCGGGACCCCAAAACGTTTAGTAATAATCCAAGAAACTGGCCAGAATCGGCCAAAACTGCGAGTGTTGATGAACATAACGTAAACGCACCCAGGGTTCGTTAATCGTGGAAATCACTCTGGGACCCCAAAACAGTGAGTAATAGTCCATGAAACGGGCCAGAATCGGCCAAAACTGCCAGTGTTGATGACCGACATGTAGGCACACCCTGGGGTTCAATAACCATGGAAATCACTTCGGGACCCCAAAACATTGAGTAATAGTCCATGAAACGGGCCAGAATCGGCCAAAACTGCCAGTGTTGATGACCGACACGTAAGCGCACCCTAGTGTTCTATAACTATGGAAATCGCTTTGGGACCCAAAAACAATGAGTAATAGTCCATGAAACGGGCCAGAATCGGCGAAAACTGCCAGTGTTGATGACCGACACGTAAGCGCACCCTAGTGTTCTATAACTATGGAAATCGCTTCGGGACCCCAAAATGGTGAGTAATAATCCAAGAAACTGGCTAGAATCGGCCAAACTGCGAGTGTTGATGACCGACATTTAAACGCACCCCAGGGTTTGTTAATCGTGGAAATCACTCTTGGACCACAAAACAGTGAGTAATAGTCCATGAAACGGACCAGAATCGGCCAAAACTGCGAGTGTTGATGACCGACACGTAAACGCACCCTAGGGTTCTATAACTATGGAAATCGCTTCGGGACCCCAAAACGTTGAGTAATAATCCAAGAAACTGGCCAGAATCGGCCAAAACTGCGAGTGTTGATGAACATAACGTAAACGCACCCAGGGTTCGTTTATCATGCAAATCACTCTGGGACCCCAAAACAGTGAGTAATAGTCCATGAAACGGGCCAGAATCGGCCAAAACTGCCAGCGTTGATGACCGACAAGTAAGCACACCCTGGGGTTCAATAACTATGAAAATCACTTCGGGACCCCAAAACATTGAGTAATAGTCCATGAAACGGGCCAGAATCGGCCAAAACTGCCAGTGTTGATGACCGACACGTAAGCGCACCCTAGTGTTCTATAACTATGGAAATCGCTTTGGGACCCCAAAACAATGAGTAATAGTCCATGAAACGGGCCAGAATCGGCCAAAACTGCCAGTGTTGATGACCGACACGTAAGCACACCCTGGGGTTCAATAACTATGGAAATCACTCCGGGACCCCAAAACATTGATTAATAGTCCATGAAACGGGCCAGAATCGGCCAAAACTGCGAGTGTTGATGACCGACACGTAAACGCACCCTAGGGTTCTATAACTATGGAAATCGCTTCGGGACCCCAAAACGTTGAGTAATAATCCAAGAAACTGGCCAGAATCGGCCAAAACTGCGAGTGTTGATGAACATAATGTAAACGCACCCAGGGTTCGTTTATCATGGATATCACTCTGGGACCCCAAAACAGTGAGTAATAGTCCATGAAACGGGCCAGAATCGGCCAGAACTGCCAGTGTTGATGACCGACACGTAAGCACACCCTGGGGTTCAATAACTATGGAAATCACTCCGGGACCCCAAAACATTGATTAATAGTCCATGAAACGGGCCAGAATCGGCCAAAACTGCCAGTGTTGATGACCGACACGTAAGCGCACCCTAGTGTTCTATAACTATGGAAATCGCTTCGGGACCCCAAAACGGTGAGTAATAATCCAAGAAACTGGCCAGAATCGGACAAAACTGTCAGTGTTGATGACCGACACTTAAACGCACCCCAGGATTCGTTAATCGTGGAAATCACTCTGGGACCCCAAAACAGTGAGTAATAGTCCATGAAACTGGCCAGAGCGGCCAAAACTGCCAGTGTTGATGACCGACATGTAAGCACACCCTGGGGTTCAATAACTATGGAAATCACTCCCGGACCCCAAAACATTGATTAATAGTCCATGAAACGGGCCAGAATCGGCCAAAACTGCCAGTGTTGATGACCGACACGTAAGCGCACCCTAGTGTTCTATAACTATGGAAATCGCTTCGGGACCCCAAAACGTTGAGTAATAATCCAAGAAACTGGCCAGAATCGGCCAAAACTGCGAGTGTTGATGAACATAACGTAAAGGCACCCAGGGTTCGTTTATCATGCAAATCACTCTGGGACCCCAAAACAGTGAGTAATAGTCCATGAAACGGGCCAGAATCGGCCAAAACTGCCAGCGTTGATGACCGACAAGTAAGCACACCCTGGGGTTCAATAACTATGAAAATCACTTCGGGACCCCAAAACATTGAGTAATAGTCCATGAAACGGGCCAGAATCGGCCAAAACTGCCAGTGTTGATGACCGACACGTAAGCGCACCCTAGTGTTCTATAACTATGGAAATCGCTTTGGGACCCCAAAACAATGAGTAATAGTCCATGAAACGGGCCAGAATCGGCCAAAACTGCCAGTGTTGAAGACCGACACGTAAGCACACCCTGGGGTTCAATAACTATGGAAATCACTCCGGGACCCCAAAACATTGATTAATAGTCCATGAAACGGGCCAGAATCGGCCAAAACTGCGAGTGTTGATGACCGACACGTAAACGCACCCTAGGGTTCTATAACTATGGAAATCGCTTCGGGACCCCAAAACGTTGAGTAATAATGCAAGAAACTGGCCAGAATCGGCCAAAACTGCGAGTGTTGATGAACATAATGTAAACGCACCCAGGGTTCGTTTATCATGGATATCACTCTGGGACCCCAAAACAGTGAGTAATAGTCCATGAAACGGGCCAGAATCGGCCAGAACTGCCAGTGTTGATGACCGACACGTAAGCACACCCTGGGGTTCAATAACTATGGAAATCACTCCGGGACCCCAAAACATTGATTAATAGTCCATGAAACGGGCCAGAATCGGCCAAAACTGCCAGTGTTGATGACCGACACGTAAGCGCACCCTAGTGTTCTATAACTATGGAAATCGCTTCGGGACCCCAAAACGGTGAGTAATAATCCAAGAAACTGGCCAGAATCGGACAAAACTGTCAGTGTTGATGACCGACACTTAAACGCACCCCAGGATTCGTTAATCGTGGAAATCACTCTGGGACCCCAAAACAGTGAGTAATAGTCCATGAAACTGGCCAGAGCGGCCAAAACTGCCAGTGTTGATGACCGACATGTAAGCACACCCTGGGGTTCAATAACTATGGAAATCACTCCCGGACCCCAAAACATTGATTAATAGTCCATGAAACGGGCCAGAATCGGCCAAAACTGCCAGTGTTGATGACCGACACGTAAGCGCACCCTAGTGTTCTATAACTATGGAAATCGCTTCGGGACCCCAAAACGGTGAGTAATAATCCAAGAAACTGGCTAGAATCGGCCAAGTTGCGAGTGTTGATGACCGACACTTAAACGCACCCCAGGGTTTGTTAATCGTGGAAATCACTCTTGGACCCCAAAACAGTGAGTAATAGTCCATGAAACGGACCAGAATCGGCCAAAACTGCCAGTGTTGATGACCGACACGTAAGCGCACCCTAGGGTTCTATAACTATGGAAATCGCTTCGGGACCCCAAAACGTTTAGTAATAATCCAAGAAACTGGCCAGAATCGGCCAAAACTGCGAGTGTTGATGAACATAACGTAAACGCACCCAGGGTTCGTTAATCGTGGAAATCACTCTGGGACCCCAAAACAGTGAGTAATAGTCCATGAAACGGGCCAGAATCGGCCAAAACTGCCAGTGTTGATGACCGACATGTAGGCACACCCTGGGGTTCAATAACCATGGAAATCACTTCGGGACCCCAAAACATTGAGTAATAGTCCATGAAACGGGCCAGAATCGGCCAAAACTGCCAGTGTTGATGACCGACACGTAAGCGCACCCTAGTGTTCTATAACTATGGAAATCGCTTTGGGACCCCAAAACAATGAGTAATAGTCCATGAAACGGGCCAGAATCGGCCAAAACTGCCAGTGTTGATGACCGACACGTAAGCACACCCTGGGGTTCAATAACTATGGAAATCACTCCGGGACCCCAAAACATTGATTAATAGTCCATGAAACGGGCCAGAATCGGCGAAAACTGCCAGTGTTGATGACCGACACGTAAGCGCACCCTAGTGTTCTATAACTATGGAAATCGCTTCGGGACCCCAAAATGGTGAGTAATAATCCAAGAAACTGGCTAGAATCGGCCAAACTGCGAGTGTTGATGACCGACATTTAAACGCACCCCAGGGTTTGTTAATCGTGGAAATCACTCTTGGACCACAAAACAGTGAGTAATAGTCCATGAAACGGACCAGAATCGGCCAAAACTGCGAGTGTTGATGACCGACACGTAAACGCACCCTAGGGTTCTATAACTATGGAAATCGCTTCGGGACCCCAAAACGTTGAGTAATAATCCAAGAAACTGGCCAGAATCGGCCAAAACTGCGAGTGTTGATGAACATAACGTAAACGCACCCAGGGTTCGTTTATCATGCAAATCACTCTGGGACCCCAAAACAGTGAGTAATAGTCCATGAAACGGGCCAGAATCGGCCAAAACTGCCAGCGTTGATGACCGACAAGTAAGCACACCCTGGGGTTCAATAACTATGAAAATCACTTCGGGACCCCAAAACATTGAGTAATAGTCCATGAAACGGGCCAGAATCGGCCAAAACTGCCAGTGTTGATGACCGACACGTAAGCGCACCCTAGTGTTCTATAACTATGGAAATCGCTTTGGGACCCCAAAACAATGAGTAATAGTCCATGAAACGGGCCAGAATCGGCCAAAACTGCCAGTGTTGATGACCGACACGTAAGCACACCCTGGGGTTCAATAACTATGGAAATCACTCCGGGACCCCAAAACATTGATTAATAGTCCATGAAACGGGCCAGAATCGGCCAAAACTGCGAGTGTTGATGACCGACACGTAAACGCACCCTAGGGTTCTATAACTATGGAAATCGCTTCGGGACCCCAAAACGTTGAGTAATAATCCAAGAAACTGGCCAGAATCGGCCAAAACTGCGAGTGTTGATGAACATAATGTAAACGCACCCAGGGTTCGTTTATCATGGATATCACTCTGGGACCCCAAAACAGTGAGTAATAGTCCATGAAACGGGCCAGAATCGGCCAGAACTGCCAGTGTTGATGACCGACACGTAAGCACACCCTGGGGTTCAATAACTATGGAAATCACTCCGGGACCCCAAAACATTGATTAATAGTCCATGAAACGGGCCAGAATCGGCCAAAACTGCCAGTGTTGATGACCGACACGTAAGCGCACCCTAGTGTTCTATAACTATGGAAATCGCTTCGGGACCCCAAAACGGTGAGTAATAATCCAAGAAACTGGCCAGAATCGGACAAAACTGTCAGTGTTGATGACCGACACTTAAACGCACCCCAGGATTCGTTAATCGTGGAAATCACTCTGGGACCCCAAAACAGTGAGTAATAGTCCATGAAACTGGCCAGCGCGGCCAAAACTGCCAGTGTTGATGACCGACATGTAAGCACACCCTGGGGTTCAATAACTATGGAAATCACTCCCGGACCCCAAAACATTGATTAATAGTCCATGAAACGGGCCAGAATCGGCCAAAACTGCCAGTGTTGATGACCGACACGTAAGCGCACCCTAGTGTTCTATAACTATGGAAATCGCTTCGGGACCCCAAAACGGTGAGTAATAATCCAAGAAACTGGCTAGAATCGGCCAAGTTGCGAGTGTTGATGACCGACACTTAAACGCACCCCAGGGTTTGTTAATCGTGGAAATCACTCTTGGACCCCAAAACAGTGAGTAATAGTCCATGAAACGGGCCAGAATCGGCCAAAACTGACAGTTTTGATGACCGACACGTAAGCGCACCCTAGGGTTCTATAACTATGGAAATCGCTTCGGGACCCCAAAACGATGGGTAATAATCCAAGAAACTGGCCAGAATCGGCCAAAACTGCCAGTGTTGATGACCGACATGTAGGCACACCCTAGTGTTCTATAACTATGGAAATCGCTTTGGGGCCCAAAAACAATGAGTAATAGTCCATGAAACGGGCCAGAATCGGCCAAAACTGCTAGTGTTGATGACCGACACGTAAGCACACGCTTGGGTTCAATAACTATGGAAATCACTCCGGGGCCCCAAAACATTGATTAATAGTCCATGAAACGGGCCAGAATCGGCCAAAAGTGCCAGTGTTGATGACCGACACGTAAGCGCACCCTAGTGTTCTATAACTATGGAAATCGCTTCGGGACCCCAAAACGGTGAGTAATAATCCAAGAAACTGGCTAGAATCGGCCAAACTGCGAGTGTTGATGACCGACACTTAAACGCACCCCAGGGTTTGTTAATCGTGGAAATCACTCTTGGACCCCAAAACAGTGAGTAATAGTCCATGAAACGGACCCGAATCGGCCAAAACTGCGAGTGTTGATGACCGACACGTAAGCACCCTAGGGTTCTATAACTATGGAAATCGCTTCGGGACCCCAAAACATTGAGTAATAATCCAAGAAACTGGCCAGAATCGGCCAAAACTGCGAGTGTTGATGACCGACATGTAAGCACACCCTGGGGTTCAATAACTATGGAAATCACTCCGGGACCCCAAAACATTGATTAATAGTCCATGAAACGGGCCAGAATCGGCCAAAACTGCCAGTGTTGATGACCGACACGTAAGCGCACCCTAGTGTTTTATAACTATGGAAATCGCTTCGGGACCCCAAAACGGTGAGTAATAATCCAAGAAACTGGCTAGAATCGGCCAAAACTGCGAGTGTTGATGACCGACACTTAAACGCACCCCAGGGTTTGTTAATCGTGGAAATCACTCTTGGACCACAAAACAGTGAGTAATAGTCCATGAAACGGACCAGAATCGGCCAAAACTGCGAGTGTTGATGACCGACACGTAAACGCACCCTAGGGTTCTATAACTATGGAAATCGCTTCGGGACCCCAAAACGTTGAGTAATAATCCAAGAAACTGGCCAGAATCGGCCAAAACTGCGAGTGTTGATGAACATAACGTAAACGCACCCAGGGTTCGTTTATTATGGAAATCACTCTGGGACCCCAAAACAGTGAGTAATAGTCCATGAAACGGGCCAGAATCGGCCAAAACTGCCAGTGTTGATGACCGACATGTAAGCACACCCTGGGGTTCAATAACTATGGAAATCACTCCGGGACCCCAAAACATTGATTAATAGTCCATGAAACGGGCCAGAATCGGCCAAAACTGCCAGTGTTGATGACCGACACGTAAGCGCACCCTAGTGTTTTATAACTATGGAAATCGCTTCGGGACCCCAAAACGGTGAGTAATAATCCAAGAAACTGGCTAGAATCGGCCAAACTGCGAGTGTTGATGACCGACACTTAAACGCACCCCAGGGTTTGTTAATCGTGGAAATCACTCTTGGACCACAAAACAGTGAGTAATAGTCCATGAAACGGACCAGAATCGGCCAAAACTGCGAGTGTTGATGACCGACACGTAAACGCACCCTAGGGTTCTATAACTATGGAAATCGCTTCGGGACCCCAAAACGTTGAGTAATAATCCAAGAAACTGGCCAGAATCGGCCAAAACTGCGAGTGTTGATGAACATAACGTAAACGCACCCAGGGTTCGTTTATCATGCAAATCACTCTGGGACCCCAAAACAGTGAGTAATAGTCCATGAAACGGGCCAGAATCGGCCAAAACTGCCAGCGTTGATGACCGACATGTAGGCACACCCTGGGGTTCAATAACCATGGAAATCACTTCGGGACCCCAAAACATTGAGTAATAGTCCATGAAACGGGCCAGAATCGGCCAAAACTGCCAGTGTTGATGACCGACACGTAAACGCACCCTAGGGTTCTATAACTATGGAAATCGCTTCGGGACCCCAAAACGTTGAGTAATAATCCAAGAAACTGGCCAGAATCGGCCAAAACTGCGAGTGTTGATGAACATAACGTAAAGGCACCCAGGGTTCGTTTATCATGCAAATCACTCTGGGACCCCAAAACAGTGAGTAATAGTCCATGAAACGGGCCAGAATCGGCCAAAACTGCCAGCGTTGATGACCGACAAGTAAGCACACCCTGGGGTTCAATAACTATGGAAATCACTTCGGGACCCCAAAACATTGAGTAATAGTCCATGAAACGGGCCAGAATCGGCCAAAACTGCCAGTGTTGATGACCGACACGTAAGCGCACCCTAGTGTTCTATAACTATGGAAATCGCTTTGGGACCCCAAAACAATGAGTAATAGTCCATGAAACGGGCCAGAATCGGCCAAAACTGCCAGTGTTGATGACCGACACGTAAGCACACCCTGGGGTTCAATAACTATGGAAATCACTCCGGGACCCCAAAACATTGATTAATAGTCCATGAAACGGGCCAGAATCGGCCAAAACTGCGAGTGTTGATGACCGACACGTAAACGCACCCTAGGGTTCTATAACTATGGAAATCGCTTCGGGACCCCAAAACGTTGAGTAATAATCCAAGAAACTGGCCAGAATCGGCCAAAACTGCGAGTGTTGATGAACATAATGTAAACGCACCCAGGGTTCGTTTATCATGGATATCACTCTGGGACCCCAAAACAGTGAGTAATAGTCCATGAAACGGGCCAGAATCGGCCAGAACTGCCAGTGTTGATGACCGACACGTAAGCACACCCTGGGGTTCAATAACTATGGAAATCACTCCGGGACCCCAAAACATTGATTAATAGTCCATGAAACGGGCCAGAATCGGCCAAAACTGCCAGTGTTGATGACCGACACGTAAGCGCACCCTAGTGTTCTATAACTATGGAAATCGCTTCGGGACCCCAAAACGGTGAGTAATAATCCAAGAAACTGGCCAGAATCGGACAAAACTGTCAGTGTTGATGACCGACACTTAAACGCACCCCAGGATTCGTTAATCGTGGAAATCACTCTGGGACCCCAAAACAGTGAATAATAGTCCATGAAACTGGCCAGAGCGGCCAAAACTGCCAGTGTTGATGACCGACATGTAAGCACACCCTGGGGTTCAATAACTATGGAAATCACTCCGGGACCCCAAAACATTGATTAATAGTCCATGAAACGGGCCAGAATCGGCCAAAACTGCCAGTGTTGATGACCGACACGTAAGCGCACCCTAGTGTTCTATAACTATGGAAATCGCTTCGGGACCCCAAAACGGTGAGTAATAATCCAAGAAACTGGCTAGAATCGGCCAAGTTGCGAGTGTTGATGACCGACACTTAAACGCACCCCAGGGTTTGTTAATCGTGGAAATCACTCTTGGACCCCAAAACAGTGAGTAATAGTCCATGAAGCGGGCCAGAATCGGCCAAAACTGACAGTTTTGATGACCGACACGTAAGCGCACCCTAGGGTTCTATAACTATGGAAATCGCTTCGGGACCCCAAAACGATGGGTAATAATCCAAGAAACTGGCCAGAATCGGCCAAAACTGTCAGTGTTGATGACCGACACTTAAACGCACCCCAGGATTCGTTAATCGTGGAAATCACTCTGGGACCCCAAAACAGTGAGTAATAGTCCATGAAACGGGCCAGAATCGGCCAAAACTGCCAGTGTTGATGACCGACATGTAGGCACACCCTGGGGTTCAATAACCATGGAAATCACTTCGGGACCCCAAAACATTGAGTAATAGTCCATGAAACGGGCCAGAATCGGCCAAAACTGCCAGTGTTGATGACCGACACGTAAGCGCACCCTAGTGTTCTATAACTATGGAAATCGCTTTGGGACCCAAAAACAATGAGTAATAGTCCATGAAACGGGCCAGAATCGGCCAAAACTGCTAGTGTTGATGACCGACACGTAAGCACACGCTGGGGTTCAATAACTATGGAAATCACTCCGGGGCCCCAAAACATTGATTAATAGTCCATGAAACGGGCCAGAATCGGCCAAAAGTGCCAGTGTTGATGACCGACACGTAAGCGCACCCTAGTGTTCTATAACTATGGAAATCGCTTCGGGACCCCAAAACGGTGAGTAATAATCCAAGAAACTGGCTAGAATCGGCCAAACTGCGAGTGTTGATGACCGACACTTAAACGCACCCCAGGGTTTGTTAATCGTGGAAATCACTCTTGGACCCCAAAACAGTGAGTAATAGTCCATGAAACGGACCCGAATCGGCCAAAACTGCGAGTGTTGATGACCGACACGTAAGCGCACCCTAGGGTTCTATAACTATGGAAATCGCTTCGGGACCCCAAAACGTTGAGTAATAATCCAAGAAACTGGCCAGAATCGGCCAAAACTGCGAGTGTTGATGAGCATAACGTAAACGCACCCAGGGTTCGTTTATCATGGAAATCACTCCGGGACCCCAAAACAGTGAGTAATAGTCCATGAAACGGGCCAGAATCGGCCAAAACTGCCAGTGTTGATGACCGACATGTAAGCACACCCTGGGGTTCAATAACTATGGAAATCACTCCGGGACCCCAAAACATTGATTAATAGTCCATGAAACGGGCCAGAATCGGCCAAAACTGCCAGTGTTGATGACCGACACGTAAGCGCACCCTAGTGTTTTATAACTATGGAAATCGCTTCGGGACCCCAAAACGGTGAGTAATAATCCAAGAAACTGGCTAGAATCGGCCAAACTGCGAGTGTTGATGACCGACACTTAAACGCACCCCAGGGTTTGTTAATCGTGGAAATCACTCTTGGACCACAAAACAGTGAGTAATAGTCCATGAAACGGACCAGAATCGGCCAAAACTGCGAGTGTTGATGACCGACACGTAAACGCACCCTAGGGTTCTATAACTATGGAAATCGCTTCGGGACCCCAAAACGTTGAGTAATAATCCAAGAAACTGGCCAGAATCGGCCAAAACTGCGAGTGTTGATGAACATAACGTAAACGCACCCAGGGTTCGTTTATCATGCAAATCACTCTGGGACCCCAAAACAGTGAGTAATAGTCCATGAAACGGGCCAGAATCGGCCAAAACTGCCAGCGTTGATGACCGACATGTAGGCACACCCTGGGGTTCAATAACCATGGAAATCACTTCGGGACCCCAAAACATTGAGTAATAGTCCATGAAACGGGCCAGAATCGGCCAAAACTGCCAGTGTTGATGACCGACACGTAAGCGCACCCTAGTGTTCTATAACTATGGAAATCGCTTTGGGACCCCAAAACAATGAGTAATAGTCCATGAAACGGGCCAGAATCGGCCAAAACTGCCAGTGTTGATGACCGACACGTAAGCACACCCTGGGGTTCAATAACTATGGAAATCACTCCGGGACCCCAAAACATTGATTAATAGTCCATGAAACGGGCCAGAATCGGCCAAAACTGCGAGTGTTGATGACCGACACGTAAACGCACCCTAGGGTTCTATAACTATGGAAATCGCTTCGGGACCCCAAAACGTTGAGTAATAATCCAAGAAACTGGCCAGAATCGGCCAAAACTGCGAGTGTTGATGAACATAATGTAAACGCACCCAGGGTTCGTTTATCATGGATATCACTCTGGGACCCCAAAACAGTGAGTAATAGTCCATGAAACGGGCCAGAATCGGCCAGAACTGCCAGTGTTGATGACCGACACGTAAGCACACCCTGGGGTTCAATAACTATGGAAATCACTCCGGGACCCCAAAACATTGATTAATAGTCCATGAAACGGGCCAGAATCGGCCAAAACTGCCAGTGTTGATGACCGACACGTAAGCGCACCCTAGTGTTCTATAACTATGGAAATCGCTTCGGGACCCCAAAACGGTGAGTAATGATCCAAGAAACTGGCTAGAATCGGCCAAGTTGCGAGTGTTGATGACCGACACTTAAACGCACCCCAGGGTTTGTTAATCGTGGAAATCACTCTTGGACCCCAAAACAGTGAGTAATAGTCCATGAAACGGGCCAGAATCGGCCAAAACTGACAGTTTTGATGACCGACACGTAAGCGCACCCTAGGGTTCTATAACTATGGAAATCGCTTCGGGACCCCAAAACGATGGGTAATAATCCAAGAAACTGGCCAGAATCGGCCAAAACTGTCAGTGTTGATGACCGACACTTAAACGCACCCCAGGATTCGTTAATCGTGGAAATCACTCTGGGACCCCAAAACAGTGAGTAATAGTCCATGAAACGGGCCAGAATCGGCCAAAACTGCCAGTGTTGATGACCGACATGTAGGCACACCCTGGGGTTCAATAACCATGGAAATCACTTCGGGACCCCAAAACATTGAGTAATAGTCCATGAAACGGGCCAGAATCGGCCAAAACTGCCAGTGTTGATGACCGACACGTAAGCGCACCCTAGTGTTCTATAACTATGGAAATCGCTTTGGGACCCAAAAACAATGAGTAATAGTCCATGAAACGGGCCAGAATCGGCCAAAACTGCTAGTGTTGATGACCGACACGTAAGCACACGCTGGGGTTCAATAACTATGGAAATCACTCCGGGGCCCCAAAACATTGATTAATAGTCCATGAAACGGGCCAGAATCGGCCAAAAGTGCCAGTGTTGATGACCGACACGTAAGCGCACCCTAGTGTTCTATAACTATGGAAATCGCTTCGGGACCCCAAAACGGTGAGTAATAATCCAAGAAACTGGCTAGAATCGGCCAAACTGCGAGTGTTGATGACCGACACTTAAACGCACCCCAGGGTTTGTTAATCGTGGAAATCACTCTTGGACCCCAAAACAGTGAGTAATAGTCCATGAAACGGACCCGAATCGGCCAAAACTGCGAGTGTTGATGACCGACACGTAAGCGCACCCTAGGGTTCTATAACTATGGAAATCGCTTCGGGACCCCAAAACGTTGAGTAATAATCCAAGAAACTGGCCAGAATCGGCCAAAACTGCGAGTGTTGATGAACATACCGTAAACGCACCCAGGGTTCGTTTATCATGGAAATCACTCTGGGACCCCAAAACAGTGAGTAATAGTCCATGAAACGGGCCAGAATCGGCCAAAACTGCCAGTGTTGATGACCGACATGTAAGCACACCCTGGGGTTCAATAACTATGGAAATCACTCCGGGACCCCAAAACATTGATTAATAGTCCATGAAACGGGCCAGAATCGGCCAAAACTGCCAGTGTTGATGACCGACACGTAAGCGCACCCTAGTGTTTTATAACTATGGAAATCGCTTCGGGACCCCAAAACGGTGAGTAATAATCCAAGAAACTGGCTAGAATCGGCCAAACTGCGAGTGTTGATGACCGACACTTAAACGCACCCCAGGGTTTGTTAATCGTGGAAATCACTCTTGGACCACAAAACAGTGAGTAATAGTCCATGAAACGGACCAGAATCGGCCAAAACTGCGAGTGTTGATGACCGACACGTAAACGCACCCTAGGGTTCTATAACTATGGAAATCGCTTCGGGACCCCAAAACGTTGAGTAATAATCCAAGAAACTGGCCAGAATCGGCCAAAACTGCGAGTGTTGATGAACATAACGTAAACGCACCCAGGGTTCGTTTATCATGCAAATCACTCTGGGACCCCAAAACAGTGAGTAATAGTCCATGAAACGGGCCAGAATCGGCCAAAACTGCCAGCGTTGATGACCGACATGTAGGCACACCCTGGGGTTCAATAACCATGGAAATCACTTCGGGACCCCAAAACATTGAGTAATAGTCCATGAAACGGGCCAGAATCGGCCAAAACTGCCAGTGTTGATGACCGACACGTCAGCGCACCCTAGTGTTCTATAACTATGGAAATCGCTTTGGGACCCCAAAACAATGAGTAATAGTCCATGAAACGGGCCAGAATCGGCCAAAACTGCCAGTGTTGATGACCGACACGTAAGCACACCCTGGGGTTCAATAACTATGGAAATCACTCCGGGACCCCAAAACATTGATTAATAGTCCATGAAACGGGCCAGAATCGGCCAAAACTGCGAGTGTTGATGACTGACACGTAAACGCACCCTAGGGTTCTATAACTATGGAAATCGCTTCGGGACCCCAAAACGTTGAGTAATAATCCAAGAAACTGGCCAGAATCGGCCAAAACTGCGAGTGTTGATGAACATAATGTAAACGCACCCAGGGTTCGTTTATCATGGATATCACTCTGGGACCCCAAAACAGTGAGTAATAGTCCATGAAACGGGCCAGAATCGGCCAGAACTGCCAGTGTTGATGACCGACACGTAAGCACACCCTGGGGTTCAATAACTATGGAAATCACTCCGGGACCCCAAAACATTGATTAATAGTCCATGAAACGGGCCAGAATCGGCCAAAACTGCCAGTGTTGATGACCGACACGTAAGCGCACCCTAGTGTTCTATAACTATGGAAATCGCTTCGGGACCCCAAAACGGTGAGTAATAATCCAAGAAACTGGCTAGAATCGGCCAAGTTGCGAGTGTTGATGACCGACACTTAAACGCACCCCAGGGTTTGTTAATCGTGGAAATCACTCTTGGACCCCAAAACAGTGAGTAATAGTCCATGAAACGGGCCAGAGTCGGCCAAAACTGACAGTTTTGATGACCGACACGTAAGCGCACCCTAGGGTTCTATAACTATGGAAATCGCTTCGGGACCCCAAAACGATGGGTAATAATCCAAGAAACTGGCCAGAATCGGCCAAAACTGTCAGTGTTGATGACCGACACTTAAACGCACCCCAGGATTCGTTAATCGTGGAAATCACTCTGGGACCCCAAAACAGTGAGTAATAGTCCATGAAACGGGCCAGAATCGGCCAAAACTGCCAGTGTTGATGACCGACATGTAGGCACACCCTGGGGTTCAATAACCATGGAAATCACTTCGGGACCCCAAAACATTGAGTAATAGTCCATGAAACGGGCCAGAATCGGCCAAAACTGCCAGTGTTGATGACCGACACGTAAGCGCACCCTAGTGTTCTATAACTATGGAAATCGCTTTGGGACCCAAAAACAATGAGTAATAGTCCATGAAACGGGCCAGAATCGGCCAAAACTGCTAGTGTTGATGACCGACACGTAAGCACACGCTGGGGTTCAATAACTATGGAAATCACTCCGGGGCCCCAAAACATTGATTAATAGTCCATGAAACGGGCCAGAATCGGCCAAAAGTGCCAGTGTTGATGACCGACACGTAAGCGCACCCTAGTGTTCTATAACTATGGAAATCGCTTCGGGACCCCAAAACGGTGAGTAATAATCCAAGAAACTGGCTAGAATCGGCCAAACTGCGAGTGTTGATGACCGACACTTAAACGCACCCCAGGGTTTGTTAATCGTGGAAATCACTCTTGGACCCCAAAACAGTGAGTAATAGTCCATGAAACGGACCCGAATCGGCCAAAACTGCGAGTGTTGATGACCGACACGTAAGCGCACCCTAGGGTTCTATAACTATGGAAATCGCTTCGGGACCCCAAAACGTTGAGTAATAATCCAAGAAACTGGCCAGAATCGGCCAAAACTGCGAGTGTTGATGAACATACCGTAAACACACCCAGGGTTCGTTTATCATGGAAATCACTCTGGGACCCCAAAACAGTGAGTAATAGTCCATGAAACGGGCCAGAATCGGCCAAAACTGCCAGTGTTGATGACCGACATGTAAGCACACCCTGGGGTTCAATAACTATGGAAATCACTCCGGGACCCCAAAACATTGATTAATAGTCCATGAAATGGGCCAGAATCGGCCAAAACTGCCAGTGTTGATGACCGACACGTAAGCGCACCCTAGTGTTTTATAACTATGGAAATCGCTTCGGGACCCCAAAACGGTGAGTAATAATCCAAGAAACTGGCTAGAATCGGCCAAACTGCGAGTGTTGATGACCGACACTTAAACGCACCCCAGGGTTTGTTAATCGTGGAAATCACTCTTGGACCACAAAACAGTGAGTAATAGTGCATGAAACGGACCAGAATCGGCCAAAACTGCGAGTGTTGATGACCGACACGTAAACGCACCCTAGGGTTCTATAACTATGGAAATCGCTTCGGGACCCCAAAACGTTGAGTAATAATCCAAGAAACTGGCCAGAATCGGCCAAAACTGCGAGTGTTGATGAACATAACGTAAACGCACCCAGGGTTCGTTTATCATGCAAATCACTCTGGGACCCCAAAACAGTGAGTAATAGTCCATGAAACGGGCCAGAATCGGCCAGAACTGCCAGTGTTGATGACCGACACGTAAGCACACCCTGGGGTTCAATAACTATGGAAATCACTCCGGGACCCCAAAACATTGATTAATAGTCCATGAAACGGGCCAGAATCGGCCAAAACTGCCAGTGTTGATGACCGACACGTAAGCGCACCCTAGTGTTCTATAACTATGGAAATCGCTTCGGGACCCCAAAACGGTGAGTAATAATCCAAGAAACTGGCTAGAATCGGCCAAGTTGCGAGTGTTGATGACCGACACTTAAACGCACCCCAGGGTTTGTTAATCGTGGAAATCACTCTTGGACCCCAAAACAGTGAGTAATAGTCCATGAAACGGGCCAGAGTCGGCCAAAACTGACAGTTTTGATGACCGACACGTAAGCGCACCCTAGGGTTCTATAACTATGGAAATCGCTTCGGGACCCCAAAACGATGGGTAATAATCCAAGAAACTGGCCAGAATCGGCCAAAACTGTCAGTGTTGATGACCGACACTTAAACGCACCCCAGGATTCGTTAATCGTGGAAATCACTCTGGGACCCCAAAACAGTGAGTAATAGTCCATGAAACGGGCCAGAATCGGCCAAAACTGCCAGTGTTGATGACCGACATGTAGGCACACCCTGGGGTTCAATAACCATGGAAATCACTTCGGGACCCCAAAACATTGAGTAATAGTCCATGAAACGGGCCAGAATCGGCCAAAACTGCCAGTGTTGATGACCGACACGTAAGCGCACCCTAGTGTTCTATAACTATGGAAATCGCTTTGGGACCCAAAAACAATGAGTAATAGTCCATGAAACGGGCCAGAATCGGCCAAAACTGCTAGTGTTGATGACCGACACGTAAGCACACGCTGGGGTTCAATAACTATGGAAATCACTCCGGGGCCCCAAAACATTGATTAATAGTCCATGAAACGGGCCAGAATCGGCCAAAAGTGCCAGTGTTGATGACCGACACGTAAGCGCACCCTAGTGTTCTATAACTATGGAAATCGCTTCGGGACCCCAAAACGGTGAGTAATAATCCAAGAAACTGGCTAGAATCGGCCAAACTGCGAGTGTTGATGACCGACACTTAAACGCACCCCAGGGTTTGTTAATCGTGGAAATCACTCTTGGACCCCAAAACAGTGAGTAATAGTCCATGAAACGGACCCGAATCGGCCAAAACTGCGAGTGTTGATGACCGACACGTAAGCGCACCCTAGGGTTCTATAACTATGGAAATCGCTTCGGGACCCCAAAACGTTGAGTAATAATCCAAGAAACTGGCCAGAATCGGCCAAAACTGCGAGTGTTGATGAACATACCGTAAACGCACCCAGGGTTCGTTTATCATGGAAATCACTCTGGGACCCCAAAACAGTGAGTAATAGTCCATGAAACGGGCCAGAATCGGCCAAAACTGCCAGTGTTGATGACCGACATGTAAGCACACCCTGGGGTTCAATAACTATGGAAATCACTCCGGGACCCCAAAACATTGATTAATAGTCCATGAAATGGGCCAGAATCGGCCAAAACTGCCAGTGTTGATGACCGACACGTAAGCGCACCCTAGTGTTTTATAACTATGGAAATCGCTTCGGGACCCCAAAACGGTGAGTAATAATCCAAGAAACTGGCTAGAATCGGCCAAACTGCGAGTGTTGATGACCGACACTTAAACGCACCCCAGGGTTTGTTAATCGTGGAAATCACTCTTGGACCACAAAACAGTGAGTAATAGTGCATGAAACGGACCAGAATCGGCCAAAACTGCGAGTGTTGATGACCGACACGTAAACGCACCCTAGGGTTCTATAACTATGGAAATCGCTTCGGGACCCCAAAACGTTGAGTAATAATCCAAGAAACTGGCCAGAATCGGCCAAAACTGCGAGTGTTGATGAACATAACGTAAACGCACCCAGGGTTCGTTTATCATGCAAATCACTCTGGGACCCCAAAACAGTGAGTAATAGTCCATGAAACGGGCCAGAATCGGCCAGAACTGCCAGTGTTGATGACCGACACGTAAGCACACCCTGGGGTTCAATAACTATGGAAATCACTCCGGGACCCCAAAACATTGATTAATAGTCCATGAAACGGGCCAGAATCGGCCAAAACTGCCAGTGTTGATGACCGACACGTAAGCGCACCCTAGTGTTCTATAACTATGGAAATCGCTTCGGGACCCCAAAACGGTGAGTAATAATCCAAGAAACTGGCTAGAATCGGCCAAGTTGCGAGTGTTGATGACCGACACTTAAACGCACCCCAGGGTTTGTTAATCGTGGAAATCACTCTTGGACCCCAAAACAGTGAGTAATAGTCCATGAAACGGGCCAGAGTCGGCCAAAACTGACAGTTTTGATGACCGACACGTAAGCGCACCCTAGGGTTCTATAACTATGGAAATCGCTTCGGGACCCCAAAACGATGGGTAATAATCCAAGAAACTGGCCAGAATCGGCCAAAACTGTCAGTGTTGATGACCGACACTTAAACGCACCCCAGGATTCGTTAATCGTGGAAATCACTCTGGGACCCCAAAACAGTGAGTAATAGTCCATGAAACGGGCCAGAATCGGCCAAAACTGCCAGTGTTGATGACCGACATGTAGGCACACCCTGGGGTTCAATAACCATGGAAATCACTTCGGGACCCCAAAACATTGAGTAATAGTCCATGAAACGGGCCAGAATCGGCCAAAACTGCCAGTGTTGATGACCGACACGTAAGCGCACCCTAGTGTTCTATAACTATGGAAATCGCTTTGGGACCCAAAAACAATGAGTAATAGTCCATGAAACGGGCCAGAATCGGCCAAAACTGCTAGTGTTGATGACCGACACGTAAGCACACGCTGGGGTTCAATAACTATGGAAATCACTCCGGGGCCCCAAAACATTGATTAATAGTCCATGAAACGGGCCAGAATCGGCCAAAAGTGCCAGTGTTGATGACCGACACGTAAGCGCACCCTAGTGTTCTATAACTATGGAAATCGCTTCGGGACCCCAAAACGGTGAGTAATAATCCAAGAAACTGGCTAGAATCGGCCAAACTGCGAGTGTTGATGACCGACACTTAAACGCACCCCAGGGTTTGTTAATCGTGGAAATCACTCTTGGACCCCAAAACAGTGAGTAATAGTCCATGAAACGGACCCGAATCGGCCAAAACTGCGAGTGTTGATGACCGACACGTAAGCGCACCCTAGGGTTCTATAACTATGGAAATCGCTTCGGGACCCCAAAACGTTGAGTAATAATCCAAGAAACTGGCCAGAATCGGCCAAAACTGCGAGTGTTGATGAACATACCGTAAACGCACCCAGGGTTCGTTTATCATGGAAATCACTCTGGGACCCCAAAACAGTGAGTAATAGTCCATGAAACGGGCCAGAATCGGCCAAAACTGCCAGTGTTGATGACCGACATGTAAGCACACCCTGGGGTTCAATAACTATGGAAATCACTCCGGGACCCCAAAACATTGATTAATAGTCCATGAAACGGGCCAGAATCGGCCAAAACTGCCAGTGTTGATGACCGACACGTAAGCGCACCCTAGTGTTTTATAACTATGGAAATCGCTTCGGGACCCCAAAACGGTGAGTAATAATCCAAGAAACTGGCTAGAATCGGCCAAACTGCGAGTGTTGATGACCGACACTTAAACGCACCCCAGGGTTTGTTAATCGTGGAAATCACTCTTGGACCACAAAACAGTGAGTAATAGTCCATGAAACGGACCAGAATCGGCCAAAACTGCGAGTGTTGATGACCGACACGTAAACGCACCCTAGGGTTCTATAACTATGGAAATCGCTTCGGGACCCCAAAACGTTGAGTAATAATCCAAGAAACTGGCCAGAATCGGCCAAAACTGCGAGTGTTGATGAACATAACGTAAACGCACCCAGGGTTCGTTTATCATGCAAATCACTCTGGGACCCCAAAACAGTGAGTAATAGTCCATGAAACGGGCCAGAATCGGCCAAAACTGCCAGCGTTGATGACCGACATGTAGGCACACCCTAGGGTTCAATAACCATGGAAATCACTTCGGGACCCCAAAACATTGAGTAATAGTCCATGAAACGGGCCAGAATCGGCCAAAACTGCCAGTGTTGATGACCGACACGTCAGCGCACCCTAGTGTTCTATAACTATGGAAATCGCTTTGGGACCCCAAAACAATGAGTAATAGTCCATGAAACGGGCCAGAATCGGCCAAAACTGCCAGTGTTGATGACCGACACGTAAGCACACCCTGGGGTTCAATAACTATGGAAATCACTCCGGGACCCCAAAACATTGATTAATAGTCCATGAAACGGGCCAGAATCGGCCAAAACTGCGAGTGTTGATGACCGACACGTAAACGCACCCTAGGGTTCTATAACTATGGAAATCGCTTCGGGACCCCAAAACGTTGAGTAATAATCCAAGAAACTGGCCAGAATCGGCCAAAACTGCGAGTGTTGATGAACATAATGTAAACGCACCCAGGGTTCGTTTATCATGGATATCACTCTGGGACCCCAAAACAGTGAGTAATAGTCCATGAAACGGGCCAGAATCGGCCAGAACTGCCAGTGTTGATGACCGACACGTAAGCACACCCTGGGGTTCAATAACTATGGAAATCACTCCGGGACCCCAAAACATTGATTAATAGTCCATGAAACGGGCCAGAATCGGCCAAAACTGCCAGTGTTGATGACCGACACGTAAGCGCACCCTAGTGTTCTATAACTATGGAAATCGCTTCGGGACCCCAAAACGGTGAGTAATAATCCAAGAAACTGGCTAGAATCGGCCAAGTTGCGAGTGTTGATGACCGACACTTAAACGCACCCCAGGGTTTGTTAATCGTGGAAATCACTCTTGGACCCCAAAACAGTGAGTAATAGTCCATGAAACGGGCCAGAGTCGGCCAAAACTGACAGTTTTGATGACCGACACGTAAGCGCACCCTAGGGTTCTATAACTATGGAAATCGCTTCGGGACCCCAAAACGATGGGTAATAATCCAAGAAACTGGCCAGAATCGGCCAAAACTGTCAGTGTTGATGACCGACACTTAAACGCACCCCAGGATTCGTTAATCGTGGAAATCACTCTGGGACCCCAAAACAGTGAGTAATAGTCCATGAAACGGGCCAGAATCGGCCAAAACTGCCAGTGTTGATGACCGACATGTAGGCACACCCTGGGGTTCAATAACCATGGAAATCACTTCGGGACCCCAAAACATTGAGTAATAGTCCATGAAACGGGCCAGAATCGGCCAAAACTGCCAGTGTTGATGACCGACACGTAAGCGCACCCTAGTGTTCTATAACTATGGAAATCGCTTTGGGACCCAAAAACAATGAGTAATAGTCCATGAAACGGGCCAGAATCGGCCAAAACTGCTAGTGTTGATGACCGACACGTAAGCACACGCTGGGGTTCAATAACTATGGAAATCACTCCGGGGCCCCAAAACATTGATTAATAGTCCATGAAACGGGCCAGAATCGGCCAAAAGTGCCAGTGTTGATGACCGACACGTAAGCGCACCCTAGTGTTCTATAACTATGGAAATCGCTTCGGGACCCCAAAACGGTGAGTAATAATCCAAGAAACTGGCTAGAATCGGCCAAACTGCGAGTGTTGATGACCGACACTTAAACGCACCCCAGGGTTTGTTAATCGTGGAAATCACTCTTGGACCCCAAAACAGTGAGTAATAGTCCATGAAACGGATCCGAATCGGCCAAAACTGCGAGTGTTGATGACCGACACGTAAGCGCACCCTAGGGTTCTATAACTATGGAAATCGCTTCGGGACCCCAAAACGTTGAGTAATAATCCAAGAAACTGGCCAGAATCGGCCAAAACTGCGAGTGTTGATGAACATACCGTAAACGCACCCAGGGTTCGTTTATCATGGAAATCACTCTGGGACCCCAAAACAGTGAGTAATAGTCCATGAAACGGGCCAGAATCGGCCAAAACTGCCAGTGTTGATGACCGACATGTAAGCACACCCTGGGGTTCAATAACTATGGAAATCACTCCGGGACCCCAAAACATTGATTAATAGTCCATGAAATGGGCCAGAATCGGCCAAAACTGCCAGTGTTGATGACCGACACGTAAGCGCACCCTAGTGTTTTATAACTATGGAAATCGCTTCGGGACCCCAAAACGGTGAGTAATAATCCAAGAAACTGGCTAGAATCGGCCAAACTGCGAGTGTTGATGACCGACACTTAAACGCACCCCAGGGTTTGTTAATCGTGGAAATCACTCTTGGACCACAAAACAGTGAGTAATAGTCCATGAAACGGACCAGAATCGGCCAAAACTGCGAGTGTTGATGACCGACACGTAAACGCACCCTAGGGTTCTATAACTATGGAAATCGCTTCGGGACCCCAAAACGTTGAGTAATAATCCAAGAAACTGGCCAGAATCGGCCAAAACTGCGAGTGTTGATGAACATAACGTAAACGCACCCAGGGTTCGTTTATCATGCAAATCACTCTGGGACCCCAAAACAGTGAGTAATAGTCCATGAAACGGGCCAGAATCGGCCAGAACTGCCAGTGTTGATGACCGACACGTAAGCACACCCTGGGGTTCAATAACTATGGAAATCACTCCGGGACCCCAAAACATTGATTAATAGTCCATGAAACGGGCCAGAATCGGCCAAAACTGCCAGTGTTGATGACCGACACGTAAGCGCACCCTAGTGTTCTATAACTATGGAAATCGCTTCGGGACCCCAAAACGGTGAGTAATAATCCAAGAAACTGGCTAGAATCGGCCAAGTTGCGAGTGTTGATGACCGACACTTAAACGCACCCCAGGGTTTGTTAATCGTGGAAATCACTCTTGGACCCCAAAACAGTGAGTAATAGTCCATGAAACGGGCCAGAGTCGGCCAAAACTGACAGTTTTGATGACCGACACGTAAGCGCACCCTAGGGTTCTATAACTATGGAAATCGCTTCGGGACCCCAAAACGATGGGTAATAATCCAAGAAACTGGCCAGAATCGGCCAAAACTGTCAGTGTTGATGACCGACACTTAAACGCACCCCAGGATTCGTTAATCGTGGAAATCACTCTGGGACCCCAAAACAGTGAGTAATAGTCCATGAAACGGGCCAGAATCGGCCAAAACTGCCAGTGTTGATGACCGACATGTAGGCACACCCTGGGGTTCAATAACCATGGAAATCACTTCGGGACCCCAAAACATTGAGTAATAGTCCATGAAACGGGCCAGAATCGGCCAAAACTGCCAGTGTTGATGACCGACACGTAAGCGCACCCTAGTGTTCTATAACTATGGAAATCGCTTTGGGACCCAAAAACAATGAGTAATAGTCCATGAAACGGGCCAGAATCGGCCAAAACTGCTAGTGTTGATGACCGACACGTAAGCACACGCTGGGGTTCAATAACTATGGAAATCACTCCGGGGCCCCAAAACATTGATTAATAGTCCATGAAACGGGCCAGAATCGGCCAAAAGTGCCAGTGTTGATGACCGACACGTAAGCGCACCCTAGTGTTCTATAACTATGGAAATCGCTTCGGGACCCCAAAACGGTGAGTAATAATCCAAGAAACTGGCTAGAATCGGCCAAACTGCGAGTGTTGATGACCGACACTTAAACGCACCCCAGGGTTTGTTAATCGTGGAAATCACTCTTGGACCCCAAAACAGTGAGTAATAGTCCATGAAACGGACCCGAATCGGCCAAAACTGCGAGTGTTGATGACCGACACGTAAGCGCACCCTAGGGTTCTATAACTATGGAAATCGCTTCGGGACCCCAAAACGTTGAGTAATAATCCAAGAAACTGGCCAGAATCGGCCAAAACTGCGAGTGTTGATGAACATACCGTAAACGCACCCAGGGTTCGTTTATCATGGAAATCACTCTGGGACCCCAAAACAGTGAGTAATAGTCCATGAAACGGGCCAGAATCGGCCAAAACTGCCAGTGTTGATGACCGACATGTAAGCACACCCTGGGGTTCAATAACTATGGAAATCACTCCGGGACCCCAAAACATTGATTAATAGTCCATGAAACGGGCCAGAATCGGCCAAAACTGCCAGTGTTTTATAACTATGGAAATCGCTTCGGGACCCCAAAACGGTGAGTAATAATCCAAGAAACTGGCTAGAATCGGCCAAACTGCGAGTGTTGATGACCGACACTTAAACGCACCCCAGGGTTTGTTAATCGTGGAAATCACTCTTGGACCACAAAACAGTGAGTAATAGTCCATGAAACGGACCAGAATCGGCCAAAACTGCGAGTGTTGATGACCGACACGTAAACGCACCCTAGGGTTCTATAACTATGGAAATCGCTTCGGGACCCCAAAACGTTGAGTAATAATCCAAGAAACTGGCCAGAATCGGCCAAAACTGCGAGTGTTGATGAACATAACGTAAACGCACCCAGGGTTCGTTTATCATGCAAATCACTCTGGGACCCCAAAACAGTGAGTAATAGTCCATGAAACGGGCCAGAATCGGCCAAAACTGCCAGCGTTGATGACCGACATGTAGGCACACCCTGGGGTTCAATAACCATGGAAATCACTTCGGGACCCCAAAACATTGAGTAATAGTCCATGAAACGGGCCAGAATCGGCCAAAACTGCCAGTGTTGATGACCGACACGTCAGCGCACCCTAGTGTTCTATAACTATGGAAATCGCTTTGGGACCCCAAAACAATGAGTAATAGTCCATGAAACGGGCCAGAATCGGCCAGAACTGCCAGTGTTGATGACCGACACGTAAGCACACCCTGGGGTTCAATAACTATGGAAATCACTCCGGGACCCCAAAACATTGATTAATAGTCCATGAAACGGGCCAGAATCGGCCAAAACTGCCAGTGTTGATGACCGACACGTAAGCGCACCCTAGTGTTCTATAACTATGGAAATCGCTTCGGGACCCCAAAACGGTGAGTAATAATCCAAGAAACTGGCTAGAATCGGCCAAGTTGCGAGTGTTGATGACCGACACTTAAACGCACCCCAGGGTTTGTTAATCGTGGAAATCACTCTTGGACCCCAAAACAGTGAGTAATAGTCCATGAAACGGGCCAGAGTCGGCCAAAACTGACAGTTTTGATGACCGACACGTAAGCGCACCCTAGGGTTCTATAACTATGGAAATCGCTTCGGGACCCCAAAACGATGGGTAATAATCCAAGAAACTGGCCAGAATCGGCCAAAACTGTCAGTGTTGATGACCGACACTTAAACGCACCCCAGGATTCGTTAATCGTGGAAATCACTCTGGGACCCCAAAACAGTGAGTAATAGTCCATGAAACGGGCCAGAATCGGCCAAAACTGCCAGTGTTGATGACCGACATGTAGGCACACCCTGGGGTTCAATAACCATGGAAATCACTTCGGGACCCCAAAACATTGAGTAATAGTCCATGAAACGGGCCAGAATCGGCCAAAACTGCCAGTGTTGATGACCGACACGTAAGCGCACCCTAGTGTTCTATAACTATGGAAATCGCTTTGGGACCCAAAAACAATGAGTAATAGTCCATGAAACGGGCCAGAATCGGCCAAAACTGCTAGTGTTGATGACCGACACGTAAGCACACGCTGGGGTTCAATAACTATGGAAATCACTCCGGGGCCCCAAAACATTGATTAATAGTCCATGAAACGGGCCAGAATCGGCCAAAAGTGCCAGTGTTGATGACCGACACGTAAGCGCACCCTAGTGTTCTATAACTATGGAAATCGCTTCGGGACCCCAAAACGGTGAGTAATAATCCAAGAAACTGGCTAGAATCGGCCAAACTGCGAGTGTTGATGACCGACACTTAAACGCACCCCAGGGTTTGTTAATCGTGGAAATCACTCTTGGACCCCAAAACAGTGAGTAATAGTCCATGAAACGGACCCGAATCGGCCAAAACTGCGAGTGTTGATGACCGACACGTAAGCGCACCCTAGGGTTCTATAACTATGGAAATCGCTTCGGGACCCCAAAACGTTGAGTAATAATCCAAGAAACTGGCCAGAATCGGCCAAAACTGCGAGTGTTGATGAACATACCGTAAACGCACCCAGGGTTCGTTTATCATGGAAATCACTCTGGGACCCCAAAACAGTGAGTAATAGTCCATGAAACGGGCCAGAATCGGCCAAAACTGCCAGTGTTGATGACCGACATGTAAGCACACCCTGGGGTTCAATAACTATGGAAATCACTCCGGGACCCCAAAACATTGATTAATAGTCCATGAAACGGGCCAGAATCGGCCAAAACTGCCAGTGTTTTATAACTATGGAAATCGCTTCGGGACCCCAAAACGGTGAGTAATAATCCAAGAAACTGGCTAGAATCGGCCAAACTGCGAGTGTTGATGACCGACACTTAAACGCACCCCAGGGTTTGTTAATCGTGGAAATCACTCTTGGACCACAAAACAGTGAGTAATAGTCCATGAAACGGACCAGAATCGGCCAAAACTGCGAGTGTTGATGACCGACACGTAAACGCACCCTAGGGTTCTATAACTATGGAAATCGCTTCGGGACCCCAAAACGTTGAGTAATAATCCAAGAAACTGGCCAGAATCGGCCAAAACTGCGAGTGTTGATGAACATACCGTAAACGCACCCAGGGTTCGTTTATCATGGAAATCACTCTGGGACCCCAAAACAGTGAGTAATAGTCCATGAAACGGGCCAGAATCGGCCAAAACTGCCAGTGTTGATGACCGACATGTAAGCACACCCTGGGGTTCAATAACTATGGAAATCACTCCGGGACCCCAAAACATTGATTAATAGTCCATGAAACGGGCCAGAATCGGCCAAAACTGCCAGTGTTTTATAACTATGGAAATCGCTTCGGGACCCCAAAACGGTGAGTAATAATCCAAGAAACTGGCTAGAATCGGCCAAACTGCGAGTGTTGATGACCGACACTTAAACGCACCCCAGGGTTTGTTAATCGTGGAAATCACTCTTGGACCACAAAACAGTGAGTAATAGTCCATGAAACGGACCAGAATCGGCCAAAACTGCGAGTGTTGATGACCGACACGTAAACGCACCCTAGGGTTCTATAACTATGGAAATCGCTTCGGGACCCCAAAACGTTGAGTAATAATCCAAGAAACTGGCCAGAATCGGCCAAAACTGCGAGTGTTGATGAACATAACGTAAACGCACCCAGGGTTCGTTTATCATGCAAATCACTCTGGGACCCCAAAACAGTGAGTAATAGTCCATGAAACGGGCCAGAATCGGCCAAAACTGCCAGCGTTGATGACCGACATGTAGGCACACCCTGGGGTTCAATAACCATGGAAATCACTTCGGGACCCCAAAACATTGAGTAATAGTCCATGAAACGGGCCAGAATCGGCCAAAACTGCCAGTGTTGATGACCGACACGTCAGCGCACCCTAGTGTTCTATAACTATGGAAATCGCTTTGGGACCCCAAAACAATGAGTAATAGTCCATGAAACGGGCCAGAATCGGCCAAAACTGCCAGTGTTGATGACCGACACGTAAGCACACCCTGGGGTTCAATAACTATGGAAATCACTCCGGGACCCCAAAACATTGATTAATAGTCCATGAAACGGGCCAGAATCGGCCAAAACTGCGAGTGTTGATGACCGACACGTAAACGCACCCTAGGGTTCTATAACTATGGAAATCGCTTCGGGACCCCAAAACGTTGAGTAATAATCCAAGAAACTGGCCAGAATCGGCCAAAACTGCGAGTGTTGATGAACATAATGTAAACGCACCCAGGGTTCGTTTATCATGGATATCACTCTGGGACCCCAAAACAGTGAGTAATAGTCCATGAAACGGGCCAGAATCGGCCAGAACTGCCAGTGTTGATGACCGACACGTAAGCACACCCTGGGGTTCAATAACTATGGAAATCACTCCGGGACCCCAAAACATTGATTAATAGTCCATGAAACGGGCCAGAATCGGCCAAAACTGCCAGTGTTGATGACCGACACGTAAGCGCACCCTAGTGTTCTATAACTATGGAAATCGCTTCGGGACCCCAAAACGGTGAGTAATAATCCAAGAAACTGGCTAGAATCGGCCAAGTTGCGAGTGTTGATGACCGACACTTAAACGCACCCCAGGGTTTGTTAATCGTGGAAATCACTCTTGGACCCCAAAACAGTGAGTAATAGTCCATGAAACGGGCCAGAGTCGGCCAAAACTGACAGTTTTGATGACCGACACGTAAGCGCACCCTAGAGTTCTATAACTATGGAAATCGCTTCGGGACCCCAAAACGATGGGTAATAATCCAAGAAACTGGCCAGAATCGGCCAAAACTGTCAGTGTTGATGACCGACACTTAAACGCACCCCAGGATTCGTTAATCGTGGAAATCACTCTGGGACCCCAAAACAGTGAGTAATAGTCCATGAAACGGGCCAGAATCGGCCAAAACTGCCAGTGTTGATGACCGACATGTAGGCACACCCTGGGGTTCAATAACCATGGAAATCACTTCGGGACCCCAAAACATTGAGTAATAGTCCATGAAACGGGCCAGAATCGGCCAAAACTGCCAGTGTTGATGACCGACACGTAAGCGCACCCTAGTGTTCTATAACTATGGAAATCGCTTTGGGACCCAAAAACAATGAGTAATAGTCCATGAAACGGGCCAGAATCGGCCAAAACTGCTAGTGTTGATGACCGACACGTAAGCACACGCTGGGGTTCAATAACTATGGAAATCACTCCGGGGCCCCAAAACATTGATTAATAGTCCATGAAACGGGCCAGAATCGGCCAAAAGTGCCAGTGTTGATGACCGACACGTAAGCGCACCCTAGTGTTCTATAACTATGGAAATCGCTTCGGGACCCCAAAACGGTGAGTAATAATCCAAGAAACTGGCTAGAATCGGCCAAACTGCGAGTGTTGATGACCGACACTTAAACGCACCCCAGGGTTTGTTAATCGTGGAAATCACTCTTGGACCCCAAAACAGTGAGTAATAGTCCATGAAACGGACCCGAATCGGCCAAAACTGCGAGTGTTGATGACCGACACGTAAGCGCACCCTAGGGTTCTATAACTATGGAAATCGCTTCGGGACCCCAAAACGTTGAGTAATAATCCAAGAAACTGGCCAGAATCGGCCAAAACTGCGAGTGTTGATGAACATACCGTAAACGCACCCAGGGTTCGTTTATCATGGAAATCACTCTGGGACCCCAAAAACAGTGAGTAATAGTCCATGAAACGGGCCAGAATCGGCCAAAACTGCCAGTGTTGATGACCGACATGTAAGCACACCCTGGGGTTCAATAACTATGGAAATCACTCCGGGACCCCCAAAACATTGATTAATAGTCCATGAAACGGGCCAGAATCGGCCAAAACTGCCAGTGTTTTATAACTATGGAAATCGCTTCGGGACCCCAAAACGGTGAGTAATAATCCAAGAAACTGGCTAGAATCGGCCAAACTGCGAGTGTTGATGACCGACACTTAAACGCACCCCAGGGTTTGTTAATCGTGGAAATCACTCTTGGACCACAAAACAGTGAGTAATAGTCCATGAAACGGACCAGAATCGGCCAAAACTGCGAGTGTTGATGACCGACACGTAAACGCACCCTAGGGTTCTATAACTATGGAAATCGCTTCGGGACCCCAAAACGTTGAGTAATAATCCAAGAAACTGGCCAGAATCGGCCAAAACTGCGAGTGTTGATGAACATACCGTAAACGCACCCAGGGTTCGTTTATCATGGAAATCACTCTGGGACCCCAAAACAGTGAGTAATAGTCCATGAAACGGGCCAGAATCGGCCAAAACTGCCAGTGTTGATGACCGACATGTAAGCACACCCTGGGGTTCAATAACTATGGAAATCACTCCGGGACCCCAAAACATTGATTAATAGTCCATGAAACGGGCCAGAATCGGCCAAAACTGCCAGTGTTTTATAACTATGGAAATCGCTTCGGGACCCCAAAACGGTGAGTAATAATCCAAGAAACTGGCTAGAATCGGCCAAACTGCGAGTGTTGATGACCGACACTTAAACGCACCCCAGGGTTTGTTAATCGTGGAAATCACTCTTGGACCACAAAACAGTGAGTAATAGTCCATGAAACGGACCAGAATCGGCCAAAACTGCGAGTGTTGATGACCGACACGTAAACGCACCCTAGGGTTCTATAACTATGGAAATCGCTTCGGGACCCCAAAACGTTGAGTAATAATCCAAGAAACTGGCCAGAATCGGCCAAAACTGCGAGTGTTGATGAACATAACGTAAACGCACCCAGGGTTCGTTTATCATGCAAATCACTCTGGGACCCCAAAACAGTGAGTAATAGTCCATGAAACGGGCCAGAATCGGCCAAAACTGCCAGCGTTGATGACCGACATGTAGGCACACCCTGGGTTCAATAACCATGGAAATCACTTCGGGACCCCAAAACATTGAGTAATAGTCCATGAAACGGGCCAGAATCGGCCAAAACTGCCAGTGTTGATGACCGACACGTCAGCGCACCCTAGTGTTCTATAACTATGGAAATCGCTTTGGGACCCCAAAACAATGAGTAATAGTCATGAAACGGGCCAGAATCGGCCAAAACTGCCAGTGTTGATGACCGACACGTAAGCACACCCTGGGGTTCAATAACTATGGAAATCACTCCGGGACCCCAAAACATTGATTAATAGTCCATGAAACGGGCCAGAATCGGCCAAAACTGCGAGTGTTGATGACCGACACGTAAACGCACCCTAGGGTTCTATAACTATGGAAATCGCTTCGGGACCCCAAAACGTTGAGTAATAATCCAAGAAACTGGCCAGAATCGGCCAAAACTGCGAGTGTTGATGAACATAATGTAAACGCACCCAGGGTTCGTTTATCATGGATATCACTCTGGGACCCCAAAACAGTGAGTAATAGTCCATGAAACGGGCCAGAATCGGCCAGAACTGCCAGTGTTGATGACCGACACGTAAGCACACCCTGGGGTTCAATAACTATGGAAATCACTCCGGGACCCCAAAACATTGATTAATAGTCCATGAAACGGGCCAGAATCGGCCAAAACTGCCAGTGTTGATGACCGACACGTAAGCGCACCCTAGTGTTCTATAACTATGGAAATCGCTTCGGGACCCCAAAACGGTGAGTAATAATCCAAGAAACTGGCTAGAATCGGCCAAGTTGCGAGTGTTGATGACCGACACTTAAACGCACCCCAGGGTTTGTTAATCGTGGAAATCACTCTTGGACCCCAAAACAGTGAGTAATAGTCCATGAAACGGGCCAGAGTCGGCCAAAACTGACAGTTTTGATGACCGACACGTAAGCGCACCCTAGAGTTCTATAACTATGGAAATCGCTTCGGGACCCCAAAACGATGGGTAATAATCCAAGAAACTGGCCAGAATCGGCCAAAACTGTCAGTGTTGATGACCGACACTTAAACGCACCCCAGGATTCGTTAATCGTGGAAATCACTCTGGGACCCCAAAACAGTGAGTAATAGTCCATGAAACGGGCCAGAATCGGCCAAAACTGCCAGTGTTGATGACCGACATGTAGGCACACCCTGGGGTTCAATAACCATGGAAATCACTTCGGGACCCCAAAACATTGAGTAATAGTCCATGAAACGGGCCAGAATCGGCCAAAACTGCCAGTGTTGATGACCGACACGTAAGCGCACCCTAGTGTTCTATAACTATGGAAATCGCTTTGGGACCCAAAAACAATGAGTAATAGTCCATGAAACGGGCCAGAATCGGCCAAAACTGCTAGTGTTGATGACCGACACGTAAGCACACGCTGGGGTTCAATAACTATGGAAATCACTCCGGGGCCCCAAAACATTGATTAATAGTCCATGAAACGGGCCAGAATCGGCCAAAAGTGCCAGTGTTGATGACCGACACGTAAGCGCACCCTAGTGTTCTATAACTATGGAAATCGCTTCGGGACCCAAAACGGTGAGTAATAATCCAAGAAACTGGCTAGAATCGGCCAAACTGCGAGTGTTGATGACCGACACTTAAACGCACCCCAGGGTTTGTTAATCGTGGAAATCACTCTTGGACCACAAAAACAGTGAGTAATAGTCCATGAAACGGACCAGAATCGGCCAAAACTGCGAGTGTTGATGACCGACACGTAAACGCACCCTAGGGTTCTATAACTATGGAAATCGCTTCGGGACCCCAAAACGTTGAGTAATAATCCAAGAAACTGGCCAGAATCGGCCAAAACTGCGAGTGTTGATGAACATAACGTAAACGCACCCAGGGTTCGTTTATCATGCAAATCACTCTGGGACCCCAAAACAGTGAGTAATAGTCCATGAAACGGGCCAGAATCGGCCAAAACTGCCAGCGTTGATGACCGACATGTAGGCACACCCTGGGGTTCAATAACCATGGAAATCACTTCGGGACCCCAAAACATTGAGTAATAGTCCATGAAACGGGCCAGAATCGGCCAAAACTGCCAGTGTTGATGACCGACACGTCAGCGCACCCTAGTGTTCTATAACTATGGAAATCGCTTTGGGACCCCAAAACAATGAGTAATAGTCCATGAAACGGGCCAGAATCGGCCAAAACTGCAGTGTTGATGACCGACACGTAAGCACACCCTGGGGTTCAATAACTATGGAAATCACTCCGGGACCCCAAAACATTGATTAATAGTCCATGAAACGGGCCAGAATCGGCCAAAACTGCGAGTGTTGATGACCGACACGTAAACGCACCCTAGGGTTCTATAACTATGGAAATCGCTTCGGGACCCCAAAACGTTGAGTAATAATCCAAGAAACTGGCCAGAATCGGCCAAAACTGCGAGTGTTGATGAACATAATGTAAACGCACCCAGGGTTCGTTTATCATGGATATCACTCTGGGACCCCAAAACAGTGAGTAATAGTCCATGAAACGGGCCAGAATCGGCCAGAACTGCCAGTGTTGATGACCGACACGTAAGCACACCCTGGGGTTCAATAACTATGGAAATCACTCCGGGACCCCAAAACATTGATTAATAGTCCATGAAACGGGCCAGAATCGGCCAAAACTGCCAGTGTTGATGACCGACACGTAAGCGCACCCTAGTGTTCTATAACTATGGAAATCGCTTCGGGACCCCAAAACGGTGAGTAATAATCCAAGAAACTGGCTAGAATCGGCCAAGTTGCGAGTGTTGATGACCGACACTTAAACGCACCCCAGGGTTTGTTAATCGTGGAAATCACTCTTGGACCCCAAAACAGTGAGTAATAGTCCATGAAACGGGCCAGAGTCGGCCAAAACTGACAGTTTTGATGACCGACACGTAAGCGCACCCTAGAGTTCTATAACTATGGAAATCGCTTCGGGACCCCAAAACGATGGGTAATAATCCAAGAAACTGGCCAGAATCGGCCAAAACTGTCAGTGTTGATGACCGACACTTAAACGCACCCCAGGATTCGTTAATCGTGGAAATCACTCTGGGACCCCAAAACAGTGAGTAATAGTCCATGAAACGGGCCAGAATCGGCCAAAACTGCCAGTGTTGATGACCGACATGTAGGCACACCCTGGGGTTCAATAACCATGGAAATCACTTCGGGACCCCAAAACATTGAGTAATAGTCCATGAAACGGGCCAGAATCGGCCAAAACTGCCAGTGTTGATGACCGACACGTAAGCGCACCCTAGTGTTCTATAACTATGGAAATCGCTTTGGGACCCAAAAACAATGAGTAATAGTCCATGAAACGGGCCAGAATCGGCCAAAACTGCTAGTGTTGATGACCGACACGTAAGCACACGCTGGGGTTCAATAACTATGGAAATCACTCCGGGGCCCCAAAACATTGATTAATAGTCCATGAAACGGGCCAGAATCGGCCAAAAGTGCCAGTGTTGATGACCGACACGTAAGCGCACCCTAGTGTTCTATAACTATGGAAATCGCTTCGGGACCCCAAAACGGTGAGTAATAATCCAAGAAACTGGCTAGAATCGGCCAAACTGCGAGTGTTGATGACCGACACTTAAACGCACCCCAGGGTTTGTTAATCGTGGAAATCACTCTTGGACCACAAAACAGTGAGTAATAGTCCATGAAACGGACCAGAATCGGCCAAAACTGCGAGTGTTGATGACCGACACGTAAACGCACCCTAGGGTTCTATAACTATGGAAATCGCTTCGGGACCCCAAAACGTTGAGTAATAATCCAAGAAACTGGCCAGAATCGGCCAAAACTGCGAGTGTTGATGAACATAACGTAAACGCACCCAGGGTTCGTTTATCATGCAAATCACTCTGGGACCCCAAAACAGTGAGTAATAGTCCATGAAACGGGCCAGAATCGGCCAAAACTGCCAGCGTTGATGACCGACATGTAGGCACACCCTGGGGTTCAATAACCATGGAAATCACTTCGGGACCCCAAAACATTGAGTAATAGTCCATGAAACGGGCCAGAATCGGCCAAAACTGCCAGTGTTGATGACCGACACGTCAGCGCACCCTAGTGTTCTATAACTATGGAAATCGCTTTGGGACCCCAAAACAATGAGTAATAGTCCATGAAACGGGCCAGAATCGGCCAAAACTGCCAGTGTTGATGACCGACACGTAAGCACACCCTGGGGTTCAATAACTATGGAAATCACTCCGGGACCCCAAAACATTGATTAATAGTCCATGAAACGGGCCAGAATCGGCCAAAACTGCGAGTGTTGATGACCGACACGTAAACGCACCCTAGGGTTCTATAACTATGGAAATCGCTTCGGGACCCCAAAACGTTGAGTAATAATCCAAGAAACTGGCCAGAATCGGCCAAAACTGCGAGTGTTGATGAACATAATGTAAACGCACCCAGGGTTCGTTTATCATGGATATCACTCTGGGACCCCAAAACAGTGAGTAATAGTCCATGAAACGGGCCAGAATCGGCCAGAACTGCCAGTGTTGATGACCGACACGTAAGCACACCCTGGGGTTCAATAACTATGGAAATCACTCCGGGACCCCAAAACATTGATTAATAGTCCATGAAACGGGCCAGAATCGGCCAAAACTGCCAGTGTTGATGACCGACACGTAAGCGCACCCTAGTGTTCTATAACTATGGAAATCGCTTCGGGACCCCAAAACGGTGAGTAATAATCCAAGAAACTGGCTAGAATCGGCCAAGTTGCGAGTGTTGATGACCGACACTTAAACGCACCCCAGGGTTTGTTAATCGTGGAAATCACTCTTGGACCCCAAAACAGTGAGTAATAGTCCATGAAACGGGCCAGAGTCGGCCAAAACTGACAGTTTTGATGACCGACACGTAAGCGCACCCTAGAGTTCTATAACTATGGAAATCGCTTCGGGACCCCAAAACGATGGGTAATAATCCAAGAAACTGGCCAGAATCGGCCAAAACTGTCAGTGTTGATGACCGACACTTAAACGCACCCCAGGATTCGTTAATCGTGGAAATCACTCTGGGACCCCAAAACAGTGAGTAATAGTCCATGAAACGGGCCAGAATCGGCCAAAACTGCCAGTGTTGATGACCGACATGTAGGCACACCCTGGGGTTCAATAACCATGGAAATCACTTCGGGACCCCAAAACATTGAGTAATAGTCCATGAAACGGGCCAGAATCGGCCAAAACTGCCAGTGTTGATGACCGACACGTAAGCGCACCCTAGTGTTCTATAACTATGGAAATCGCTTTGGGACCCAAAAAACAATGAGTAATAGTCCATGAAACGGGCCAGAATCGGCCAAAACTGCTAGTGTTGATGACCGACACGTAAGCACACGCTGGGGTTCAATAACTATGGAAATCACTCCGGGGCCCCAAAACATTGATTAATAGTCCATGAAACGGGCCAGAATCGGCCAAAAGTGCCAGTGTTGATGACCGACACGTAAGCGCACCCTAGTGTTCTATAACTATGGAAATCGCTTCGGGACCCCAAAACGGTGAGTAATAATCCAAGAAACTGGCTAGAATCGGCCAAACTGCGAGTGTTGATGACCGACACTTAAACGCACCCCAGGGTTTGTTAATCGTGGAAATCACTCTTGGACCCCAAAACAGTGAGTAATAGTCCATGAAACGGATCCGAATCGGCCAAAACTGCGAGTGTTGATGACCGACACGTAAGCGCACCCTAGGGTTCTATAACTATGGAAATCGCTTCGGGACCCCAAAACGTTGAGTAATAATCCAAGAAACTGGCCAGAATCGGCCAAAACTGCGAGTGTTGATGAACATACCGTAAACGCACCCAGGGTTCGTTTATCATGGAAATCACTCTGGGACCCCAAAACAGTGAGTAATAGTCCATGAAACGGGCCAGAATCGGCCAAAACTGCCAGTGTTGATGACCGACATGTAAGCACACCCTGGGGTTCAATAACTATGGAAATCACTCCGGGACCCCAAAACATTGATTAATAGTCCATGAAACGGGCCAGAATCGGCCAAAACTGCCAGTGTTGATGACCGACACGTAAGCGCACCCTAGTGTTTTATAACTATGGAAATCGCTTCGGGACCCCAAAACGGTGAGTAATAATCCAAGAAACTGGCTAGAATCGGCCAAAACTGCGAGTGTTGATGACCGACACTTAAACGCACCCCAGGGTTTGTTAATCGTGGAAATCACTCTTGGACCCCAAAACAGTGAGTAATAGTCCATGAAACGGACCAGAATCGGCCAAAACTGCCAGTGTTGATGACCGACACGTAAGCGCACCCTAGGGTTCTATAACTATGGAAATCGCTTCGGGACCCCAAAACGTTTAGTAATAATCCAAGAAACTGGCCAGAATCGGCCAAAACTGCGAGTGTTGATGAACATAACGTAAACGCACCCAGGGTTCGTTAATCGTGGAAATCACTCTGGGACCCCAAAACAGTGAGTAATAGTCCATGAAACGGGCCAGAATCGGCCAAAACTGCCAGTGTTGATGACCGACATGTAGGCACACCCTGGGGTTCAATAACCATGGAAATCACTTCGGGACCCCAAAACATTGAGTAATAGTCCATGAAACGGGCCAGAATCGGCCAAAACTGCCAGTGTTGATGACCGACACGTAAGCGCACCCTAGTGTTCTATAACTATGGAAATCGCTTTGGGACCCCAAAACAATGAGTAATAGTCCATGAAACGGGCCAGAATCGGCCAAAACTGCCAGTGTTGATGACCGACACGTAAGCACACCCTGGGGTTCAATAACTATGGAAATCACTCCGGGACCCCAAAACATTGATTAATAGTCCATGAAACGGGCCAGAATCGGCCAAAACTGCCAGTGTTGATGACCGACATGTAAGCACACCCTGGGGTTCAATAACTATGGAAATCACTCCGGGACCCCAAAACATTGATTAATAGTCCATGAAACGGGCCAGAATCGGCCAAAACTGCCAGTGTTGATGACCGACACGTAAGCGCACCCTAGTGTTTTATAACTATGGAAATCGCTTCGGGACCCCAAAACGGTGAGTAATAATCCAAGAAACTGGCTAGAATCGGCCAAACTGCGAGTGTTGATGACCGACACTTAAACGCACCCCAGGGTTTGTTAATCGTGGAAATCACTCTTGGACCCCAAAACAGTGAGTAATAGTCCATGAAACGGACCAGAATCGGCCAAACTGCCAGTGTTGATGACCGACACGTAAGCGCACCCTAGGGTTCTATAACTATGGAAATCGCTTCGGGGACCCCAAAACGTTTAGTAATAATCCAAGAAACTGGCCAGAATCGGCCAAAACTGCGAGTGTTGATGAACATAACGTAAACGCACCCAGGGTTCGTTAATCGTGGAAATCACTCTGGGACCCCAAAACAGTGAGTAATAGTCCATGAAACGGGCCAGAATCGGCCAAAACTGCCAGTGTGATGACCGACATGTAGGCACACCCTGGGGTTCAATAACCATGGAAATCACTTCGGGACCCCAAAACATTGAGTAATAGTCCATGAAACGGGCCAGAATCGGCCAAAACTGCCAGTGTTGATGACCGACACGTAAGCGCACCCTAGTGTTCTATAACTATGGAAATCGCTTTGGGACCCCAAAACAATGAGTAATAGTCCATGAAACGGGCCAGAATCGGCCAAACTGCCAGTGTTGATGACCGACACGTAAGCACACCCTGGGGTTCAATAACTATGGAAATCACTCCGGGACCCCAAAACATTGATTAATAGTCCATGAAACGGGCCAGAATCGGCCAAAACTGCCAGTGTTGATGACCGACATGTAGGCACACCCTGGGGTTCAATAACCATGGAAATCACTTCGGGACCCCAAAACATTGAGTAATAGTCCATGAAACGGGCCAGAATCGGCCAAAACTGCCAGTGTTGATGACCGACACGTAAGCGCACCCTAGTGTTCTATAACTATGGAAATCGCTTTGGGACCCCAAAACAATGAGTAATAGTCCATGAAACGGGCCAGAATCGGCCAAAACTGCCAGTGTTGATGACCGACACGTAAGCACTCCCTGGGGTTCAATAACTATGGAAATCACTCCGGGACCCCAAAACATTGATTAATAGTCCATGAAACGGGCCAGAATCGGCCAAAACTGCGAGTGTTGATGACCGACACGTAAACGCACTCTAGGGTTCTATAACTATGGAAATCGCTTCGGGACCCCAAAACGTTGAGTAATAATCCAAGAAACTGGCCAGAATCGGCCAAAACTGCGAGTGTTGATGAACATAATGTAAACGCACCAGGGTTCGTTTATCATGGATATCACTCTGGGACCCCAAAACAGTGAGTAATAGTCCATGAAACGGGCCAGAATCGGCCAGAACTGCCAGTGTTGATGACCGACACGTAAGCACACCCTGGGGTTCAATAACTATGGAAATCACTCCGGGACCCCAAAACATTGATTAATAGTCCATGAAACGGGCCAGAATCGGCCAAAACTGCCAGTGTTGATGACCGACACGTAAGCGCACCCTAGTGTTCTATAACTATGGAAATCGCTTCGGGACCCCAAAACGGTGAGTAATAATCCAAGAAACTGGCCAGAATCGGACAAAACTGTCAGTGTTGATGACCGACACTTAAACGCACCCCAGGATTCGTTAATCGTGGAAATCACTCTGGGACCCCAAAACAGTGAGTAATAGTCCATGAAACTGGCCAGAATCGGCCAAAACTGCCAGTGTTGATGACCGACATGTAAGCACACCCTGGGGTTCAATAACTATGGAAATCACTCCGGGACCCCAAAACATTGATTAATAGTCCATGAAACGGGCCAGAATCGGCCAAAACTGCCAGTGTTGATGACGGACACGTAAGCGCACCCTAGTGTTCTATAACTATGGAAATCGCTTCGGGACCCCAAAACGGTGAGTAATAATCCAAGAAACTGGCTAGAATCGGCCAAGTTGCGAGTGTTGATGACCGACACTTAAACGCACCCCAGGGTTTGTTAATCGTGGAAATCACTCTTGGACCCCAAAACAGTGAGTAATAGTCCATGAAACGGGCCAGAATCGGCCAAAACTGACAGTTTTGATGACCGACACGTAAGCGCACCCTAGGGTTCTATAACTATGGAAATCGCTTCGGGACCCCAAAACGATGGGTAATAATCCAAGAAACTGGCCAGAATCGGCCAAAACTGTCAGTGTTGATGACCGACACTTAAACGCACCCCAGGATTCGTTAATCGTGGAAATCACTCTGGGACCCCAAAATAGTGAGTAATAGTCCATGAAACGGGCCAGAATCGGCCAAAACTGCCAGTGTTGATGACCGACATGTAGGCACACCCTAGGGTTCAATAACCATGGAAATCACTTCGGGACCCCAAAACATTGAGTAATAGTCCATGAAACGGGCCAGAATCGGCCAAAACTGCCAGTGTTGATGACCGACACGTAAGCGCACCCTAGTGTTCTATAACTATGGAAATCGCTTTGGGACCCAAAAACAATGAGTAATAATCCAAGAAACAGGCCAGAATCGGCCAAACTGTCAGTGTTGATGACTGACACTGAAACGCACCCCAGGATTCGTTAATCATGGAAATCACTCTTGGACCCAAAAACAGTGAGTAATAGTCCATGAAACGGACCAGAATCGGCCAAAACTGCCAGTGTTGATGACCGACACGTAAGCGCACCCTAGGGTTCAATAAGTATGGAAATCGCTTCGGGACCCCAAAACGATGAGTAATAATCCAAGAAGCTGGCCAGAATCGGCCAAAACTGTCAGTGTTGATGACTGACACTTAAAAGCACCCCAGGATTCGTTAATCGTGGAAATCACTCTTGGAAACCAAAACAGTGAGTAATAGTCCATGAAACGGGCCAGAATCGGCCAAAACTGACAGTTTTGATGACCGACACGTAAGTGCACCATAGGGTTCAATAACTGTGGAAATTGCTTCGGGACCCCAAAACGATGGGTAATAATCCAAGAAACTGGCCAGAATCTGCCAAAACAGTTAGTGTTGATGATTAACACTTAAACGCACCCCAGGATTCGTTAATCGTGGAAATCTCTCTGGGACCCCAAAACAGTGAATAATAGTCCATGAAACGGGCCAGAATCGGCCAAAACTACTAGTTTTGATGACCGACACGTAAGCATACCCTGGGGTTCAATTACTATGGAAATCGCTTCGGGACCCCAAAACGGTGAGTAATAATCCAAGAAACTGGCTAGAATCGGCCAAAACTACGAGTGTTGATAACCGACACTTAAACGCACCCCAGGGTTTGTTAATCGTGGAAATCACTCTTGGACCCCAAAACAGTGAGTAATAATCCATGAAACGGACCAGAATCGGCCAAAACTGCCAGTGTTGATGACCGACACGTAAGCGCACCCTTGGGTTCAATAACTATGGAAATCGCTTCGGGACCCCAAAACGAAGAGTAATAGTCGATGAAACGGGCCAGAATCGGCCAAAACTGCCAGTGTTGATGACCGACACATAAGCGCACCCTTGGGTTCAATAACTATGGAAATCGCTTCGGGACCCCAAAACGATGACTAATAATCCAAGAAACTGGCCAGAATCGGCCAAAACTGTCAGTGTTGATGACTGACACTTAAACGCACCCCAAGATTCGTTAATCGTGGAAATCACTCTTGGACCCCAAAACAGTGAGTAATAGTCCATGAAACGGACCAGAATCGGCCAAACTGCCAGTGTTGATGACCGACACGTAAGCGCACCCTAGGGTTCAATAATTATGGAAATCGCTTCGGGACCCCAAAACGATGAGTAATAATCCAAGAAACTGGCCAGAATCGGCCAAAACTGTCAGTGTTGATGACTGGCACTGAAACGCACCCCAGGATTCGTTAATCGTGGAAATCACTCTTGGACCACAAAAAAAAATGAGTAATAGTCCATGAAACAGACCAGAATCGGCCAAAACTGCTAGTGTTGATGACAGACACGTAAGCGCACCCTAGGGTTCAATAACTATGGAAATCGCTTTGGGACCCCAAAACGATGAGTAATAATCCAAGAAACTGGTCAGAATCGGCCAAAACTGTCAGTGTTGATGACTGACACTTAAACGCACCCCAGGATTCGTTAAACGTGGAAATCACTCTTGGACCGCAAAACAGTGAGTAATAATCCATGAAACGGACCAGAATCGGCCAAAACTGCCAGTGTTGATGACCGATACGTAAGCGCACCCTAGGGTTCAATAACTATGGATATCGCTTCGGGACCCCAAAACGATGAGTAATAATCCAAGAAACTGGCCAGAATCGGCCAAAACTGTTAGTGTTGATGACTGACACTTAAACGCACCCCAGGATTCGTTAATCGTGGAAATCACTCTTGGACCCCAAAACAATGAGTAATAGTCCATGAAACGGACCAGAATCGGCCCAAAACTGCAGTGTTGATGATCAACACGTAAGCGCACCCTAGGGTTCAATAAGTATGGAAATTGCTTCGGGACCCCAAAACGATGAGTAATAATCCTAGAAACTGGCCAGAATCGGCCAAAACTGTCATTGTTGATGACTGACACTTAAACGCACCCCAGGATTCGTTAATCGTGGAAATCACTCTTGGAAACCAAAACAGTGAGTAATAGTCCATGAAACAGGCCAGAATCGGCCAAAACTGACAGTTTTGATGACCGACACGTAAGCGCACCGTAGGGTTCAATAACTATGGAAATTGCTTCGGGACCCCAAAACGATGGGTAATAATCCAAGAAACTGGCAGAATCAGCCAAAAGTGTTAGTGTTGATGACCAACACTTAAACGCACCCCAGGATTCGTTAATCGTGGAAATCTCTCTGGGACCCCAAAACAGTGAATAATAGTCCATGAAACGGGCCAGAATCGGCCAAAACTACTAGTTTTGATGACCGACACGTAAGCGTACCCTGGGGTTCAATTACTATGGAAATCGCTTCGGGACCCTAAAACGGTGAGTAATAATCCAAGAAACTGGCTAGAATCGGCCAAAACTACGAGTGTTGATAACCGACACTTAAACGCACCCCAGGGTTTGTTAATCGTGGGAAATCACTCTGGGACCCCAAAACCAGTGAGTAATAATCCATGAAACGGACCAGAATCGGCCAAAACTGCCAGTGTTGATGACCGACACGTAAGCTCACCCTAGGGTTCTATAACTATGGAAATCGCTTCGGGACCCCAAAACATTGAGTAATAATCCAAGAAACTTGGCTAGAATCGGCCAAAACTGCGAGTGTTGATGAACGACACGTAAACGCACCCCCAGGGTTCGTTAATCGTGGAAATCACTCTGGGACCCCAAAACAGTGAGTAATAGTCCATGAAACGGGCCGGAGTCGGCCAAAACTACTAGTGTTGATGACCGATGTAAGCACACCCTGGGGTTCAATAACTATGGAAATCACTCCGGGACCCCCAAAACAGAGTAGTAGTCCATGGAACGGGCCAGAATCGGCCAAAACTGCCATTGTTGATGACCGATACGTAAGCGCACCCTAGGGTTCAATAACTATGGAAATCGCTTCGGGACCCCAAAACGATGAGTAATAATCCAAGAAACTGGCCAGAATCGGCCAAAACTGTCAGTGTTGATGACCGACACTTAAACACACCCCAGGATTCGTTAATCGTGGAAATCACTCCGGGACCCCAAAACAGTGGGTAATTGTCCATGAAACGGGCCAGAATCGGCCAAAACTGCCAGTGTTGATGACCGACACGTAAGCGCACCCTTGGGTTCAATAACTATGGAAATCGCTTCGGGACCCCAAAACGAAGAGTAATAGTCCATGAAACGGGCCAGAATCGGCCAAAACTGCCAGTGTTGATGACCGACACGTAAGCGCACCCTTGGGTTCAATAACTATGGAAATCGCTTCGGGACCCCAAAACGATGAGTAATAATCCAAGAAACTGGCCAGAATCGGCCAAAACTGTCAGTGTTGATGACTGACACTTAAAGGCACCCCAGGATTCGTTAATCGTGGAAATCACTCTTGGACCCCAAAAAAATGAGTAATAGTCCATGAAACGGACCAGAATCGGCCAAAACTGCCAGTGTTGATGACCGACATGTAAGCGCACCCTAGTGTTCTATAACTATGGAAATCGCTTCGGGACCCCAAAACGATGAGTAATAATCCAAGAAACTGGCCAGAATCGGCCAAAACTGTTAGTGTTGATGACCGACACTTAAACGCACCCCAGGATTCGTTAATCGTGGAAATCACTCTGGGACCCCAAAACAATGAGTAATAGTCCATGAAACGGGCCAGAATCGGCCAAAACTGACAGTTTTGATGACCGACACGCAAGCGCACCGTAGGGTTCAATAACTATGGAAATTGCTTCGGGACCCCAAAACGATGGGTAATAATCCAAGAAACTGGCCAGAATCGGCCAAAACAGTTAGTGTTGATGACCAACACTTAAACGTACCCCAGGATTCGTTAATCGTGGAAATCTCTCTGGGACCCCAAAACTGTGAATAATAGTCCATGAAACGGGCCAGAATCGGCCAAAACTACTAGTTTTGATGACCGACACGTAAGCGTACCCTGGGTTCAATTACTATGGAAATCGCTTCGGGACCCCAAAACGGTGAGTAATAATCCAAGAAACTGGCTAGAATCGGCCAAAACTACGAGTGTTGATAACCGACACTTAAACGCACCCCAGGGTTTGTTAATCGTGGAAATCACTCTTGGACCCCAAAACAGTGAGTAATAATCCATGAAACGGACCAGAATCGGCCAAAACTGCCAGTGGTGATGACCGACACGTAAGCGCACCCTAGGGTTCTATAACTATGGAAATCGCTTCGGGACCCCAAAACATTGAGTAATAATCCAAGAAACTTGGCTAGAATCGGCCAAAACTGCGAGTGTTGATGAACGACACGTAAACGCACCCCAGGGTTCGTTAATCGTGGAAATCAATCTGGGACCCCAAAACAGTGAGTAATAGTCCATGAAACGGGCCGGAGTCGGCCAAAACTACTAGTGTTGATGACCGATGTAAGCACACCCTGGGGTTCAATAACTATGGAAATCACTCCGGGACCCCAAAACAGTGAGTAGTAGTCCATGGAACGGGCCAGAATCGGCCAAAACTGCCATTGTTGATGACCGATACGTAAGCGCACCCTAGGGTTCAATAACTATGGAAATCGCTTCGGGACCCCAAAACGATGAGTAATAATCCAAGAAACTGGCCAGAATCGGCCAAAACTGTCAGTGTTGATGACCGACACTTAAACACACCCCAGGATTCGTTAATCGTGGAAATCACTCCGGGACCCCAAAACAGTGGGTAATTGTCCATGAAACGGGCCAGAATCGGCCAAAACTGCCAGTGTTGATGACCGACACGTAAGCGCACCCTTGGGTTCAATAACTATGGAAATCGCTTCGGGACCCCAAAACGAAGAGTAATAGTCCATGAAACGGGCCAGAATCGGCCAAAACTGCCAGTGTTGATGACCGACACGTAAGCGCACCCTTGGGTTCAATAACTATGGAAATCGCTTCGGGACCCCAAAACGATGAGTAATAATCCAAGAAACTGGCCAGAATCGGCCAAAACTGTCAGTGTTGATGACTGACACTTAAAGGCACCCCAGGATTCGTTAATCGTGGAAATCACTCTTGGACCCCAAAAAAATGAGTAATAGTCCATGAAACGGACCAGAATCGGCCAAAACTGCCAGTGTTGATGACCGACATGTAAGCGCACCCTAGTGTTCTATAACTATGGAAATCGCTTCGGGACCCCAAAACGATGAGTAATAATCCAAGAAACTGGCCAGAATCGGCCAAAACTGTTAGTGTTGATGACCGACACTTAAACGCACCCCAGGATTCGTTAATCGTGGAAATCACTCTGGGACCCCAAAACAATGAGTAATAGTCCATGAAACGGGCCAGAATCGGCCAAAACTGACAGTTTTGATGACCGACACGCAAGCGCACCGTAGGGTTCAATAACTATGGAAATTGCTTCGGGACCCCAAAACGATGGGTAATAATCCAAGAAACTGGCCAGAATCGGCCAAAACTGTTAGTGTTGATGACCAACACTTAAACGTACCCCAGGATTCGTTAATCGTGGAAATCTCTCTGGGACCCCAAAACTGTGAATAATAGTCCATGAAACGGGCCAGAATCGGCCAAAACTACTAGTTTTGATGACCGACACGTAAGCGTACCCTGGGTTCAATTACTATGGAAATCGCTTCGGGACCCCAAAACGGTGAGTAATAATCCAAGAAACTGGCTAGAATCGGCCAAAACTACGAGTGTTGATAACCGACACTTAAACGCACCCCAGGGTTTGTTAATCGTGGAAATCACTCTTGGACCCCAAAACAGTGAGTAATAATCCATGAAACGGACCAGAATCGGCCAAAACTGCCAGTGGTGATGACCGACACGTAAGCGCACCCTAGGGTTCTATAACTATGGAAATCGCTTCGGGACCCCAAAACATTGAGTAATAATCCAAGAAAACTTGGCTAGAATCGGCCAAAACTGCGAGTGTTGATGAACGACACGTAAACGCACCCCAGGGTTCGTTAATCGTGGAAATCACTCTGGGACCCCAAAACAGTGAGTAATAGTCCATGAAACGGGCCGGAGTCGGCCAAAACTACTAGTGTTGATGACCGATGTAAGCACACCCTGGGGTTCAATAACTATGGAAATCACTCCGGGACCCCAAAACAGTGAGTAGTAGTCCATGGAACGGGCCAGAATCGGCCAAAACTGCCATTGTTGATGACCGATACGTAAGCGCACCCTAGGGTTCAATAACTATGGAAATCGCTTCGGGACCCCAAAACGATGAGTAATAATCCAAGAAACTGGCCAGAATCGGCCAAAACTGTCAGTTGTTGATGACCGACACTTAAACACACCCCAGGATTCGTTAATCGTGGAAATCACTCCGGGACCCCAAAACAGTGGGTAATTGTCCATGAAACGGGCCAGAATCGGCCAAAACTGCCAGTGTTGATGACCGACACGTAAGCGCACCCTTGGGTTCAATAACTATGGAAATCGCTTCGGGACCCCAAAACGAAGAGTAATAGTCCATGAAACGGGCCAGAATCGGCCAAAACTGCCAGTGTTGATGACCGACACGTAAGCGCACCCTTGGGTTCAATAACTATGGAAATCGCTTCGGGACCCCAAAACGATGAGTAATAATCCAAGAAACTGGCCAGAATCGGCCAAAACTGTCAGTGTTGATGACTGACACTTAAACGCACCCCAGGATTCGTTAATCGTGGAAATCACTCTTGGACCCCAAAAAAATGAGTAATAGTCCATGAAACGGACCAGAATCGGCCAAAACTGCCAGTGTTGATGACCGACATGTAAGCGCACCCTAGTGTTCTATAACTATGGAAATCGCTTCGGGACCCCAAAATGATGAGTAATAATCCAAGAAACTGGCCAGAATCGGCCAAAACTGTTAGTGTTGATGACCGACACTTAAACGCACCCCAGGATTCGTTAATCGTGGAAATCAATCTGGGACCCCAAAACAATGAGTAATAGTCCATGAAACGGGCCAGAATCGGCCAAAACTGACAGTTTTGATGACCGACACGCAAGCGCACCGTAGGGTTCAATAACTATGGAAATTGCTTCGGGACCCCAAAACGATGGGTAATAATCCAAGAAACTGGCCAGAATCGGCCAAAACTGTTAGTGTTGATTTCCAACACTTAAACGTACCCCAGGATTCGTTAATCGTGGAAATCTCTCTGGGACCCCAAAACTGTGAATAATAGTCCATGAAACGGGCCAGAATCGGGCAAAACTACTAGTTTTGATGACCGACACGTAAGCGTACCCTGGGTTCAATTACTATGGAAATCGCTTCGGGACCCCAAAACGGTGAGTAATAATCCAAGAAACTGGCTAGAATCGGCCAAAACTACGAGTGTTGATAACCGACACATAAACGCACCCCAGGGTTTGTTAATCGTGGAAATCACTCTTGGACCCCAAAACAGTGAGTAATAATCCATGAAACGGACCAGAATCGGCCAAAACTGCCAGTGTTGATGACCGACACGTAAGCGCACCCTAGGGTTCTATAACTATGGAAATCGCTTCGGGACCCCAAAACATTGAGTAATAATCCAAGAAACTGGCCAGAATCGGCGAAAACTGCGAGTGTTGATGAACGACACGTAAACGCACCCCAGGGTTCGTTAATCGTGGAAATCACTCTGGGACCCCAAAACAGTGAGTAATAGTCCATGAAACGGGCCGGAGTCGGCCAAAACTACTAGTGTTGATGACCGATGTAAGCACACCCTGGGGTTCAATAACTATGGAAATCACTCCGGGACACCAAAACAGTGAGTAATAGTCCATGGAACGGGCCAGAATCGGCCAAAACTGCCATTGTTGATGACCGATACGTAAGCGCACCCTAGGGTTCAATAACTATGGAAATCGCTTCGGGACCCCAAAACGATGAGTAATAATCCAAGAAACTGGCCAGAATCGGCCAAAACTGTCAGTGTTGATGACCGACACTTAAACACACCCCAGGATTCGTTAATCGTGGAAATCACTCCGGGACCCCAAAACAGTGGGTAATTGTCCATGAAACGGGCCAGAATCGGCCAAAACTGCCAGTGTTGATGACCGACACGTAAGCGCACCCTTGGGTTCAATAACTATGGAAATCGCTTCGGGACCCCAAAACGAAGAGTAATAGTCCATGAAACGGGCCAGAATCGGCCAAAACTGCCAGTGTTGATGACCGACACATAAGCGCACCCTTGGGTTCAATAACTATGGAAATCGCTTCGGGACCCCAAAACGATGAGTAATAATCCAAGAAACTGGCCAGAATCGGCCAAAACTGTCAGTGTTGATGACTGACACTTAAACGCACCCCAGGATTCGTTAATCGTGGAAATCACTCTTGGACCCCAAAACAGTGAGTAATAGTCCATGAAACGGACCAGAATCGGCCAAAACTGCCAGTGTTGATGACCGACACGTAAGCGCACCCTAGGGTTCACTAATTATGGAAATCGCTTCGGAACCCCAAAACGATGAGTAATAATCCAAGAAACTGGCCGGAATCGGCCAAAACTGTCAGTGTTGATGACTGACACTGAAACGCACCCCAGGATTCGTTAATCATGGAAATCACTCTTGGACCCCCAAAAAAATGAGTAACAGTCCATGAAACGGACCAGAATCGGCCAAAACTGCCAGTGTTGATGACCGACACGTAAGCGCACCCTAGGGTTCAATAACTATGGAAATCGCTTCGGGACCCCAAAACGATGAGTAATAATCCAAGAAACTGGCCAGAATCGGCCAAAACTGTCAGTGTTGATGACTGACACTTAAACGCACCCCAGGATTCGTTAAACGTGGAAATCACTCTTGGAACCCAAAACAGTGAGTAATAATCCATGAAACGGACCAGAATCGGCCAAAACTGCCAGTGTTGATGACCGATACGTAAGCGCACCCTAGGGTTCAATAACTATGGATATCGCTTCGGGACCCCAAAACGATGAGTAATAATCCAAGAAACTGGCCAGAATCGGCCAAAACTGTTAGTGTTGATGACTGACACTTAAACGCACCCCAGGATTCGTTAATCGTGGAAATCACTCTTGGACCCCAAAACAATGAGTAATAGTCCATGAAACGGACCAGAATCGGCCAAAACTGCCAGTGTTGATGACCAACACGTAAGCGCACCCTAGGGTTCAATAACTATGGAAATCGCTTCGGGACCCCAAAACGATGAGTAAAAATCCAAAAAACTGGCCAGAATCGGCCAAAACTGTCAGTGTAGATGACTGACACTTAAATGCACCCCAGGATTCGTTAATCGTGGAAATCACTCTTGGACACAAAAACAGTGAGTAATAGTCCATGAAACGGACCAGAATCGGCCAAAACTGCCAGTGTTGATGACCGACACGTAAGCGCACTTAGGGTTCAATAACTATGGAAATCGCTTCGGGACCCCAAAACGATGAGTAATAATTCAAGAAACTGGCCAGAATCGGCCAAAACTGTTAGTGTTGATTTCCAACACTTAAACGTACCCCAGGATCCGTTAATCGTGGAAATCTCTCTGGGACCCCAAAACTGTGAATAATAGTCCATGAAACGGGCCAGAATCGGCCAAAACTACTAGTTTTGATGACCGACACGTAAGCGTACCCTGGGTTCAATTACTATGGAAATCGCTTCGGGACCCCAAAACGGTGAGTAATAATCCAAGAAACTGGCTAGAATCGGCCAAAACTACGAGTGTTGATAACCGACACATAAACGCACCCCAGGGTTTGTTAATCGTGGAAATCACTCTTGGACCCCAAAACAGTGAGTAATAATCCATGAAACGGACCAGAATCGGCCAAAACTGCCAGTGTTGATGACCGACACGTAAGCGCACCCTAGGGTTCTATAACTATGGAAATCGCTTCGGGACCCCAAAACATTGAGTAATAATCCAAGAAACTGGCCAGAATCGGCCAAAACTGCGAGTTTTGATGAACGACACGTAAACGCACCCCAGGGTTCGTTAATCGTGGAAATCACTCTGGGACCCCAAAACAGTGAGTAATAGTCCATGAAACGGGCCGGAGTCGGCCAAAACTACTAGTGTTGATGACCGATGTAAGCACACCCTGGGGTTCAATAACTATGGAAATCACTCCGGGACACCAAAACAGTGAGTAATAGTCCATGGAACGGGCCAGAATCGGCCAAAACTGCCATTGTTGATGACCGATACGTAAGCGCACCCTAGGGTTCAATAACTATGGAAATCGCTTCGGGACCCCAAAACGATGAGTAATAATCCAAGAAACTGGCCAGAATCGGCCAAAACTGTCAGTGTTGATGACCGACACTTAAACACACCCCAGGATTCGTTAATCGTGGAAATCACTCCGGGACCCCAAAACAGTGGGTAATTGTCCATGAAACGGGCCAGAATCGGCCAAAACTGCCAGTGTTGATGACCGACACGTAAGCGCACCCTTGGGTTCAATAACTATGGAAATCGCTTCGGGACCCCAAAACGAAGAGTAATAGTCCATGAAACGGGCCAGAATCGGCCAAAACTGCCAGTGTTGATGACCGACACATAAGCGCACCCTTGGGTTCAATAACTATGGAAATCGCTTCGGGACCCCAAAACGATGAGTAATAATCCAAGAAACTGGCCAGAATCGGCCAAAACTGTCAGTGTTGATGACTGACACTTAAACGCACCCCAGGATTCGTTAATCGTGGAAATCACTCTTGGACCCCAAAACAGTGAGTAATAGTCCATGAAACGGACCAGAATCGGCCAAAACTGCCAGTGTTGATGACCGACACGTAAGCGCACCCTAGGGTTCACTAATTATGGAAATCGCTTCGGAACCCCAAAACGATGAGTAATAATCCAAGAAACTGGCCGGAATCGGCCAAAACTGTCAGTGTTGATGACTGACACTGAAACGCACCCCAGGATTCGTTAATCATGGAAATCACTCTTGGACCCCCAAAAAAATGAGTAACAGTCCATGAAACGGACCAGAATCGGCCAAAACTGCCAGTGTTGATGACCGACACGTAAGCGCACCCTAGGGTTCAATAACTATGGAAATCGCTTCGGGACCCCAAAACGATGAGTAATAATCCAAGAAACTGGCCAGAATCGGCCAAAACTGTCAGTGTTGATGACTGACACTTAAACGCACCCCAGGATTCGTTAAACGTGGAAATCACTCTTGGAACCCAAAACAGTGAGTAATAATCCATGAAACGGACCAGAATCGGCCAAAACTGCCAGTGTTGATGACCGATACGTAAGCGCACCCTAGGGTTCAATAACTATGGATATCGCTTCGGGACCCCAAAACGATGAGTAATAATCCAAGAAACTGGCCAGAATCGGCCAAAACTGTTAGTGTTGATGACTGACACTTAAACGCACCCCAGGATTCGTTAATCGTGGAAATCACTCTTGGACCCCAAAACAATGAGTAATAGTCCATGAAACGGACCAGAATCGGCCAAAACTGCCAGTGTTGATGACCAACACGTAAGCGCACCCTAGGGTTCAATAACTATGGAAATCGCTTCGGGACCCCAAAACGATGAGTAAAAATCCAAAAAACTGGCCAGAATCGGCCAAAACTGTCAGTGTAGATGACTGACACTTAAATGCACCCCAGGATTCGTTAATCGTGGAAATCACTCTTGGACACAAAAACAGTGAGTAATAGTCCATGAAACGGACCAGAATCGGCCAAAACTGCCAGTGTTGATGACCGACACGTAAGCGCACTTAGGGTTCAATAACTATGGAAATCGCTTCGGGACCCCAAAACGATGAGTAATAATTCAAGAAACTGGCCAGAATCGGCCAAAACTGTTAGTGTTGATTTCCAACACTTAAACGTACCCCAGGATCCGTTAATCGTGGAAATCTCTCTGGGACCCCAAAACTGTGAATAATAGTCCATGAAACGGGCCAGAATCGGCCAAAACTACTAGTTTTGATGACCGACACGTAAGCGTACCCTGGGTTCAATTACTATGGAAATCGCTTCGGGACCCCAAAACGGTGAGTAATAATCCAAGAAACTGGCTAGAATCGGCCAAAACTACGAGTGTTGATAACCGACACATAAACGCACCCCAGGGTTTGTTAATCGTGGAAATCACTCTTGGACCCCAAAACAGTGAGTAATAATCCATGAAACGGACCAGAATCGGCCAAAACTGCCAGTGTTGATGACCGACACGTAAGCGCACCCTAGGGTTCTATAACTATGGAAATCGCTTCGGGACCCCAAAACATTGAGTAATAATCCAAGAAACTGGCCAGAATCGGCCAAAACTGCGAGTTTTGATGAACGACACGTAAACGCACCCCAGGGTTCGTTAATCGTGGAAATCACTCTGGGACCCCAAAACAGTGAGTAATAGTCCATGAAACGGGCCGGAGTCGGCCAAAACTACTAGTGTTGATGACCGATGTAAGCACACCCTGGGGTTCAATAACTATGGAAATCACTCCGGGACACCAAAACAGTGAGTAATAGTCCATGGAACGGGCCAGAATCGGCCAAAACTGCCATTGTTGATGACCGATACGTAAGCGCACCCTAGGGTTCAATAACTATGGAAATCGCTTCGGGACCCCAAAACGATGAGTAATAATCCAAGAAACTGGCCAGAATCGGCCAAAACTGTCAGTGTTGATGACCGACACTTAAACACACCCCAGGATTCGTTAATCGTGGAAATCACTCCGGGACCCCAAAACAGTGGGTAATTGTCCATGAAACGGGCCAGAATCGGCCAAAACTGCCAGTGTTGATGACCGACACGTAAGCGCACCCTTGGGTTCAATAACTATGGAAATCGCTTCGGGACCCCAAAACGAAGAGTAATAGTCCATGAAACGGGCCAGAATCGGCCAAAACTGCCAGTGTTGATGACCGACACGTAAGCGCACCCTTGGGTTCAATAACTATGGAAATCGCTTCGGGACCCCAAAACGATGAGTAATAATCCAAGAAACTGGCCAGAATCGGCCAAAACTGTCAGTGTTGATGACTGACACTTAAACGCACCCCAGGATTCGTTAATCGTGGAAATCACTCTTGGACCCCAAAACAGTGAGTAATAGTCCATGAAACGGACCAGAATCGGCCAAAACTGCCAGTGTTGATGACCGACACGTAAGCGCACCCTAGGGTTCAATAATTATGGAAATCGCTTCGGGACCCCAAAACGATGAGTAATAATCCAAGAAACTGGCCGGAATCGGCCAAAACTGTCAGTGTTGATGACTGACACTGAAACGCACCCCAGGATTCGTTAATCATGGAAATCACTCTTGGACCCCCAAAAAAATGAGTAACAGTCCATGAAACGGACCAGAATCGGCCAAAACTGCCAGTGTTGATGACCGACACGTAAGCGCACCCTAGGGTTCAATAACTATGGAAATCGCTTCGGGACCCCAAAACGATGAGTAATAATCCAAGAAACTGGCCAGAATCGGCCAAAACTGTTAGTGTTGATGACTGACACTTAAACGCACCCCAGGATTCGTTAATCGTGGAAATCACTCTTGGACCCCAAAACAATGAGTAATGGTCCATGAAACGGACCAGAATCGGCCAAAACTGCCAGTGTTGATGACCAACACGTAAGCGCACCCTAGGGTTCAATAACTATGGAAATCGCTTCGGGACCCCAAAATGATGAGTAAAAATCCAAAAAACTGGCCAGAATCGGCCAAAACTGTCAGTGTTGATGACTGACACTAAAATGCACCCCAGGATTCGCTAATTGTGGAAATCACTCTTGGACACAAAAACAGTGAGTAATAGTCCATGAAACGGACCAGAATCGGCCAAAACTGCCAGTGTTGATGACCGACACGTAAGCGCACTTAGGGTTCAATAACTATGGAAATCGCTTCGGGACCCCAAAACGATGAGTAATAATTCAAGAAACTGGCCAGAATCGGCCAAAAGTGTCAGTGTTGATGACTGACACTTAAACGCACCCCAGGATTCGTTAATCATGGAAATCACTCTTGGACCCCCAAACAGTGAGTAATAGTCCATGAAACGGACCAGAATCGGCCAAAACTGCCAGTGTTGATGACCGACACGTAAGCGCACCCTAGGGTTCAATAACTATGGAAATCGCTTCGGGACCCCAAAACGTTGAGTAATAATCCAAGAGTTCGTGGAAATAACTATGAACGACACGGAAACGCACACCAGGGTTCGTGGAAATCACTCTGGGACCCCAAAACAGTGAGTAATAGTCCATGAAACGGGCCAGAATCGGCCAAAACTGCCAGTGTTGATGACCGACATGTAAGCACCCCCTGGGATTTAATAACTATGGAAATCACTCCGGGACCCCAAAACAGTGGGTAATAGTCCATTAAACAAGCTAGAATCGGCCAAAACTGCCAGTGTTGATGACCGACACGTAAGCGCACCCTACGGTTCAATAACTATGGATATCGCTTCGGGACCCCAAAACAGTAAGTAATAGTCCATGGAACGGGCCAGAATCGGCCAAAACTGCCATTGTTGATGACCGATACGTAAGCGCACCCTAGGGTTCAATAACTATGGAAATCGCTTCGGGACCCCAAAACGATGAGTAATAATCCAAGAAACTGGCCAGAATCGGCCAAAACTGTCAGTGTTGATGACCGACACTTAAACACACCCCAGGATTCATTAATCGTGGAAATCACTCCGGGACCCCAAAATAGTGGGTAATTGTCCATGAAACGGGCCAGAATCGGCCAAAACTGCCAGTGTTGATGACCGACACGTAAGCGCACCCTTGGGTTCAATAACTATGGAAATCGCTTCGTGACCCCAAAACGTTGAGTAATAATCCAAGAAACTGGCCAGAATCGGCCAAAACTACGAGTGTTGATGAACGACACGGAAACGCACACCAGGGTTCGTGGAAATCACTCTGGGACCCCAAAACAGTGAGTAATAGTCCATGAAACGGGCCAGAATCGGCCAAAACTGCCAGTGTTGATGACCGACATGTAAGCACCCCCTGGGATTTAATAACTATGGAAATCACTCCGGGACCCCAAAACAGTGGGTAATAGTCCATGAAACGGGCCAGAATCGGCCAAAACTGCCAGTGTTGATGACCGACACGTAAACGCACCCTGGGTTCAATAACTATGGAAATCACTCCGGGACCCCAAAACAGTGAGTAATAGTCCATTAAACAAGCTAGAATCGGCCAAAACTGCCAGTGTTGATGACCGACACGTAAGCGCACCCTACGGTTCAATAACTATGGATATCGCTTCGGGACCCCAAAACGATGAGTAATAATCCAAGAAACTGGCCAGAATCGGCCAAAACTGTCAGTGTTGATGACCGACACTTAAACGCACCCCAGGATTCGTTAATCGTGGAAATCACTCTCGGACCCCAAAACAGTGAGTAATAGTCCATGAAACGGGCCAGAATCGGCGAAAACTACTAGTTTTGATGACCGACACGTAAGCGTACCCTGGGGTTCAATTACTATGGAAATCGCTTCGGGACCCCAAAACGGTGAGTAATAATCCAAGAAACTGGCCAGAATCGGCCAAAAGTGTCAGTGTTGATGACTGACACTTAAACGCCCCCCAGGATTCGTTAATCGTGGAAATCACTCTTGGACCCCAAAACATTGAGTAATAGTCCATGAAACGGACCAGAATCGGCCAAAACAGCCAGTGTTGATGACCGACACGTAAGCGCACCCTAGGGTTCAATAACTATGGAAATCGCTTCGGGACCCCAAAACGATGAGTAATAATCCAAGAAACTAGCCAGAATCGGACAAAACTGTCAGTGTTAATGACTGACACTTAAACGCACCCCAGGATTCGTTAATCGTGGAAATCACTCTTGGACCCCAAAACAGTGAGTAATATTCCATGAAACGGACCAGAATCGTCCAAAACAGCTAGTGTTGATGACCGACACATAAGCGCACCCTAGGGTTCAATAACTATGGAAATCGCTTCGGGACCCCAAAACGAAGAGTAATAATCCAAGAAACTGGCCAGAATCGGCCAAAACTGTCAGTGTTGATGACTGACACTTAAACGCACCCCAGGATTCGTTAATCGTGGAAATCACTCTTGGACCCCAAAACAATGAGTAATAGTCCATGAAACGGACCAGAATCGGCCAAAACTGCCAGTGTTGATGACCAACACGTAAGCGCACCCTAGGGTTCAATAACTATGGAAATCGCTTCGGGACCCCAAAACGATGAGTAATAATCCAAAAAACTGGCCAGAATCGGCCAAAAGTGTCAGTGTTGATGACTGACACTTAAACGCCCCCCAGGATTCGTTAATCGTGGAAATCACTCTTGGACCCCAAAACATTGAGTAATAGTCCATGAAACGGACCAGAATCGGCCAAAAGAGCCAGTGTTGATGACCGACACGTAAGCGCACCCTAGGGTTCAATAACTATGGATCGGGACCCCAAAATGATGAGTAATAATCCAAGAAACTAGCCAGAATCGAACAAAACTGTTAGTGTTGATGACTGACGCTTAAACGCACCCCAGGATTCGTTAATCGTGGAAATCACTCTTGGACCCCAAAACAGTGAGTAATATTCCATGAAACGGACCAGAATCGGCCAAAACAGCCAGTGTTGATGACCGGCACGTAAGCGCACCCTAGGGTTCAATAACTATGGAAATCGCTTCGGGACCCCAAAACGATGAGTAATAATCCAAGAAACTAGCCAGAATCGGACAAAACTATCAGTGTTGATGACTGACACTTAAACGCACCCCAGGATTCGTTAATCGTGGAAATCACTCTTGGACCCCAAAACAGTGAGTAATATTCCATGAAACGGACCAGAATCGGCCAAAACAGCCAGTGTTGATGACCGACACGTAAGCGCACCCTAGGGTTCAATAACTATGGAAATCACTTCGGGACCCCAAAACGATGAGTAATAATCCAAGAAACTGGCCAGAATCGGCCAAAACTATCAGTGTTGATGACTGACACTTAAACGCACCCCCGGATTCGTTAATCGTGGAAATCACTCTTGGACCCCAAAACAAAGAGTAATAGTCCATGAAACGGACCAGAATCGGCCAAAACTGCCAGTGTTGATGACCAACACGTAAGCACACCCTAGGGTTCAATAACTATGGAAATCGCTTCGGGACCCCAAAACGATGAGTAATAATCCAAAAACCTGGCCAGAATCGACCAAAACTGTCAGTGTTGATGACTAACACTTAAACGCACCCCAGGATTCGTTAATCGTGGAAATCACTCTTGGACCCCAAAACAGTGAGTAATAGTCCATGAAACGGACCAGAATTGGCCAAAACTGCCAGTGTTGATGACCGACACGTAAGCGCACTTAGGGTTCAACAACTATGGAAATCGCTTCAGGACCCCAAAACGATGAGTAATAATCCAAGAAAATGGCCAAAATCGGCCAAAAGTGTCAGTGTTGATGACTGACACTTAAACGCACCCCAGGATTCGTTAATCGTGGAAATCACTCTTGGACCCCAAAACAGTGAGTAATAGTCCATGGAACGGACCAGAATCGGCCAAAACTGCCAGTGTTGATGACCGACACGTAAGCGCACCCTAGGGTTCAATAACTATGGAAATCGCTTCGGGACCCCAAAACGATGAGTAATAATCCAAGAAAATGGCCAGAATCGGCCAAAACTACTAGTTTTGATGACCGACACGTAAGCGTACCCTGGGGTTTAATTACTATGGAAATCGCTTCGGGACCCCAAAACGGTGAATAAAAATCCAAGAAACTGGCTAGAATCGGCCAAAACTGCGAGATTTGATGACCGACACTTAAACGCACCCCAAGGTTTGTTAATCGTGGAAATCACTCTTGGACCCCAAAACAGTGAGTAATAGTCCATGAAACGGACCAGAATCGGCCAAAACTGCCAATGTTGATGACCGACACGTAAGCGCATCCTAGGGTTCAATAACTATGGAAATCGCTTCGGGACCCCAAAACGATGAGTAATAATCCAAGAAACTAGCCAGAATCAGACAAAACTGTCAGTGCTAATGACTGACACTTAAACGCACCCCAGGATTCGTTAATCGTGGAAATCACTCTTGGACCCCAAAACAGTGAGTAATATTCCATGAAACGGACCAGAATCGGCCAAAACAGCCAGTGTTGATGACCGACACATAAGCGCACCCTAGGGTTCAATAACTATGGAAATCGCTTCGGGACCCCAAAACGAAGAGTAATAATCCAAGAAACTGGCCAGAATCGGCCAAAACTGTCAGTGTTGATGACTGACACTTAAACGCACCCCAGGATTTGTTAATCGTGGAAATCACTCTTGGAACCCAAAACAATGAGTAATAGTCCATGAAACGGACCAGAATCGGCCAAAACTGCCAGTGTTGATGACCAACACGTAAGCGCACCCTAGGGTTCAATAACTACGGAAATCGCTTCGGGACCCCAAAACGATGAGTAATAATCCAAAAAACTGGCCAGAATCGGCCAAAAGTGTCAGTGTTGATGACTGACACTTAAACGCACCCCAGGATTCGTTAATCGTGGAAATCACTCTTGGACCCCAAAACAGTGAGTAATAGTCCATGAAACGGACCAGAATCGGCCAAAACAGCCAGTGTTGATGACCGACACGTAAGCGCACCCTAGGGTTCAATAACTATGGATCGGGACCCCAAAATGATGAGTAATAATCCAAGAAACTAGCCAGAATCGAACAAAACTGTTAGTGTTGATGACTGACGCTTAAACGCACCCCAGGATTCGTTAATCGTGGAAATCACTCTTGGACCCCAAAACAGTGAGTAATATTCCATGAAACGGACCAGAATCGGCCAAAACAGCCAGTGTTGATGACCGACACCTAAGCGCACCCTAGGGTTCAATAACTATGGAAATCGCTTCGGGACCCCAAAACGATGAGTAATAATCCAAGAAACTAGCCAGAATCGGACAAAACTGTCAGTGTTGATGACTGACACTTAAACGCACCCCAGGATTCGTTAATCATGGAAATCACTCTTGGACCCCAAAACAGTGAGTAATATTCCATGAAACGGACCAGAATCGGCCAAAACAGCCAGCGTTGATGACCGACACGTAAGCGCACCCTAGGGTTCAATAACTATGGAAATCGCTTCGGGACCCCAAAACGATGAGTAATAATCCAAGAAACTGGCCAGAATCGGCCAAAACTATCAGTGTTGATGACTGACACTTAAACGCACCCCAGGATTCGTTAATCGTGGAAATCACTCTTGGACCACAAAACAATGAGTAATAGTCCATGAAACGGACCAGAATCGGCCAAAACTGCCAGTGTTGATGACCAACACGTAAGCACACCCTAGGGTTCAATAACTATGGAAATCGCTTCGGGACCCCAAAACGATGAGTAATAATCCAAAAAACTGGCCAGAATCGACCAAAACTGTCAGTGTTGATGACTAACACTTAAACGCACCCCAGGATTCGTTAATCGTGGAAATCACTCTTGGACCCCAAAACAGTGAGTAATAGTCCATGAAACGGACCAGAATTGGCCAAAACTGCCAGTGTTGATGACCGACACGTAAGCGCACTTAGGGTTCAATAACTATGGAAATGCTTCAGGACCACAAAACGATGAGTAATAATCCAAGAAAATGCCCAAAATCGGCCAAAAGTGTCAGTGTTGATGACTGACACTTAAACGCACCCCAGGATTCGTTAATCGTGGAAATCACTCTTGGACCCCAAAACAGTGAGTAATAGTCCATGGAACGGACCAGAATCGGCCAAAGCTGCCAGTGTTGATGACCGACACGTAAGCGCACCCTAGGGTTCAATAACTATGGAAATCGCTTCGGGACCCCAAAACGATGAGTAATAATCCAAGAAAATGGCCAGAATCGGCCAAAACTACTAGTTTTGATGACCGACACGTAAGCGTACCCTGGGGTTTAATTACTATGGAAATCGCTTCGGGACCCCAAAACGGTGAATAAAAATCCAAGAAACTGGCTAGAATCGGCCAAAACTGCGAGATTTGATGACCGACACTTAAACGCACCCCAAGGTTTGTTAATCGTGGAAATCACTCTTGGACCCCAAAACAGTGAGTAATAGTCCATGAAACGGACCAGAATCGGCCAAAACTGCCAATGTTGATGACCGACACGTAAGCGCATCCTAGGGTTCAATAACTATGGAAATCGCTTCGGGACCCCAAAACGATGAGTAATAATCCAAGAAACTAGCCAGAATCAGACAAAACTGTCAGTGCTAATGACTGACACTTAAACGCACCCCAGGATTCGTTAATCGTGGAAATCACTCTTGGACCCCAAAACAGTGAGTAATATTCCATGAAACGGACCAGAATCGGCCAAAACAGCCAGTGTTGATGACCGACACATAAGCGCACCCTAGGGTTCAATAACTATGGAAATCGCTTCGGGACCCCAAAACGAAGAGTAATAATCCAAGAAACTGGCCAGAATCGGCCAAAACTGTCAGTGTTGATGACTGACACTTAAACGCACCCCAGGATTTGTTAATCGTGGAAATCACTCTTGGAACCCAAAACAATGAGTAATAGTCCATGAAACGGACCAGAATCGGCCAAAACTGCCAGTGTTGATGACCAACACGTAAGCGCACCCTAGGGTTCAATAACTACGGAAATCGCTTCGGGACCCCAAAACGATGAGTAATAATCCAAAAAACTGGCCAGAATCGGCCAAAAGTGTCAGTGTTGATGACTGACACTTAAACGCACCCCAGGATTCGTTAATCGTGGAAATCACTCTTGGACCCCAAAACAGTGAGTAATAGTCCATGAAACGGACCAGAATCGGCCAAAACAGCCAGTGTTGATGACCGACACGTAAGCGCACCCTAGGGTTCAATAACTATGGATCGGGACCCCAAAATGATGAGTAATAATCCAAGAAACTAGCCAGAATCGAACAAAACTGTTAGTGTTGATGACTGACGCTTAAACGCACCCCAGGATTCGTTAATCGTGGAAATCACTCTTGGACCCCAAAACAGTGAGTAATATTCCATGAAACGGACCAGAATCGGCCAAAACAGCCAGTGTTGATGACCGACACCTAAGCGCACCCTAGGGTTCAATAACTATGGAAATCGCTTCGGGACCCCAAAACGATGAGTAATAATCCAAGAAACTAGCCAGAATCGGACAAAACTGTCAGTGTTGATGACTGACACTTAAACGCACCCCAGGATTCGTTAATCATGGAAATCACTCTTGGACCCCAAAACAGTGAGTAATATTCCATGAAACGGACCAGAATCGGCCAAAACAGCCAGCGTTGATGACCGACACGTAAGCGCACCCTAGGGTTCAATAACTATGGAAATCGCTTCGGGACCCCAAAACGATGAGTAATAATCCAAGAAACTGGCCAGAATCGGCCAAAACTATCAGTGTTGATGACTGACACTTAAACGCACCCCAGGATTCGTTAATCGTGGAAATCACTCTTGGACCACAAAACAATGAGTAATAGTCCATGAAACGGACCAGAATCGGCCAAAACTGCCAGTGTTGATGACCAACACGTAAGCACACCCTAGGGTTCAATAACTATGGAAATCGCTTCGGGACCCCAAAACGATGAGTAATAATCCAAAAAACTGGCCAGAATCGACCAAAACTGTCAGTGTTGATGACTAACACTTAAACGCACCCCAGGATTCGTTAATCGTGGAAATCACTCTTGGACCCCAAAACAGTGAGTAATAGTCCATGAAACGGACCAGAATTGGCCAAAACTGCCAGTGTTGATGACCGACACGTAAGCGCACTTAGGGTTCAATAACTATGGAAATGCTTCAGGACCACAAAACGATGAGTAATAATCCAAGAAAATGCCCAAAATCGGCCAAAAGTGTCAGTGTTGATGACTGACACTTAAACGCACCCCAGGATTCGTTAATCGTGGAAATCACTCTTGGACCCCAAAACAGTGAGTAATAGTCCATGGAACGGACCAGAATCGGCCAAAGCTGCCAGTGTTGATGACCGACACGTAAGCGCACCCTAGGGTTCAATAACTATGGAAATCGCTTCGGGACCCCAAAACGATGAGTAATAATCCAAGAAAATGGCCAGAATCGGCCAAAACTACTAGTTTTGATGACCGACACGTAAGCGTACCCTGGGGTTTAATTACTATGGAAATCGCTTCGGGACCCCAAAACGGTGAATAAAAATCCAAGAAACTGGCTAGAATCGGCCAAAACTGCGAGATTTGATGACCGACACTTAAACGCACCCCAAGGTTTGTTAATCGTGGAAATCACTCTTGGACCCCAAAACAGTGAGTAATAGTCCATGAAACGGACCAGAATCGGCCAAAACTGCCAATGTTGATGACCGACACGTAAGCGCATCCTAGGGTTCAATAACTATGGAAATCGCTTCGGGACCCCAAAACGATGAGTAATAATCCAAGAAACTAGCCAGAATCAGACAAAACTGTCAGTGTTAATGACTGACACTTAAACGCACCCCAGGATTCGTCAATCGTGGAAATCACTCTTGGACCCCAAAACAGTGAGTAATATTCCATGAAACGGACCAGAATCGGCCAAAACAACCAGTGTTGATGACCGACACATAAGCGCACCCTAGGGTTCAATAACTATGGAAATCGCTTCGGGACCCCAAAACGAAGAGTAATAATCCAAGAAACTGGCCAGAATCGGCCAAAACTGTCAGTGTTGATGACTGACACTTAAACGCACCCCAGGATTCGTTAATCGTGGAAATCACTCTTGGACCCCAAAACAATGAGTAATAGTCCATGAAACGGACCAGAATCGGCCAAAACTGCCAGTGTTGATGACCAACACGTAAGCGCACCCTAGGGTTCAATAACTACGGAAATCGCTTCGGGACCCCAAAACGATGAGTAATAATCCAAAAAACTGGCCAGAATCGGCCAAAAGTGTCAGTGTTGATGACTGACACTTAAACGCACCCCAGGATTCGTTAATCGTGGAAATCACTCTTGGACCCCAAAACAGTGAGTAATAGTCCATGAAACGGACCAGAATCGGCCAAAACAGCCAGTGTTGATGACCGACACGTAAGCGCACCCTAGGGTTCAATAACTATGGATCGGGACCCCAAAATGATGAGTAATAATCCAAGAAACTAGCCAGAATCGAACAAAACTGTTAGTGTTGATGACTGACGCTTAAACGCACCCTAGGATTCGTTAATCATGGAAATCACTCTTGGACCCCAAAACAGTGAGTAATATTCCATGAAACGGACCAGAATCGGCCAAAACAGCCAGTGTTGATGACCGACACGTAAGCGCACCCTAGGGTTCAATAACTATGGAAATCGCTTCGGGACCCCAAAACGATGAGTAATAATCCAAGAAACTAGCCAGAATCGGACAAAACTGTCAGTGTTGATGACTGACACTTAAACGCACCCCAGGATTCGTTAATCGTGGAAATCACTCTTGGACCCCAAAACAGTGAGTAATATTCCATGAAACGGAACAGAATCGGCCAAAACAGCCAGTGTTGATGACCGACACGTAAGCGCACCCTAGGGTTCAATAACTATGGAAATCGCTTAGGGACCCCAAAACGATGAGTAATAATCCAAGAAACTGGCCAGAATCGGCCAAAACTATCAGTGTTGATGACTGACACTTAAACGCACCCCAGGATTCGTTAATCGTGGAAATCACTCTTGGACCCCAAAACAATGAGTAATAGTCCATGAAACGGACCAGAATCGGCCAAAACTGCCAGTGTTGATGACCAACACGTAAGCGCACCCTAGGGTTCAATAACTATGGAAATCGCTTCGGAACCCCAAAACGATGAGTAATAATCCAAAAAACTGGCCAGAATCGGCCAAAACTGTCAGTGTTGATGACTAACACTTAAACGCACCCCAGGATTCGTTAATCGTGGAAATCACTCTTGGACCCCAAAACAGTGAGTAATAGTCCATGAAACGGACCAGAATTGGCCAAAACTGCCAGTGTTGATGACCGACACGTAAGCGCACTTAGGGTTCAATAACTATGGAAATCGCTTCAGGACCCCAAAACGATGAGTAATAATCCAAGAAAATGGCCAAAATCGGCCAAAAGTGTCAGTGTTGATGACTGACACTTAAACGCACCACGGGATTCGTTAATCGTGGAAATCACTCTTGGACCCCAAAACAGTGAGTAATAGTCCATGGAACGGACCAGAATCGGCCAAAACTGCCAGTGTTGATGACCGACACGTAAGCGCACCCTAGGGTTCAATAACTATGGAAATCGCTTCGGGACCCCAAAACGATGAGTAATAATCCAAGAAAATGGCCAGAATCGGCCAAAACTACTAGTTTTGATGACCGACACGTAAGCGTACCCTGGGGTTTAATTACTATGGAAATCGCTTCGGGACCCCAAAACAGTGAGTGAAAATCCAAGAAACTGGCTAGAATCGGCCAAAACTGCGAGATTTGATGACCGACACTTAAACGCACCCCAAGGTTTGTTAATCGTGGAAATCACTCTTGGACCCCAAAACAGTGAGTAATAGTCCATGAAACGGACCAGAATCGGCCAAAACTGCCAGTGTTGATGACCGACACGTAAGCGCACCCTAGGGTTCTATAACTATGGAAATCGCTTCGGGACCCCAAAAAGTTGAGTAATAATCCAAGAAACTGGCCAGAATCGGCCAAAACTGCGAGTGTTGATGAACATAACGTAAACGCACCCAGGGTTCGTTTATCATGGAAATAACTCTGGGACCCCAAAACAGTGAGTAATAGTCCATGAAACGGGCCAGAATCGGCCAAAACTGCCAGTGTTGATAACCGACACGTAAGCGCATCCTAGGGTTCAATAACTATGGAAATCGCTTCGGGACCCCAAAACATTGAGTAGTAATCCAAGAAACTGGCCAGAATCGGCCAAAACAGCGAGTGTTGATGAACGACACGGAAACGCACCCCAAGGTTCGTGGAAATCACTCTGGGACCCCAAAACAGTGAGTAATAGTCCATGAAACGGGCCAAAATCAGCCAAAACTGCCAGTGTTGATGACCGACATGTAAGCACCCCCTGGGATTCAATAACTATAGAAATCACTCCGGGACCCCAAAACAGTGGGTAATAGTCCATGAAACGGGCCAGAATCGGCCAAAACTGCCAGTGTTGATGACCGACACGTAAACGCACCCTGGGGTTCAATAACTATGGAAATCACTCCTGGACCCCAAAAGAGTGAGTAATAGTCCATTAAACAAGCTAGAATCGGCCAAATCTGCCAGTGTTGATGACCGACACGTAAGCGCACCCTAGGGTTCAATAACTATGGATATCGCTTCGGGACCCCAAAACGATGAGTAATAATCCAAGAAACTGGCCAGAATCGGCCAAAACTGTCAGTGTTGATGACTGACACTTAAACGAACCCCAGGATTCGTTAATTGTGGAAATCACTCTTGGACCCCAAAACAGTGAGTAATAATCCATGAAACGGACCAGAATCGGCCAAAACTGCCAGTGTTGATGACCGACACGTAAGCGCACCCTAGGGTTCAATAACTATGGATCGGGACCCCAAAACGATGAGTAATAATCCAAGTAACTAGCCAGAATCGAACAAAATTGTTAGTGTTGATGACTGACACTTAAGCGCACCCCAAGATTCGTTAATCATGGAAATCACTCTTGGACCCCAAAACAGTGAGTAATATTCCATGAAACGGACCAGAATCGGCCAAATCTGCCAGTGTTGATGACCGACACGTAAGCGCACCCTAGGGTTCAATAACTATGGATATCGCTTCCGGACCCCAAAACGATGAGTAATAATCCAAGAAACTGGCCAGAATCGGCCAAAACTGTCAGTGTTGATGACTGACACTTAAACGCACCCCAGGATTCGTTAATCGCGGAAATCACTCTTGGACCCCAAAACAGTGAGTAATAATCCATGAAACGGACCAGAATCGGCCAAAACTGCCAGTGTTGATGACCGAGACGTAAGCGCACCCTAGGGTTCAATAACTATGGATCGGGACCCCAAAACGATGAGTAACAATCCAAGAAACTAGCCAGAATCGAACAAAACTGTTATTGTTAATGACTGACACTTAAACGCAATCCAGGATTCGTTAATCGCGGAAATCACTCTTGGACCCCAAAACAGTGAGTAATATTCCATGAAACGGACCAGAATCGGCCAAAACCGCCAGTGTTGATGACCGACACGTAAGCGCACCCTAGGGTTCAATAACTATGGATATCGCTTCGGGACCCCAAAATGATGAGTAATAATCCAAGAAAATGGCCAGAATCGGCCAAAACTGTCAGTGTTAATGACTGACACTTAAACGCACCCCAGGATTCGTTAATCGTGGAAATCACTCTTGGACCCCAAAACAATGAGTAATAGTCCATGGAATGGACCAGAATCGGCCAAAACTGCCAGTGTTGATGACCGACACGTAAGCGCACACTAGGGTTCAATAACTATGGAAATCGCTTCGGGACCCCAAAACGATGAGTAATAATCCAAGAAAATGGCCAGAATCGGCCAAAACTACTAGTTTTGATGACTGACATGTAAACGCACCCTGGGGTTCAATAACTATGGAAATCACTCCTGGACCCCAAAAGAGTGAGTAATAGTCCATTAAACAAGCTAGAATCGGCCAAATCTGCCAGTGTTGATGACCGACACGTAAGCGCACCCTAGGGTTCAATAACTATGGATATCGCTTCGGGACCCCAAAACGATGAGTAATAATCCAAGAAACTGGCCAGAATCGGCCAAAACTGTCAGTGTTAATGACTGACACTTAAACGCACCCCAGGATTCGTTAATCGTGGAAATCACTCTTGGACCCCAAAACAATGAGTAATAGTCCATGGAATGGACCAGAATCGGCCAAAACTGCCAGTGTTGATGACCGACACGTAAGCGCACACTAGGGTTCAATAACTATGGAAATCGCTTCGGGACCCCAAAACGATGAGTAATAATCCAAGAAAATGGCCAGAATCGGCCAAAACTACTAGTTTTGATGACTGACATGTAAACGCACCCTGGGGTTCAATAACTATGGAAATCACTCCTGGACCCCAAAAGAGTGAGTAATAGTCCATTAAACAAGCTAGAATCGGCCAAATCTGCCAGTGTTGATGACCGACACGTAAGCGCACCCTAGGGTTCAATAACTATGGATATCGCTTCGGGACCCCAAAACGATGAGTAATAATCCAAGAAACTGGCCAGAATCGGCCAAAACTGTCAGTGTTGATGACTGACACTTAAACGCACCCCAGGATTCGTTAATCGTGGAAATCACTCTTGGACCCCAAAACAGTGAGCAATAATCCATGAAACGGACCAGAATCGGCCAAAACTGCCAGTGTTGATGACCGACACGTAAGCGCACCCTAGGGTTCAATAACTATGGATCGGGACCCCAAAACGATGAGTAATAATCCAAGAAACTAGCCAGAATCAAACAAAACTGTTAGTGTTGATGACTGACACTTAAGCGCACCCCAAGATTCGTTAATCATGGAAATCACTCTTGGACCCCAAAATAGTGAGTAATATTCCATGAAACGGACCAGAATCGGCCAAATCTGCCAGTGTTGATGACCGACACGTAAGCGCACCCTAGGGTTCAATAACTATGGATATCGCTTCGGGACCCCAAAACGATGAGTAATAATCCAAGAAACTAGCCAGAATCGGCCAAAACTGTCAGTGTTGATGACTGACACTTAAACGCACCCCAGGATTCGTTAATCGCGGAAATCACTCTTGGACCCCAAAACAGTGAGTAATAATCCATGAAACGGACCAGAATCGGCCAAAACTGCCAGTGTTGATGACCGAGACGTAAGCGCACCCTAGGGTTCAATAACTATGGATCGGGACCCCAAAACGATGAGTAACAATCCAAGAAACTAGCCAGAATCGAACAAAACTGTTATTGTTAATGACTGACACTTAAACGCACCCCAGGATTCGTTAATCGCGGAAATCACTCTTGGACCCCAAAACAGTGAGTAATATTCCATGAAACGGACCAGAATCGGCCAAAACAGCCAGTGTTGATGACCGACACGTAAGCGCACCCTAGGGTTCAATAACTATGGATATCGCTTTGGGACCCCAAAATGATGAGTAATAATCCAAGAAAATGGCCAGAATCGGCCAAAACTGTCAGTGTTAATGACTGACACTTAAACGCACCCCAGGATTCGTTAATCGTGGAAATCACTCTTGGACCCCAAAACAGTGAGTAATAGTCCATGGAATGGACCAGAATCGGCCAAAACTGCCAGTGTTGATGACCGACACGTAAGCGCACACTAGGGTTCAATAACTATGGAAATCGCTTCGGGACCCCAAAACGATGAGTAATAATCCAAGAAAATGGCCAGAATCGGCCAAAACTACTAGTTTTGATGACTGACATGTAAACGCACCCTGGGGTTCAATAACTATGGAAATCACTCCGGGACCCCAAAACAGTGAGTAATAGTCCATTAAACAAGCTAGAATCGGCCAAATCTGCCAGTGTTGATGACCGACACGTAAGCGCACCCTAGGGTTCAATAACTATGGATATCGCTTCGGGACCCCAAAACGATGAGTAATAATCCAAGAAACTGGCCAGAATCGGCCAAAACTGTCAGTGTTGATGACTGACACTTAAACGCACCCCAGGATTCGTTAATCGTGGAAATCACTCTTGGACCCCAAAACAGTGAGTAATAATCCATGAAACGGACCAGAATCGGCCAAAACTGCCAGTGTTGATGACCGACACGTAAGCGCACCCTAGGGTTCAATAACTATGGATCGGGACCCCAAAACGATGAGTAATAATCCAAGAAACTAGCCAGAATCAAACAAAACTGTTAGTGTTGATGACTGACACTTAAACGCACCCCAGGATTCGTTAATCATGGAAATCACTCTTGGACCCCAAAACAGTGAGTAATATTCCATGAAACGGACCAGAATCGGCCAAAACAGCCAGTGTTGATGACCGACACGTAAGTGCACCCTAGGGTTCAATAACTATGGATATCGCTTCGGGACCCCAAAACGATGAGTAATAATCCAAGAAACTGGCCAGAATCGGCCAAAACTATCGGTGTTGATGACTGACACTTAAACGCACCCCAGGATTCGTTTATCGTGGAAATCACTCTTGGACCCCAAAACAATGAGTAATATTCCATGAAACGGACCAGAATCGGCCAAAACTGCCAGTGTTGATGACCAACACGTAAGCGCACCCTAGGGTTCAATAACTATGGAAATCGCTTCGGGACCCCAAAACTATGAGTAATAATCCAAGAAACTAGCCAGAATCGGCCAAAACTATCAGTGTTGATGACTGACACTTAAACGCACCCCAGGATTCGTTAATCGTGGAAATCACTCTTGGACCCCAAAACAGTGAGTAATAGTCCATGGAACGGATCAGAATCGGCCAAACTGCCAGTGTTGATGACCGACACATAAGGGCACCCTAGGGTTCAATAACTATGGAAATCGCTTCGGGACCCCAAAACGATGAGTAATAATCCAAGAAACTGGCCAGAATCGGCCAAAACTACTAGTTTTGATGACCGACACGTAAGCGTACCCTGGGGTTTAATTACTATGGAAATCGCTTCGGGACCCCAAAACGGTGAGTAAAAATCCAAGAAACTGGCTAGAATCGGCCAAAACTGCGAGATTTGATGACCGACTCTTAAACGCACCCCAGGGTTTGTTAATCGTGGAAATCACTCTTGGACCCCAAAACAGTGAGTAATAGTCCATGAAACGGCCTAGAATCGGCCAAAACTGCCAGTGTTGATGACCGACACGTAAGCGCACCCTAGGGTTCAATAACGATGGAAATCGCTTCGGGACCCCAAAACATTGAGTAATAATCCAAGAAACTGGCCAGAATCAGCCAAAACTGCGAGTGTTGATGAACGACACGGAAACGCACCCCAGGGTTCGTGGAAATCACTCTGGGACCCAAAAACAGTGAGTAATAGTCCATGAAACGGGCCAGAATCGGCCAAAACTGCTAGTGTTGATGACCGACATGTAAGCACCCCCTGGGATTCAATAACTATAGAAATCACTCCGGGACCCCAAAACAGTGGGTAATAGTCCATGAAACGGGCCAGAATCGGCCAAAACTGCCAGTGTTGATGACCGACACGTAAACGCACCCTGGGGTTCAATAACTATGGACATCACTCCGGGACCCCAAAACAGAGAGTAATAGTCCATTAAACAAGCTAGAATCGGCCAAAACTGCCAGTGTTGATGACCGACACGTAAGCGCACCCTAGGGTTCAATAACTATGGAAATCGCTTCGGGACCCCAAAACGATGAGTAATAATCCAAGAAACTGGCCAGAATCGGCCAAAACTATCAGTGTTGATGACTGACACTTAAACGCACCCCAGGATTCGTTAATCGTGGAAATCACTCTTGGACCACAAAACAATGAGTAATAGTCCATGAAACGGACCAGAATCGGCCAAAACTGCCAGTGTTGATGACCAACACGTAAGCACACCCTAGGGTTCAATAACTATGGAAATCGCTTCGGGACCCCAAAACGATGAGTAATAATCCAAAAAACTGGCCAGAATCGACCAAAACTGTCAGTGTTGATGACTAACACTTAAACGCACCCCAAGATTCGTTAATCGTGGAAATCACTCTTGGACCCCAAAACAGTGAGTAATAGTCCATGAAACGGACCAGAATTGGCCAAAACTGCCAGTGTTGATGACCGACACGTAAGCGCACTTAGGGTTCAATAACTATGGAAATGCTTCAGGACCACAAAACGATGAGTAATAATCCAAGAAAATGCCCAAAATCGGCCAAAAGTGTCAGTGTTGATGACTGACACTTAAACGCACCCCAGGATTCGTTAATCGTGGAAATCACTCTTGGACCCCAAAACAGTGAGTAATAGTCCATGGAACGGACCAGAATCGGCCAAAACTGCCAGTGTTGATGACCGACACGTAAGCGCACCCTAGGGTTCAATAACTATGGAAATCGCTTCGGGACCCCAAAACGATGAGTAATAATCCAAGAAAATGGCCAGAATCGGCCAAAACTACTAGTTTTGATGACCGACACGTAAGCGTACCCTGGGGTTTAATTACTATGGAAATCGCTTCGGGACCCCAAAACGGTGAATAAAAATCCAAGAAACTGGCTAGAATCGGCCAAAACTGCGAGATTTGATGACCGACACTTAAACGCACCCCAAGGTTTGTTAATCGTGGAAATCACTCTTGGACCCCAAAACAGTGAGTAATAGTCCATGAAACGGACCAGAATCGGCCAAAACTGCCAATGTTGATGACCGACACGTAAGCGCATCCTAGGGTTCAATAACTATGGAAATCGCTTCGGGACCCCAAAACGATGAGTAATAATCCAAGAAACTAGCCAGAATCAGACAAAACTGTCAGTGTTAATGACTGACACTTAAACGCACCCCAGGATTCGTCAATCGTGGAAATCACTCTTGGACCCCAAAACAGTGAGTAATATTCCATGAAACGGACCAGAATCGGCCAAAACAGCCAGTGTTGATGACCGACACATAAGCGCACCCTAGGGTTCAATAACTATGGAAATCGCTTCGGGACCCCAAAACGAAGAGTAATAATCCAAGAAACTGGCCAGAATCGGCCAAAACTGTCAGTGTTGATGACTGACACTTAAACGCACCCCAGGATTCGTTAATCGTGGAAATCACTCTTGGACCCCAAAACAATGAGTAATAGTCCATGAAACGGACCAGAATCGGCCAAAACTGCCAGTGTTGATGACCAACACGTAAGCGCACCCTAGGGTTCAATAACTACGGAAATCGCTTCGGGACCCCAAAACGATGAATAATAATCCAAAAAACTGGCCAGAATCGGCCAAAAGTGTCAGTGTTGATGACTGACACTTAAACGCACCCCAGGATTCGTTAATCGTGGAAATCACTCTTGGACCCCAAAACAGTGAGTAATAGTCCATGAAACGGACCAGAATCGGCCAAAACAGCCAGTGTTGATGACCGACACGTAAGCGCACCCTAGGGTTCAATAACTATGGATCGGGACCCCAAAATGATGAGTAATAATCCAAGAAACTAGCCAGAATCGAACAAAACTGTTAGTGTTGATGACTGACGCTTAAACGCACCCCAGGATTCGTTAATCATGGAAATCACTCTTGGACCCCAAAACAGTGAGTAATATTCCATGAAACGGACCAGAATCGGCCAAAACAGCCAGTGTTGATGACCGACACGTAAGCGCACCCTAGGGTTCAATAACTATGGAAATCGCTTCGGGACCCCAAAACGATGAGTAATAATCCAAGAAACTAGCCAGAATCGGACAAAACTGTCAGTGTTGATGACTGACACTTAAACGCACCCCAGGATTCGTTAATCGTGGAAATCACTCTTGGACCCCAAAACAGTGAGTAATATTCCATGAAACGGAACAGAATCGGCCAAAACAGCCAGTGTTGATGACCGACACGTAAGCGCACCCTAGGGTTCAATAACTATGGAAATCGCTTCGGGACCCCAAAACGATGAGTAATAATCCAAGAAACTGGCCAGAATCGGCCAAAACTATCAGTGTTGATGACTGACACTTAAACGCACCCCAGGATTCGTTAATCGTGGAAATCACTCTTGGACCCCAAAACAATGAGTAATAGTCCATGAAACGGACCAGAATCGGCCAAAACTGCCAGTGTTGATGACCAACACGTAAGCGCACCCTAGGGTTCAATAACTATGGAAATCGCTTCGGAACCCCAAAACGATGAGTAATAATCCAAAAAACTGGCCAGAATCGGCCAAAACTGTCAGTGTTGATGACTAACACTTAAACGCACCCCAGGATTCGTTAATCGTGGAAATCACTCTTGGACCCCAAAACAGTGAGTAATAGTCCATGAAACGGACCAGAATTGGCCAAAACTGCCAGTGTTGATGACCAACACGTAAGCGCACTTAGGGTTCAATAACTATGGAAATCGCTTCAGGACCCCAAAACGATGAGTAATAATCCAAGAAAATGGCCAAAATCGGCCAAAAGTGTCAGTGTTGATGACTGACACTTAAACGCACCACGGGATTCGTTAATCGTGGAAATCACTCTTGGACCCCAAAACAGTGAGTAATAGTCCATGGAACGGACCAGAATCGGCCAAAACTGCCAGTGTTGATGACCGACACGTAAGCGCACCCTAGGGTTCAATAACTATGGAAATCGCTTCGGGACCCCAAAACGATGAGTAATAATCCAAGAAAATGGCCAGAATCGGCCAAAACTACTAGTTTTGATGACCGACACGTAAGCGTACCCTGGGGTTTAATTACTATGGAAATCGCTTCGGGACCCCAAAACAGTGAGTGAAAATCCAAGAAACTGGCTAGAATCGGCCAAAACTGCGAGATTTGATGACCGACACTTAAACGCACCCCAAGGTTTGTTAATCGTGGAAATCACTCTTGGACCCCAAAACAGTGAGTAATAGTCCATGAAACGGACCAGAATCGGCCAAAACTGCCAGTGTTGATGACCGACACGTAAGCGCACCCTAGGGTTCTATAACTATGGAAATCGCTTCGGGACCCCAAAAAGTTGAGTAATAATCCAAGAAACTGGCCAGAATCGGCCAAAACTGCGAGTATTGATGAACATAACGTAAACGCACCCAGGGTTCGTTTATCATGGAAATCACTCTGGGACCCCAAAACAGTGAGTAATAGTCCATGAAACGGGCCAGAATCGGCCAAAACTGCCAGTGTTGATAACCGACACGTAAGCGCATCCTAGGGTTCAATAACTATGGAAATCGCTTCGGGACCCCAAAACATTGAGTAGTAATCCAAGAAACTGGCCAGAATCGGCCAAAACAGCGAGTGTTGATGAACGACACGGAAACGCACCCCAAGGTTCGTGGAAATCACTCTGGGACCCCAAAACAGTGAGTAATAGTCCATGAAACGGGCCAAAATCAGCCAAAACTGCCAGTGTTGATGACCGACATGTAAGCACCCCCTGGGATTCAATAACTATAGAAATCACTCCGGGACCCCAAAACAGTGGGTAATAGTCCATGAAACGGGCCAGAATCGGCCAAAACTGCCAGTGTTGATGACCGACACGTAAACGCACCCTGGGGTTCAATAACTATGGAAATCACTCCTGGACCCCAAAAGAGTGAGTAATAGTCCATTAAACAAGCTAGAATCGGCCAAATCTGCCAGTGTTGATGACCGACACGTAAGCGCACCCTAGGGTTCAATAACTATGGATATCGCTTCGGGACCCCAAAACGATGAGTAATAATCCAAGAAACTGGCCAGAATCGGCCAAAACTGTCAGTGTTGATGACTGACACTTAAACGAACCCCAGGATTCGTTAATTGTGGAAATCACTCTTGGACCCCAAAACAGTGAGTAATAATCCATGAAACGGACCAGAATCGGCCAAAACTGCCAGTGTTGATGACCGACACGTAAGCGCACCCTAGGGTTCAATAACTATGGATCGGGACCCCAAAACGATGAGTAATAATCCAAGTAACTAGCCAGAATCGAACAAAATTGTTAGTGTTGATGACTGACACTTAAGCGCACCCCAAGATTCGTTAATCATGGAAATCACTCTTGGACCCCAAAACAGTGAGTAATATTCCATGAAACGGACCAGAATCGGCCAAATCTGCCAGTGTTGATGACCGACACGTAAGCGCACCCTAGGGTTCAATAACTATGGATATCGCTTCCGGACCCCAAAACGATGAGTAATAATCCAAGAAACTGGCCAGAATCGGCCAAAACTGTCAGTGTTGATGACTGACACTTAAACGCACCCCAGGATTCGTTAATCGCGGAAATCACTCTTGGACCCCAAAACAGTGAGTAATAATCCATGAAACGGACCAGAATCGGCCAAAACTGCCAGTTATGATGACCGAGACGTAAGCGCACCCTAGGGTTCAATAACTATGGATCGGGACCCCAAAACGATGAGTAACAATCCAAGAAACTAGCCAGAATCGAACAAAACTGTTATTGTTAATGACTGACACTTAAACGCAATCCAGGATTCGTTAATCGCGGAAATCACTCTTGGACCCCAAAACAGTGAGTAATATTCCATGAAACGGACCAGAATCGGCCAAAACCGCCAGTGTTGATGACCGACACGTAAGCGCACCCTAGGGTTCAATAACTATGGATATCGCTTCGGGACCCCAAAATGATGAGTAATAATCCAAGAAAATGGCCAGAATCGGCCAAAACTGTCAGTGTTAATGACTGACACTTAAACGCACCCCAGGATTCGTTAATCGTGGAAATCACTCTTGGACCCCAAAACAATGAGTAATAGTCCATGGAATGGACCAGAATCGGCCAAAACTGCCAGTGTTGATGACCGACACGTAAGCGCACACTAGGGTTCAATAACTATGGAAATCGCTTCGGGACCCCAAAACGATGAGTAATAATCCAAGAAAATGGCCAGAATCGGCCAAAACTACTAGTTTTGATGACTGACATGTAAACGCACCCTGGGGTTCAATAACTATGGAAATCACTCCTGGACCCCAAAAGAGTGAGTAATAGTCCATTAAACAAGCTAGAATCGGCCAAATCTGCCAGTGTTGATGACCGACACGTAAGCGCACCCTAGGGTTCAATAACTATGGATATCGCTTCGGGACCCCAAAACGATGAGTAATAATCCAAGAAACTGGCCAGAATCGGCCAAAACTGTCAGTGTTAATGACTGACACTTAAACGCACCCCAGGATTCGTTAATCGTGGAAATCACTCTTGGACCCCAAAACAATGAGTAATAGTCCATGGAATGGACCAGAATCGGCCAAAACTGCCAGTGTTGATGACCGACACGTAAGCGCACACTAGGGTTCAATAACTATGGAAATCGCTTCGGGACCCCAAAACGATGAGTAATAATCCAAGAAAATGGCCAGAATCGGCCAAAACTACTAGTTTTGATGACTGACATGTAAACGCACCCTGGGGTTCAATAACTATGGAAATCACTCCTGGACCCCAAAAGAGTGAGTAATAGTCCATTAAACAAGCTAGAATCGGCCAAATCTGCCAGTGTTGATGACCGACACGTAAGCGCACCCTAGGGTTCAATAACTATGGATATCGCTTCGGGACCCCAAAACGATGAGTAATAATCCAAGAAACTGGCCAGAATCGGCCAAAACTGTCAGTGTTGATGACTGACACTTAAACGCACCCCAGGATTCGTTAATCGTGGAAATCACTCTTGGACCCCAAAACAGTGAGCAATAATCCATGAAACGGACCAGAATCGGCCAAAACTGCCAGTGTTGATGACCGACACGTAAGCGCACCCTAGGGTTCAATAACTATGGATCGGGACCCCAAAACGATGAGTAATAATCCAAGAAACTAGCCAGAATCAAACAAAACTGTTAGTGTTGATGACTGACACTTAAGCGCACCCCAAGATTCGTTAATCATGGAAATCACTCTTGGACCCCAAAATAGTGAGTAATATTCCATGAAACGGACCAGAATCGGCCAAATCTGCCAGTGTTGATGACCGACACGTAAGCGCACCCTAGGGTTCAATAACTATGGATATCGCTTCGGGACCCCAAAACGATGAGTAATAATCCAAGAAACTAGCCAGAATCGGCCAAAACTGTCAGTGTTGATGACTGACACTTAAACGCACCCCAGGATTCGTTAATCGCGGAAATCACTCTTGGACCCCAAAACAGTGAGTAATAATCCATGAAACGGACCAGAATCGGCCAAAACTGCCAGTGTTGATGACCGAGACGTAAGCGCACCCTAGGGTTCAGTAACTATGGATCGGGACCCCAAAACGATGAGTAACAATCCAAGAAACTAGCCAGAATCGAACAAAACTGTTATTGTTAATGACTGACACTTAAACGCACCCCAGGATTCGTTAATCGCGGAAATCACTCTTGGACCCCAAAACAGTGAGTAATATTCCATGAAACGGACCAGAATCGGCCAAAACAGCCAGTGTTGATGACCGACACGTAAGCGCACCCTAGGGTTCAATAACTATGGATATCGCTTTGGGACCCCAAAATGATGAGTAATAATCCAAGAAAATGGCCAGAATCGGCCAAAACTGTCAGTGTTAATGACTGACACTTAAACGCACCCCAGGATTCGTTAATCGTGGAAATCACTCTTGGACCCCAAAACAGTGAGTAATAGTCCATGGAATGGACCAGAATCGGCCAAAACTGCCAGTGTTGATGACCGACACGTAAGCGCACACTAGGGTTCAATAACTATGGAAATCGCTTCGGGACCCCAAAACGATGAGTAATAATCCAAGAAAATGGCCAGAATCGGCCAAAACTACTAGTTTTGATGACTGACATGTAAACGCACCCTGGGGTTCAATAACTATGGAAATCACTCCGGGACCCCAAAACAGTGAGTAATAGTCCATTAAACAAGCTAGAATCGGCCAAATCTGCCAGTGTTGATGACCGACACGTAAGCGCACCCTAGGGTTCAATAACTATGGATATCGCTTCGGGACCCCAAAACGATGAGTAATAATCCAAGAAACTGGCCAGAATCGGCCAAAACTGTCAGTGTTGATGACTGACACTTAAACGCACCCCAGGATTCGTTAATCGTGGAAATCACTCTTGGACCCCAAAACAGTGAGTAATAATCCATGAAACGGACCAGAATCGGCCAAAACTGCCAGTGTTGATGACCGACACGTAAGCGCACCCTAGGGTTCAATAACTATGGATCGGGACCCCAAAACGATGAGTAATAATCCAAGAAACTAGCCAGAATCAAACAAAACTGTTAGTGTTGATGACTGACACTTAAACGCACCCCAGGATTCGTTAATCATGGAAATCACTCTTGGACCCCAAAACAGTGAGTAATATTCCATGAAACGGACCAGAATCGGCCAAAACAGCCAGTGTTGATGACCGACACGTAAGTGCACCCTAGGGTTCAATAACTATGGATATCGCTTCGGGACCCCAAAACGATGAGTAATAATCCAAGAAACTGGCCAGAATCGGCCAAAACTATCGGTGTTGATGACTGACACTTAAACGCACCCCAGGATTCGTTAATCGTGGAAATCACTCTTGGACCCCAAAACAATGAGTAATATTCCATGAAACGGACCAGAATCGGCCAAAACTGCCAGTGTTGATGACCAACACGTAAGCGCACCCTAGGGTTCAATAACTATGGAAATCGCTTCGGGACCCCAAAACTATGAGTAATAATCCAAGAAACTAGCCAGAATCGGCCAAAACTATCAGTGTTGATGACTGACACTTAAACGCACCCCAGGATTCGTTAATTGTGGAAATCACTCTTGGACCCCAAAACAGTGAGTAATAGTCCATGGAACGGATCAGAATCGGCCAAACTGCCAGTGTTGATGACCGACACATAAGGGCACCCTAGGGTTCAATAACTATGGAAATCGCTTCGGGACCCCAAAACGATGAGTAATAATCCAAGAAACTGGCCAGAATCGGCCAAAACTACTAGTTTTGATGACCGACACGTAAGCGTACCCTGGGGTTTAATTACTATGGAAATCGCTTCGGGACCCCAAAACGGTGAGTAAAAATCCAAGAAACTGGCTAGAATCGGCCAAAACTGCGAGATTTGATGACCGACTCTTAAACGCACCCCAGGGTTTGTTAATCGTGGAAATCACTCTTGGACCCCAAAACAGTGAGTAATAGTCCATGAAACGGCCTAGAATCGGCCAAAACTGCCAGTGTTGATGACCGACACGTAAGCGCACCCTAGGGTTCAATAACGATGGAAATCGCTTCGGGACCCCAAAACATTGAGTAATAATCCAAGAAACTGGCCAGAATCAGCCAAAACTGCGAGTGTTGATGAACGACACGGAAACGCACCCCAGGGTTCGTGGAAATCACTCTGGGACCCCAAAACAGTGAGTAATAGTCCATGAAACGGGCCAGAATCGGCCAAAACTGCTAGTGTTGATGACCGACATGTAAGCACCCCCTGGGATTCAATAACTATAGAAATCACTCCGGGACCCCAAAACAGTGGGTAATAGTCCATGAAACGGGCCAGAATCGGCCAAAACTGCCAGTGTTGATGACCGACACGTAAACGCACCCTGGGGTTCAATAACTATGGACATCACTCCGGGACCCCAAAACAGAGAGTAATAGTCCATTAAACAAGCTAGAATCGGCCAAAACTGCCAGTGTTGATGACCGACACGTAAGCGTACTCTGGGTTCAATAACGATGGAAATCGCTTCGAGACCCCAAAACGATGAGTAATAATCCATGAAACGGGCCAGAATCGGCCAAAAATGGCAGTGTTGATGACCGACACATATACGCATCCCAGGGTTTGTTAATCGTGGAAATCACTCCGGGACCCCAAAACAGTGAGTAATAGTACATTAAACAAGCTAGATGCGGCAAAACTGCCAGTGTTGATGACCGACACGTAAGCGCACCCTAGGGTTCAATAACTATGGAAATCGCTTCGGGACCCCAAAACGTTAAGTAATAATCCAAGAAACTGGCCAGAATCGGCCAAAACTACTAGTTTTGATGACTGACATGTAAACGCACCCTGGGGTTCAATAACTATGGAAATCACTCCGGGACCCCAAAACAGTGAGTAATAGTCCATTAAACAAGCTAGAATCGGCCAAATCTGCCAGTGTTGATGACCGACACGTAAGCGCACCCTAGGGTTCAATAACTATGGATATCGCTTCGGGACCCCAAAACGATGAGTAATAATCCAAGAAACTGGCCAGAATCGGCCAAAACTGTCAGTGTTGATGACTGACACTTAAACGCACCCCAGGATTCGTTAATCGTGGAAATCACTCTTGGACCCCAAAACAGTGAGTAATAATCCATGAAACGGACCAGAATCGGCCAAAACTGCCAGTGTTGATGACCGACACGTAAGCGCACCCTAGGGTTCAATAACTATGGATCGGGACCCCAAAACGATGAGTAATAATCCAAGAAACTAGCCAGAATCGAATAAAACTGTTAGTGTTGATAACTGACGCTTAAACGCACCCCAAGATTCGTTAATCGTGGAAATCACTCTTGGACCCCAAAACAGTGAGTAATATTCCATGAAATGGACCAGAATCGGCCAAAACAGCCAGTGTTGATGACCGACACGTAAGCGCACCCTAGGGTTCAATAACTATGGATATCGCTTTGGGACCCCAAAACGATGAGTAATAATCCAAGAAACTAGCCAGAATCAAACAAAACTGTTAGTGTTGATGACTGACACTTAAACGCACCCCAGGATTCGTTAATCATGGAAATCACTCTTGGACCCCAAAACAGTGAGTAATATTCCATGAAACGGACCAGAATCGGCCAAAACAGCCAGTGTTGATGACCGACACGTAAGCGCACCCTAGGGTTCAATAACTATGGATATCGCTTCGGGACCCCAAAACGATGAGTAATAATCCAAGAAACTGGCCAGAATCGGCCAAAACTATCGGTGTTGATGACTGACACTTAAACGCACCCCACGATTCGTTAATCGTGGAAATCACTCTTGGACCCCAAAACAATGAGTAATATTCCATGAAACGGACCAGAATCGGCCAAAACTACCAGTGTTGATGACCAACACGTAAGCGCACCCTAGGGTTCAATAACTATGGAAATCGCTTCGGGACCCCAAAACGATGAGTAATAATCCAAGAAACTAGCCAGAATCGGCCAAAACTATCAGTGTTGATGACTGACACTTAAACGCACCCCAGGATTCGTTAATCGTGGAAATCACTCTTGGACCCCAAAACAGTGAGTAATAGTCCATGGAACGGATCAGAATCGGCCAAACTGCCAGTGTTGATGACCGACACATAAGGGCACCCTAGGGTTCAATAACTATGGAAATCGCTTCGGGACCCCAAAACGATGAGTAATAATCCAAGAAACTGGCCAGAATCGGCCAAAACTACTAGTTTTGATGACCGACACGTAAGCGTACCCTGGGGTTTAATTACTATGGAAATCGCTTCGGGACCCCAAAACGGTGAGTAAAAATCCAAGAAACTGGCTAGAATCGGCCAAAACTGCGAGATTTGATGACCGACTCTTAAACGCACCCCAGGGTTTGTTAATCGTGGAAATCACTCTTGGACCCCAAAACAGTGAGTAATAGTCCATGAAACGGCCTAGAATCGGCCAAAACTGCCAGTGTTGATGACCGACACGTAAGCGCACCCTAGGGTTCAATAACTATGGAAATCGCTTCGGGACCCCAAAACATTGAGTAATAATCCAAGAAACTGGCCAGAATCAGCCAAAACTGCGAGTGTTGATGAACGACACGGAAACGCACCCCAGGGTTCGTGGAAATCACTCTGGGACCCCAAAACAGTGAGTAATAGTCCATGAAACGGGCCAGAATCGGCCAAAACTGCTAGTGTTGATGACCGACATGTAAGCACCCCCTGGGATTCAATAACTATAGAAATCACTCCGGGACCCCAAAACAGGTGGTAATAGTCCATGAAACGGGCCAGAATCGGCCAAAACTGCCAGTGTTGATGACCGACACGTAAACGCACCCTGGGGTTCAATAACTATGGACATCACTCCGGGACCCCAAAACAGTGAGTAATAGTCCATTAAACAAGCTAGAATCGGCCAAAACTGCCAGTGTTGATGACCGACACGTAAGCGTACTCTGGGGTGTGCTTACTTGATGTAAACGCACCCCAAGGTTCGTTAATCGTGGAAATCACTCTCGGACCCCAAAACAGTGAGTAATAGTCGATGAAACGGGCCAGAATCGGCCAAAACTGCCAGTGTTGATGACCGACATGTAAGCACACCCTGGGGTTCAATAACTATGGAAATCACTCCGGGACCCCAAAACAGTGAGTAATAGTACATTAAACCTGCTAGATGCGGCAAAACTGCCAGTGTTGATGACCGACACGTAAGCGCACCCTAGGGTTCAATAACTATGGAAATCGCTTCGGGACCCCAAAACGTTAAGTAATAATCCAAGAAACTGGCCAGAATCGGCCAAAACTGCGAGTGTTGATGAACTTGATGTAAACGCACCCCAAGGTTCGTTAATCGTGGAAATCACTCTCGGACCCCAAAACAGTGAGTAATAGTCGATGAAACGGGCCAGAATCGGCCAAAACTGCCAGTGTTGATGACCGACATGTAAGCACACCCTGGGTTCAATAACTATGGAAATCACTCCGGGACCCCAAAACAGTGAGTAATAGTCCATGAAACGGGCCAGAATCGGCCAAAACTGCCAGTGTTGATGACCGACACGTAAGCGCACCCTGGGGTTCAATAGCTATGGAAATCACTCGAGGACCCCAAAATAGTGAGTAATAGTCCATTAAACAAGCTAGATGCGGCCAAAACTGCCAGTGTTGATGACCGACACGTAAGCGTACTCTGGGGTTCAATAACGATGGAAATCGCTTTGGGACCACAAAACGATGAGTAATAATCCAAGAAACTGGCCAGAATCAGCCAAAACTGTTAGTGTTGATGACCGACAGTTAAACGCACCCCAAGATTCGTTAATCGTGGAAATCACTCCGGTACCCCAAAACAGTGAGTAATAGTCCATGAAACGGGCCAGAATTGGCCAAAACTGCCAGTGTTCATAACCGACACGTAAGCGCACCCTGGGGTTCAATAACTATGGAAATCACTCCGGGGTCCATTAAACAAGCTAGATGCGGCCAAAACTGTCAGTGTTGATGACCGACACGTATGCGTCCCCTGGGGTTCAATAAGGATGGAAGTCGCTTCGGGACCCCAAAACGATGAGTAATAATCCAAGAAACTGGCCAGAATCGGCCAAAACTGTCAGTGTTGATGACTGACACTTAAACGCACCCCAAGATTCGTTAATCGTCGAAATCACTCTAGGACCACAAAACAGTGAGTAATAGTCCATGAAACGGGCCAGAATCGGCCAAAACTGCTAGTTTTGATGACCGACACGTAAGCGCACCCTAGGGTTCAATAACTATGGAAATCGCTTCGGGACCCCAAAACGATGGGTAATAATCCAAGAAACTGGCTAGAATCGGCCAAAACTGTTAGTGTTGATGACCGACACTTAAACGCACCCCAGGTTTTGTTAATTGTGGAAATCACTCTTGGACCCCAAAACAGTGAGTAATAGTCCATGAAACGGACCAGAATCGGCCAAAACTGCTAGTGTTGATGACCGACATGTAAGCACCCCCTGGGATTCAATAACTATAGAAATCACTCCGGGACCCCAAAACAGGTGGTAATAGTCCATGAAACGGGCCAGAATCGGCCAAAACTGCCAGTGTTGATGACCGACACGTAAACGCACCCTGGGGTTCAATAACTATGGACATCACTCCGGGACCCCAAAACAGTGAGTAATAGTCCATTAAACAAGCTAGAATCGGCCAAAACTGCCAGTGTTGATGACCGACACGTAAGCGTACTCTGGGGTGTGCTTACTTGATGTAAACGCACCCCAAGGTTCGTTAATCGTGGAAATCACTCTCGGACCCCAAAACAGTGAGTAATAGTCGATGAAACGGGCCAGAATCGGCCAAAACTGCCAGTGTTGATGACCGACATGTAAGCACACCCTGGGGTTCAATAACTATGGAAATCACTCCGGGACCCCAAAACAGTGAGTAATAGTACATTAAACCTGCTAGATGCGGCAAAACTGCCAGTGTTGATGACCGACACGTAAGCGCACCCTAGGGTTCAATAACTATGGAAATCGCTTCGGGACCCCAAAACGTTAAGTAATAATCCAAGAAACTGGCCAGAATCGGCCAAAACTGCGAGTGTTGATGAACTTGATGTAAACGCACCCCAAGGTTCGTTAATCGTGGAAATCACTCTCGGACCCCAAAACAGTGAGTAATAGTCGATGAAACGGGCCAGAATCGGCCAAAACTGCCAGTGTTGATGACCGACATGTAAGCACACCCTGGGTTCAATAACTATGGAAATCACTCCGGGACCCCAAAACAGTGAGTAATAGTCCATGAAACGGGCCAGAATCGGCCAAAACTGCCAGTGTTGATGACCGACACGTAAGCGCACCCTGGGGTTCAATAGCTATGGAAATCACTCGAGGACCCCAAAATAGTGAGTAATAGTCCATTAAACAAGCTAGATGCGGCCAAAACTGCCAGTGTTGATGACCGACACGTAAGCGTACTCTGGGGTTCAATAACGATGGAAATCGCTTTGGGACCACAAAACGATGAGTAATAATCCAAGAAACTGGCCAGAATCAGCCAAAACTGTTAGTGTTGATGACCGACAGTTAAACGCACCCCAAGATTCGTTAATCGTGGAAATCACTCCGGTACCCCAAAACAGTGAGTAATAGTCCATGAAACGGGCCAGAATTGGCCAAAACTGCCAGTGTTCATAACCGACACGTAAGCGCACCCTGGGGTTCAATAACTATGGAAATCACTCCGGGGTCCATTAAACAAGCTAGATGCGGCCAAAACTGTCAGTGTTGATGACCGACACGTATGCGTCCCCTGGGGTTCAATAAGGATGGAAGTCGCTTCGGGACCCCAAAACGATGAGTAATAATCCAAGAAACTGGCCAGAATCGGCCAAAACTGTCAGTGTTGATGACTGACACTTAAACGCACCCCAAGATTCGTTAATCGTCGAAATCACTCTAGGACCACAAAACAGTGAGTAATAGTCCATGAAACGGGCCAGAATCGGCCAAAACTGCTAGTTTTGATGACCGACACGTAAGCGCACCCTAGGGTTCAATAACTATGGAAATCGCTTCGGGACCCCAAAACGATGGGTAATAATCCAAGAAACTGGCTAGAATCGGCCAAAACTGTTAGTGTTGATGACCGACACTTAAACGCACCCCAGGTTTTGTTAATTGTGGAAATCACTCTTGGACCCCAAAACAGTGAGTAATAGTCCATGAAACGGACCAGAATCGGCCAAAACTGCTAGTGTTGATGACCGACATGTAAGCACCCCCTGGGATTCAATAACTATAGAAATCACTCCGGGACCCCAAAACAGGTGTTAATAGTCCATGAAACGGGCCAGAATCGGCCAAAACTGCCAGTGTTGATGACCGACACGTAAACGCACCCTGGGGTTCAATAACTATGGACATCACTCCGGGACCCCAAAACAGTGAGTAATAGTCCATTAAACAAGCTAGAATCGGCCAAAACTGCCAGTGTTGATGACCGACACGTAAGCGTACTCTGGGGTGTGCTTACTTGATGTAAACGCACCCCAAGGTTCGTTAATCGTGGAAATCACTCTCGGACCCCAAAACAGTGAGTAATAGTCGATGAAACGGGCCAGAATCGGCCAAAACTGCCAGTGTTGATGACCGACATGTAAGCACACCCTGGGGTTCAATAACTATGGAAATCACTCCGGGACCCCAAAACAGTGAGTAATAGTACATTAAACCTGCTAGATGCGGCAAAACTGCCAGTGTTGATGACCGACACGTAAGCGCACCCTAGGGTTCAATAACTATGGAAATCGCTTCGGGACCCCAAAACGTTAAGTAATAATCCAAGAAACTGGCCAGAATCGGCCAAAACTGCGAGTGTTGATGAACTTGATGTAAACGCACCCCAAGGTTCGTTAATCGTGGAAATCACTCTCGGACCCCAAAACAGTGAGTAATAGTCGATGAAACGGGCCAGAATCGGCCAAAACTGCCAGTGTTGATGACCGACATGTAAGCACACCCTGGGGTTCAATAACTATGGAAATCACTCCGGGACCCCAAAACAGTGAGTAATAGTCCATGAAACGGGCCAGAATCGGCCAAAACTGCCAGTGTTGATGACCGACACGTAAGCGCACCCTGGGGTTCAATAGCTATGGAAATCACTCGAGGACCCCAAAATAGTGAGTAATAGTCCATTAAACAAGCTAGATGCGGCCAAAACTGCCAGTGTTGATGACCGACACGTAAGCGTACTCTGGGGTTCAATAACGATGGAAATCGCTTTGGGACCACAAAACGATGAGTAATAATCCAAGAAACTGGCCAGAATCAGCCAAAACTGTTAGTGTTGATGACCGACAGTTAAACGCACCCCAAGATTCGTTAATCGTGGAAATCACTCCGGTACCCCAAAACAGTGAGTAATAGTCCATGAAACGGGCCAGAATTGGCCAAAACTGCCAGTGTTCATAACCGACACGTAAGCGCACCCTGGGGTTCAATAACTATGGAAATCACTCCGGGGTCCATTAAACAAGCTAGATGCGGCCAAAACTGTCAGTGTTGATGACCGACACGTATGCGTCCCCTGGGGTTCAATAAGGATGGAAGTCGCTTCGGGACCCCAAAACGATGAGTAATAATCCAAGAAACTGGCCAGAATCGGCCAAAACTGTCAGTGTTGATGACTGACACTTAAACGCACCCCAAGATTCGTTAATCGTCGAAATCACTCTAGGACCACAAAACAGTGAGTAATAGTCCATGAAACGGGCCAGAATCGGCCAAAACTGCTAGTTTTGATGACCGACACGTAAGCGCACCCTAGGGTTCAATAACTATGGAAATCGCTTCGGGACCCCAAAACGATGGGTAATAATCCAAGAAACTGGCTAGAATCGGCCAAAACTGTTAGTGTTGATGACCGACACTTAAACGCACCCCAGGTTTTGTTAATTGTGGAAATCACTCTTGGACCCCAAAATAGTGAGTAATAGTCCATGAAACGGACCAGAATCGGCCAAAACTGCCAGTGTTGATGACCAACACGTAAGCGCACCCTAGGGTTCAATAACTATGGAAATCACTTCGGGACCCCAAAACGATGAGTAATAATCCAAGAAACTGGCCAGAATCGGCCAAAACTGTCAGTGTTGATGACCGACACTTAAACGCACCCCAGGATTCGTTAATCGTGGAAATCGCTTCGGGACCCCAAACTGGTGAGTAATAATCCAAGAAACTGGCTAGAATCGTCCAAAACTGCGAGTGTTGATGACAGACACTTAAACGCACCCCAAGATTCGTTAATCGTGGAAATCACTCCGGGACCCCAAAACAGTGAGTAATAGTCCATGAAACGGGCCAGAATCGGCCAAAACTGCCAGTGTTGATGACCGACACGTAAGCGCACCCTGGGGTTCAATAACTATGGAAATCACTCCGGGGACCCAAAACAGTGAGTAATAGTCCATTAAACAAGCTAGATGCGGCCAAAACTGTCAGTGTTGATGACCGACACGTATGCGTCCCCTGGGGTTCAATAAGGATGGAAGTCGCTTCGAGACCCCAAAACGATGAGTAATAATCCATGAAACGGGCCAGAATCGGCCAAAACTGTCAGTGTTGATGACCGACACATATACGCATCCCAGGGTTTGTTAATCGTGGAAATCACTCCGGGACCCCAAAACAGTGAGTAATAGTACATTAAACAAGCTAGATGCGGCAAAACTGCCAGTGTTGATGACCGACACGTAAGCGCACCCTAGGGTTCGATAACTATGGAAATCGCTTCGGGACCCCAAAACGTTAAGTAATAATCCAAGAAACTGGCCAGAATCGGCCAAAACTGCGAGTGTTGATGACCGACACTTAAACGCACCCCAGGTTTTGTTAATTGTGGAAATCACTCTTGGACCCCAAAATAGTGAGTAATAGTCCATGAAACGGACCAGAATCGGCCAAAACTGCCAGTGTTGATGACCGACACGTAAGCGCACCCTAGGGTTCAATAACTATGGAAATCACTTCGGGACCCCAAAACGATGAGTAATAATCCAAGAAACTGGCCAGAATCGGCCAAAACTGTCAGTGTTGATGACCGACACTTAAACGCACCCCAGGATTCGTTAATCGTGGAAATCGCTTCGGGACCCCAAACTGGTGAGTAATAATCGAAGAAACTGGCTAGAATCGTCCAAAACTGCGAGTGTTGATGACAGACACTTAAACACACCCCAAGATTCGTTAATCGTGGAAATCACTCTTCGACCCCAAAACAATGAGTAATAGTCCATGAAACGGACCAGAATCGGCCAAAACTGCCAGCGTTGATGACCAACACGTAAGCGCACCCTAGGGTTCAATAACTATGGAAATCGCTTCGGGACCCCAAAACGATGAGTAATAATCCAAGAAACTAGCCAGAATCGGCCAAAACTATCAGTGTTGATGACTGACACTTAAATGCACCCCAGGATTCGTTAATCGTGGAAATCACTCTTGGACCCCAAAACAGTGAGTAATAGTCCATGGAACGGATCAGAATCGGCCAAACTGCCAGTGTTGATGACCGACACATAAGCGCACCCTAGGGTTCAATAACTATGGAAATCGCTTCGGGACCCCAAAACGATGAGTAATAATCCAAGAAACTGGCCAGAATCGGCCCAAACTACTAGTTTTGATGACCGACACGTAAGCGTACCCTGGGGTTTAATTACTATGGAAATCGCTTCGGGACCCCAAAACGGTGAGTAAAAATCCAAGAAACTGGCTAGAATCGGCCAAAACTGCGAGATTTGATGACCGACACTTAAACGCACCCCAGGGTTTGTTAATCGTGGAAATCACTCTTGGACCCCAAAACAGTGAGTAATAGTCCATGAAACGGCCTAGAATCGGCCAAAACTGCCAGTGTTGATGACCGACACGTAAGCGCACCCTAGGGTTCAATAACTATGGAAATTGCTTCGGGACCCCAAAACATTGAGTAATAATCCAAGAAACTGGCCAGAATCAGCCAAAACTGCGAGTGTTGATGAATGACACGGAAACGCACTCCAGGGTTCGTGGAAATCACTCTGGGACCCCAAAACAGTGAGTAATAGTCCATGAAACGGGCCAGAATCGGCCAAAACTGCTAGTGTTGATGACCGACATGTAAGCACCCCCCGGGATTCAATAACTATAGAAATCACTCCGGGAACCCAAAACAGTGGGTAATAGTCCATGAAACGGGCCAAAATCGGCCAAAACTGCCAGTGTTGATGACCGACACGTAAGCGTACCCTGGGGTTCAATAAGGATGGAAGTCGCTTCGGGACCCCAAAACGATGAGTAGTAATCCAAGAAACTGGCCAGAATCGGCCAAAACTGTCAGTGTTGATGACTGACACTTAAACGCACCCCAAGATTCGTTAATCGTGGAAATCACTCTTGGACCCCAAAATAGTGAGTAATAGTCCATGAAACGGACCAGAATCGGCCAAAACTGCCAGTGTTGATGACCAACACGTAAGCGCACCCTAGGGTTCAATAACTATGGAAATCACTTCGGGACCCCAAAACGATGAGTAATAATCCAAGAAACTGGCCAGAATCAGCCAAAACTGTCAGTGTTGATGACCGACACTTAAACGCACCCCACGATTCGTTAATCGTGGAAATCGCTTCGGGACCCCAAACTGGTGAGTAATAATCCAAGAAACTGGCTAGAATCGTCCAAAACTGCGAGTGTTGATGACAGACACTTAAATGCACCCCAAGATTCGTTAATCGTGGAAATCACTCTGGGACCCCAAAACAGTGAGTAATAGTCCATGAAACGGGCCAGAATCGGCCAAAACTGCTAGTTTTGATGACCGACACGTAAGCGTACCCTGGGGTTCAATTACTATGGAAATTGCTTCGGGACCCCAAAATAGTGAGTAATAGTCCATGAAACGGACCAGAATCGGCCAAAACTGCCAGTGTTGATGACCGACACGTAAGCGCACCCTAGGGTTCAATAACTATGGAAATTGCTTCGGGACCCCAAAACGATGAGTAATAATCCAAGAAACTGGCCAGAATCGGCCAAAACTATTAGTGTTGATTACCGACACTTAAACGCACCCCGGGATTCGTTAATCGTGGAAATCATTCTAGGACCCCAAAACAGTGAGTAATAGTCCATGAAACGGGCCAGAATTGGCCAAAACTACTAGTTTTGATGACCGACACGTAAGCGTACCCTGGGGTTCAATTACTATGGAAATCGCTTCGGGACCCCAAAACTGTGAGTAATAATCCAAGAAACTGGCCAGAATAGGCAAAAACAGTGAGTGTTGATGACCGACACTTAAACGCACCCTAGGGTTCGTTAATCGTGGAAATCACTCGAGGACCCAAGGACAGTGAGTAATAGTCCATGAAACGGGCCAGAATCGGCCAAAACTGCCAGTGTTGATGGCCGACACGTAAACGCACCCTGGGGTTCAATAACTATGGAAATCACTCCGGGACCCCAAAACAGTGAGTAATAGTCCATTAAACAAGCTAGAATCGGCCAAAACTGCGAGTGTTGATGACCGACATGTAAGCGTACCCTGGGGTTCAATAACGATGGAAATCACTTCGGGACCCCAGAACGATGAGTGATGGTATTTGCTTGTAGTAGCTCAATGATCCATATTTGAATTGAATGGACAATCTAAATTTCGAGTTGCAGACATTGATTTTCAAAACATGCAAAAAAAATTGTGTGCAACACAAACAATTTGTCGGCCACGATATCATAGTCGGCCATATGAGAGAAGAATACTTGTAGTTTTAGGCGCCAAAAGCTTTCAAACTTCCCGGTCACATCAAAATATCACGCACCCAAAAGTTTAGCCCTGTGATATTCCTGTTTTACCCCTACCACATGAACGGAAAAGGGCTGCTTTGGTAACTCCATTGTTTTCCCCTCTTTGCCCCCAACATTCTTCCCCAGAGCCCCTCCCCTTCCTCTTCCCGACCCCCCAACCACGACAAGCCGCCGAATCTAGTCGTCTGCCGCAGCGGTGGACCTCACACCCCGCCAGATCTACCTTCCGCACCTTGGAACCCCCAACTACCAACTCACCACTTCACCGGAGCCGCTTCAGCGACTGGCTTGTCCACCGCTCCAGATCTCCTTGACCGCCATCATGGTCCACCGCACCGGATCTGCTTAACCGGCGCCCTCCACCACAGCGTAGGCCCTTCACTGATTCCCTCGTCCGCCCCTTTGCTGGCCCTTCATACAAGCCCTCGTCCGACGCAACAGATCCGCCTCACCGAAAGCACTATACAACGCGCCCGCCAAAGCCTTCGTCCACTGCACCAGACCCTCTCCAAGGACGCCGTACTTAACTCCACCGGCCCTGCTTTACCGACGCCGCAGCCTCATCATGTTATTTCCATTTGTACTCCTTCGGTTTTTCTCTTTACCGTGCAACTGTTCACTTACCACAGATGAGCTTTCTTGCATGTCGACAGGCGCCGCAACCGTACCACCGGAGCCGCTTCAGCGATGGCGACAGCCGGCCCAAACTCAACCACAACACGAGCACCATAGACGATCCTTAGCTATCAAGTATGACAACGATACCCATACGCCGCCGAGAATCAGGTACTATTATCCAACGGTCAGCGCCTATGTTCACTTTCCTAGCATAAGCACCGCACCTTTGAATTTCTTCAGGGCATTATTCAGTTTTTCATGAGATGCGTTATTCTGCTTGCACCTGTAGGGCCTGTTGGAAATATGCCCTAGAGGCAATAATAAAAGTATTATTATTATATTTCCTTGTTCATGATAATTGTCTTTTATTCATGCTATAACTGTATTATCCGGAAATCGTAATACACGTGTGAATACATAGACCACAATATGTCCCTAGTGAGCCTCTAGTTGACTAGCTCGTTGTGATCAACAGATAGTCATGGTTTCCTGGCTATGGACATTGGATGTCGTTGATAACGGGATCACATCATTAGGAGAATGATGTGATGGACAAGACCCAATCCTAAGCATAGCAGAAAGATCGTGTAGTTCGTTTGCTAGAGCTTTTCCAATGTCAAGTATCTCTTCCTTAGACCATGAGATCGTGTAACTCCCGGATACCGTAGGAGTGCTTTGGGTGTATCAAACGTCACAACGTAGCTGGGTGGCTATAAAGGTGCATTACAGGTATCTCCAAAAGTTTCTGTTGGGTTAGCACGAATCGAGACTGGGATTTGTCACTCCGTGTAAGCGGAGAGGTATCTCTGGGCCCACTCGGTAGGACATCATCATTTGCGCAATGTGACCAAGGAGTTGATCACGGGATGATGTGTTACGGAACGAGTAAAGAGACTTGCCGGTAACGAGATTGAACAAGGTATAAGGATACCGACGATCGAATCTCGGGCAAGTACAATACCGCTAGACAAAGGGAATTGTATACGGGATTGATTAAGTCCTTGACATCGTGGTTCATCCGATGAGATCATCGTGGAACATGTGGGAGCCATCATGGGTATCCAGATCCCGCTGTTGGTTATTGACCGGAGAATGTCTCGGTCATGTCTAAATGTCTCCCGAACCCGTAGGGTCTACACACTTAAGGTTCGATGACGCTAGGGTTATAAAGGAAGTTTGTATGTGGTTACCGAATGTTGTTCGGAGTCCCGGATGAGATCCCGGACATCACGAGGAGTTCCGGAATGGTCCGGAGGTAAAGATTTATATATGGGAAGTCCTATTTTGGCCGCCGGAAAATGTTCGGGATTTTTCGGTATTGTACCGGGAAGGTTCTAGAAGGTTCCGGAGTGGGGCCCACCTGCATGGGGGGACCCACATGAACGTGGGTAGTGGGGGCAAGGCCCCACACCCCTGGTCAAGGCGCACCAAGATCCCCCCTTAGAAGGAATAAGATCATATCCCAAAGGGATAAGATCAAGATCCCTAAAAAGGGGGGATAGCAATCGGTGGGGAAGGAAATGATGGGATTTCTTTCCTCCCACCTTTGCCAACGCCCCCAATGGACTTGGAGGGTAAGAAACCAGCCCCCTCCACCCCTATATATAGTGGGGAGGCGCATGGGAGCTTCACACTTGCCCCTGGAGCAGCCCTCCCTCTCCCAAGTGCTCCTCCTCTCTCGCGGTGCTTGGCGAAGCCCTGCAGGATTGCCACGCTCCTCCACCACCACCACGCCGTTGTGCTGCTGCTGGATGGAGTCTTCCTCAACCTCTCCCTCTCTCCTTGCTGGATCAAGGCTTGGGAGACGTCACCGGGCTGTACGTGTGTTGAACGCGGAGGTGCCGTGCGTTCGGCACTTGATCATCGGTGATTTGAATCACGACGAGTACGACTCCATCAACCCCGTTCACTTGAACGCTTCCGCTTAGCGATCTACAAGGGTATGTAGATGCACTCTCCTTTCTACTCGTTGCTGGTCTCTCCATAGATAGATCTTGGTGATACGTAGGAAAATTTTTGAATTTCTGCTACGTTCCCCAATAGTGGCATCATGAGCTAGGTCTATTGCGTAGATTCTTTGCACGAGTAGAATACCAAGTAGTTGTGGGCGTTGATGTTGCTCAATATTCTTACCATTACTAGTCCAATCTTGTTTCGATGGTATTGTGGGATGAAGCGGCCCGGACCGACCTTACACGTACTCTTACGTGAGACAGGTTCCACCGATTGACATGCACTTGGTGCATAATGTGGCTAGCGGGTGCCAGTCTCTCCCACTTTAGTCGGAACGGATTCGATGAAAAGGGTCCTTATGAAGGGTAAATAGCAATTGGCATATCACGTTGTGGTTTTGCGTAGGTAAGAAACGTTCTTGCTAGAAACCCATAGCAGCCACGTAAAACATGCAACAACAATTAGAGGACGTCTAACTTGTGATGTGATATGGCCAAGAAGAATGTGATGAATGATATGTGATGTACGAGATTGATCATGTTCTTGTAATAGGAATCATGACTTGCATGTCGATGAGTATGACAACCGGCAGGAGCCATAGGAGTTGTCTTTATTTATTGTATGACCTGCGTGTCATTGAACAACGCCATGTAATTACTTTACTTTATTGCTAACCGGTAGCCATAGTAGTAGAAGTAATAAGTTGGCGAGACGACTTCATGGAGACACGATGATGGAGATCATGATGATGGAGATCATGGTGTCATGCCGGTGACGATGATGATCATGGAGCCCCGAAGATGGAGATCAATGGAGCTATATGATATTGGCCATATCATGTCACTACTATATAATTGCATGTGATGTTTATTATGTTTATGCATCTTGTTTACTTAGGACGACGGTAGTAAATAATATGATCCCTTACAACAATTTCAAGAAGTGTTCTCCCCTAACTGTGCACCGTTGCTACAGTTCGTCGCTTCTAAGCACCACGTGATGATCGGGTGTGATGGATTCTTACGTTCACATACAACGGGTGTAAGACAGATTTACACAGCAATACACTTAGGGTTAACTTGACGAGCCTAGCATGTACAGACATGGCCTCGGAACACGGAGACCGAAAGGTCGAGCATGAGTCGTATAGTAGATACGATCAACATGAAGATGTTCACCGATGATGACTAGTCCGTCTCACGTGATGATCGGACACGGGCTAGTTTGACTCGGATCATGTGATCACTTAGATGACCAGAGGGATGTCTATCTGAGTGGGAGTTCATAAGATGAACTTAATTATCTTGAACATAGTCAAAAGACCTTTTGCAAATTATGTCGTAGCTCGCGTTTTAGTTCTACTATTTAGTTATGTTCCTAGAGAAAATATAGTTGAAAGTTGACAGTAGCGATTATGCAATCAGTAGAAAGCTTATGTCCTTAATGCACCGCTCAGTGTGCCGAACCCCAAATGTCGTTTGTGGATGTTGTGAACATCAGACATACACGTTTTGATAACTACGTGATAGTTCAGTGAAACGGTTTAGAGTTGAGGCATCAAAGACGTTTTTCGAAATGTCGCGGAACATATGAGATGTTTCGAGGGCTGAAATTGGGATTTCAGGCTAGTGCCCATGTCAAGAGGTATGAGACCTCCGACAATTTTCTTAACCTGCAAACTAACGGAGAAAAGCTCAATTGTTGTGCTTGTGCTTAGATTGTCTGAGTACAACAATCGCTTGAATCGAGTGGGAGTTGATCTTCTAGATGAAATAGTGATGGTTCTCCAAAGTCATTGCCACCAAGCTGCTAGAGCTTCGTGATGAACTATAAACATATCAGGGATAGATATGATGATCCTTGAGGTATTCGTGATGTTTGACACCATGAAAGTAGAAATCAACAAGGAGCATCAATTGTTGATGGTTGGTGAAACCACTAGTTTCAAGAAGGGCAAGGGCAAGAAGGGATACTTCATGAAACGGCAATTCAGCTGCTGCTCTAGTGAAGAAACCCAAGGTTGAACCCAAACCCGAGACTAAGTGCTTCTGTAATAAGGGGAACAGCCACTGGAGCAGAATTGCCCTAGATACTTGGTAGATGAGAAGGCTGGCAAGGTCGATAGAAGTATATTGGATATACATTATGTTAATGTGTACTTTACTAGTATTCCTAGTAGCACCAGGGTATTAAGATACCAGTTCGGTTGCTAAGTGTTAGTAACTCGAAATAAAAGCTACGGAATAAACGGAGACTAGCTAAAGGTGAGCTGACGATATGTGTTGGAAGTGTTTCAATGTTGATATGATCAAGCATCGCACGCTCCCTCTACCATCGAGATTGCTGTTTGCGTTGAGCATAGATATAATTGGATTATGTCTATCGCAATACGGTTATTCATTTAAGGAGAATAATGGTTACTCTGTTTATTTGAATAATACCTTCAATGGTCTTGCACCTAAATGAATGGTTTATTGAATCACGATCGTAGTGATACACATTTTCATGCCAAAAGATATAAGATAGTAATGATAGTACCACTTACTTGTGGCACTGCCATGTAAGTCATAATGGTATAAAACACATGAAGAAGCTCCATGTTGATGGATCTTTGGACTCACTCGTTTTGAAAAGTTTAAGACATGCGAACCATGTCTATTGGTGTATATGCATGAAGAAACTCCATGCAGATGGATCGTTTCGACTCACTTGTTTTTGAATCACTTGAGATATGCAAATCATACAACATAGGCAAGATGACTAAAAAGCCTCGGTTTCAGTAAAATGGAACAAGATAGCAACTTGTTGGAAGTAACACATTTTGATGTGTGCAGTCCAATGAGTGCTGAGGCATGCAGTGAATATCGTTATGTTCTTACTTCATAGATGATTCGAGTAGATGTAGAGTATATTTACTTGATGAAACACAAGTCTGAATTATTGAATGGTTCAAGTAATTTCAGAGTGAAGTAGAAGATCATTGTGACAAGAGGATAAAATGTCTATGATATGATCATAGAGATGAATATCTGAATTACGAGTTTAGCACAGAATTAAGACATTGTGGAAATTGTTTCGCAATTAATACCGCCTGGAACACCATAATGTGATGGTGTGTCCGAACATCATAGTTGCACCCTATTGGATATGGTGCGTACCATGATGTCTCTTATCGAATTACCACTATCGTTCATGGGTTAGGCATTAGAGACAACCGCATTCACTTTAAATAGGGCACCACGTAATTCCGTTGAGATGACACCGTATGAACTATGGTTTAGAGAAACCTAAGCTGTCATTTCTTAAAAGTTTGGGGCTGCGACACTTATATGAAAAAGTTTCAGGCTCATAAGCTCGAACCCAAAGCGGATAAAATGCATCTTCATAGGACACCCAAAACAGTTGGGTAAACCTCCTAATTCAGATCGGAAAGCAATATGGATTGTTTCTTGAATCGGGTCCTTTCTCGAGGAAAGGTTTCTCTCGAAAGAATTGAGTGGGAGGATGGTGGAGACTTGATAAGGTTATTGAACCATCACTTCAACCAGTGTGTAGCAGGGCACATGATGTTGTTCCTGTGGCACCTACACCAATTGAAGTGGAAGCTTATGATATTGATCATGAGACTTCGGATCAAGTCACTGCCGTACCTCGTAGGGTGACAAGGATACGTACTACTTCAGAGTGGTAGAGTAATCCTGTCTTGAAGGTCATGTTGCTAGACAACAATGAACCTACGAGCTATGGAGAATCGATGGTAGGCCCACATTCCGACAAATGGTTAAGAAACCATGAAATCCGAGATAGGATCCATGTATCATAACAAAGCATGGACTTTGGTGGACTTGCCCGATGATCGGCAAGCCATTGAGATAAATGGATCTTTAAGAAGAAGACGGACGTGGATGGTAATGTCACCATCTATGAAGCTCGACTTGTGGCGAAGAGTTTCTCGACATGTTCAAGGAGTTGACTACGATGAGATTTTCTCATCCGTAGCAATTCTTAAGTCCGTCGGATTCATGTTAGCATTGGCTGCATTTATGAAATCTGGCAGATGGATGACAAAACGAGTTTCCTTACCAGTCTTCGTATGGAAAGGTTGTTTGTGATACAATCAGAAAGTTTTTGTCGATCCTAAGGATGCTAAAAGGTATGCTAGCTCCAGCGATCCTTCCATGGACTGGAGTAAGCATCTCGGAGTTGGAATGTGCACTTTGATGAGATGATCAAAGATTTTCTTGGGTTTATACAAAGTTTATGAGAAACTTGTATTTCCAAAGAAGTGAGTGGGAGCACTATAGAATTTCTGATGAGTATATGTTCTTGACATATTGTTGATCGGAAATGATGTAGAATTTCTAGAAAGCATATAGGGTTATTTGAAAGGTGTTTTCAATAGAAAACCTGGATCAAGCTACTTGAACATTGAGCATCAAGATCTATAAGGTAGATCAAAATGCTTGATAATACTTTTAAATGAGCACGTACCTTGACATAATCTTGAAGGTGTTCAAGATGGATCAGTCAAAGAAGGAGTTCTTGCCTGAGTTGTAAGGTATGAAGTTAAGACTTAAAGCTCGACCACGGCAGAAGAAAGAGGAAGGATGAAGGTCGTCCCCTATGCTTTTATCATAGGCTCTCTACAGTATGCTATGCTGTGTACCGCACCTGAAGTGTGCCTTGCCATGAGTCAGTCAAGGGGTACAAGAGTGATCCAAGAATGGATCACAAGACAGCGGTCAAAGTTATCCTTAGTAACTAGTGGACTAAGGAATTTTCTCAATTATGGAGGTGGTAAAAGAGTTCGTCGTAAAGGGTTATGTCGATGCAAGCTTAACACCTATCCGGATAGCTCTGAGTAGAGATACCGGATACGTATGATGGAGCAACAATTTAGAATAGCTCCAAGTAGAACAGTTATTTGGAATAGCTCCAAATAGAGCGTGGTAGCTGCATCTAGGAGATGACATAGAGATTTGTAAAGCACACACGGATGTGAAAGGTTCAGACCCGTTGACTATAACCTCTCTCACAAGCATAACATGATCAACCCCTAAACTCTTTGGGTGTTAGTCACATGGGGATGTGACCTTGAGTGTTAATCACATATCGATGTGAACTAGATTATTGACTCTAGTGCAAGTGGGAGACTGTTGGAAATATGCCCTAGAGGCAATAATAAAAGTATTATTATTATATTTCCTTGTTCATGATAATTGTCTTTTATTCATGCTATAACTGTATTATCCGGAAATCGTAATACACGTGTGAATACATAGACCACAATATGTCCCTAGTGAGCCTCTAGTTGACTAGCTCGTTGTGATCAACAGATAGTCATGGTTTCCTGGCTATGGACATTGGATGTCGTTGATAACGGGATCACATCATTAGGAGAATGATGTGATGGACAAGACCCAATCCTAAGCATAGCTGAAAGATCGTGTAGTTCGTTTGCTAGAGCTTTTCCAATGTCAAGTATCTCTTCCTTAGACCATGAGATCGTGTAACTCCCGGATACCGTAGGAGTGCTTTGGGTGTATCAAACGTCACAACGTAGCTGGGTGGCTATAAAGGTGCATTACAGGTATCTCCGAAAGTGTCTGTTGGGTTAGCATGAATCGAGACTGGGATTTGTCACTCCGTGTAAGCGGAGAGGTATCTCTGGGCCCACTCGGTAGGACATCATCATTTGCGCAATGTGACCAAGGAGTTGATCACGGGATGATGTGTTACGGAACGAGTAAAGAGACTTGCCGGTAACGAGATTGAACAAGGTAGAAGGATACCGACGATCGAATCTCGGGCAAGTACAATACCGCTAGACAAAGGGAATTGTATACGGGATTGATTAAGTCCTTGACATCGTGGTTCATCCGATGAGATCATCGTGGAACATGTGGGAGCCATCATGGGTATCCAGATCCCGCTGTTGGTTATTGACCGGAGAACGTCTCGGTCATGTTTACATGTCTCCCGAACCCGTAGGGTCTACACACTTAAGGTTCGATGACGCTAGGGTTATAAAGGAAGTTTGTATGTGGTTACCGAATGTTGTTCGGAGTCCCGGATGAGATCCCGGACATCACGAGGAGTTCCGGAATGGTCCGGAGGTAAAGATTTATATATGGGAAGTACTATTTTGGCCACAGGAAAATGTTCGGGATTTTTCGGTATTGTACCGGGAAGGTTCTAGAAGGTTCCGGAGTGGGGCCCACCTGCATGGGGGGACCCACATGAACGTGGGTAGTGGGGGCAAGGCCCCACACCCCTGGTCAAGGCGCACCAAGATCCCCCCTTAGAAGGAATAAGATCATATCCCAAAGGGATAAGATCAAGATCCCTAAAAAGGGGGGATAGCAATCGGTGGGGAAGGAAATGATGGGATTTCTTTCCTCCCACCTTTGCCAACGCCCCAATGGACTTGGAGGGCAAGAAACCAGCCCCCTCCACCCCTATATATAGTGGGGAGGCGCATGGGAGCTTCACACTTGCCCCTGGCGCAGCCCTCCCTCTCCCAAGTGCTCCTCCTCTCTCGCGGTGCTTGGCGAAGCCCTGCAGGATTGCCACGCTCCTCCACCACCACCACGCCGTTGTGCTGCTGCTGGATGGAGTCTTCCTCAACCTCTCCCTCTCTCCTTGCTGGATCAAGGCTTGGGAGACGTCACCGGGCTGTACGTGTGTTGAACGCGGAGGTGCCGTGCGTTCGGCACTTGATCATCGGTGATTTGAATCACGACGAGTACGACTCCATCAACCCCGTTCACTTGAACGCTTCCGCTTAGCGATCTACAAGGGTATGTAGATGCACTCTCCTTTCTACTCGTTGCTGGTCTCTCCATAGATAGATCTTGGTGATACGTAGGAAAATTATTGAATTTCTGCTACGTTCCCCAATAGGGCCATACTTCTGGCAGTGAACATGTTACTGAAGGAAATATGCCCTAGAGGCAATAATAAAGTTATTATTTATTTCCTTATTTCATGATAAATGTTTATTATTCATGCTAGAATTGTATTAACCGGAAACATAATACATGTGTGGATATATAGACAAACAGAGTGTCACTAGTATGCCTCTACTTGACTAGCTTGTTAATCAAAGATGGTTATGTTTCCTAACCACGGACAAAGAGTTGTTATTTGATTAACGGGATCACATCATTAGTTGAATGATCTGATTGACATGACCCATTCCGTTAGATTAGCACCCGATCGTTTAGTATGTTGCTATTGCTTTCTCCATGACTTATACATGTTCCTATGACTATGAGATTATGCAACTCCCGTTTACCGCAGGAACACTTTGTGTGCTACCAAACATCACAACGTAACTGGGTGATTATAAAGGTGCTCTACAGGTGTCTCCGAAGGTACTTGTTGGGTTGGCGTATTTCAAGATTAGGATTTGTCACTCCGAATGTCGGAGAGGTATCTCTAGGCCCTCTCGGTAATGCACATCACTTAAGCCTTGCAAGCATTGCAACTAATGAGTTAGTTGCAAGATGATGTACTATGGAACGAGTAAAGAGACTTGTTGGTAACGAGATTGAACTAGGTATTGGATATCGACGATCGAATCTCGGGCAAGTAACATACCGATGACAAAGGGAACAACGTATGTTGTTATGCGGTCTGACTGATAAAGATCTTCGTAGGATATGTAGGAACCAATATGGGCATCCAGGTCCCGCTATTGGTTATTGACCGGAGACGTGTCTCGGTCATGTCTACATTGTTCTCGAATTGTAGGGTCCGCACGCTTAAGGTTTCGATGACAGTTATTATGAGTTTATGTATTTTGATGTACCGAAGGTTGTTCGGAGTCCCGGATGTGATCACGGACATGACGAGGAGTCTCGAAATGGTCGAGACATAAAGATTGATATATTGGATGGATATATTTGGACACCGGAAGGGTTCCGGATGAGATTGGGATTATACCGGAGTTCCGGGAGGTTACCGGAACCCCCCCGGTAAGTATATGGGCCTGATTGGGCCTTAGTGGAAGGTAGGGAGAAGGAGAAAGGGAGGGGGCGCCCCCCCCCCCCCCCAAGCCCAATCCGAATTGGGAAGGGGGCCGGCCCCCCCTTTCCTTCTCTCCTCCCCCCTCTTCCTTCCCTCTCCTACTCCTAGTAGGAAAGGGGGGCCAAACCTACTTGGAGTAGGTTTGCCCCCCCTAGGGTGCGCCTCCCCCTTGAGCCGGCCTCCTCCTCCCTCCCTCCTTTATATACGGGGGTGGGGGGCACCCCATAGACACACAAGTTGATCATTGAGATCGTTCCTTAGCCGTGTGCGGTGCCCCCCTCCACGATATTACACCTCGGTCATATTGTAGCGGTGCTTAGGCGAAGCCCTGCGATAGGAGAACATCAAGATCGTCACCACGCTGTCGTGCTGACAGAACTCCTCCCCGTGCCTTTGCTGGATCGGAGTTCGGGGTGCGTCATCGAGCTGTACGTGTGTCAAGAACTCGGAGGTGCCGGAGTAACGGTGCTTGGATCGGTTGGATCGGGAGGACGTATGACTACTTCCTCTACATTGCGTCAACGCTTCCGCTTCGGTCTACGAGGGTACATAGACAACACTCTCCCCTCTCGTTGCAATGCATCACCATGATCTTGCGTGTGCGTAGGATTTTTTTTTTGAAATTGCTACGTTCCCCAACAGTGGCATCAGAGCCTAGGTTTTATGGTTTGATGTTATATGCACGAGTAGAACACAAGTGAGTTGTGGGCGATATAGGTCATATTGCTTACCAGCATGTCATACTTTGGTTCGGCGGTATTGTTGGATGAAGCGGCCCGGACCGACATTACGCGTACGCTTATGCGAGACTGGTTTTACCGCCGTGCTATGCACACAGGTGACTAGCGGGTGTCAGTTTCTCCAACTTTAGTTGAACCGAGTGTGGCTACGCCCGGTCCTTGAGAAGTTTAAAACAGCACCAAATTGACAAACTATCGTTGTGGTTTTGATGCGTAGGTAAGAACGGTTCTTGCTCAGCCCGTAGCAGCCACGTAAAATTTGCAACAACAAAGTAGAGGACGTCTAACTTGTTTTTGCAGGGCATGTTGTGATGTGATATGGTCAAGACGTGATAAGATATAAGTTGTTGTATGAGATGATCATGTTTTGTTGAAGTTATCGGCAACTGGCAGAAGCTTTATGGATGTCTCTTTGTTGCATAAGATGCAAGTGCCAAATAATTGCTTTACTTTATCGCTATACGATAGCAATAGTTGCAAGAGCAATAGTTGGTGAGACAACCATGTGATGACACATTGATATAGATCAAGATGATGAAGATCATGGTGTCGTGCCGGTGACGATAGAGATCATGACGGTACTTTGGAGATGGAGATCAAAGGCGCAAGATGATCATGGTCATATCATGTCACATATTTTGATTGCATATGATGTTTATCTATTATACATCTTATTCTTGCTTTGATTGACGGTAGCATTTTAAGATGATCTCTCACTAAAATTATCAAGAAGTGTTCTCCCTGAGTATGCACCGTTGCCAAAGTTCGTCGTGCCCAGACACCACGTGATGATCGGGTGTGATAAGCTCTACGTCCATCTACAACGGGTGCAAGCCAGTTTTGCACACGCGGAATACTCAGGTTAAACTTGACGAGCCTAGCTTATGTAGATATGGCCTCGGAACACGGAGACCGAAAGGTCGAGCGTGAATCATATAGTAGATATGATCAACATAGTGATGTTCACCATTGAAAACTACTCCATCTCACGTGATGATCGGTTATGGTTTAGTTGATTTGGATCACGTGATCACTTAGATGACTAGAGAGATGTCTGTCTAAGTGGGAGTTCTTAAGTAATATGATTAATTGAACTTAAATTTATCATGAACTTAGTCCTGGTAGTATTTTGCAAATTATGTTGTAAGATCAATAGCTTGCGTTGTTGCTTTCATATGTTTATTTTGATATGTTCCTAGAGAAAATTGTGTTGAAAAATGTTAGTAGCAATGATGCGGATTGGATCCGTGATCTGAGGTTTGTCCTCATTGCTGCACAGAAGAATTATGTCCTTAATGCACTGCTAGGTGATAGACCTATTGCAGGAGCAGATGCAGACGTTATTAACGTTTGGCTAGCTCAATATGATGACTACTTGATAGTTTTGTGTACCATGCTTTATGGCTTAGAATCAGGACTTCAAAGATGTTTTGAACATCATGGACCATATGAGATGTTCCGGGAATTGAAGTTAATATTTCAAGCAAATACCCGAGTTGAGAGATATGAAGTCTCCAACAAGTTCTATAGCTAAAAGATGGAGGAGAATCGCTCAACTAGTGAGCACGTGCTCAGATTGTCTGGGTACTACAATCGCTTGAATCAAGTGGGAGTTAATCTTCCAGATAAGATAGTGATTGACAGAATTCTCTAGTCACCATCACCAAGTTAGTAGAACTTCATGATGAACTATAGTACGCAAGGGATGATGAAAATAATTCCCAAGTTTTTCATGATGATGAAATCGATGAACGTAGAAATCAAGAAAGAACATCAAGTGTTGATGGTTAACAAGACCACTAGTTTCAAGAAAAGGGCAAAGGGATAGAAGGGAACTTCAAGAAGAACGGCAAGCAAGTTGCTGCTCAAGTGAAGAAGCCCAAGTCTGGACCTGAGCCTGAGACTAAGTGCTTCTACTGCAAAGGGACTGGTCACTGAAAGCAGAACTACCCCAAGTATTTGGCGGATAAGAAGGATGGCAAAGTGAACAAAAGTATATTTGATATACATGTTATTGATGTGTACTTTACTAGTGTTTATAGCAACCCCTCGGTATTTGTTACTGGTTCAGTTGCTAAGAGTAGTAACTCGAAACAGGAGTTGCAGAATAAACAGAAACTAGTTAAGGGTGAAGTGATGATGTGTGTTGAAAGTAGTTTCGAGATTGATATGATCATCATCGCACACTCCCTATACTTTCGGGATTAGTGTTGAACGTAAATAAATGTTATTTGGTGTTTGCGTTGAGCATGAATATGATTTGATCATGTTTATTGCGATACGGTTATTCATTTAAAGTTATAGAATAAATTGTTATTCTGTTTACATGAATAAAACCTTATATGGTTACACATCCAATGAAAATGGTTCATTGGGTCTTGATCGTTGTGATACACATATTCATAATATTGAAACCAAAAGATGCAAAGTTAATGATAGTGCAACTTATTTGTGGCACTGCCGTTTAGGTCATATTGGTGTAAAGCGCACGAAGAAACTCCATGCTGATGGGATTTTGGAATCACTTGATTATGAATCACTTGATGCTTGCGAACCATGCCTCATGGGCAAGATGACTAAGACTCCGTTCTCCGGAACAGTGGAGCGAGCAACTGACTTATTGGAAATAATACAGACTGATGTATGCGATCCGATGAGTGTTAAGGCTCGTGGCAAGTATCGTTATTTTCTGACCTTCACAAGATGATTTGAGCAGATATGGGTATATCTACTTGATGAAACATAAGTCTGAAATAGTTGAAACGTTCAAAGAATTTCAGAGTGAAGTGGAAAAATCATCGTAACAAGAAAATAAAGTTTCTGCGATCTGACCGCGGATACGAATATTTGAGTTACGAGTTTGGACTTCAATTAAAACAATGTGGAATAGTTTCATAGCTCACGCCACCTGGAACACCACAACATTATGGTGTGTTCGAACGTCGTAACCGCACTTTACTGGATATGGTGCGATCTATGATGTATCTTACTGATTTACCAATATTGTTTTGGGGTTATGCATTAGAGACAGCTGCATTCACATTAAAAGGGCACCATCTAACTCCGCTGAGACGACAACATATGAACTGTGGTTTAGCAAGAAACCCAAGTTGTCGTTTCTTAAAGTTTGGGGCTGCAATGCTTATGTGAAAAAGTTTCATCCTGATAAGATCGAACCCAAATCGGAGAAGTGCATCTTCATAGAATACCCAAAGGAAACTGTTGGGTACACCTTCTATCACAGATCCGAAGGCAAGACATTCGTTGCTAAAAATGGATCCTTTCTAGAGAAGGAGTTTCTCTCGAAAGAAGTGAGTGGGAGGAAAGTAGAACTTGATGAGGTAACTGTACCTTCTCCCTAATTGGAAAATAGTTCATCACTGAAATCAGTTCCAGTGATTCCTACACCAATTAGTGAGGAAGCTAATGATGATGATCATGAAACTTCAGATCAAGTTACTACAGAATCTCGTAGGTCTTCCAGACTATGGTCCGCACCAGAGTGGTACGGTAATCCTGTTCTGAAAGTCATGTTACTAGACCATGATGAACCTACGAACTATGAGGAAGCAATGATGAGCCCAGATTCCGCAAAATGGCTTAAGGCCATGAAATCTGAGATGGGATCCATGTATGAGAACAAAGTGTGGACTTTGGTGGAGTTGCCCGATGATTGGCAAGCCATATTGTATAAATGGATCTTCAAGAGGAAGACGGACGTTGATAGTAGTGTTACTATCTACAAAGGTCGACTTGTCGCAAAAAAGTTTTTGACAAGTTCAAGGTGTTGACTACAATGAGATTTTCTCAACTGTAGAGATGCTTAAGTCTGTCCAAATCATGTTAGCAATTGCCACAATTTATGAAATTTGGCAAATGGATGTAAAAACTGCATTCCTGAATGGGTTTCTGGAGGAAGACTTGTATCTGATGCAACCAGAAGGTTTTATCAATCCAAAGGGAGCTAACAAAGTGTGCAAGCTCCAGCGATCCATCTATGGACTGGTGCAAGCATCTCGGAGTTGGAATATACGCTTTGATGAGTTGATCAAAGCATATAGTTTTATACAGACTTGTGGTGAAGCCTGTATTTACAAGAAAGTGAGTGGGAGCACTACAACATTTCTGATAAGTATATGTGAATGACATATTGTTGATCGGAAGTAATGTAAAATTATTCTGCAAAGCATAAAGGAGTGTTTGAAAGGAGTTTTTCAAAGAAAGACCTCAGTAAAGCTGCTTACATATTGAGCATCAAGATCTCTAGAGATAGATCAAGACGCTTGATAAGTTTTTTCAAATGAGTACATACCTTGACGAGATTTTGAAGTAGTTCAAAATGGAACAGTCAAAGAAAGAGTGTAACGCCCGGATAATTAAGCTACAGTGAACCTCCGCTAATGATGCCACGTCATCTCAGTTACTGCTGCTAATCCCTCATTAGTTCAAAAACCGGTTCAAAATTCAAATTCCAAATATGGCATACAATAAAAGTTTTCAAACATCGAAACAAAAATGTTCGGGGTGAACCAATTATTGCATAGATAATTTTGGTGGAGAAACCAAACCTTGATAAAATGTTTAAGAGCTCTAAAATAATTAAAACAGTAGTGAAAACAATTAAACAAATGCCTATTGAATTTTATAAAAATATTAAAACTATCTTATTATGGGTCAAGATTTAATCTAACAGTAGATTATTTATAAATACAAATTTAGGTACTAGTTATAATTTTTATAAATCTAAAAATAAAAGAAACTAGAAATAAAACAGTACAAGAAAATAAATAAAAGAAAAGATAAAAACAGAAAAAAAAAAGGAAGAACAACCCCCCTCCCTCGCTGGGCTTCGGCCCAGCCGGCCACCAGGCTGCCTGGCCGGCCCAACCGGCCACCCACGCCCCTGGCCTACTAGGCCTCCCACCCGAAACCCTAACCCCATTGCCCACTCTCCCTCTCGCGCCGCCGCACACTCTTCCCCCCCCCCCCACGTCGCCCACTCCCCCCCTCGATCTGGATCGAGATCGAGGGCTTGACCCCTGAGCCACCCGACGCCGCTCGTCGTCTCCAGCGCCGCCGCGGCCACCTCGCCCTCGGCGGAACGCGTCCTCGCCGGCCTGCATCCTCCTCGCTGGAGCCCGTCCCCGGTGCCACCCCGACGCCCCACCTCGCCGCGCGCTGGACTGCCTCGCCCCTCCTTCTCCCTCGCACGTCGCCCGGACCGCCGACGCCGCCCGGTGCCACCTCCGCCTCGACCCCGTCACCGCTAGCTCGCCTCCGTCGACGATCTGCCTCGCCGGACTTCCTCCCCAACGTCGTCGTCGTCCTCCCCAAGCCCCACTGCCCCGTTCCCTACATGCCTGATGTGAGCCCCGCCTTGCTCCCTCCCTCTCCCTCGCGCGCTCGCACTCGTCGCCGCGGTCCCCGCCGATCTCGCCCGCGGTTGACGCGCTCCGGGCCGCGTCCGATACGCGTTCACCGCGCCGTGCCCGCGCACCGCCCCTGCCGTGGCCTGCAGCCCCCCCTGCCGCCTCCGCTGCGGCCACCGAACCCCCCCCGCGCCCTGCTCCCCTGCGCCCGCATCTCGTGCCGGCCTCGCCCACTACCCCGCACGGCCTCCCGCGTGCTACTGCGATCACCGCCGCCGCCACCTTTGACCCATGCCCCCGCCCGCACTGCTCCGGCCGGTGGCGCCCCGGCCAAACCTCGCCGGCGCGCTACCGCTCCTACCATGCGGCGGGCCGCGCCTGGACCGTCTCGGGCGCCCAGCACCCATGCCCATTCGGGCGGTGCCCGTGCTCGCACCGCCCTGTGCCCGTTAGGCCCTTGGGGCCACAGACATGTGAGGCCCGCCCCAGAACGTTTAATAAAAAAACGAATTATAAAAAAAAATAGAAAAACAATTATAAATAATAAAGTTAATTAGTTAATTAATTAAGGAATTAATTAAGTTAATTAATTATAATTAGATTAACCTAATCATTAGTTAACCTAATTAACTGTTAGTTAATTAAAACAGAGTATGACGAACGGGACCCACTTGTCAGGTTGACCAAGTCAACTACTGACGTCATGCTGACGTCATGATGACGTCAGCAGACACTATTCTGGATAATGTTGATTAAATTAAATAAATAAATCCTAAAAATGATTTAAATCTTTTAAAATTAATATAAAATAAACCATAGCTCGGATGGAAAAACTTTGTACATGAAAGTTGCTCAGAACGACGAGACGAATTCGGATACGCAGCCCGTTCGTCCGCCACGTGTCCCTAGATAGTGAACCTGCAACATTTCACCTCCGGTTCATCTGTCCGAAAACGCGAAACACCTGGGATACTTTCCCGGATGTTATCCCACTTCACCGGTATCACCTAATACCGCGTTAGGGCGCCCCTAGCACCGTTACTTGCCTTGTCATGCATCGTTATGCATCTGTTTGCATTATATTTATTGTTTCTTCCCCCTCTTCTTCCGCTAGACACCGAGACCGACGCCGCTGCTACCCAGTACGACTACGGAGTTGATGACCCCTCTCTCTTGCCAGAGCAACCAGGCAAGCCCCCCCCCCCCCCTTGATCACCAGATATCGCCTATTCTTCTCTATACTGCTTGAATTAGAGTAGTGTAGCATGTTACTGCTTTCCGTTATTCCTATCCTGATGCATAGCCTGTCCTTGTTACTACTATTGTTACCATTACCTGCTATCCTACTGCTTAGTATAGGATGCTAGTGTTCCATCAGTGGCCCTACACTCTTGTCCGTCTGCCATGCTATACTACTGGGCCGTGATCACTTCGGGAGGTGATCATGGGCATATACGATATACTTTACACAGTTACATTACCTGTGATACTGTTCGGAGATGGGGGCTGAAGGGGCAGGTGGCTCCATCCCGGTAGAGGTGGGCCTGGGTTCCCGACGGCCCCCGACTGTTACTTTGTGGCGGAGCGGCAGGGCAGGTTGAGACCACCTAGGAGACAGGTGGGCCTGGCCCTGTTCGGCGTTCGTGGATACTTAACACGCTTAACGAGATCTGGGTATTTGATCTGAGTCTGGCCATTTGGTCTATACGCACTAACCATCTACGTGGGAGTAGTTATGGGTATCCCGACGTCGTGGTATCAGCCGAAGCACTTCGTGACGCCAGCGACTGAGTGGCGCACGCCGAATTGGAACGTAAGCCTGCTCTTGTATTAAGGGGGCTAGTTCTGCTTTCGGCCGCGTACGCAACGTGCAGGTGTGCTATGGGCGATGGGCCCAGACCCCTGTGCGCTTAGGTTTAGACCGACGTGCTGGCTTCTCTGTTGTGCCTAGGTGGGGCTGCGACGTGTTGATCTTTCGCGGCCGGGCATGACCCCGAAAAGTGTGTCCGGCCAAATGGGATGAAGCGTGTTGGGTTATGTGGTGCACCCCTGCAGGGAAGTTAATCTATTCGAATAGCCGTGATCTTCGGTAACAGGACGACTTGGAGTTGTACCTTGACCTTATGACAACTAGAACCGGATACTAAATAAAATACACCCTTCCAAGTGCCAGATACAACCGGTGGTCGCTCTCTCTCAGGGATACGAGGAGGGGATTGCCGGGTAGGATTATGCTATGCGATGCTACCGGAGATGCTACTTGGAGATGCTACTTGGAAGACTTCAGACTACCCTCTTCTACCTGTTGCAAGACGACGGTGACCAGAAGCGTAGTCTTCGACAGGATTAGTTATCCCCCTCTTATTCTGGCATTCTGCAGTTCAGTCCACTGATATGGCCTACTTACACATATACCCATGCATATGTAGTGTAGTTCCTTGCTTGCGAGTACTTTGGATGAGTACTCACGGTTGCTTTCTCCCCCCTTTTTCCCCCTTTCCTTTCCTTCTGGTTGTCGCAACCAGATGCTAGAGTCCAGGAGCCAGACAACATCATCGATGACGACTACTACACTGGAGGTGCCTACTACTACGTGCAGCCTGCTGACGACGACCAGGAGTAGTTTAGGAGGATCCCAGGCAGGAGGCCTGCGCCTCTTTCGATCTGTATCCCAGTTTGTGCTAGCCTTCTTAATGCAAACTTGTTTAACTTATGTCTGTACTCAGATATTGTTGCTTCCGCTGACTCGTCTATGATCGAGCACCTGTATTCGAGCCCTCGAGGCCCCTGGCTTGTATTATGATGCTTGTATGACTTATTTATGTTTTTAGAGTTGTGTTGTGATATCTTCCCGTGAGTCCCTGATCTTGATCGTACACGTTTGCGTGCATGATTAGTGTACGATTGAATCGGGGGCGTCACAAGTTGGTATCAGACCCGACTGCCTGTAGGAATCCCCTTTCCAACTCCTTGGCCGAAGTCGAGTCTAGACATTGCAAAACTTTTACTAACATGGCTGTGTGCCTTACGGGCCCACGTCGCCATCGGGTGGTAGTAGGATCTTTTATTCCTCGACCTATACTCCGGGACTCTGACATCTCTTCTATTCGGGTTAAACGTTTTTACTAAATCTGACTCTAGATTCTCGTAACTACTTTCTCCCGGAGAGCCCCTAACCAAAGATGATCGCCTACTGCGTCAGAAGATTTCGAAGATACTCTAGGATGTTCTCTTGAGACACTTGTGCCCACCGCCTTTGCAATTCCCTACCACTGTTACATCCTTTGGATAACTACATACAGTTGTCATTCTTACATTCATCACCAATTGGTCTTGTTATTACAAGATACCCCAAGATACTCGTCCTTGTGTCGAGAATCCTTTGTGCCTACTGCCTTGCAGTTCCTTGCCACCGAATACCCTTACGGATAATTTCCCGCCCTTATCGAGTATCCGCTCATCCCCAGTTGTTCTTGTTTTTCACAATGGTCTTCGGAATACTATTCGATCCTCCGAAATTCCTTAGCAGCTTTATTGCTCTGCAAATACTTGCCTGCTTACATTATGGATGATCCCCGTATGTCTGGCAATATTCATTAGTCTCCTTTTGACCCCGTCATTTTGATCCTATTGATTCAACATAAGTGCGAATGCACGCAATCATCGGTTGATCCTTTTAAAAATATCTTTCCAGCTCAGATGTCATTTTGAACATGATCTGGATTCTCGACCAATCAAATTACTGTCGATTGTGCCTCTAAGTCTATTCAACTTATCCATCCTTAACCAGAGCATTTGCTTCTGATCCCCTGATTTGGAAATCATAATTCTTTTGCATTTGAACTTTGAATTAGTCAGTTGTTTCTATAATCCAATGTGTTTTGCATTCATTCTTCCTCTGGTTGTGAACCGATACTCACATCAGATCCTTTATGGACCATCAGAACCTTGTTGGATTTTATCCGACAGCGTCCTTCATACTCAATAACCTTGTGAGCCTTCCCTCAGATACATAAGGCCTTTGGTAAATTGTATCCTCTCCCTTTGTCAAGCATGCTCTGCTTTCGAGCTTGTGGTATATGTTTCCACGATACCCTGACGGGTTGAACCTATGCCTTCCTTAATATGTGTGAACTCGGAAGTTTTCACGAGTCATACTTATCTGGTATTGCACCAGGTAAAACTTTCAACAACCAATGTCATTTTTTGAAACACGAGAAGTGAATGAGAGATTATGCATTGAAGAAGTGGCAGTCGACCTTGAACTTTGTGTTCATGCCCATAGACACGATGTAGATCTTCTCATCGAAGCTTCTTTTAAAATTAGTTATTCCCTTGGTATAAGTCATCTTATATCTGGGCTCTGGCCTTTTGCAATCTGACCACGTTCTCCTTTATATACCATTTCGCGTGCAAGTTTAAGCGCTTGTCTTCTGTAGAGCAATACCCCAGTCCAACCTCTACTTTGATCTGTCATCGAATATTACCCCCCCCCCCCCTGGTATCTCGAGATTATGATGGAACTGCATAACTTCTTATGAGTTCTTCAGCAAGTGCTACATTCTCACTGATTCCAATTTTTCACGGGCTCTGAGTTATTAAACACTCAAAGGCTCCGATAAATGAACCGAGTCCGCACTACGGTTCAACAACTTTTAGTATTCTTATTTAAGTACGATTTTGTACCCGATCAAGTCATTCCTAGCCTGATCAACTATATCGTTATCGCGCTATAGTTTAACTGTGCTACATGGTCCTCATTCTCGGAGCACCACTTTTGATGATGAGCTGAGCATATTTCAATTTTCCTCATCACATTATTTCTTCTTGGACAGCAAGCTTGATTTCGAGTTTGTGTCGTGGTTCCAATAACCTTTCGCTTCATCATTCCTTTGACTTGATGTCGTCGCTGATTTATTACATCTTCATGAATTCTCTTGACAAATGTGTCATGATCAACATCAACATTTTGATGCTCTTCGAAGATATCTATTGAATTCTTCATGGGAAATACCATCCTTGTCCCTTGGTAAATTGTGTTGTCATCGACTATTTCCTTGCCTTCTTACCAACACAAACTTGTTTGTGTTGTGGTTGTACCTTGAGTTCCTGGCTACCCAGCTTGTCTTATGTCCTACCTTGAAGTAATACCATCTTATATATCAAGAATGTTGTGGGAATATCACCACCTCTTAAGAATTCTTGCTACAAGTTATACATCCCGCCATCTACATTCATCTCTTGGTCCTCGTGTTGTTTCTAACCGGAAAACCGACAAATGAACTATGATGCGTGAATTCAAAACTTCTAGCAGCCCTATTGCTTTGAAGTTAATGGTCGATATTTCATTCTTAGACCATTGGTTATCGAATCACCATTCTAACATTGATCGTGCTACCCAGCCCATATTTCGGGCGCACCTTTCAACCAATGTTAATTGTGTATGTTTTCCTCGAGCATACATCATTATATCATTTGATCTGACAAATGTTATCTCCTTGTTCACATAGTTGTGGAAGTCCACCTTTTTGGAAATCTCGAGGATTGTCGCTGACTCCATCATCTACCCCGTCAACCTCTCTTTGGTTTAAATGATGAACTCTTGTGTCGATACTCATTCCCATAGTGCATTTCCCGAGAATCTTACAAGGTCATCTCGTCAATTTATTTTGCACCTTTTTCAGGCATCCTGAGTCTGAGGTATCCTAACACCGATCGGATCTGAATCTCGGTCAGATATGATGGTTGGAACATTTTTCCCAAGAGTTATAACATTGGTCCTTATATATCGGTAAGGTGATGTCATGCCTAGCACACCTGGTCGGAGGACCTAGTGTTAAAGTTTCCTTTCCAGCAAGGTTTTCCATTCTTCCATAAGGAAATTGTAATGCTTATTCTATAAGTTGTTCCTGGTGAATCCTTTGTATATCCAAGTCCGACCTTTGCTTGAAGACCATGTCAATGCTGTCTCGAAGCATGTCTGTGATACTCCGAATTTCCACAAGAACATTTAAAGCAAATGCTAAATTTTCCTTATCAATTATCCAAACACCTTTGTATGGGTAGTGTCATGAAATTTCTCTCCCCTTACCTAAAGGGTTTTCTACATGATATCCTGCCACGGATACCATGCTCTGCTTATCCTTGGGAAGGATATATCCCTGAATTATGTGACTAAGACACATTTTTCCTTTCCATCGCCTGATTATTCTGATAATCATATGTCCTTTCCATTGTTTGGTTTAACCTTTCTTGAGGTCTATATGATCTAAGCAGTAATATTCTTCTGCTTATGTAAACACCTTGGTGTACGACCGTGTCAGTAAGACCCTGTTACTATTGTTGATGACATTTCGGTAGCCACCGATGGACGAGAACCTTGCCTATTGGCCCGCCTCGTTCAACGAGCAGGAAAATGGTTCTCTTCGTCCCTCACCCTTGGTACCGATGTTGTTGCCGACATAACCGACAGACTATCCTCTGGCATGCCTTGCTTACATGATCGTGCAAGATGTCACTGTCCTTCCTACTTTTAATCCACATGGTGGGCCCATAACCCACAGTTCCACAGGATCGAAACCTGACTCTCCTGTACCCCCCTGTACCCAAGGTTGTTCCTCACGCGTGGCCTCGTATGTAATTCATGAGCCACCTTCAATCTGGTATCAGACAAATACTTATTCTCGTGGCTTCAAACCCCTTTCACGCCACATATCAGGCATCGAACGATTGCCTGCCCGCTCGAAACTTCCCAGGATACCTCCTTACTCTGCTCTTGATATTTTCTTAAGTTTCAATTCGAGAGTTACTTCCGCCACCCTCCCCGATGTTATCGACCAGATAGTCAAACCTGCAGAGGTTCGTTCTCCCGGAATACCCCCATTATTCTTTCGTAAGAACGATGGAGATCCTGAAGGAAGGACGACAATTTCATCATGATGTGTTGAAGCAGAGGACTGATAACATCAATGTAATGGATCGACCTCTTCGAGAAGAGCAACCAAAGACGAGAAGATTCGTTAGGATTCCGTAACCAGACCTTTCCCCCTAGTCCCCCTCTTAAATCTCGGGACGAGATTTCTTGTAGTGGAGGAGATTTGTAACGCCCGGATAATTAAGCTACAGTGAACCTCCGCTAATGATGCCACATCACCTCAGTTACTGCTGCTAATCCCTCGTTAGTTCAAAAACCGGTTCAAAATTCAAATTCCAAATATGGCATACAATAAAAGTTTTCAAACATCGAAACAAAAATGTTCGGGGTGAACCAATTATTGCATAGATAATTTTGGTGGAGAAACCAAACCTTGATAAAATGTTTAAGGGCTCTAAAATAATTAAAATAGTAGTGAAAACAATTAAACAAATGCCTATTGAATTTTATAAAAATATTAAAACTATTTTATTATGGGTCAAGATTTAATCTAACAGTAGATTATTAATAAATACAAATTTAGGTACTAGTTATAATTTTTATAAATCTAAAAATAAAAGAAACTAGAAATAAAACAGTACAAGAAAATAAATAAAAGAAAAGATAAAAACAGAAAAAAAAGGAAGAACAACCCCCTCCCTCGCTGGGCTTCGGCCCAGCCGGCCACCAGGCTGCCTGGCCGGCCCAACCGGCCACCCACGCCCCTGGCCTACTAGGCCTCCCACCCGAAACCCTAACCCCATTGCCCACTCTCCCTCTCGCGTCGCCGCACACTCTTCCCCCCCCCCCCACGTCGCCCACTCCCCCCCTCGATCTGGATCGAGATCGAGGGCTCGACCCCTGAGCCACCCAACGCCGCTCGTCGTCTCCAGCGCCGCCGCGGCCACCTCGCCCTCGGCGGAACGCGTCCTCGCCAGCCTGCATCCTCCTCGCTGGAGCCCGTCCCCAGTGCCACCCCGACGCCCCACCTCGCCGCGCGCTGGACTGCCTCGCCCCTCCTTCTCCCTCGCACGTCGCCCGGACCGCCGACGCCGCCCGGTGCCACCTCCGCCTCGACCCCGTCACCGCTAGCTCGCCTCCGTCGACGATCTGCCTCGCCGGACTTCCTCCCCAACGTCGCCGTCGTCCTCCCCAAGCCCCACTGCCCCGTTCCCTACATGCCTGATGTGAGCCCCGCCTTGCTCCCTCCCTCTCCCTCGCGCGCTCGCACTCGTCGCCGCGGTCCCCGCCGATCTCGCCCGCGGTTGACGCGCTCCGGGCCGCGTCCGATACGCGTTCACCGCGCCGTGCCCGCGCACCGCCCCTGCCGTGGCCTGCAGCCCCCCTGCCGCCTCCGCTGCGGCCACCGAACCCCCCCTGCGCCGGCGACGCCACTGCGCCCGTGGCCAACTCCGGCACCCCGGCCCCCGCGCCCTGCTCCCCTGCGCCCGCATCTCGTGCCGGCCTCGCCCACTACCCCGGCGCGGCCTCCCGCGCGCTACTGCGATCACCGCCGCCGCCACCTTTGACCCATGCCCCCGCCCGCACTGCTCCGGCCGGTGGCGCCCCGGCCAAACCTCGCCGGCGCGCTACCGCTCCCACCATGCAGCGGGCCGCGCCTGGACCGACTCGGGCGCCCAGCACCCATGCCCGTTCGGGCGGTGCCCGTGCTCGCACCGCCCTATGCCCGTTAGGCCCTTGGGGCCACAGACATGTGGGGCCCGCCCCAGAACGTTTAATAAAAAAAACGAATTATAAAAAAAAGAGAAAAAAATTATAAATAATAAAGTTAATTAATTAATTAATTAAGGAATTAATTAAGTTAACTAATTATAATTAGATTAACCTAATTAACTGTTAGTTAATTAAAACAGAGAATGACGAACGGGACCCAATTGTCAGGTTGACCAAGTCAACTACTGACGTCGTGCCGACGTCATGATGACGTCAGCAGACACTATTCTGGATAATGTTGATTAAATTAAATAAATAAATCCTAAAAATGATTTAAATCTTTTAAAATTAATATAAAATAAACCGTAGCTCGGATGGAAAAACTTTGTACATGAAAGTTGCTCAGAACGACGAGACGAATTCGGATACGCAGCCCGTTCGTCCGCCACGTGTCCCTAGAATAGTGAACCTGCAACATTTCACCTCCGGTTCATCTGTCCGAAAACGCGAAACACCGGGGATACTTTCCCGGATGTTATCCCACTTCACTGGTATCACCTAATACCGCGTTAGGGCGCCCCTAGCACCGTTACTTGCCTTGTCATGCATCGTTATGCATCTGTTTGCATTATATTTATTGTTTCTTCCCCCTCTTCTTCCGCTAGACACCGAGACCGACGCCGCTGCTACCCAGTACGACTACGGAGTTGATGACCCCTCTCTCTTGCCAGAGCAACCAGGCAAGCCCTTCCAAGTGCCAGAACCGGATACTAAATAAAATACACCCTTCCAAGTGCCAGAACAACCGGTGGTCGCTCTCTCTCAGGGATACGAGGAGGGGATCGCCGGGTAGGATTATGCTATGCGATGCTACTGGAGATACTACTTGGAGATGCTACTTGGAAGACTTCAGACTACCCTCTTCTACCTGTTGCAAGACGACGGTGACCAGAAGCATAGTCTTCGACAGGATTAGTTATCCCCCTCTTATTCTGGCATTCTGCAGTTCAGTCCACTGATATGGCCTACTTACACATATACCCATGCATATGTAGTGTAGTTCCTTGCTTGCGAGTACTTTGGATGAGTACTCACGGTTGCTTTCTCCCCCCTTTTTCCCCCTTTCCTTTCCTTCTGGTTGTCGCAACCAGATGCTGGAGTCCAGGAGCTAGACGACATCATCGATGACGACTACTACACTGGAGGTGCCTACTACTACATGCAGCCTGCTGACGACGACCAGGAGTAGTTTAGGAGGATCCCAGGTAGGAGGCCTGCGCCTCTTTCGATCTGTATCCCAGTTGTGCTAGCCTTCTTAAGGCAAACTTGTTTAACTTATGTCTGTACTCAGATATTGTTGCTTCCGCTGACTCGTCTATGATCGAGCACTTGTATTCGAGCCCTCGAGGCCCCTGGCTTGTATTATGATGCTTGTATGACTTATTTATGTTTTTAGAGTTGTGTTGTGATATCTTCCCGTGAGTCCCTGATCTTGATCGTACACGTTTGCGTGCATGATTAGTGTACGATTGAATCGGGGGTGTCACAAAGAGTTCTTGCCTGTGTTACAAGGTGTGAAATTGAGTAAGACTCAAAGCCCGACCACGACAGAAGATAGAAAGAGAATGAAAGTCATTCCCTATGCCTTGGCCATAGGTTCTATAAAGTATGCCATGCTGTGTACCATATCTATTGTATACCCTACACTGGTTTGGCAAGGGAGTACAATAGTGATCTAGGAGTAGATCACTAGACAGCGGTGAAAATTATCCTTAGTGGAATAAGGATATGTTTCTCGATTATGGAAGTGACAAAAGGTTCGTCGTAAAGGGTTACGTCGATGCAAGTTTTGACACCGATCTGGATGACTCTAAGTCTCGATCTAGATACATATTGAAAGTGGGAGCAATTGGCTAGAGTAGCTCCGTGCAGAGCATTGTAGACATAGAAAATTGCAAAATACATAACGGATCTGAATGTGAAAGACCCGCGAACTAAGATTCTCTCACAAGCAAAACATGATCACACCTTAGTACTCTTTGGGTGTTAATCACATAGCGATGTGAACTAGATTACTGAATCTAGTAAACCCTTTGGGTGTTGGTCACATGGCGATGTGAACTATGGGTGTTAATCACATGATGATGTGAATTATCCATGTTAATCACATGGTGATGTGATCTAGATTATTGACTCTAGGGCAAGTGGGAGACTGAAGGAAATATGCCCTAGAGGCAATAATAAAGTTATTATTTATTTCCTTATTTCATGATAAATGTTTATTATTCATGCTAGAATTGTATTAACCGGAAACATAATACATGTGTGGATATATAAACAAACAGAGTGTCACTAGTATGCCTCTACTTGACTAGCTTGTTAATCAAAGATGGTTATGTTTCCTAACCATGGACAAAGAGTTGTCATTTGAATAACGGGATCACATCATTAGTTGAATGATCTGATTGACATGACCCATTCCGTTAGCTTAGCACCCGATCGTTTAGTATGTTGCTATTGCTTTCTCCATGACTTATACATGTTCCTATGACTATGAGATTATGCAACTCCCGTTTACCGGAGGAACACTTTGTGTGCTACCAAACATCACAACGTAACTGGGTGATTATAAAGGTGCTCTACAGGTGTCTCCGAAGGTACTTGTTGGGTTGGCGTATTTCGAGATTAGGATTTGTCACTCCGAATGTCGGAGAGGTATCTCTGGGCCCTCTCGGTAATTCACATCACTTAAGCCTTGCAAGCATTGCAACTAATGAGTTAGTTGCGAGATGATGTATTACGGAACGAGTAAAGAGACTTGCCGGTAACGAGATTGAACTAGGTATTGGATACCGACGATCGAATCTCGGGCAAGTAACATACCGATGACAAAGGGAACAACGTATGTTGTTATGCGGTCTGACCGATAAAGATCTTCGTAGAATATGTAGGAACCAATATGGGCATCCAGGTCCCGCTATTGGTTATTGACCGGAGACGTGTCTCGGTCATGTCTACATTGTTCTCGAACTATAGGGTCCGCACGCTTAAGGTTTCGATGACAGTTATTATGAGTTTATGTATTTTGATGTACCGAAGGTTGTTCGGAGTCCCGGATGTGATCACGGAGATGACGAGGAGTCTCGAAATGGTCGAGACATAAAGATTGATATATTGGACGGATATATTTGGACACCGGAAGGGTTCCGGATGAGATTGGGATTATACCGGAGTTCCGGGAGGCTACCGGAACCCTCCCCCCCCCCACCCGGTAAGTATATGGGCCTTATTGGGCCTTAGTGGAAGGGAGGGAGAAGGAGCAAGGGAGGGGGCGCCCCCCCCCCCAAGCCCAATCCGAATTGGGAAGGGGGCGCCCCCCCCTTTCCTTCTCTCCTCCCCCCTCTTCCTTCCCTCTCCTACTCCTAATAGGAAAGGGGGGCCAAACCTACTTGGAGTAGGTTTGCCCCCCCTAGGGCGCGCCTCCCCCTTGAGCCGGCCTCCTCCTCCCTCCCTCCTTTATATACGGGGGTGGGGGGCACCCCATAGACACACAAGTTGATCATTGAGATCGTTCCTTAGCCGTGTGCGGTGCCCCCCTCCACGATATTACACCTCGGTCATATTGTAGCGGTGCTTAGGCGAAGCCCTGCGACAGGAGAACATCAAGATCGTCACCACGCCGTCGTGCTGATGGAACTCCTCCCCGTGCCTCTGCTGGATCGGAGTTCGGGGTGCGTCATCGAGCTGTACGTGTGTCAAGAACTCGGAGGTGCCGGAGTAACGGTGCTTGGATCGGTTGGATCGGGAGGACGTACGACTACTTCCTCTACATTGCGTCAACGCTTCCGCTTCGGTCTACGAGGGTACGTAGACAACACTCTCCCCTCTCGTTGCAATGCATCACCATGATCTTGCGTGTGCGTAGGAATTTTTTTTTGAAATTATTACGTTCCCCAACAGTTACATGTGTTAAATTACAAACCAGTGCACATATAGTTGATATGCTTTAGTTTTGTTCTGATGCCACCTGTTAGTTCCATCAGACTGCTTAATGTTCTCTATGCTTAATGACACATCAGCAAACTAGCATGTGGTTTCGCTGCTTTTTGTTCGTTTTACCCTACATTTTCTGATACTTGCTATTACATCACTGCTCCGAGCCTCTGTTCATTACTTTTTTGTGTGTTCTTGATCTTCCCAAGTTGATGAATAATTTGATGCTTCTATTAATTATGGAGCTGCCTACCCCATCAAGCAAAATATTTGTTCTTTTGGGGCTGGCACCTCAAACAAGTATAAAAATAGAGGGAAGCAGATATATTGTCGTGTATGCACACACCCTTCTTTCATTAGTTTAGATGAACCATTGATGATCAATTCGGCCAGTGCATTCGATTAAAATTAACTTAACCTAAATAGATGGTGCAGAATAAACTACAACAACTAGATTTTCAACCACGGGATGCTGACGATATCTTCAAAGAACATTGCAATAGCAGCTCGGCTTCACAGCGACATATGGTAAGCAAGTGTGTTTTAGTACATGTTAAATGTAATGCGAGTGGGCTCCTTTCTTGGCTTGTGCCCTCAACATGTAATCCTACCGAATTACAAATAGTTCAGTTGTCTGCTTTGTTGTATTGCTTGACTCGAATGCTTGTTTTTTGTTACGTTATACCTGAGTTGGCCAATATGTCAGCAGTGTCTGCTGTACTATCATAGAGAAATGCATGCCTATTTCATTTGAGTCCTTAACTTTTCCTCTCAACTTCATCACAAGACTGTCTTCGTAGTTCATATGAGGCCACATTGTTAAGTGCTTTCTCAGATTATTTCAATTGCTTAGATGCCTTGGCAACTTAAATATAGCGGTTATACACTCCCTTTCAACTTTCATCTTACCATTTTAATTTCTGTTCAGCTGATGCTGCTTTGGACCATTTAAATATAGTTTGCCATTCTCGGCAATAATTCGTCCGTCATTTACCATGTAAGCTTACTGCCTGGATCATACGATAACTATCTCTTACTTATGTCCAGCGGAAACCTTTCAGGATGTCATTCACACTAGGACACAATGTACAACCCCAGAATCTATTTGTGGAAGCGGTGCGCCTTCCATGTTACCAGATGGAAGCAGTTCAGAGGCAACACCGCGGGAGAGCAGTCTGAGCACAGATATTATAGTGCTTGAGGCTCTACTAGAGGCACAAAGAGATGGTGTGGCTGCCATGAATGAGGTAATCTTTATCCTGAGGCTGAAAATTACGGAATTAGCGGCACGCATTATGCAAGCAGCCCAAGAATTGGAGGAAGTAAGAATGTTGCATTTGAAGACGAAGGAGGTCCTGCTATTTCTGCTATCTGAAGCCCAAGGTAATCCCGGTTCTTCTTTAGATACCAGTTGAAATTGTCATTAGATTATTGTACTTGCATGTTGTGTCATGTCTCTGAATGGATTATGTTGGAAGACCCCCTATGTTGTCCGGAATTCCATGTTGTCCATGTGTTGTAATGATCTGAATTCTTTAGGCGAGGTAATCCTCAATACTTGTATGATTGACATAAGGTGAACTGTTTTTCGTGTGAGCATATTGTATTGGATGAAATAACTGTTTGAATCAAAGTGTATCCAACCTACTGAATTCGAAGATCACGGCATTCCTAAATCATAATCATATATAAAGGTGGAATAAATCTTTGTTGTGGTTTTGAAGAAATAAATAACAAAACGTATAATTATCTGTGGATATTCGTAATCGAATACAAATTGGATTTGAATTTAGTTTGCCAGGTCCCAAGGCAAACGTGAATGCTAATTCTCCCAAGTTTTGAACGAAGCGGCTAAACACCCACTATAATTTGTGGGCTGCCCGAAGAAAGTGTTTGCGAGATGGAAATTACTGTCTACCCCTGACACTTGACATCCTTATCGACCGGATTTACACTGCTGTCGATAGGGGTAGACCAGTAACTTCAATCAGACGTGACACGACGGCCTCTGAGCCCATTCAGACATGGTGGGCGCCAAACGTGGCCGGCAAAACACATTTGATTCAAGCTCGTCCGAAAGACATCTGTCTCTTCCTCCATTTCCCCATTCATACACGGTGGGTAGCAAAACAAACTCTCCTCGTCCGAAATTGATGTAGGCTAATATTTTAAATAGGGGCAGATGTGTAACTTCCATCAGACGTGACACAACCGCCCTACCTGTCAGCCCCGTTCATACACCGTGGGCGCCAAACGTGGGTGGCAAAACACCCTCTCCTCTCCCGAAATAGTTACCGGCAAATATTTGGGAGGTGCGAGATTACCGTCCTATCCCCAACCGATGCGATGTCTGAAATTTTAAACGGGGGATAAGTTCGTAACTTTCCCCCATTTCAGAGAAGCGCGTCCCAAAGTTTGAGATCCCCCCTCCCCTCCATTTCCCCATTCATACATCGTCGGCGATACGACAACCTCTGCACTGCGGCCAGCCTCCTCTGGCCGCCACCACATCCTCCACCTTGCCGGAGCCGCTACCCCTACCCCGCCGTCCACTGCAAGAGATGGACGTCTCTCATCCACGGCGCTGGACCAGGATCCTTTCATCGCCTCCTCTCGCTTCATCGGCGCCGTCGTCCATCGTGCCGTTGCCGCTCCTACGACCGCCTTGTCCACGTCAATAGGATATATCCCCCGACCCGGCCATCTGCCGTCTAAAGTCTTCTTCCCCGCCGCTGACAGCCATCACACCCGCAGCACCCTCAACGTATCAGCATAAGCCTACACGGCGTCGCAAGAGAGGTTGTACTCTTCCATATGAGCTTAAGTTATTGGTCTCACCCGGAAAATAGATCGTAATTTGTTTACTGTACTTTTCTTGTCCGTACCAAATCGTAGTGGCTTGTTGAAAGCAAACATTGGTTGCGAAGTAGCTTTGTCCGATTTGCACCTTCAGATCTGCCATGGCACGGGCACTATATTCATAAAGCTTATGGTTTCCCCCCTTTATATTCACTACCATCATCGTAGGTGCTTCGTGTCGTGCTAGCACTGCTCCTCAAGACCTCAACCCAAAACTTACGTGTTGAAATACGAATCTGATATGACGCTCATATAACTAAAACAGAGAACGTTTAATTGGTCACCTAATGTTCCTATATTCGTTTCGAAAAGCATGTGCACCACCCACTGGTCCAGCTAGTTCCACTTTCCTGATTTTTCTCTTGATGCTTAGGGTTTTCCCCTTTTATCTACTCTACTATGATCTCCATAGGTGCTTTCTGTCGTACTAGCATTACTCCACCCTTCAAGCTAAACAACACAACACTCAGAATTCGAAAGCTTAGTTGTTCAAATATGATTGTGATATGATAGTGATATTAGTTAACCGACACATTTAGTTGGTTAGCTAAAGGTCCCACTTGAGTTTCCAAATGCATGTCGCGACATATAGAGAGAGAGCACAATTGCATTTATTTGTCACTTGTTGACCGTACTTTCTTGTCCATACCAAATCTTAGTTGTTATTTCAAAGCAAACATCGGTTGCTAGCTACCCTTTGCGCGGTTTGCAGCTTCAGATCTGCCATGCCACTGCCACGGTCAACATTGTACTCATCATGCTTATGTTTTCCCCATTTTATGATGACCACAATCAGCTTACGTGGTTCGTGTTGTAATAGCACTGCTCCACCCATCGAGCTAACACAAGCTTAGTTGTACAAATTCATATCGATATTGTTATTGATATTAGTAAAAAAGAGAGATGTTTAATTGGTTAGCTAAATGTTCCTACGTTAGTTTCGAAATGCATGTGAGCCAGATATGGAGAGACCGGAAAGAATAGTATTTCTCTGTGCGCTCTGGTTCATCATGGGTGGCCAACCGACATTGTATTGAAACACTTGTAATATCTTTAGTCTGCTTGCTCTTTTGCTCTTCTTTAAGATGATACTCTTCTCTTGCGGTCGACTAGTCAGGTCGAGTTGTTCTGCCTTAGTATATTTTGAATCTGTCAGGTCAGGTCGACTTGTTCTTCTTTACTATATTTTGAAGCTATCATCTACGAAGTGTCATCACTTCTGGAGCTCTCATATTTTGAGTAGTAGGCCACATTATATTAATGCACACAACAAATTACAGCATGCATGGCATCTTTTAAAAGAATTGCATAGATAGCACAAAGGGGTTTACAGGGAGGCAGTATTGGATTAGAATCACTTCTGCATTACAAAGAAAATCTCACTTGTTTTTATGTTTTCATGCATGTGAGATATTGAACATTATCAAAATGAATATGAGAATGGGCGCACGAGAGGAATATTGCGAAATGATCCACTAGCTAACAAACTTGGCATGGTGGAGGATGGCCTATCTTATTCACCCATCAAGGTGCTTGCTCTAACTGTGCAAAGTTGTATTGGTCGCACATATTTTGCATCTGACCGCTTGCATTACTTCTACTTTGTTACACCATCTGCTTAGTTTAAGCATCATATATGAGTATATGCCATAACTATCCATTTTCTGTACGTATTCCATGTGTCGTTACACTATGTTTTTCTAGTCAAATGTTGTTCTTTCGTGATAGATGTGCAAAAGCAAGAGGGTGAGTGCAGATCCTCAAGGAGTACAAACTAGCTATTGGAAAAGGTAGTGGTACCTGTTAAATCACATAGATCAGCAGCCACAGAAAACACAGGCCCAACTGTACCACACTTTACCCCTACTCTAGTGGCCAAACTCCTATTAGAACTATTGGGAGCCCAGGAGTCAGGTACTGTCTATGATATCAATTCAAAATTTGAACTCCTAAATTTCTGCTTGTGCCTTACCTTGTCTCTTGTATGAAAACTAATTTCAGATGAATCTCCTTGCTCAAAGGATCATACGATCTCAAAACAATAATGGGCTCTGCATTGCTCTTGTCAGTACCTCTCTCCCTTTTGCCTTGTAACACTGTACTTAATTAATTGCTATTTGATTATGTATCATCAGTCTGCACCTGAGCTTCATTATCCTCTGTTTCTTCCAATATTATTTAATCTATATTTACTCTTTATAAAATATAGAATAATGGCAACGCTTATAAAGAAATTTCTTTGGGGAATTTATTGAATTATCCTTCCATCAACATGGAGAAGGGCTTTGTCCAGCCCGTGTTAACATGTAATGTAAGTTCATCCTTCTCAAGCCTTCAAACTTTCTTCTAGTATAGATTTGGATAGGCATCATTGCCTCCACTGCTGTTTGCTTTGCTGTTTACATCTGATTGGCTGTTTGCAACAACTACCAGTTTCAAATTGTAGTTGTAAAAACATGTTCCTTATGCAGAACCGATCCATTTATTTGCTTATATAATTGTGAAACCTGTTATGTGTCTCCTTGTTTCTCTTTCAGAGTCGTATCTCTTACGCCAGGCAGAACTTTACGGAAGATAGTGAGCCAAACCATCTTGAGGACAGTGAGATGACCCCAAGGTCCTGTCTTGATGAAGACAGTGAGTTGAAGCTACTCGCCAGTAAGTGTGAGACAACCTCTGTGCAGTCGCTGCCTCAATCAGTTCGACTTCTTCAGTCTCAACATAAAGCGGAATGGCTTGCTTCAGCTCAACTCCGACTTGAAGTCAAAGATGCAATGAAGATGTTAGAGGACTGTCGCGTGCACCATCATGCCTTAAATCTTGTGTTGATGTCTCTATCATTGACACAACTAAGGTCTACTCAGCTTCTTCAGTTGTTTGGGGGGCCCGACCTGGCCAGGCCTAGTGCCTTCTAAAGTGCTCTCTGTTTTGTATATTCTTTTGTCGGCGCATTTATTTGCACTGGTGGCGAACTTTGATGCCCAGTGGATGTAATATGTGTGGTACCCGTGATAGCCTAGCGTAAGTTGCTTGCTTATTTATTTCCTTGTTGTCTTGTTTATTTGTTTGCTTGTAGTCATTGCGGTTCTTTTTCCGCGGTTTGCTAGTGGTTGCAATAACCTATTTTTTTAAACTAGACCTTAATAACCATGGGCTAATATTTACTGTAGTGACACTGGGCCTCCTACGGGCCGTAGAAACAATGGGCCTTCTACGGGCCATAGAAACAGTGAGCTTTCTACGGGCCATAGAAACAATGGACCTTTTATGGGTCGTATCATCAATGGGCCTTATACGGGCAGTATGATCGATTGCACAAACATGGGCCAATAACAGGCCGCATTATGGCCGTAAACGGGCTAGAGTTGGAATCGTCCATTCATGGGCAGACCATAACAGGACATCATTAATAGGCCATATTTCATGACGCTATGAAAACAGCCCAACGTGTTAATGGACCACAAGCGGGCCGAGTGTAACCACGGGCTGAATTTGGCCCATAAGCAGAAAATGACAGTAACGGGCCGTAAGTAAACGAATGCTGGAAATGAGCCCAAGAATAAATGGGCTCTGAGAAGGCCGAAAGATAACATGGGCCAGTTTCACCACGGGTCATTAATGGGTCTAAAGTGATATACTATTCATTACGGGCCAGTTTCACCACGGGCCGTTAAAAGGCCAAGAGTTACATAGGGCTTCATATGGGCCGAAAGACGTCATGGGCCATACATGGGCCAGAAGTGAAAACAGGCTGGAATCATATTGGGTGGCCCAGAAGACACTACTGGGCCTAATTTGGATAGGGCGTAACGGGCCTTGGGTTAGCGGGCTGTAAATGGGTTATATGCGAACAGGCCGTTAACAGGCTTTCCATGGGCCGGCCCGCCACCTTTTGACCAAGTCAAACGGGCCGGACTTTTCACAGGAATGGGCTTCTGTTGGGTCGTGCCACGTGTCGACGTATCATAGGCGCCTTCTGTCCAATGAGTGGATGACATTTGTCCCAACGGTGAGCCGACACGTGTTCCCTCCTGCCAATGATGATTTTACACGTGGAAAATCCCCATTGGTCGGGGCTGTTAACGGTTATCGGATCCAAAACCCGACCCCATAGCTTAACGGCGTTCCGTTACGGTGGATGCCACGTGTCAGTCACCCTTAACGAAAGCACTTCTGTGACGCGCGATTTATCGTCATGGAAGTGGACACTTCCGTGATGATAATTTTGGTAATGTCATGGAACACTTCTACGACAACACATGTATGACTATCTTGATTCTGTCATAAATTTGTCATGGATGTACATGCATGACAAAAAATGCGACCTACTGTGACAAACACGTATCATCACGGAAGTGTATTTTTTTGGTACTGCTAGAGCACATTATCAAAATATTGTTATTATGCACACTCATCCTTTCGTGCTACATAAACAAGGTTTCTACATACCTTGATTATAATCCAGCTGTCTCTTCACTTGGACAAGTTCTCCCTCGGCCCGCTCCAGACTACGCCTCAGTCCGGATACTTCCGCAGCTTGAGCGGCAGCAGTCGCTACAGATGCCTACTGGTTAAAAAGAGTGATAAATGTCATCAAGTAAGTTTCCTGCGAACATGAATTTGATCCCTTGTCCTGTTCTCTCTTTCACCGAGCAGTGTATCAGGGGCTAGTATCTATACCATGACATTCTCCCAGAAACTCATAAAACATACCTCAAAGCCTCTTATGAGGTTGACACAGGATTCGTTCAGTCCACTCTCAGCGGACTGAATCTTCTCAATCACCGCACTCTTCAGCGCCGCCAATAAACGATGGAGGCACCCTTCAGCGCCGCCAATAAAGTATCCGGCACCTCTGGTTGAACAGAGGTGGCCGGTGGATGGGACTCGGGGACCTTATGGGTCTCTAGAATCATGTCCGGCTTGGGTCCAGATTCAGGATGACCCCGCCGTCGACACCCACGGGAGCTTTCTCTCCCGTGTAATCAGCCCCAGAACTATGGCCTCCTGGCGCCGCCTTCGCGACCTTCTCCCCTCCTTCGTGGCCTGGGTCCTTCTGGAATGAAACCTCGGTTTCATTCCTACGTTTGGAGGAGGAGGCCTTCAGGGGTGTCCAGCTCCCCATAGCTACCGAACCCAGCAGATCTTTTGACGAGGATTGTTCGGCGTGGGGCTTCGCCGGACTGAAAAAGAAAAGCACGGCTCAGATTAGAATGCGATGCCATGACAAGTCCGGAGACATGATTGTGTTCGGATTTTATACTTACGAGTTCACCAGGGGCTCGGCCCTGGGATCCCACTCCGGGCTGCTATCGGTGGCGCCGGTGGACTCCTCTTGAAGGGGAGTTTTTCCCCTCTTGGGCGAATCAGCCTCCAAGGAGTTGGAGGCCGTTCTTTTCTTCTTTCCCCCCGCGGGGGATTGATCCTCCTCCTCCTCCCCGTCCTCTTCGGAGGATGAATGGGCACGGGAGTCTTCGTATTTGGTGTCCGGGGGACCCCGGGGACGGAGACCACCCCTGGTCTTCTTGGCCTCCTTTTCGGCCTTCTTCTTCGGCGCCTTATATGGCGCCGGGACCAGCATCTTCGTCAGAAGTGGGCCGGCCAGTTCTTCTGGTAGCGGGGCCGGACAGTAGATCTGCCCTGCCTTCTTCGCCCAGCGCTAAGAAATTTGGGAGAGATACTTCAGGCATTTTCTTAAAGAATATGCAAATGAAACACATGAACTGTCAACAAGCGATCACTTACCGAACTAGCCGGACGGGACAGTTGGTACCCGCGGTCCTCGGCGGAGTCCGGAAATGGTTTGCCGGACTTGAGAAGCACCTTCCAAATATCCTTATGCGAAGAGCAAAAAGAGCTCTGACAAGGCCTGGTGCTTGGCCGGGTCAAGCTCCCATAGATTGCAAGCCCGGTGTTGACAAGGTCGAATCCGGCGAACTAACATCACCTGCACTACATTGACAAGCTTAATGCCCTTGTATTCCATGTCTTGGACATGCGTCTGGAGCTCTGATAGCTCGTTAGACGAAGCCCAGTTCAGGCCCTTCTTGTGCCAGGACATAAGTCGCAGGAGGGCACCGGCTCTGAACTCTGAAACAGCGGCCCACTCCTTGCCACGCGGCTCAGTGATGTAGAACCACTGCTGCTGCCACTCCTTGACGGAATCGTTGAAAGTCCCTGACGGCCGTGTAACATTGGGCATCTTTCTCACCATGGCGCCTCCGCATTAGGCATGCTCGCCGCTCACTACCTTGGGATTTACATTAAAAATCTTTAGCCATAAGCCGAAGTGCAGCGGGATGCGGAGAAAGGCCTCGCTCACGACTATGAATGTCGAGATGTTGATGAAGGAATTTGGGGATAGATCATGGAAATCAATCCCGTAGAAATACATGATGCCGCGAACAAATGGGTGGAGGGGAAACCCTAGCCCACAGACAAAGTGAGGAAGAAATACCACCCTCTCGTGGGGGGGTGATTTGTCCCCCTGTCGGAAGACGGTGGCTAATTCTCTTGGCCAGATTCCCGGCCCCCCGAAGCTTTTTGATATCCTTCTCCCGGATAGTAGAGGCCATCCACTTGCCTCCTACTCTGGATCCGGACATCTTCGGGATGCCTTTTGGGCGGAAAAGAGGAGCGCCTGGGCACTAGGGCTCGAGCGGAAAGGAATGGATGAGTAGAGAAGGGCGTGGGTGAAAGGGAAGGTTCTTATCCCCTTAAAAAGGCAAAAAATATCCTGCGCCTCCCCACTTGCCCACTAAAAACACTTATTCCCCCAAGCGCAATGATTGATGGAACGGTTGGGTTACCCACACCCGTATTGATGAGAATCCCGCAATAGGGGAACACGATCTCTGCTTCGACAAGACGTGCCTATAAAACCGCCTCACAGCACGTGTAGTGGCTGGTTATGAAAATGGTTCGAATAATGACCGGACCGTGGCGCGACGTCACGCTATAAAAAGCTGTCAACAGATTAGATTTGTGGAAATTATACTCTCTACGGTGGTATGTGGAATTTGTTTTGCATAGCCAGACACGATCCTTGTGTTCTAATTCTTCTATGGAGTATTCGGAGAAGGAACCCGCCTTGCAATGCCAAAGACAATCTGCGCGCCGGACTCATCATCATTGAAGCCTGGTTCAGGGGCTACTGAGGGAGTTCTGCATTAAGGGGTCCTTGTACAACCGGACTATATACTTTGGCCGGACTGATGGACTATGAAGATACAAGATTGAAGACTTCGTCCCATGTCCGGATGGGACTCTCCTTTGCGTGGAATGCAAGCTTGGATATTTGGATATGTAGATCTCCTTCTCTGTAACCTACTCTGAGTAGCCCTAGCCCCCTCCAGTGTCTATATAAACCGGAGGGTTTTGTCCGTAGGACAACAAAAATCATAATCATAGGCTAGCTTCTAGGGTTTAGCCTCTACGATCTCATGGTAGATCAACTCTTGTAATACTCATATCATCAAGATCAATCAAGCAGGAAGTAGGGTATTACCTCCATCGAGAGGGCCCGAACCTGGGTAAAACATCATGTCCCCTGCCTCCTGTTACCATTAGCCTTAGACGCATAGTTCAGGATCCCCTACCCGAGATCCGCCGGTTTTGACACCGATAACGTGCGCGCCTCTACTACGACACGTGCGCGCCTCTACATCCACCAGTATGTACATACACGTTCGCGGCCAGAATGACAACGCTACGTACGCTTCGACCAGGTGGGTCCCGACTGTCAGGCACTTCCTTGCGTCCGAAGATGTAGCTGGTGGGTCCCAGCAGTCAGGGGGAGAATCATTTTTTTTTCTCGGATGCACTTCTTTGTGTGCGAAGATGTAGCTGGTGGGTTCCAGCAGTTAGGGAGGAAACGTTTTTTTCATGAAATATTGTGGCCCGTCAGGTGGGACCCAGCTGTTAGGTGGAGGGATCATTATTTTTCGTGTAATAAGGAGGCACTTCCTTGCTGCGGCCATGGACCAAGCTGTCAGCCTCTCCACGTACAGTCCACGTCTGACGGAAGCCGTTCCTTGACCACGTTGACCATGCCGCGCCGAGAGCACCAGAGCGGTGGATGACGACGAGGCCTAGGAAGGGGACGACGCAGAGCCGGGGAAGACGTGACAGTGGATGCCCATGCGTACAGGACTATGAGGGTTCACTGGTTCGCTGCGGTGTGAGGCTGCCGTCACCGTAGAATAACAGGGGGTGTGGGCGAGTAGAGGGATGGCCTGGCCAATAGTGGGAGTAGTAGGGGGCGGTGAGGCCTCTGCCGCATCGCAGCAGGCCATGGGAGGCAGGAGCACGAGGCACGACCGGCGATGGATTGGGCGGCTGGAGCAAGAAGACCAGAGGTTGAAGAAGCACTACGGCCGTTGGATGGACATCGTACGGTCACTGGAGCTAGAATCATGCATATTGACTAAGTTGACAAAGCCCTCCGTCCCCGTCAACTTAGTAGGCCCACAAATCAGCCTGCCACTATACTGGGTCCCAGCTAGCAGGGGGTATTCATTTTTTTGTGCGTAATAAGGAGGCACTTCCTTGCGTGCGAAGATATAGCTGGTGGGCCAAGTTGTCAGCGGCGGTAACGTTTTTTTTGCGATACAGAGGCCCTATCGGTGGGTCCCAGATGTCAGGTGGAGGAAACATTATTTTGCACGTAATAAGGAGGCATTTCCTTGTGTGCGGCCGTGGACCCAGCTGTCAGCCTCTCCACATACAGTCCACTTCAGCTGCATGTCGGTCGTTGACAACGTTGACCAGGCGCGTCGAGAGCACCAGGGTGGTGGATGACGGCGAGGCCTAGGAAGGGAACGACACGGAGGCAGTGAAGACTCGGAAGTTGTTTCCCACGCGGAGGGGAGTATGACTGTACAAGGGTTTACTGGTTCGTCTGTCGTCGCCGGAGAATAACAGCAGGTGTGGGTTAGTAGAGGGATGGCTAAGACAACGATGGGAGTACGATGGGGCAGTGAGGCCTGCGCGGCTGCACAGCCGGCCGCGGGGAGGAGGGAGCAGGCAGTCCCGCCGGCGCTTGTTTGCGCGGCTGGAGCAGGAAGAGCAGAGATTGAAGAAGCACGACGGCCATTGGATGGAAATCCAACAGTCACTGCTTGTGCGTCAACCTTTTTTTCGAAAAGCCTCAAATCTGTGGAAAACAGCATACAGCCCATCAGCCATTATTTCTAATAATTTACAGCCCATTTGCTAATTCTTAAGGTTTTTTTGGACCCATATTTTTTTGTTAGCATTGCAGCCCATATTGTGGCCACGGTTAAAAAATATATGAAATTTTGCATATTTCGGTGCGGTCCAAACTGTTTTTAATCCCAAAATTTCGAGTCACATTCAAAATGATTTTAAAAATAAATGTATATCAATATAAAATCCAACAAATTGTCCACGCATAGAAATAAATGCAATTTAAGATATCGAAATAAAAAAAAGAAATTTGAAACTAATTGTTGGTTTGATGTGTTTAAAAAATGTACAGCCCATTTCTCATTACTGATAGGCCATTTTCTCGGCCATCCAAGTGAAGCTCTCCTCGTCTTGAAAGATTTGCAGCCCAACAGGCCTGACAAAGCAACTTACTTGGCAAATCACAAAAAAACTGGGTTGTGGCCGTAGACACAGCTGCGGTCGTGGACCCAGCTGTCAGCCTCTCCATGTACAGTACTCTTCCAATGGAAGTCGGTCGTTGACCATATTGACCACACCGCGCTGAGGGCACCAAGGCGGTGGACAACGGCAAGGCCTAGGAAGGGCACAACACGGAGCCGGGGAAGATGTGGCAGTGGATGCTCACGCGGAGAGGAGTACGAGGGTTCACTGGTTTGGCTACGGCGTGAGGCTGCCATCACCGCAGAATAACAGGGGGTGTGGGTGAGTAGAGGGATGCCCTGGGCCAGCGGTGGGAGTAGTAGGGGCCGGTGAGGTCTCCGCGGCATCAAAGCCGGCCACGAGAGGCAGGAGCACGTGGCACGACCCGTGCTGCTTTGGGCTGCTGGAGCAAGAAGACCAGAGGCTGAAGAAGCACTATGGCCGTTGGATGGACATCGTACGGTCACTGGAGCTAGAATCTTTCATATTGACTAAGTTGACAAAGCCCTCCGTCCCCGTCAACTTAGTAGGCCCACAAGTCAGCCACCCACTATGGTGGGTCCCAGCTAGCAGGGGGTATTCATTCTTTTGTGCGTAATAAGGAGGCACTTCCTTGCGTGCGAAGATATAGCTGGTGGGTCCGACCTGTCTGCAGGGGGAACATTTTTTCACGAAATACAGAAGCCCTTCCCACATACAATCCACGTACAGTGAGTAATAAGGAGGAACTTTCCTTGCGTGCGACCATGGACCTTGTGGGTCCCAGCCGTCAGGCTCTCCACGTACAGTCCTCTTCCAATGACTCATGTATGTTGACCACGCCACGCCAAGTGCACCGAGGCGGTGGACGACGGCGAGGCCCCAGACTGGAATGACTCAGAGATCGGGAAGACGCGGCAGTGGAGTCACAGACGGAGAGGAGTGGGAAACTTGACTGGTTCGGGTGCGGGGTGGGCCTACACTCGGCAGAGAATAACAGGAGGTGCAGAGTGGAGGGATGGCCTGGCCGTCGACAGTGTAGTGTTTCGCTGAGGAGCGCAAAACAATGCCGCTGGACGCCGAAGGCTGGAGCTGGCGATCCCGGCAGCGCTGGGGGAAGAAGACAAGAGATTGAAGAAGAATGTCGGCCGTTGGATGTAAATCCAACACCTTCTTAGGCTTCGACCTACTGGCCCACATGTCAGCCAGTCCATTTGTTTTTTAGTCCATTTGGTGGGCTGGGTGAAACAATGATGTAGCATCTATGCAGCCCGTTTATATATATGGTAGAATTTAAATCCCATTTGCATTTTTCTCGAAATCCGCGGACTTGCTGGGCTGGGTGAAAATATCATGTTGGGCTAGATGGTAAAATGTTATAAAAATGCAAACACATGATTGCACGTCTATTACTGCATTGGTCAGTAAAATCTTTGCAAGCTTATGTACACAATCACTAGGAGTTAACTTGCCAAGTTATATATAAACGATTATTATATTATTATTTTGTAAGAAATTTCAACTTACGAAATAAAATATCATTTAAATTTGATGAGTTAATAGTATGTGCGGTATCATTATTTTTTAGGTTGGACGTGGGACAGTTGAGTTTGTTCTAGGGAAAAGTACTGGGAGAAAATTCAGAGACCTGCTGGGTCCATCTGAGGAGGGGGATATGTTGGGAGGAAGGAGATTCAAAGCACGGCAACCGAGTGAACTAGTTTTTTTTAACGGACAAGTGAACTAATTACATACATAAGCAAATAGCCACTAAAAAATCAATCAGGTTAATGGGTTCTTAAAAGAAATATTTTGGACAAAACAGATAATTATGACACATAGGCTAATGCATGAAACACTCAGATGATAAAGGTTCTTATAAACAGATAATGTACAACATCTATACCTTCCTGGCATGCTTGATCATGACGCTGCGACTGTCCGTGTACTCGTCGGTTACGGGAATCAGACACGCCCTCATGTCCAAGATCTGTCTGTACATGTCGTAGCATGTGTATGCATCCTTGGCCACGTAGGTTATGTAGGCTAGATTCAGAGGTACCTCCCACGTGTTCATGTCCTTGGTATCATTGTCTTCTTTCATGTTGGCGTATCAGGGGTATATGATGGTCTCGGCGAGGTCAACCACGGAGTCCTTCTCCTGCCCGTTGTTGATGATCTTGTATTGCTTCTGGATGTCGACAAGCTTGTTGCACCAGATGGCCGAATCTTCGCGTTCTTCCTTCTCTCCACCATAGCGAAGGTGCAGTCGGCGCTGCCGATGAAACGGGCGAATGCTCCAGAACCTCTGATGGCCCTACAGAAGTGGTAGGTGAGAACCTCGTCCCACACACATACCTGGGCGATGGCGATCTGCTGGTCCCTGTCTAGAGATGAATGGATGGGCACAAGGTGTAGTCCTGCAACCTTGTGCTTTCTCATCCTGTAGGTACTGCTTGAACTCGGTGAGGCAGAGCTTCACCGAGTCCAGATCGTTGTTGTACATCACATTAAACTTGGTGCAGCCATAGGACTGAACGGCGAACTCAATGGTGAACTCCTTGCTGAAGTCCATATCCAGCAGGCTCACCCCTCGGATCGCCATTGGAGTCTCTTCAAGTGAACGAGTGTGTAGGCGGCGGCATCAGTTCGTTTTTCAGCTCTTGGGGAACTGGATTCAATAGTAAACTGAGTGTGTACAGGCGACAACAGTTACTACCCCTCCCTCGTCCGCTGTACGCCCGGCAGAAGATGCACCCTCGGTGCATTCAAACGCCTCCATTAAGAAACCTACTCTGGCCACACGTTGGTTCACGAGCAGGTCTGTATTGGTATTGTAATAACAGGAGTTAGTGGTCACTTTACTTAAATTAATTAGCTTTAATAGAAATTTATACTTAAAACAAGCAATGCATTGGCTCGTTCTATTAGTGCCACAGGTTAAACATGCACAACAATTAGAATTATTATTTTCAAGTTGCACACGATCAGCACATTTGTCGCACTTTCACAAAGATAATACTACCAAGTTTGAACTGTTTGTTATGGTTGTTGTCCTCTGCATCATCACGCCGTGTGTCCCAGCTTGCAAGATTCAGAACCAACAAATAAGATCCAAATAATAAGTACAACAAAGATGCCTACACATCTCATTGATTCCCAGCTTGCAACATTCAGCACCAACAAATAAGATCCAAATAATGAGTACAACATAGATGCCTACACATCTCATTGATTCCCAGCTTGCAAGATTCAGAACCAACAAATAAGATTCAAATAATAAGTACAACAAAGATGCCTACACATCTCATTGGTTCCCAGCTTGCAAGATTCAGAACCAACCCATTAGAGCCTTTTGATAAAGTGAATATCGGGATTAAATCCATCTTGGCTAGCCATGTCATACAATCGAAGAACTTGGTGAATGCTCTTGACCGTCACAACATCTGTAGTAGAGTATTCCTGTTTGCACAGCACAAACAAGAAGAGCATGATTTCACTTTAATAGGGGCCTCCTTGAACTCAACCTGCAGCTCCACGAGGATGAGGTCAACCTCCAGCTCCATGATTCAATTCATGCGCCTTTTTCTGCAGTTCACCTGAAATGAAGCAAAGATTACATCATTCAACTAGCAAGAAGTACTTGCTCTCGCGAGCTGGCAGGTTCTTCTTTAGTAGTTGCACTAAAATTGAGGAACATTAAGGTTGGATGCCTGGCTCATGTAAGGTACAACTATAAATTTCTTATCCTTTTGTGCAGTTCCACTAAAATAAAGTGCCATTGTGGTGACAGTGATGGCTCATCTTGCGAAGGCTAATAAAATGTTGCACGAGATTACCAGCAGAACTTGACGGAGATTTTGGAAACTCCAATCACCATTTTGTGCAGTTCCACCAAAATTGAGAGATGTTGCCCACATGACATTTTAGTTGAACTACACAAGACACTCATTCCAAAAAAAAGTGTTTTGTGCGGTTCACAATAAGGTCACAATAGCAACAAGGTGAAATGGATATCCCTATCTACACAAAAAGATAGAAAGTAAAAAGTAGCTGGTCAATAAGAATATATGAAACGTATACAAAATGAAAAGAAGCATCTTAGTTATGTTCATGGAAATCACGCAAGGACAGTAGAAATTTTAAAATGTCAGCAATGCTTCATGTTACCAGAAGCATTACGATCAACAATGAGATTCCTCAAATATGGGATTACTTTAATTGTGGCATTGCTTGTTTACCAAACACAGTAAATCAATAGTAGCTAAAGAGTTGGTTTAAGGGCATGGGACCGTGGGGACACCAGGACACTCAGCAGTGTAAAGGAGCAACTTACATATCATACTGGGGAAAATAGCAAGAGTGCCATTTGTAACACAGTTTAATTGCATCTTATCACTGGAGGCATTAGATTAACAATAACACTGGTTAGACATGTCCCTAAGATAACAGTGAGATCGCTTCATTTTACATGCGCCCTTACATTAACAACAACAAAAGGTTGGTATAAGGACATGGGACAGTGGACGCATCAGCACAATGTACCTAAAAGGAGGCATAAAGTAGTGATGCCGAGTTTGTTCATGCTATGTGAGAGCAGCAAACCTAATCCTGGAGACCTTGTACTACATGAGGGTAGTAAATCTAATCCTGGAGACCTTTTACTATGTGAGGGCAGCAAATCTAGTCCTGGAGACCTTTTACTATGTGAGGGAAGCAAATCTAATCCTGAGACCATTTACTATGTGAGGGCAGCAATTCTAATCCTGGAGACCTTTTACTATGGGAGGGCAGCAAATCTAATCCTGGACATACTCTGTTGACTTGTCCACTAGTCGCCACTTTCTATCCTTTTTCAACCAATAATAAATCTATTCATTATCCAGTTTGTACTGCGTTTTCCCATTATTTCCCTTTTCAACCAAGAGACCGGTTGGGTATCCGGTCTCTACTACTTTCACCATATTATTTCCTCTTTGAATCAAGTCCTAGATTCATGCTATAACTTTCCTCCCTTCCTTCATTTTTTGAACAAAGCCCTAGATTCGAATGCATGAAGTAGCTTTACCTCTAATAATACTAAAAATTTAGGTGGCTTTGGAAGAGCTGATGGGAGTAGAAAACGATGCACATGCAGACATGTGGGGAGCTGGGGCAGTAGAGCAAGGCCACTTTCAAAGAACTTATACCTGAGGGTCCCCGGGATGTCGGCGGCGCTAGGTCGGATCTGCGGACAATACGGCAGGGAGGAAGAAGGGTCGGAGGACCTCCCGAGCCGGCGCTGTGTCGAAGAGAATGACATGGGCAGAGGACCGGGCCCCTCCGGCAGCTGTGGGTTTCCTCCCTCGGTGGCGATGACTGCGTGAACAATGCACCTTTTAGTACTCTACACACACCGGTCGAAGGGATCCAGCCGGATCTGTGACCAGCGATGAGCAGAGAGAAAATGTCGCTACCGCTGTCTTGTTTATATCTGGAGAGGATGAGAGAATGAAGAGAGCAACCCTAGTAAAGCAAGCGCTCAGGCCCCTGCGTACATATATAGTGGAGTGATTATCTCTTTCTCTCCACGACAAGCGTTTCAATTTGTGTACGTGGCATTAAAGAAAAGAAACTCTCTATTTAAGGTGACTACTGTACGACTCCTACTTACTACTAGTTGTACTAGTATTGTTCACTTGTGCTCCCTGCCCCTCCACTCATTGAACAACCCCACGGGTGAATAAACATACAGTAAGTACTGTATTTATATAGAATGAACAAGCTCGACCTATTTTCGTGTAGTTAAAAGTTGAGGGCGGGGCTTTTCTCGGGCAGTACGCGCGGAAGTTTTCGGGTAGGCGGTTTAACAGAGAGGCGAGGAGGGTGAGCGAGTGGTGGATTCTCAAACATACTGCTGGAAAGGTCGGGCTGTGCGATTTGATGGTGCGTTACTGCTGGAAAGACTTGTGATATGACCACTCACAACAGTCATGAATTACTGGCGCTCCGACCAGGGTGATGCCCCCTTCCATTCTGCACTCTAATCTGGTACATGACACGTCAACCAGGATGCTGGCTCTCCCACATGTCGGAGTAGTAAGAAGGAGCAAAGAATGATGCGGTATATACTAGTACTACTACTACTCAGGTCGGAGGAGTGTGAACCATGGCAGCCCAGTGAACCAGCAGTGCGAACCACGGCAGCCCAGTGAACCAGCAGTGCAAACCACGGTAGCCCAGTGAACCAGCAGTAGAAAACAATGTGGTGATATGGCCATAAAAAACAATGTGCTACGGTCCACACTGTAGCATGTACAGCAACACTCCTCTTTGTTTGTATCCCTGAGTTAGAGCTAGTTTTATTGAAATAGCCTCAAATTATCGAAACAAGAGGGGTTAGTTTGAGCTAGTTTGCTCTAACCCAGCTAAAAAAACTAGCTCGGTTGAGAGGTTCTAATTAGGTTAGTTATCCTCGGGCCCACTAAAAGAGAACTAAAAAATCTCCCCTGCCCGCATCAGATCGCCCCCCCCTCTCGCACAACTCCTATCTGTTCCCCATAGGGCCGCCCGCCCAAGCGCCGCTCGCCCTCTCTCTCCTCCGGCCGCCCTCTCCTTCCGGCCTCCGCAGCCCTACTCCGGCCACCCTCTCCCTCCGGCCTTCGAAGGTCGCCCCGCTCCCCCTTCAGCGGTCGTTTTTCTCCCTCTGTTGTGCGCGGCGGTGGCGCATCTACCAGGGAGGTCACGAGAGGGGTGAGTTTGTTTGTTCCTTCTTTGTCTCACAGCCATATCATTGATCTTGCTCGCTCTAGCGCTAATTCTGATTTGGAAAAGTAGATCCTGCTCAAACTTGGTATAGATTTGTGGTGCACGCATCGAATTGTTTGATGCTACTTGAGGAGGTAATAAATCTTTCTAGAGGCCCAAAGATTCAGTTCACCTTTCTAGGTATTTCAGTTTCAGGCTTGCATTATTTCTAGAGGCCCAAAGATTCAGTTCACCTTTCTAGGTATTTCATTTTCAGGCTAGCATTATTTCTAGAGGCCCAAAGATTCAGTTCACCGTTCTAGGTATTTTAGTTACAGGCTTGCATTATTATAGAGGCCCAACGATTAAGGGGCTGTTTGGATTGTGACTATCTTTGCCATATATTGCCACATGATTTTTGCCACACTTGTCTTAGTTGAGTTGCTCAAATTGTTAGCTACACTTTGGCTTGCCTAAGGGAATCTTGCCATACTTTTTGTGACTATGACATGTGGGGCTCACTGCTTATAAAAAAATCCTTGCCTTAGGTGTGGCTAGAACCAAACACCTACCTAACTTGGTCAAACTTGCCTAAGGTTAGGTGTGGCTAGAACCAAACACCTACCTAACTTGGTCAAACTTGCCTAAGGTTAGGTGTGGCAAAGTGTGGAAAGGTGTGTCTAGGAACCAAACAGCCCCTAAGTTCACAGTCGGCGGCAAGCGGCCCTGCTACCCATGTCGGTGTCGACCTCAACTCGCAAGGGCCAGCGTCGGAGGGATTCCCGGGGCTTGGGCTCTACAGAGCCTTCCTCCGGAGCAACGATGGCAAGCTCCTCCCTTGGTGTGTGAGGGGCTCCGGGCTCCCTCCCTATCGTGAATGACTTCCGTGATGAGTTAGCTCATGCTTTGTTTCATGGAGTGTTTTTTTTGTGAAGCTTGATTGACGACTTGTATGTTTAAGTGGGATATCACACCTCTTTGGTTTAGAGTTAGATCAGGTTTAGAATCTAACTCTAACCTCTAACTGAGTTATAGTTCTCCTTGTCTCGGTTCATCGCCATCATACTTTCCCCATTCCTGTGTTTTCAGTATCCTGCGAATCAAAGAGGCCTTTTTTTGCGGGAAAAATCAAAGAAGCCCTTAGACTAGTTTAGGTCCGGTCATTTTTTATAAACGTGTTATGTCCAAAATTTAATGAACGTGCTCCGGTTCCGGTTTCATGTAGTAAATCATTCATTTATTTATTCTTCTGTGGGGGGTTCGCATGTAATTCGTGAGGTATGAAATGTAAAGTACCCCGGCATATGCTCCGAGTCGTGCATGCACTACGACCCAGATGCTCTATGTCCCACATGTCGGCGAATGGGAGCACATGGAAATAGCCTAAGAGTACATATAGGAGGATAAATGTGTGAAAAAATATGTACGGTGAAGCATAGCTGCGGTTCAAAAAGGAGAACTAAAGTGATGACAGCTATAGGTCGCACGCACCCAACTAGTGGTACTAGACATACGACTATTTTTTCCCTCAAAAAAAAGAGGCACGAGTGCTCAGTACTCCTATTCTATCAACACGAGTCCCATCTGACAACAGCGTCCGTGCTACAGCTAGCTCTCCTCCCTCGTTTCTCTCTTCTAATTCTAAACTCGGCCGACGCCCGGTGGGCGGGGGGGGGGGGACGAGACTTGCCTGCTCCCCGCGCGTGCGCCCATCCGTTCTCCCGCCTACGTGGCTTGATTTGATTGGAATAAAATAAGGCCCGGCCCCACCCCCTTAAAATCACGGGGGAGATGATTAGATTAGAAAAGAAAAAGGGAATAAGATAGTCGTAGGATGAAGCAGGAGCACAGATGGGAGCATGGGGAGGGAGCAGGCAAGCTGGATCCCGGGGCAGGGTGGGTTTGCTCAACTGCGGCCCCACCTCACAGTGAAAATGTTACGACTGGAATAAAAATGCCAGATACTATTTCAAATGGAATACAGCATACAGATGTATGTAGACATAGTTTAGAGTGTAGATTCACTCGTTTTGCTCCGTATGTAGTAGTCACTTGTTGGAATCTTTAGAAACACTTATATTTGGGAACGGAGGGAGTACTATACTAATAAAACATTAAGGCCACGAGGCGATGCAGTGCTGGTTACAGGAGGCAAGAAGAAGAGATGCATCCATCGACGACGTCCACCTCCTCGACTCAGGGCGCCGGCCCATAGAACGGCGCCTAAGTAGCAGCGGCTTTCATGGCCAGGTCGACGTGCTTCTGAACAATGGTGTCCAAAGATTCCAGCCGCTGGAAGAAGGTCAACGTCTTTCTGTCTTCGCTTGCCTTGTAGTGGCCTATGTAGACGATTTCCTCGTAGACGTGGATGTGCAGGTCGACGGTTTCTTGCATGGCGAGGCGCTGCGCGGCGAGCGCGGCCTCGAGGTGCACATTCTTCATCGTGACCTCCGGCACCTGCAGGGCCACCAGGGCTTGAAAGAGTTCGTCACCATGGAGGCCGATGAGGGTGGCAGGCAATGAGGAGCCTGGGCGTGTGGGCTGGAGCTGTACAGCAAGGTCGTTCGCGCGCTTCTTGACGGCGGTGAACTTGCGGATGGAGTTGACCATCATGTCGTCCATGCGAGAGGCGAAGCCAGCATCGGCGAGGGCTACGATGTCGACAATCACCAGCACTGTCTGGAAACGCTGCGCGGTGTGGGGCCGCAGGCCGGTGCCTTGGATGATTTGGCACAACTGACTGCCGCTCGCGTCCATCGCCTCCATAGGTGCTTGTAGCTTCTAGTAACTTGGTCTTGGATTGGAGTGAGCAGTGTTGCGCAGAGACTTGGGAGTAGATGGATTGGAGTGGTGGGGCGCCTTTAGGGCCTGTTTGGTTTCAAATAAGTCACCAACTTATAAGTCAAGTGACTTAAAACTAGTGACCCCCTCTCCATGTAATTTAGGATGCATCATTGACCGTTCACATCATTGCATTCACATCGTGTTGGCTCTATTCTTCTTCTCCGATTAATTCCCTCTGCATGTAATTGAGGATGCATCATTGACCGTTCAACGTCTCGGGGAGGAAAATGATAGAACTACGTATTTATTTACGGTGCAGATTCACTCATTTTGCTCCATATGTACTCCGTCTTGGTGTAGTCTAGTCACTTGTTGAAATATCGAGAACGGCAAATACTCCTTTCTGGTTTACAGGGCTATACTAGCAAGTAGTTGTACGTACTAGTACAATAGTGGGCTCACATAGCAATTTTGTCTCATGCAAGAGCCTGGCTATATGCATGCTCCAATGTTCGCAACTGCCACGTTCAGGTTGCGCTTGGCTCTTCGCCTCTTCGAGAAGACGAACAATGATGTTACTACTACTGCTTCTACAGTGTCGAGTCCACTGCTGCATGTCCATCCACCGCGAGCGGGAGGGATAGCTTGTTGTAGAAGTACTAAGCAAAAGCTTATCCTCATTTGCGAGCAACCGCGCGCATGGGCGAGGGAGAAGGCGTGTAGTAGTAAAATCAAGCTTCTTCACATTGTACAAGTTGAGGCGACACATCATAGGACTGGCCCCACATGCTTGCCTCTAAACTTGGCTGAAAGACCCGCAGTGTACAATATATTTGCTGCAACCTCTAACATTTACCCACCACAAATTAAAATATATATTCCTGTCTTGACCAGATGAGCGTGCAAACTACAATCACCAGGGTGACAGGTAGGGCCAGAAGACTATTTTAATTTTATTTTAAAACTTCGAGACGGCCACATAGCATGGAGCAGACCCCAACGATTTTAAGCTTACAGGCATGGTACACGCTATCCTAGACTACTCTACACATGAATCTGCCACACGAGCGTCCGGGCTGCGCTTGCCTCTTCGCCTCTTCGGGAAGTCGAACAATGATGGAGTACTACTGCAGTAGAGGAGTACTACTGCACTGGAGGAGTACTACAGTATGCTTCTAGCCATCTGACACCGATTGAACTGCTGCATGTCCACCGCGTGCGGGAGGGAGAGCGTGTAGCGAAAGCTTCTCCGAGTCTTGCCAGCCACCACGCTCATGGGCGAGGGAGGGACGCTCCTGCCTTTTGCGTGTATGATAGGTGGGCCTGACATGTGGGTGGCCAACCTATCATACAGCCAAAGGCAGGTGCAGTTAAGTCCGCGAGGGAGAGGATAATCAAACTTCTCGTTGATGTACGATTTGACACGACACATCAAAGCACTGCACTCAATATATTTCAATAATTTGCGTTTATCGATGCATTAATTACAACGCATGCATGCATGCTATGACTCTCCTTTTGATACTTGCATGTGTTGATTTAATGCACCTGGAAGTAGTATAAAATATGTGATGGTAAAGCTTTGTAATGCCCGGGCCCAAGCGAGAGATGGTTGTGCACGAGGAGGGCGAGATCATGCAGACCGAACAGGACCAGACGATGGAGCTCTCTAAGGTCTCGATGGACCTCACTGTGCTCCACTGCCCCTTATGCCTCCGCCCCTTGACGCCTCCAGTGTATGAGGTTCGAATACACCTCATCCGTTCAGCTGATTGAGCAAGGTGAAGGTTTCTCGATTGATGCGTTGTTCGATTGATTTCTGCAGTGCAAGGGAGGGCACCTGGCCTGCGCGGACTACCGCGTCGAGTGCCCCGAGAACTAGCGGCAGTGCTAGAAGTGCGAATGCGGTGGTGGCTTCGACGTGCGGAACATGGCGGTGGACGCCGTCCTTTCGTCAGTGAGGGTGGAGTGCCTGCACGAAGGCTGTAGGCTCTACATCACTTACCACAAGCTCGCCGATCACCAGAGCGTGTGTCCGCTCGCGCCCTGCAAATGCCCCATTCCCATCTGCGGCTACGAAGGCCCGCTGTCGGCGCTCTACCACCACATCAGCACCACGCATCCCAAGCCCGTGCACAGGATCCAGTACGGCAAGGTGCTCCAGCTGCAAGTGCCACTGTCGAAGCCACGGCTCTTGCTGTTCGCGGAGGAGGACGTTCGTGCGTTTTTATTGGTCGGCGGTGTGCCCGACATTGGCGCGCCTATCACCGTGTCCATCGTCTGCATCAGAGCGGGGGCGTCCTCACTACCGCACTATGTGGCCAAGCTGTGGGTGAACGGCCTGGCGGGGAGCCCAAAGGCACGACCGACGCCGTTAAGGTGGAAGTGGAGGTGACAAGCAGCAAGGATCCCGGCGACATCGACGTGCAGGAGCTGACCTTCTTCACAGTTCCGCCCAAGCTCCTGGCCGGGGCTAAGCTGGTGTCCCTCCACATTCAGATTGACAAGCTCACGTCCTAAATGTTTCTATAGTGCCTTCTGTTTATCTTATGTGGCACCCTGGCTCAGAGCAACCGGTTTACCATGCATTGCCATCCCAGAGACCTTGTCTTCTGGCAACACACAACAACTTGGTACAGAAAACAACCGCTTTATTGATGCTAGCGAATCAGAGTTTATATTACAATAGTTAGCGAGGCCAAGCGGCACACACGGTGCGGCTGAACAATATGTACATTATTTAGTGAACATAAAGGGGCCTCGATCGAGACAACTACGCGGCAGCAGAACAGTGTCGTAGCGGGACTCCATAGCACAGGGACACCGATGTGGACACGTTCTAGACTCGGACAGCTCTCCTCTCCAACGGGACTTTCCTGAAATCTGGCATGACACGCCAGGTCAGTACATTGAATGTACTTGCCTGCTCACAACAAGCATAAACATAATGACAAATAATATCATGACAATTAACCAATTAATAACAATGCAACAATATATCCAACTGTTGGGGAACGTAGCAGAAATTCAAAATTTTCCTACGTGTCACCAAGATCTATCTATGGAGAAACTAGCAACGAGGGGAAGGAGAGTGCATCTACATACCCTTGTAGATCGCTAAGCGGAAGCGTTCAAGTGAACGGGGTTGATGGAGTCGTACTCGTCGTGATCCAAATCACCGATGACCAAGTGCCGAACGGACGGCACCTCCGCGTTCAACACACGTACAGCCCGGTGACGTCTCCCATGCCTTGATCCAGCAAGGAGAGAGGGAGAGGTTAAGGAAGACTCCATCCAGCAGCAGCACAACAGCGTGGTGGTGGTGGAGGAGCGTGGCTATCCTGCAGGGCTTCGCCAAGCACCACAGAAGAGGAGGAAGAAGAGACGCAGGGCTGCACCAACGAGAGATCGAATCGCGTATGATGGGCAGCCCTATGCCTCACTATATATAGGGGAGAGGGAGGAGGGTGCACCCCCTCTAGGGTTCCCTCCCCTAGGGGGGCGGCAGCCCTAGATGGCAAAGGGGGTGGCGGCCAAGAGGGGAGAGGGGAGGGAGGCGCAGCTAGATGGGCCCTAAGGCCCATCCCCTTTAGGGTTTGCCCCCTTCCCACCTCTTAGGCGCCATGGGCCCTTTGTGGGAGGCGCACCATCCCACTAAGGGGCTGGTCTCTCACCACTCTTGGCCCATGCAGGCCTCCGGGGTTGGTGGCCCCACTTGGTGGACCCCCGGGACCCTCCCGGTGGTCCCGGTACGTTACCGATAAATCCCGAAACTCTTCCGGTGACCAAAACAGGACTTCCCATATATAAATCTTTACCTCCGGACCATTCCGGAACTCCTCGTGACGTCCGGGATCTCATCCGGGACTCCGAACAACATTCGGTAACCACATACAAACTTCCTTTATAACCCTAGCGTCATCGAACCTTAAGTGTGTAGACCCTACGGGTTCGGGAATCATGCAGACATGACCAAGACGTTCTCCGGTCAATAACCAACAGCGGGATCAGGATACCCATGTTGGCTCCCACATGTTCCACGATGATCTCATCGGATGAACCACGATGTCAAGGACTTAATCGATCCCGTATACAATTCCCTTTGTCTAGCGGTATTTTACTTGCCCGAGATTCGATCGTCGGTATACCGATACCTTGTTCAATCTCGTTACCGGCAAGTCTCTTTACTCGTTCCGTAACACATCATCCCGTGATCAACCCCTTGGTCACATTGTGCACATTATGATGATGTCCTACCGAGTGGGCCCAGAGATACCTCTCCGTTTACACGGAGTGACAAATCCCAGTCTCGATTCGTGCCAACCCAACAGATACTTTCGGAGATACCTGTAATGCACCTTTATAGCCACCCAGTTACGTTGTGACGTTTGGTACACCCAAAGCATTCCTACGGTATCCAGGAATTGCACAATCTCATGGTCTAAGGAAAATATACTTGACATTAGAAAAGCTTTAGCATACGAACTACACGATCTTTGTGCTAGGCTTAGGATTGGGTCTTGTCCATCACATCATTCTCCTAATGATGTGATCCCGTTATCAACGACATCCAATGTCCATAGCCAGGAAACCATGACTATCTGTTGATCACAGCGAGCTAGTCAACTAGAGGCTCACTAGGGACATGGTGTTGTCTATGTATCCACACATGTATCTGAGTTTCCTATCAATACAATTCTAGCATGGACAATAGACGATTATCATGAACAAGGAAATATAATAATAACTAACTTATTATTGCCTCTAGGGCATATTTCCAACAGTCTCCCACGTGCACTAGAGTCAATAATCTAGTTCACATCGATATGTGATTAACACTCAAGGTCACATCCCCATGTGACTAACACCCAAAGAGTTTACTAGAGTCAATAATCTAGTTCACATTTACCATGTGATTAACACTCGATGAGTTCTGGGTTTGATCATGTTATGCTTGTGAGAGAGGTTATAGTCAACGGGTCTGAACCTTTCAGATCCGTGTGTGCTTTACTAATCTCTATGTCATCTCCTAGATGCAGCTACCACGCTCTATTTGGAGCTATTCCAAATAACTGTTCTACTTGGAGCTATTCTAAATTGTTGCTCCATCATACGTATCCGGTATCTCTACTTAGAGCTATCCGGATAGGTGTTAAGCTTCCATCGACGTAACCCTTTACGACGAACTCTTTTACCACCTCAATAATCGAGAAAATTCCTTAGTCCACTAGTTACTAAGGATAACTTTGACCGCTGTCCTGTGATCCACTCTTGGATCACTCTTGTACCCCTTGACTGACTCATGGCAAGGCACACTTCAGGTGCGGTACACAGCATAGCATACTGTAGAGCCTACGTCTTAAGCATAGGGGACGACTTTCATCCTTTCTCTCTATTCTGCCGTGGTCGAGCTTTTAAGTCTTAACTTCATACCTTACAACTCAGGCAAGAACTCCTTCTTTGACTGATCCATCTTGAACACCTTCAAGATCATGTCAAGGAATGTGCTCATTTGAAAGTACCATTAAGCGTTTTGATCTATCCTTATAGATCTTGATGCCCAATGCTCAAGTAACTTAATCCAGGTTTTCTATTTGAAAAACACCTTTCAAATAACCCTATATGCTTTCTAGAAATTCTACATCATTTCTGATCATCAATATGTCAACAACATATACTCATCAGAAATTCTATAGTGCTCCGACTCACTTCTTTGGAAATACAAGTTTCTCATAAACTTTGTATAAACCCAAAATCTTTGATCATCTTATCAAAGCGCACATTCCAACTCCGAGATGCTTACTCCAATCCATGGAAGGATCGCTGGAGCTAGCATACCTTTTAGCATCCTTAGGATCGACAAAGACCTTTTTGATTGTATCACATACAACCTTTCCTTACGAAAACTGGTAAGGAAACTCATCTTGACATCCATCTGCCAGATTTCATAAATGCAGCTAATGCTAACATGATTCTGACGGACTTAAGCATCACTACGGATGAGAAAATCTCATCATAGTCAACTCCTTGAACTTGTGAAAAACTCTTCACCACAAGTCGAGCTTCATAGACGGTGATATTACCGTCCACGTCCGTCTTCTTCTTAAAAATCCATTTATCTCAATGGCTTGCCGATCATTGGGCAAGTCCACCAAAGTCCATGGATCCTATCTCGGATTTCATGGTTTCTTAACCATTTGTCGGAATTTGGGCCCACCATCGCTTCTCCATAGCTCGTAGGTTCATTGTTGTCTAGCAACATGACTTCCAAGACAGGATCACGTACCACTCTGAAGTAGTACGCATCCTTGTCATCCTACGAGGTTTGGGAGTGACTTGATCTGAAGTTTCATGATCACTATCATAATCTTCGACTTCAATTGGTGTAGGAGCCATAGGAACAACTCCCTGTGCTCTGCTACACACTAGTTGAAGAGACGGTTCAATAACCTCATCAAGTCTCCACCATCCTCCCACTCAATTCTTTCGAGAGAAACTTTTCCTCGAGAACGAACCCGATTCTAGAAACAATCCCTTATTGCTTTCGAATCTGAGACAGGAGGCATACCCAACTGTTCTTGGGTGTCCTATGAAGATGGATTTATCCGCTTTGGGTTCGAGCTTATCATCCTGAAACTTTTCCACATAAGCGTCGCAGCCCCAAACTTTTAAGAAATGACAGCTTAGGTTTCTCTAAACCATAGTTCATATGGTGTCATCTCATCGCAATAACGTGGTGCCCTATTTAAAGTGAATGTGGTTGTCTCTAATGCCTAACCCATGAACAATAGTGGTAATTCGATAAGAGACATCATGGTACGCACCATATCCAATAGGGTGCAACTATGATGTTCGGACACACCATCACACTATGGTGTTCCAGGCGGTATTAATTGCAAAACAATTTCCACAATGTCTTAATTGTGTGCCAAACTCGTAATTCAGATATTCATCTCTATGATCATATCATAGATATTTTATCCTCTTGTCACGACGATCTTTCAACTTCACCCTGAAATTACTTGAACCTTTCAATAATTCAGACTCGTGATTCATCAAGTAAATATACTCAACATCTAGTCAAATCATCTGTGAAGAACATAACGATATCCACTATACGCCTCAGCACTCATTGGACTGCACACATCAAAATGTGTTACTTCCAACGAGTTGCTATCTTGTTCCGTCTTACTAAAACGAGGCTTTCAGTCATCTTGCCCATGTGGTATGATTTGCATGTCTCAAGTGATTCAAGATCAAGTGAGTCCAAACGGTCCATTTGCATGGAGTTTCTTCATGCATATACACCAATAGACATGGTTCGCACGTCTCAAACTTTTCAAAAATGAGTGAGTCCAAAGATCCATCGACATGGAGCCTCTTCATGCGTTTTATACAGATATGACTTACGTGGCAGTGCCACAAGTAGGTGGTGCTATCATTACTATCTTTTGGCATGAACATGTGTATCACTACGATCGAGATTCAATGAACCATTCATTTTAGGTGCAAGACCATTGAAGGTATTATTCAAATAAACAGAGTAACCATTATTCTCCTTAAATGAATAACCGTATTGCGATAGACATAATCCAATTATATCTATGCTCAACGCAAACACCAATCTCGATGGTAGAGGGAGCGTGCAATGCTTGATCATATTAACATTGGAAACACTGCCAACACATATCGTCAGCTCACCTTTAGCTAGTCTCCGTTTATTCCGTAGCCTTTATTTCGAGTTACTAACACTTAGCAACCGAACCGGTATCTAATACCCTGGTGCTACTAGGAGTATTAGTAAAGTACACATTAACACAATGTATATCCAATATACTTCTATCGACTTTGCCAGCCTTCTCATCTACCAAGTATCTAGGGTAATTCTGCTCCAGTGGCTATTCCCCTTATTACAGAAGCACTTAGTCTCGGGTTTGGGTTCAACCTTGGGTTTCTTCATTAGAGCAGCAGCTGATTTGCTGTTTCATGAAGTATCCCTTCTTGCCCTTGCCCTTCTTGAAACTAGTGGTTTCACCAACCATCAACAATTGATGCTCCTTCTTGATTTCTACTTTCGCGGTGTCAAACACCGTGAATACCTTAAGGATCATCATATCTATCCCTGATATGTTATAGTTCATCACGAAGCTCCAGCAGCTTGGTGGTAAAGACTTTGGAGAAACATCACTATCTCATCTGGAAGATTAACTCCCACTCGATTCAAGTGATTGTTGCACTCAGACAATCTGAGCACAAGCTCAACGATTGAGCTTTTCTCCGTTAGTTTGCAGGCTAAGAAAATCGTCGGAGGTCTCATACCTCTTGACGTGGGCACGAGCCTGAAATCTCAATTTCAGCCCTCAAAACATCTCATATGTTCCGCGACGTTTCGAAAAACGTCTTTGGTGCCTCAACTCTAAACCATTTAACTGAACTATCACGTAGTTATCAAAACGTGTATGTCTGATGTTCACAACATCCACAAACGATGTTTGGGGTTTAGCACACTGAGCGGTGCATTAAGGACATAAGCTTTCTACTGTCCGCATAATCGCTACTGTCAACTTTCAACTATATTTTCTCTAGGAACATAACTAAACAGTAGAACTAAAGCGCGAACTACGACATAATTTGCGAAGACCTTTTGACTATGTTCAGGATAATTAAGTTCATCTTATGAACTCCCACTCAGATAGACATCCCTCTGGTCGTCTAAGTGATTACATGATCCGAGTCAACTAGGCCGTGTCCGATCATCACGTGAGACGGACTAGTCATCATCGGTGAACATCTTCATGTTGATCGTATCTACTATACGACTCATGCTCGACCTTTCGGTCTCTGTGTTCCGAGGCCATGTTTGTACATGCTAGGCTCGTCAAGTTAACCCTAAGTGTTTTCGCGTGTGTAAATCTGTCTTACACCCGTTGTATGTGAACATAAGAATCCATCACACCCGATCATCACGTGGTGCTTAGAAGTGACGAACTGTAGCAACGGTGCACAGTTAGGGGAGAACACTTCTTGAAATTGTTGTAAGGGATCATCTTATTTACTACCGTCGTCCTAAGTAAACAAGATGCATAAACATGATAAACATCACATGCAATCAAATAGTGACATGATATGGCCAATATCATTTTGCTCCTTTTGATCTCCATCTTCGGGGCTCCATGATCATCATCGTCACCGGCATGACACCATGATCTCCATCATCATGATCTCCATCATCGTGTCTCCATGAAGTTGTCTCGCCAACTATTACTTCTACTACTATGGCTACCGGTTAGCAATAAAGTAAAGTAATTACATGGCGTTGTTTAATGACATGCAGGTCATACAATAAATTAAGACAACTCCTATGGCTCCTGCCGGTTGTCATACTCATCGACATGCAAGTCGTGATTCCTATTACAAGAACATGATCAATCTCATACATCACATATCATTCATCACATTCTTCTTGGCCATATCACATCACATAGCATACCCTGCAAAAACAAGTTAGACGTCCTCTAATTGTTGTTGCATGTTTTACGTGGCTGCTATGGGTTTCTAGCAAGAACGTTTCTTACCTACGCAAAGACCACAACGTGATATGCCAATTGCTATTTACCCTTCATAAGGACCCTTTTCATCGAATCCGATCCGACTAAAGTGGGAGAGACTGGCACCCGCTAGCCACCTTATGCACCAAGGGCATGTCAGTCGGTGGAACCTGTCTCACGTAACAGTACGTGTAAGGTCGGTCCGGGCCGCTTCATCCCACAATACAGTCGAAACAAGATTGGACTAGTAACGGTAAGCATATTGAACAAAATCAACGCCCACAACTACTTTGTGTTCTACTCGTGCAAAGAATCTACGCAATAGACCTAGCTCATGATGCCACTGTTGGGGAACGTAGCAGAAATTCAAAATTTTCCTACGTGTCACCAAGATCTATCTATGGAGAAACTAGCAACGAGGGGAAGGAGAGTGCATCTACATACCCTTGTAGATCGCTAAGCGGAAGCGTTCAAGTGAACGGGGTTGATGGAGTCATACTCGTCGTGATCCAAATCACCGATGACCAAGTGCCGAACGGATGGCACCGCTGCGTTCAACACACGTACAGCCCGGTGATGTCTCCCATGCCTTGATCCAGCAAGGAGAGAGGGAGAGGTTGAGGAAGACTCCATCCAGCGGCAGCACAATGGCGTGGTGGTGGTGGAGGAGCGTGGCTATCCTGCAGGGCTTCGCCAAGCACAATAGAAGAGGAGGAAGAAGAGACGCAGGGCTGCACCAACGAGAGATCGAATCGCGTATGATGGGCAGCCCTATACCTCACTATATATAGGGGAGAGGGAGGAGGGTGCGCCCCCTCTAGGGTTCCCACCCCTAGGGGGGGCGGCATCCCTAGATGGCAAAGGGGGTGACGGCCAAGAGGGGAGAGGGGAGGGAGGCGCAGCTAGATGGGCCCTAAGGCCCATCCCCTTTAGGGTTTGCCCCCTTCCCACCTCTTAGGCGCCATGGGCCCTTTGTGGGAGGCGCACCAGCCCACTAAGGGGCTGGTCCCTCACCACTCTTGGCCCATGCAGGCCTCCGGGGTTGGTGGCCCCACTTGGTGGACCCCCGGGACCCTCCCGGTGGTCCCGGTACGTTACCGATAAATCCCGAAACTCTTCCGGTGACCAAAACAGGACTTCCCATATATAAATCTTTACCTCCGGACCATTCCGGAACTCCTCGTGACGTCCGGGATCTCATCCGGGACTCCGAACAACATTCGGTAACCACATACAAACTTCCTTTATAACCCTAGCGTCATCGAACCTTAAGTGTGTAGACCCTACGGGTTCGGGAATCATGCAGACATGACCGAGACGTTCTCCGGTCATTAACCAACAGCGGGATATGGATACCCATGTTGGCTCCCACATGTTCCACGATGATCTCATCGGATGAACCACGATGTCAAGGACTTAATCGATCCCGTATACAATTCCCTTTGTCTAGCGGTATTTTACTTGCCCGAGATTCGATCGTCGGTATACCGATACCTTGTTCAATCTCGTTACCGGCAAGTCTCTTTACTCGTTCCGTAACACATCATCCCGTGATCAACCCCTTGGTCACATTGTGCACATTATGATGATGTCCTACCGAGTGGGCCCAGAGATACCTCTCCGTTTACACGGAGTGACAAATCCCAGTCTCGATTCGTGCCAACCCAACAGATACTTTCGGAGATACCTGTAATGCACCTTTATAGCCACCCAGTTACGTTGTGACGTTTGGTACACCCAAAGCATTCCTACGGTATCCGGGAGTTGCACAATCTCATGGTCTAAGGAAAAGATACTTGACATTAGAAAAGCTTTAGCATACGAACTACACGATCTTTGTGCTAGGCTTAGGATTGGGTCTTGTCCATCACATCATTCTCCTAATGATGTGATCCCGTTATCAACGACATCCAATGTCCATAGCCAGGAAACCATGACTATCTGTTGATCACAACGAGGTAGTCAACTAGAGGCTCACTAGGGACATGGTGTTGTCTATGTATCCACACATGTATCTGAGTTTCCTATCAATACAATTCTAGCATGGACAATAAACGATTATCATGAACGAGGAAATATAATAATAACTAATTTATTTTTGCCTCTAGGGCATATTTCCAACACCAACATGCTGTAACCATGCTCTTGTGATAATCGTCCCTCGGACTGGCTTACCGAACATGATCATTTTCGGATCACAAACGTGTCAAACCCAGAGACAATCCCATGATCCTTATGGCGATCACAACCACGACCAATAAATGGCCCGTGATCCTTACGGCGATCACAACCACGACCAATAAATGGCCCGTGATCCTTACGGCGATCACAACCACGACTAATAAATGGCACGTGATCCTTACGGCGATCACAACCACGACCAAGAAATGGCCCGTGAACCTTATGGCGATCACAACCACGACCAATAAATGGCCCGTGATCCTTACGGCGATCACAACCACGACCACATCTGGTCCAACTCAACATGATGGCCTTTCCACCATCACCACAGTGCATACTTAGTGTGCAAATTAATTAAGTGTTGACCCATGGTGTGACCTACTTTTGAGCGTGTCCTTAACCGTGGACTTGGCTATCGATAGATTAATACACTCCACAGAGGTAGCGCACTGGACCCACACTGCGGAACCCATGGCCTCGCACTCCCATTTCGGTGGACCAACGGCATTCCGACGAAACCACTCCATTGCCATAACCCTCTCCCGGCCACTCTGACTCAGTCCCCATCGGGCTAGTCCTGGGTGGCCCCGTGTCTACCTCAAGACACAACGACCACCGTCGTGGCCACGATCCACTCTGGGACCCGGTACCGAAAACTTAATAACGGGCTCACAAGGTTATGCCTGCTTACGGGGCCAGGGTACAACACGTCAATATCCTTCCCTAGATGGAGGTACCGACCAGAGGCATGACAATGAAACGAATTAAGGCCGTCCCATACCGGCAAATGTGGTTGCACTGGGGAAGACTCGATTCGGCTGCACCATGACCCGATCAACAACATATTCAAGTTGAGTTATTATCAGGTTCAACTTAAAGTGAAAGTGACCGGCGTCATAATGCCATGACATGCATCATCAACAAATATGCATCACATATCAACGAAAATAACTTAGTCAACTATGCTCTCGCTGAGCAATCAACAACTCATGATACTCCTCTGGTTGAGATCAAACCTCATTTTATCCAGAATCTTTTCTAGCAAATTTATCATTTTTCATCATGCAAAACTAATCTCACTAATTATTTATCTCCATAACCATATTATCTTCTCATTACTCATAACTAAATCCTTGTTAGCTTACTAACTAGGTTCACTACAAACTTTCTGTAAATCAAGCATATTTACTATAGAAAACATCTAACAGAATATAATTAACATATTAATAATTTAAATGCATAAATAATCATTAGTTCAAGTAGCAGAATCAAAAATATTGAAGTGGCACTATGAAAATGTTGATGTGGCTTGCCTTAGTGCTGATGAGGTTCACAAGCCTGCTCTTCTGAAAATAAATAAAAACACTAAAAGAAAACATCAAGAAACCTTCTGAAAATCACCAGAAAATCTAGACAGCAGGGGAAAATCCAATCTTTGGGGAGCTACTAGATTTTTGGACAAAGAACACAATGCAAAAAGAATCATTGCATTTGGACTTATAGATAAAAATTTATGGCCATTTGAAGTGCTCTAGATTTAAATGAAATTTGAATTAAAATTAAATAGACTGGGGGTGATGTCAAAGGCGTAAAAAGTCCAGGGCGCCCCGCTTTGCGCGCGTACAGAGCAGCTAACTAGCGAGCCCTGCTACTCAGGTGAGGTGGAGGGGGAGAAGGAAACAGGGAGCGGTGGAGCTTCGCCCGAGCACACGCCGGCGGCGAGGGCTCATGGGCCAAAATGAGAGGGGGGGATCGATAGAGAAGATGATGCTGCACCTGCCCATACCTGTAACATGGCTAGGGGTGGTCAGACGGCGTTGGAAACAGCCTCTCCTGCGGAGGCACAGAGCAACAGTCGCCAGAGACGAAGACGACGGCGGCTAGGGGTGGCTCCACGGGCTCCAACAGGGCGGAACGGCTCCACCGAGTGGCGGAGGCCCTGGCAGGGTTGCCCTTGCCTAGGAGGGGCTGGAGCTGCGGGGACGACCCAAGGGGATCGCCGGCGAGCTTGAGCTCGGGGACGGCAGCCAGCGGCCTGCCCGGCCAGGCTGCGGCTTTATACTAGCTTGTGGGGTGTGTGGGAGTGGATGTGGGTGCTCGAGGAGGCTGGGGGTGGCCGTATTTATAGGCGAGTGGTGAGGGGGGTTCGGGCTCCGCCGGAGGACACCTGTCCATGGCGCCCGGTGATGAACGACGCAAGTGAGAGAGGGGGGAGAAGACGGAGCTCACGCGGGAACTATTGGCGAGCACGGACGAGCACAGGGGCGAGGGAAAGACGATGAGCACTATGCAGCGCGCACTGTGGCGTTGGCCGGACCGTGCCCGTGCCCGCTGTGGTGAGCTCCGGCGTCGGCGAGTGCCAGGGCGGAGTTATGGGAGTGGAGACGGAGATGGTGGCGCGGTTTGGCACGCTCGGGCAGGCTGGGCAGCGAGCACGTGCGTAACAGAGTGCTTGTCGGCACTCAAAGCACGTGTTTTGCATGCCAGCACGCCTGGACGAACGCGGTCACCGCGTGAACTATGACATCTGGCCAACCTAAGTGCAAACTTCATGTCTGGCGTGTAGTCCGTGGTAGTTTTGAGTGTTACCATGATTGGGTTGGGTTCCAGGTGCAGTAGAAATGAGTTTATACTCCAAGTAAGTTTATGGACAGTAACTTTGGAGGTTTACTGTGGTCAAACCAGTGGGAGTTTAGGACTGGGGTTTGGAGGCTAGCCAACACTTACTAAGGTAAAGATGCACAAGAAAAACCAGCTACAATGGAGCTAGTAAAATGGTTGTTGCTGTAGAAACTACCATTTCTGTCCAGAAATGGAAATATTTTCTGTAGCCAAAATATTCCAAAGAGTGATGAAAAATTTCTGCTCAGAAAAGTGCCCTAGGGTTCAAAGAATAATTGGGATTTTTCGCAGGATTTTATGGGCAACAAAAATTAGGGTTGCTTTGGAGCACAAAGGGCTAGCTAGGGTTTAGGAGGGGAAATTGAATATTTTTCATTAAAGAAAAATATTTCAAATGATTTTATGAGGTGAACTAGAGAGGGAGTGATTGTTTGAGAAGGAGTTGAAGCACTTGGGTGAAAGTCAAGGGGTACCCAAGTGGTTAAGTCCAAATGAAAGATTCAAAAAAAACTCCAAACTCAAATTCAAACCAACTAAAAACCAGGCAAGGAAGAGAGGGCAAAACTAGGCTGTCACAAACCTCCCCCACTTAGAATGAATCTCGTCCTCGAGATTCAGTTGCTTGGGAAAACCATTCTGGATAATTTGCCCTTAGAAATTCTTCTGATTCCCATGTTGATTCTGACACTGTGTGATGCTTCCATTGGACTTTGTAATACTTCATTACTTTATTGTGAGTGACTCTTTCCATTTGATCCAAAATTTTAACTGGCCTCTCATCATAAGTTAAATCCTTTGCTAGCTTTATTTCTATCATATCAGTATTTTTCTCAGGTGGCGATATGCATCGCCATAACTGTGAAACATGAAACACGTTGTGCACGTCTGACAATTCAGGGGGTAGCTCCAACTGTTATGCAACAGTACCCACTCGTGTCATAACGGGAAATGGGCCAATAAATCTGGGTGCCAATTTTCAATGAGTCTGAAATCTCTTGACCCCTTTCATAGGCGTGACTCGAAGGTATGCATGATCTCTGGGTTCAAAACTGATCTGTCGGTGCTTTGCATCATAATAACTCTTCCGTCGAGATTTGGCCAACTGCAATCTCTCCCTGATTTCCTTGACATGTTTCTCGGCTTCCATCATGACATCCATTCCGAAAATACGGCTATCTCCGGTTTGAGACCAATTTAACGGAGTGCGGCACTTACGGCCATACAAAGCTTCATACGATGACATCTTTAAACTGGTCTAGAAGCTATTGTTATAAGAGAACTCGGCATACGGCAAACAGTCTTCCCATTTTGGTCCTTGGGCCAAAGCACAGGCTCGCAACATATCTTCGAGTATTTGATTTACCTGCTCTGTCTGTCCATCAGTCTGAGGATGATAAGCGGTACTGTATTTCAATTCTGTCCCCAAGGCTTGATGGAGATGGGACCAAAATGCGGAGGTAAAAAGTGAACCTCGGTCAGAAGTGATGGTCTAGGGGACTCCATGCAGACTGACTGTTCTGGATACATACAGTTGTGCAAGCTCGTCTGCTCAATATGTGCTGATCGGGATAAAGTGGGCTACCTTGGTTAATGTATCCACTATGACCCAGATTGCATCATTGCTCCGTCGGGTCTTAGGTTGTCTTGTGATGAAATCCATGTAGATATCATCCCATTTCCATTGTGACACTGGCAGCGGTTGGAGAAGTCCGACTGGCTTCTAATGTTCTGCCTTCACTTTGTTGCATATGTCGCAACAGGCCACGAAATATGCAATGTCTTTCTTCATTCCATCCCACCAGAATATTTGTCGAAGGTCTTCGTACATTTTCGTACCTCCAGGGTGAATTGAATATGAGGATTCGTGGGTTTCTGACAGGATCTTCTGCTTTAAATCCGCTTGATTGGGCACACAAATCCTTTCCCGGAATCGGAGGGTACCGAACTGATCCTTCGAGAAATCGGAAGTCTGACTTGCCACCATATGCTTGGCACGTTTCTGCACATCAGTATCGTCTGGCTGGGCCTTGTGGATCTCTTCGTCAAGGGTGGGGGTAACTTCCAAAATATTAGCAAGGCCAGCCTCAACTATGACCAGGTTGAGCTGTGCAATCTCTTCTTCGAGTTCAGGAGGCAAAGATTCCAATATGCCATTTAAACAGACGGTCTTTCGACTGAGCGCATCGGCAACCACGTTGGCCTTACCCGGGTGGTAATTTATTCCAAGGTCATAATCCTTGACTAACTCAAGCCATGTTCGTTGACGGAGATTTAAATCTGGCTGAGTAAATATAAACTTGAGACTTTTGTGATCGGTAAAAATTGGGCACCTCTTCCCAATAAGATAGTGTCTCCAAATTTTTAAAGCATGAACCACCGCGGCCAACTCCAAGTCATGGGTAGGATATATAATTTCCCTCGTGGGGTCGTAGCTGTCGTGAGGCATAGGCTACTACCTTGCCATCTTGCATAAGTATGCATCCAAGTCCTTGCCTGGAAGCGTCGCAATACACATCCAAACAGCGGTAGATATCTCGAAGAGTCAATACCGGAGCAGTTGTCAGCCGTTTCTTTAACTCATTGAAACTTTTCTCACAGTCCTCTGTCCATTCAAATTTCTTATCCTTCTTGAGCAGCTCTGTCATCGGTTTAGCAATCTTGGAGAACCCTTCAATGAAACGACGGTAATATCCGGCTAATCCAAGAAAACTCCGGATCTGAGATACGGTTGTGGATGGCAACCAATCGAGTACATCCTTTACTTTGCTTGGGTCCATGGCTATACCTTTGGCGGATAGCACATGTCCAAGGAATCCAACTTGCTTGAGCCAGAACTCACATTTACTGAATTTGGCGTATAACTGATGTTCACGGAGTCGTTGTAACACTGCTCGGAGGTGTTCTTTATGCTCTTCTTCACTTCTTGAGTAAATAAGTATATTGTTGATGAAGACTACCACGAATTTGTCGAGGAAGTCCATGAATACTTTATTCATCAAGTGCATGAAGAAGGAAGGGGCGTTGGTGAGACCAAAAGACATAACTGTATATCCATAAAGACCGTATCGAGTGGTGAATGCGATCTTAGGAATATCCTCCTTTTTAATTTTGAGCTGATAGTATCCAGTCCGTAAATCAATCTTGGAGAATACCTTGGCCACACTGAGCTGATCAAACAGGTCATCAATCCTTGGCAGTGGATATTTGTTTTTGATTGTGACATCATTCAGCCGACTGTAATCCACACACATGCGGAGGCTGCCATCTTTCTTGTCCACGAAGATAGCAGGTGATCCCCATGGTGAAGAGCTGGGACGGATATATCCTTTCTGGAGCATTTCATCAAGCTGTTTCTTCAGCTCCACTAATTCTGATGAAGGCATTCGGTAATACTTCTTGTGAATTGGTGTGGTCCCGGGCACAAGATCTATTGCAAACTCCAGCTCTCGATCAGGTGGCATGCCTGGCAGTTCTTCTGGAAATACATCAGGAAACTCGCTGAGCACCGCAATTAATTCCAACTCAGCCACTGCTGTGAAGACCATTTCCTTTGAGGGTATGCTTCTACGAGCATAAAATTTTGTAGTCTGCCCTTCTTGGCTGGTCAAAGTGACCTCTCAAGTCGCACAATTTATGCATACTTGATACTGAGTCAGCCAATTCATACCCAAGATAACATCCAACTTATCAGACTCAATAAGTATCAAAGAAGTTGGAAAACAAACTCTGTTGACATTGACTTCCAGATTGTGGCAGACTAGATTGCTTCTGATTACAGATCCCGGGGTTTGTACCAGCATATTCTTGCCTAGAAGCAAACAAGGAAATTTGTTTTGGGCAAAAAAACTCCGAGAAATAAAAGAGTGGGAGGCCCCAGAGTCAAATAAAATCACTGCAGGTATGTTATTAACAGAGAACATACCAATGATGACTTTGGAGTTCTCTTGGGCTTCATCGATGGAGATGTGATGAACGTATCCCGTGATGTTGTGCTAGTTCGGGCATGCCTCCATACAATGGACTTGTGGCCTGAATATAGCATCCGTCCGGGTGTTCTTGTGACACTGTTTGGCATAATGTCCGGTTTGCCCACAACTGTAACAAGAATTTGTGCGCAGATGCTCCTCTTGCATTGGGTTGGGTATGACATTCTTGACTTGGGTGGTGGTCTTGTTAACATTTTGTTGCCAATTGGGCTTGTATTCTACCTGAGTCTGTTGCCAGGTATGAGCCTTCTGCACTGGTTGTATTTCCTTCCTTGGCTCAAACTTGCGCTTGTGATCGTTGTTGGCAGACTTATTATCCGATACAAGCTTGTGCTCTCTTTCACCAATGAAAGCCTTGTTCACCAGGGTTTGGAAGTCGGGGAAATCGACATACCGAGAGTACACCGGAGTTGCGGGTTTAATCCACCAAGAAATCTGTCAATCTTTCCTTCTTCAGTGGCCACGTCATATAGGGAGTAACGTGACAGATGATTGAACTTTTGCAAATATTCTCCCACAGACTGACTTCCTTGGAGGAGTGCGAGAAATTCATGCTGCTTAGTCTTCATAATTCCCATAGGGATATGATATTCCTGGAATCATTCCTTGAATCTTGACCAGGTAATTTCTTCATCAGCAGACCACATGGCTCTTTCAATTTCCCACCATATGGCAGCAGAGCCTTCAAGATAATGTGTTACAAATGGATCCTTATCTCCTTCTTCAGTATGAGCAATCTCAAGCTTCTTCTCCATAGTTCTCAACCAATCATCTACATCCAAGGGACCTCGATCAAGACAACTACGCGGCAGCGGAACAGTGTCGTAGCGGGACTCCATAGCACAAGGACACCAATGTGGACACGATCTAGACTCAGATAGCTCTCCTCTCCAATGGGACTTTCCTGAAATCTGGCATGAGACGCCAGGTCAGTACATTGAATGTACTTGCAAGCTCACAACAAGCATAAACATAATGACAAACAATATCATGACAATTAACCAATTAATAACATTGCAATAATATATCCAACATGTTGTGACCATGCTCTTGTGATAATCGTCCCTCGGACTGGCTTACCGAACGTGATCATTTCCGGATCACAAACGTGTCAAACCCAGAAACAATCCCATGATCCTTACGGCAATCACAACCACGACCCATAAATGGCCCGTGATCCTTACGGTGATCACAACCACGACCAATAAATGGCCTGTGATCCTTACGGCGATCACAACCACGACCAAGAAATGGCGCATGATCCTTACGGCGATCAGAACCACGACCAAAAAATGGCCCGTGATCCTTACGGCGATCACAACCACGACCAATAAATGGCCCGTGATCCTTACGGCGATCACAACCACAACCACGTCTTGTCCAACTCAACACGATGGCCTTTTCGCCATCACCATAGTGCATACTTAGTGTGCAAATTCATCAAGTGTTGACCCATGGTGTGACCTACTTTCGAGCGTGTCCTTAACCGTGGACTTGGCTATCGATAGATTAATACACTCTGCAGAGGTAGCGCACTGGACCCACACTGCGGAACCCATGGCCTAGCACTCCCATTCAGGTGGACCAACAACATTCCGACGAAACCACTCCATTGCCATGACACTCCCCCGGCCACTCTGACTCAGTCCCCATCGGGCTAGTCCTGGGTGGCCCCGTGTCTACCTCAAGACACAATAACCACCGTCGTGGCCACGATCCACTCTTGGACCCGGTACCAGAAACTTAACAACGGGCTCACAAGGTTATGCCTGCTTACCGGTCCAGGGTACAGCACACCCAGAACCTTTCCTAGATGGAGGCACCGACCAGAGACACGACAATGAAATGAATTAAGGTCGTCCCATATTGGCAAATGTGGTTGCACTGGGAAAGACTCGATTCGGCGGCACCATCACCTGGTCAACAACATATTCAAGTTGAGTTATTATCAGGTTCAACTTAAAGTGAAAGTATCCGGTGTCATAATGCCATGACATGCATCACCAACATATGCATCACATATCAACGAAAATAACTCAGTCAACTATGCTCTCGCTGAGCAATCAACAACTCATGATACTCCTCTGGTTGAGATCAAACCTCACTTTAACCAGAATCTTTTCTAGAAAATTTATCATTTTTCATCATGCAAAACTAATCTCACTAATTATTTATCTCCATAACCATATTATCTTCTCATTACTCATAACTAAATCCTTGTTAGCTTACTAACTAGGTTCACTACAAACTTTCTGTAAATCAGGCATATTTACTATGGCAAACATCTAACAGAATATAATTAACATATTAATAATTTAAATGCATGAATAATCATTAGTTCAAGTAGGACACAAATATTGAAGTCGCACTATGAAAATGTTGTTGTGGCTTGCCTTAGTGTTGATGAGGTTCACAAGCCTCCTGGTGATCCTCAAGACAAGCCTGCTCTTCTGAAAATAAATAAAAAACACAAAAACAAAAACATCAAGAAACCTTTTGAAAATCACCAGAAAATCTAGACAGCAGGGGACAATCCCATCTTTTGGGAGCTGCTAGATTTTTTGACAAAGAACACAATGCAAAAAGAATCATTGCATTTGGACTTATAGATAAAAAGTTATGGCCATTTGAAGTGCTCTTGATTTAAATGAAATTTGAATAAAAATTAAACAGACTGGGGGTTGACGTCGAAGGCGTAAAAAGCCCAGGGCGCCACCACTCGTACCGCTTCGCGCGCGTACAGAGTGGCTGACTAGCGGGCCCCGCAGATCAGGTGAGGTGGAGGAGGAGAGGGAAACAGGGAGCAGCGGAGCTTCGCCGGAGCGCACGCCGACGGCGAGGGCTCTTGGGCCAAAACGAGAGGGGGGATCGATAGAGAAGATGATGGCGCACCTGGACATGCCCGCAACGTGGCTAGGGGTGATCGGACAGCGTCGGAAGCAGCCTCTTCCCCGACCGTCGCCCAGCCGGAGACTCTTCCCCGACTACGTCACCCACCGCAACAGCTTGTCGTCCCTCATCCACCGCACCGGATGAGGATCCGTTGTCGATCTCGTCGTCCCGCCGGATCAGCCACCCCATCCTCCACCTCCAAGGAGCTGCCCCGATGTTCGCCTCGTCTATCGCGCCACCTCAATCCCCACAGCGCTGTCTTGACCTGCCCCACCGGAATCGCAGCACCCTCACCAATTCCTCCGATGAAGCCGAGGCCAACTTGGTGCCACCAAGGAGGTTCTGCACTCACCACTACATTTTATCTTTTATTCGATCTCACGGGGCTGCCGGTGCTCGATACCGAGCAGACATGGCGGGTCTCCATCGATGGTGCCGTCGCTGGGCACATCATCCACGGCGTCTCTCCCCCATGTCGTTGCTTCCTCGACGGCGACTTCCACAACGGCACTAGCTGCAGCTGCTCCGGCTCTCAGTCGCGCTACGGCTCTGTTCTTGCTGTCGGTCGCGCTGCTGCACTACTCTTGCTTTCATTCATGCTCCTGCACTCGCTTGTGCTGCTGCTGCTGCTCCTGCACGACCTCCGGCAGCTACAGGAGTTGCTACTTTAGCACTCGCTCGCGGTGCTACTGCACGACTTGCTCTCTGCTAGTGTGTTCCCTGCTCGAGCGCCTGCTGGTTTAGATCACTGTTTCTCTGCTACTACTGCTCGAACGCCCTAAACATCTATTGCAATGCTCTGCTACTAGTTCAATCAGTTTCGACAGTAAAATTCAGTTTCGACAGTAAAGCTCATTTTCTTCAGTTAAGTTCATAGTGAACACTACTTACAGCATCTGTCGGAGCGGCCGTGGCACGGCTGATGCATTTTACATCTAGCACTTTTTGGTGATGTATTTTACATCATCTATTGTGGATGATATTAGGGTCCCACTTTAGATTAACATTGTTTGTCTTGTCCGGCTTCAGCCTCATCGCCGTACACCTCACCGGAGCTGCTCCAATGACGGAACCGTCCATCACAGCGGAGCAGTACCCTCGGCACCATTTCCAGAGGCCTCAGATCTTCTTCCCCGCCTCTGACAGTCACACCAGCATCATCACCATCCTCCACGTCCAACCCAATGATGCTGAGATCCACAAGGCTATGCCAAAGAGATTGTACACTCGTCGCATCACTTTGTTACTCTGCATTAATGTTGATCCCTCAGGGATCCTTTGCTATGGAACTACTATTCGTGCAAATCTATTAGAAGGAGTGGAGCAAAGCAAAACTGGAGGATTTTTTCCGTTGGTGTCTCTTTCGAAGAAAAAATGTAGGAATTTTATTCACTTGGAAGTCCTTTTCAAATTAATATCCATGAAGAACAGAACTAATTGCATTACTGGCATAATAAGATTCTTATTTTTTCATTTTCACGTGGTTTGACTTTAATTTGACCACATTTCTCCATTCCTGTGTTCTTCCAATTCATGAGAACCAAACACCCAGGTTGACTGAAATCCTATGTTTCCAAATGTTCTATTTCGCACGTGCATTCCTATCATATTCCTGTGTTTTTCCTGTCCCAGCATTTATAGAATCCTCCATATCTAAGGAGCCCTTACAGATTTACTTCATTTTCAGATAGGCGTCAAAGAAAACTCTGTGTGTTATGTCCTGCTCCTGCCGTGTCGTCATCCACCCCACTTGAGGTGCACCATCGACAGAAGCGTTCACTGCAGCAGAGATCCCCCCTGCAGACTTTCTTTCGCCGCCTCAGATCATCTTCCCCATTATCGGCAGCCACGCCAACTGCATTACCATCATCGACTGAGCAGATGAACCTGAAGAGAGGTCGCGGTCTTTCGTGTTTGCTTACGTTATACATCGGTTATTATTACCTGCTACTTTATCATTCAAACTTGAGTTTTGAAATGCCCATGGGTCTCATATTGAGCCAGCAACGAATAGTATTTGTCTACTATCTAGTTCTTCTGGGGTCTTCTATGTGGTTCATGTTGGGTGGGCAACAAACAATAGATGATCCATTGTCTATCTTTTTAAACTGAAGCTATAATCTACCTGCTATCATTAGTTTTGGATCCATCCACTCGTTTGCTACCATCAGTCTTGATTTTTGCATGCACCCCTTAGGCCTTACAAAATCAAACTATTTTTATTATTATGCATGTTAGATATTGTACACAATCGTACTGAACATGTAAAGAAAAAGAGAAGATCGTTGTGTGGGAATATAATGTCATGCAGACGCCGCTCCATGATGGGCGAAGTGGGCCCCCCTCCTGCATTTCCAGATTGTATTCCAGAGGAAGATAACTATTCAGATGGGGATTCAGAAGGAACCAACCACGCATGTTTACCACCTGAGGTGTTTGCTCTAACCTGGCATGCTGATGTTGGTCATATCATGCATATCGCGCCTTGCATTGCTTACATTATACATCTTATATGTCATCAGCTTAGTTTAGATTTGCTTTGTGTGAATGCCACTGTTTGGTTTCTATATCATACTCCCACCATTCCTAAATATTTGTCTTTTTAGAGATTTCAACAAGTGACTACATACAGAACAAAATGAGTGAATCTACACGCTAAAATATGTCTATATACATCCGTATGTGGTAGTCCATTTGAAATATCTAAAAAGAAAAATATTTAGGAATGGAGGGAGTATATGGGAATTATGAAATGCCATCTTCTTTAGCATGGCATCATATACGTGAATCATGCAATGCCATCCTGTTTAGCCAGTCATCGTATCGTATATGTGAATTGTATCGTGCCATAGTTTTTCCATAATGTATTCCATTTTTCAACAATGTTTATACATTCATCTACTCTTCGTGTGTGATAACCCGCAAGTATACGGGATAGTTGTAGCCTCTTTCGATAAGTAATAGTGTCGAACCCAACGAGGAGCTAAAGGTAGAACAAATACTCTCTCAAGTCCTATCGGCCACTGATACGACTCTGCGCACGCTTGAAGTTCGCTGTACCTAGAACAAGTATGAAACTAGAAGTACTTTCTAAGTGTGATAGGATAGGTTTGCAAGATAACAAAGAACACGTAAATAAAAAGTAGAGGCTGTTTAGATAAAGATGCAATAAAGTAAATATAGCGAGTGTGCAAAAGTGGTGGTAGGAGTTGTGAAATTGCCCCGAAGCAATTGACTACGTTACTAGACCGGTAATCACTATTGCAATTCTATTTGAGGGAGAGGCATAAGCTAACATACTATCTCTTCTTGGATCATATGCACTTATGATTGGAACTCTAGCAAGCATCCGCAACTACTAAAGATCATTAAGGTAAAACCTAACCATAGCATTAAAGTATCAAGTCCCCTTTATCCCATACGCAAACAACCTACTTACTCGGGCCTGTGCTTCTGTCACTCACGCCACCCACCATAAGCAAATCATGAACATATTGCAAACCCTACAGCGGGAATCCCTCACGCTTGTGCGACACGGAGAGCACCATAGGACAGCACCAATAATAAAACATGCAACTCAAACCAATCATAGCAATTCATCAATCACCGATAGGACAAAGAAAATCTACACAGACATCATAGGATGGCAACACATCATTGGATAATAATATGAAGCATAAAGCACCATGTTCAAGTAGAGGGTACAGCGGGTTGCGGGAGAGTGGACCGCTGAATATAGATGGGGGGAAGGTGATGGAGATGTTGGTGAAGAAGATGGAGGTGTTGGTGAAGATCGCGATGATGATGATGGCCCCCGGCAGATCTCCGGCGCCACCGGGTGCAAGGGGGAGAGGGGCCCCTTCTTCTTCTTCTTCTTCTTCTTCTTCCTTGAGCTCCTTCCTAGATGGGAGAAGGGTTTCCCCTCTGGTCCTTGGCTCCCATGGCGTGGGAGGGGCGAGAGCCCCTCCGAGATTGGATCTATCTCTCTGTTTCTGCATTCTCAGATTCTGCCCCTTCGCCGTTTCTTTTATATCCGGAGATCCGTAACTCCGATTGGGGTGAATATTTCGCACAGATTTTTCTCGTAAAATTAGCTTTCTTGCGGCAAAAGAAGAGCGTCAACCGCCTTACGGGTGGCCCAGGAGAGTGCCAGGCGCGCCCAAGGGGGGAGGGCGCGCCCCTATCTCCTGGCCACCTCGGACACCATTTCGCGTTGATTCTTCCTCCGGAAAATCCCAAGTATTCCAAAATAATTCTCCATCCGTTTTTATCCCATTTGGATTCTGTATGATATTGGGTTTCTGCGAAACATAAAACATGCAACAAACAGGAACTGGCACTGGGCACAGGATCAATATGTTAGTCCCAAAAAATAGTATAAAAAAGTTGCCAAAAGTATGAAAGTTGAATAATATTGGCATGGAACAATCAAAAATTATAGATACGACTGAGACGTATTAGCATCCCCAAGCTTAATTCCTGCTGGTCCTCGAGTAGGTAAATGATAAAAAGATAAATTTTGATGTGGAATGCTACCTATCATAATCTTGATCATATGTCTAATCATGGCATGAATAATAAGACACGAGCGATTCAAAGCAATAGTCTATCATTTGACATAAAAACAATAATACTTAGGGCATCCCAACAAACAATCATGTCTTTCAAAATATCAATGCTTCAGAAAGTTATCCCTACAAAATCATATGGTCTGGTATGCTCCCTTTTCTTAACACAAGGTACCCCTCATGCCTATCCCGGTGTCAGCCAAGCAATTGTTTCATACTTTAGTATGCTCAAAAATTTTCAACCTTCATGCAATACATGAGCGTGAGCCATGGATATAGCACTATTGGTGGAATAGAATATGATGGTGGAGGTTATGTGGAGAAGACAAAAAGGGAGAAAGTCTCACATCAACGCGGCTAACACGGTCTATGGAGATGCTCATCAATTGATGTCAATGTGAGGAGTAGGGATTTCCATGCAACGGATGCACTAAGAGCTATAAGTGTATAAAAGCTCAAACTGAAAACTAAGTGGGTGTGCATCCAACTTGCTTGCTCATGAAGACCTAGGGCATTTGAGGAAGCCCATCGTTGGAATATACAAGCCAAGTTCTATAATGAAAAATTCCCACTAGTATATGAAAGTGATAACATAAGACTCTCTCTATATGAAGAACATGGTGCTACTTTGAAGCACAAGTGTGGAAAAGGATAGTAACATTGCCCCTTTTCTTTTTCTTTTTTTTCTTTTTCTTTTTTCTTTTTTTTTATTTTTGGGTGGGCTTCTTTGGCCCCCTTTTTTATTTAGGCTTCTTTGGCCTTTCCTTTTTTTCTTTTTTTCTTTTTTTCATGGTGCAATGCTCTATAATTATGATCATCACACTTTTATTTACTTACAACTCGATACTAGAACAATGATATGACTCTATATGAATGCTTCCGGCGGTGTACCGGGATGTGCAATGATCTAGCATCGCAGTGACATCAAAAAACGGACAAGCCATGAAAACATCGTGCTAGCTATCTTACGATGATGCAAAGCAATATGACAATGAATGCTCAAGTCATGTATATGATGATGATGGAAGTTGCATGGCAATATATCTCGGAATGGCTATGAAAATGCCATGATAGATAGGTATGGTGGCTGTTTTGAGGATGATATAAGGAGGCTTATGTGTGATAGAGTGTATCATATCATAGGGTTTGGATGCACCGGCGAAGTTTGCACCAACTCTCGAGGTGAGAAAGGGCAATGCACAGTACCGAAGAGGCTAGCAATGATGGAAAGGTAAAAGTGTATATAATCCATGGACTCAACATTAGTCATAAATAACTCACATACTTATTGCAAAAAATTTAAAGCCCTTGAAACAAAGTACTACACGCATACTCCTAGGGGGGAGGTTGGTAGGAGTTAACCATCGCGCGCCCCCCACCTTCACGCAAAGATAAACAATTAAAATACAATACACGCCAATTTGGTTACATAGTTAATAGACCATACGTGCATGCTTCGGGAATCACAAACCTTAACACCAACATCCTTACTAAACACAACCATCTACTAGTACCTCCCACATATTATCATCTCTATATCGCAAAACTATTGCAAGGAATCAAACTTATCATATTCAGCGATCTACAAGTTTATGTAGGATTTTATGACTAACCATGTGAATGACCAATTCCTGTCATCTCTCTAAATAGATAAAAGTGAAGCAAGAGAGTTTAATTCTTTCTACAAAATATATGCCCACGCTCTAACATATATAAGTGAAGCAAAAGAGCATTCTACAAATGGCGGTTTTCTATGTGAAGAGAAACAGGCAATCCAGACTTCAAATGATATAAGTGAACCACATGAAGCATTCTATAAAGCCATACTCAAAAGATTTAAGTGAGGTGCAATGAGCATTGTATAAATCAACCAAGGACTATCTCATGCCAGTTTGGTGCATAAAAGAAAAATGAAAACTAAATGCAAAAGACGCTCCAAGACTTGCACATATCGCATGAACGAAACGAATACGAAAACATACCGATACTTGTTGAAGAAAGAGGGGATGCCTTCTAGGGCATCCCCAAGCTTAGACGCTTGAGTCTCCTTGAATATTTACTTGGGGTGCCTGGGGCATCCCCAAGCTTGAGCTCTTGCCTCTCTTCCTTTTCCTCATATCGAGACCTCCTCGATCAAACACTTCATCCACACAAAACTTCAACAGAAAACTCGGTAAGATCCGTTAGTATAATAAAGCAAATCACCACTCTAAGTACTGTTGCAAACCAATTCGTATTTTGTTTTTGCATTTTGTCTACTGTAATATAACTTTTTCATGGCTTAATCCACTGATATAAATTGATAGATTCATCAAAACAAGCAAACTATGCATCAAAAACGGAATCTGTCAAAAACAGAACAGCCTGTAGCAATCTGAACATCCACCATACTTCTGGTGTCCCAAAAATTCTACCAAACTTAGGAAAAATAAACAAGTTGTATATAAATATAGTGCAAAAAGAATCAGAACACATTCACGTTCCAGTTAAAAATGTAAAATCGCGCTCTACAGCCAAAGTTTCTGTCCTGCACCGTACAAACCAACAAGCATTGTAAACATCCTAAAGGCAAACCTTGGCACATCATTTTTATAATACAAAGGAATTGTACAAGGGGGTAATTATTTTTGTTGAAAAGTTTCTGTAATTAAGATTCACAAAGTTTCCGTGAGCATGAACAAAGTTCAAGGAGCTCTCCCACTTCAACAATGCTTGTCTTTCTCACTTTCACTTTCTTTTTTGAAAAGTTTTTAGGTTCCCATCTTTATTTTATTTTTTAAAAATTTATAAAATCACACAACAGAAACAAATGACTCTATAAAACTTCCGGGTTGTCTCCCTGGCAACGCTTTCTGTAAAGCCATTAAGCTAGGCATAAAGTGCTCAAGTAGTAGATCCACCCGGATCCCAAGGTATATCAAAGCCAATTTTAATTAACAATGATTTGTAATTTAGTAGTGTGCACAAAGTAACATATATCATGCAACAACAAAGTCTAACTCTCTTCCTATGCATCGGCATGTCATAAAAGAACAATTCATGCACACATAGTAAAGGCCAATGCATAGTATAAGCATTTCTTGCAATTTTATCATGTTGGAAACATGGAGAGGTGGAGATATAGTTCCTCTCTCATAATAATTGCAAGTAGGAGCAGCAAGCACATGCATATTATATCTATCAAAATCATCATGTGTAGCAGTAAAAGGCAACACATCAATATAATCCTTAATAAGCACAAACTTCTCCAATATAGTGTAGTCGGGAGAATTCAGAAAGATAATAGGACTATCATGCGTGGGTGCAATAGCAAAAATTTCATGTTTAACATAAGGAACTATAGCAGGTTCATCTCCATAAGCATAATTCATATTGGCATCTTGGCCATAAGCATAGCAAGCAACATCAAAAAGGGATATTTCAAGAGAATCAACGGGATCATAGCAATCATCCTTCGGTAAGCACGAAGGGGAATTAAACAATGTATGAGTTGAAGAGTTACTCTCATTAGAAGGTGGGCACGGGTGATAAATCCGCTCTTCCTCCTTTTGTTCTTCACTCTCCTCATCATCTTTTTCATCCAATAAGCTCACAGTTTAATCAATTTCTTCTTCCATAGCTTCCTGCAAAATATTATTCTCTTCTTGGATCTCGGAGACTTTCTCAATAAATGCATTAATATTGTAATTGTATTCATAATTTTCATAGCAATATCTAAGTATAGCAAAAAAATCTGGTCTATAGACTGAATCATCAAAATCGTCAAACGCTTTAAACATAGATTCAATCTCATAAGCACCCATAAAAGCAACAAATTCTTCTATTTGTTCCACATCATAGTAATCATAGATACCATTAGCATAAGAAGCTAAGGTTTCATTATCATTAAATTTGCATGAAAAGGGAAGGTGTGGAGCCTTCATCCTAGAGCAGCAAGTATAATCATGTATCAAGCATAGTTGCCTAGCATACCACTTCAACATCTTAATTTGATCCCATAATAGTTTCCCTTTTTGTGTCAAGTGATAATCCCTAAAGTATTCACGTTGATCCAATGTTACTCCCATTATAAAGTTGAATGGGGTTTTCTCAGGATTATCAAAGTAGTACAAAATATTTCTCACATGATGATCATCGAGGGTTTTAGGAGGTTCCCCATCTCCATGAGTAGCAAGTACACCTAATTTTTTTGGTATTTCATGTTCCATATCCATTACTAAAGATGGAGAACAACTTAGAACAGCAAATAAAAATTACTTAGTGATAAAGCAAACAAGCACACATGAGAATATTCACCCCACGCTATGACTCCCCGGCAACGGCGCTAGAAAGGGGTCTTGATAACCCGCAGGTATACGTAGTTGTAGCCTCTTCCGATAAGTAAGAGTGTCGAACCCAATGAGGAGCTAAAGGTAGAACAAATACTCTCTCAAGTCCTATCGGCCACTGATACAACTCTACGCACGCTTGACGTTCGCTGTACCTAGAACAAGTATGAAACTAGAAGTACTTTCTAAGTGTGATAGGATAGGTTTGCAAGATAACAAAGAACACGTAAATAAAAAGTAGGGGCTGTTTAGATAAAGATGCAATAAGGTAAATATAGCGAGTGTGGAAAAGTGGTGGTAGGAGTTGTGAAATTGCCCCTAAGCAATTGACTACGTTACTAGACCGGTAATCACTATTGCAATTCTATTTGAGGGAGAGGCATAAGCTAACATACTTTCTCTTCTTGGATCATATGCACTTATGATTGGAACTCTAGCAAGCATCCGCAACTACTAAAGATCATTAAGGTAAAACCCAACCATAGCATTAAAGTATCAAGTCCCCTTTATCCCATACGCAAACAACCTACTTACTCGGGTCTGTGCTTCTGTCACTCACGCCACCCACCATAAGCAAATCATGAACATATTGCAAACCCTATAGCGGGAATCCCTCACGCTTGCGCGACACGGAGAGCACCATAGGACAGCACCAATAATAAAACATGAAACTCAAACCAATCATAGCAATTCATCAATCACCGATAGGACAAAGAAAATCTACACAGACATCATAGGATGGAAACACATCATTGGATAATAATATGAAGCATAAAGCACCATGTTCAAGTAGAGGGTACAGCGGGTTGCGGGAGAGTGGACCGCTGAATATAGATGGGATAAGGTGATGGAGATGTTGGTGAAGATGATGGAGGTGTTGGTGAAGATCGCGGTGATGATGATGGCCCCCGGCAGCGCTCCGGCGCCACCGGAAGCAAGGGGGAGAGGGGCCCCCTTCTTCTTCTTCTTCCTTGAACTCCTCCCTAGATGGGAGAAGGTTTCCCCTCTGGTCCTTGGCTCCCATGGCGTGGGAGGGGCGAGAGCGCCTCTGAGATTGGATCTATCTCTCTGTTTCTGCGTTCTCAGATTCTGCCCCTTCACCGTTTCTTTTATATCCGGAGATCCGTAACTCCAATTGGGGTGAATCTGTCGCCCAGATTTTTCTCGTAAAATTAGCTTTCTTGCGGCAAAAGAAGAGTGTCTACCGCCTTACGGGTGGCCCAGGAGAATGCCAGGCGCGCCCAGGGGGAGGGCGCACCCCCCTATCTCCTGTCCACCTCGGACACCGTTTCGCGTTGATTCTTCCTCCGGAAAATCCCAAATATTCCAAAATAATTCTCCATCCGTTTTTATCCCGTTTGGGTTCCGCTTGATATTGGGTTTCTGCAAAACATAAAACATGCAACAAACAGGAACTGGCACTGGGCACTGGATCAATATGTTAGTCCCAAAAAATAGTATAAAAAGTTGCCAAAAGTATATGAAAGTTGAATAATATTGGCATGGAACAATCAAAAATTATAGATACGACGGAGATGTATCAGTGTGCATTAGCCATTTGAGTCGGTCATGGGAAAATCTGGAGTGAAAACAAGGTCTTCTGAGCAGTCAGTGCTACCTGTCGATGCAGATTTCTTGCTGGTTACAGATAGCTCCTCAGAGGAGGATTCAGAGACAGATGACCTGTCGTATCCCCCCCCCCCCCGAGGTGCATGCTCTAACTTGGCTGGGTTATATTGCTCATATCATGCATATGGTGTCTTGCATTGCCATGCCATCTGCTTAGATTAGACATGCTTTGTGTGAATGCCTCCTGTTTGCTTTCTATGTCAGATATGTGAATTATGCAATGCCATGTTTTTCAGCCAGTTATCCTATATGTGAGTTATACACCGCCATGGAGCCAGGCATCATATATGTGAATTATCTCATGCCATCTTTTTTTTCATTACGTATTCCATTTGTCGACAATCTGTGTATATTGAACTACTCTTGATGTGTATCAACCATTTGAGCCGGTTATGGAAAAATCTGGAGTGAAAACAAGGTCTTCAGAGCAGGCAATGGTACCTGTTGAAGCATATATCTCGATGGTACAGGGAGCTCCTTAGAGGAGGATTCAGAGACAGATGACCAGTCCTATATCCCACCTTAGGTGTATGCTCTAAGTTGCAATGTTTATATTTCTCATATGATGCATATGGTGTCTTGCATTGCTTAGTTTAGACATCATGTGCATAATATTGAATTCCATCTGCTTAGTTTAGAGATCATACAAGCGAGTGCAAGCTGCTTAGTATATGAATCAATTATGTCAATTATATCATGCCATCATGTATAGTTAGACAACATGTATGTGAATTATTTCATCCCAACCTATTTTAGAAAGACATCATATAGTTTTGTCTTGTCATCTTGTTTAGGTACTCATCATATGTTGAATTATGCCATTATATCTTTTTAAGTTATCCATCATATATCTGAAACTGTGTCATGCTATCCTGTTTGTTAGGCATCATATATGTGAAATTGTGTCATGCTGTCCTGTTTGGTTAGACAACATATATGTAAATTACCACATCTGTCTATCATACAATGTCTGTACATTCAATGTCTTTTCTTGTTTATCAGCCATTTGAATTGGAGGGGGTGATGGCAGTATCTAAGGGAGCAAAAACCCGTTCTTCACAAAAGACAGTGCTACCCATCGATGCAGATAGAACCATGGTTGTACTGGCCCACAAACTAGCCCCACCACACATAATCGAGACTCTTCCAGATTGCACACTTACACCGTTGGGCAGAGAACCAGCTACAACCCATCTAACCGCAACCCCAGCGGATAGTAACCCACTTCTAGTTGACAAAGAACCATGTCCACCACAGAGTACCCCCACATGAGCAGTTTGTAAAGCTAATGTAGTGCCCAAAGCACGAAGACCACCACAGCTAACCCAAACTCCATGTTTAAAGCAGAAGAGCAACTATTCTTAGGTCAGGTTCCATTGCTATGGTCCATACTCCTTTGTTGTTGCATCATTGTATTTACTCATACCAACTACTTTCGAATTTGAAGGATCCAATTGAAACTCCAATGGTGCAACAGGTATGTTTTAAACCTATTTCTTTAACTGGATTGTTGTTCTAACTTCTTGCTCTATGTTGATTTCAGTTTATGTTGTATAAACAGTTATGTTCTCATGTCATGCACATTACAAGTGTTGCCAATGATGTGTAGTTTCTCACACTTATATTCTGTCTATGTTGTTGTGTCTTAAAAATATATGAGTTGAACTGTGTCTCTATCTTGATTAGGCAACATAAACTAGAATGATATGGACAATACAATAACCATAGTACATAGATATATGTTTGTTTTATGCTATTATCCTGTCCATCTTACTACTGAGCCGGTTTACCAAAATGAGTTTCGTATACTACAAGCTAAACCTGTGATGTGTCTGCTTGTTTCTCTTGTAGTATGCAAACAGAATATTGGAGAAGAGCACCCCACTATGCAATGGTAGAGAAAGTAATGCAGATAAGGTTCAAGATAGTGAGACAGCCCTGTTGGTCTCCAAGAAAGGTGATAAAAACGATCTTGTAGACGGTGAGAAAACCCCACAGTCCTGCGTTGATGTAGTTTTCGAGTTACTGGCCAGTACCGCTGGCACAAGCTCTTCGAACTCACTGCCTGAATCACTTCGGCTTCTTCAGTCTCAGCTACAAGCTGAAAGGCATCAGTCAGCTGTGTTGCGGCAAGAAGCCGAAGGACTAAGGAAGTCCCTGCAGAATTCAGATGCGTAGTTTCTTGTGCAACAGCAAACGCTGGAGGATTTAAGCGCCAAACAAGAGAAAGTTAATAAGCTTACTAAGCATCTTGCAAGCATTATGGGTACCCAGGATATTGTTTCTTGAGCTCTTCTGAAGTGGTTTCAATTCTGGACTTGTTTTTCTACGGCGTTTATATGCTGCTTTGTTCGCTATATTTGCACTGGTGGCGAACTTTGATGCTCAGTGGATGTGATATGTGTAATAGCTGTGATAGCCTAGCATAAGTTGCTTGCTTATTTATTTCCTTGTTGTCTTGTTTATTTGTTTGCTAGTAGTCAGTGCAGTTCTTTTTTCGCGGTTTGCTAGTGGCTTCAATAACCTATTTTTTAAAACTAGGCCACAATAACCATGGGCTAATATTTATTGTAGTGCCACTGGGCCTCCTATGGGTCGTAGAAACAGTGGGCCTTCTACGGGCCGTAGAAATAGTGGGCCTTCTACGGGCCCTAGAAACAGTGGGCCTTCTACGGGCCGTAGAAACAATGGGCCTTCTACAGGCCGTAGAAACAATGAGCCTTCTACGGGCCGTATCATCAATTGGCCTTATACGGGCCGTATGATCGATTGCCCAAACATGGCCCAATAACAGACCGCATTATGGCCGTAAACGGGCTAGAGTTGGAATCGTCCGTTCATGCACCGACCATAACGAGCCATCGTTAATAGGCCGTATGACACTATGAAAATGGCCCAACGAATTAACGAACCACAAACGGGCCGACTGTAACCACGGGCTGAATTTGGCCCACAAGCAGAAAATGACAGTAACAGGCCGTAAGTAAATGAATGCTGGAAATGAGGCCATGAATTAATGGGCTTTGAGAAGGCCGAAAGATAACATGGGCTGGAAACGGCCCAACGGAATAACGGGTCGTTAATGGGTATAAAGTGATACATTGTTCATTACGGACTTGTTTCACCACGGGCCGTTAATGGGTGTAAAGTGATACACTATTCATTATGGGCCAGTTTCACCACGGGCCGTTAATGGGCCAAGAGTTATAAAGGGTCTCATATGGGCCGAAAAGACGTCATGGGCCAGAAGTGAAAACAGGCTGGAATCATATTGGATGGCCCAGATGACGCTACTGGGCCTAATTCGGATAGGGTGTAACGGGCCTTGGGTTAGCGGGCTGTAAATGGGCTATATGCGAAAAGGCCATTAATAGGCTTTCCATGGGCCGGCCCGCCACCTTTTGACCAAGTCAAACGGGCCGGCCTTTTCACAGGAATGGGCCTTTGTTGGGCCGTGCCATGTGTCGACGTATCATAGGCGCCTTCTGTCCAATAAGTGGATGACATCTGTCCCAACGATGAGCCGACATGTGTTTCCTCCAGCCAATGATGATTTTACACGTGGAAAATCCCCATTGGTCGGGGCTATTAACTGGTTACGGATCCAAAACCCGACCCGATAGCTTAACAGTGTTCCGTTACGGTGGATGCCACGTGTCGGTCACCCTTGACGAAAGCACTTCTGTGGTGCGCGATTTATCGTCATGGAAGTGGACACTTCCATGATGATAATTTTGGTAATGCCGTGGAACACTTCTACGACAGCACAGGTATGACTATCTTGATTCTGTCATAAAATTGTCATGGATGTACATGCATGACAAAAAACGCGACCTACTATGACAAACATGTATCATCATGGAAGTGTATTTTTTTGTAGTGCACGCTGCATGCACACGAGCATGTACGGAGTGCCCACGACATGGCGCGTCCCCAGTCGCCTCTACTCCTTCTACGCGTGTTGTCTATCAAGGTGGCTGCATGCCTAATGATGATGTGGCTGAGATCTTCTAGGACTTAGATGATCACGAGGACAATTATGAGACACAAGGTGACGTACACCGTCAAGGTCGACGGTCAAGGGGGTGCTAAGTGCTACTCTAAACATCTCTATTAACCGGAAAGAAGGGAGTAGTAACATAGACTAGTGTTATCTATACCCCTATATAGTGTGTGAATAACTTTGAAAGTTGGCCGTGGGATGAAGCCAATCTGACGGTGCAAAGATGGCAAATCCGAGCACTACTGGCCGTTGGATATGATCTACATTCCACCAGATTTTGCCACATGTAGAATCTAGAAGACTCCACATGTAGAAGCATAATGCACAAACCACCAAAATCTCATGCGTGCAATGCACGTGTACCTTACTAGTATGCAGAGTATGGGAGCACATGATATTTCCTCGTCCGGACCAATCCCAAGTTGGCTTCTCACCTTCTTGGCCCAACAAAACCCCCTCCCCCCTCCTGCGCGCGCTTCTCGCCCGGCACCAGCTGAGCCCGCTGCTCCACATTGATGGCAAGTCAGGGCAACGTGAGCTCTCACTGCTTCCGCCGTTAAGCAGCGCGTCGACCGAGGGCACCACCCACTGCATGCCCGGCATTTCACACTACACAATGGAGAGTAACTTTAGAGAAAGTACTACAATTAGTTGACATAAGAAGGCTATAAGGATTTAAATATAGTATTTGTGCTTAGTTGAAGGAGAGAGAAGAGAAGCGGATTGTAAACTTGTAGCTGGTTGTACTAGCAGGAGCCCCAACATACTTTGTGAGACAAAAGATGTGTCCATTATTAATGATATAGTATTATACTAAAGGGACTAACGGATGCCTTAATTACTCCGTTTTTTTAGACAAACCTTGGTGGGGCTATTATTGACCTGGACATGGGGTTTGGGGGCCAAAGGCCTACTATTATACTTGGTCTTACTCGCGCGACCGACCTGACATGCTCTACCCTAGCCGCCACTCTATCATATGGTTTCACACCGTTCCAGATCTTAGCGCCGCCACACAATTCTTCTCTGGCCCTCCTTCCGACCTGCACCGTGAGAAGGGACAGCAGTCCTCTAAACCCCGCCTTTCGTGATCCTGTACGGGAGAGGGGCGATCAGGTTTTTGGGGAGCACACTCCTGTGACTGCTGCCAGCGATGACTTCCTCAACGACAACCTTCTTCCCCGACCTCGGGAACCTCTTCATCAACGACATGAGTGACAACATCAACCACAGCGGTTCTGCTCCCGATTTACAGTATGTGATTCTGTTCTCCTGGTTTAGTCCGCATCATTACTTTGATGTTTGCAATTGTCGTCATGATCTATTTACTCCTGATTCGGATTGAATCTCATAGTAAATTGCTCATATATTCAACAATCCAATCCAAAAACCTGATTATAGGCAATTTACTCTATGTGGTTTAGCTGTGCTTTTGAAGCCGCCTACTTTTAAGGGGCTGCAATATAAAAGGTGGCGCACAAGAGCAGTATATTGGTTTCAGATCATGTACTGCGATGATGCCACTAAGGGTAAGCCTGAGGGCGATCTTAATCCTACACAGCAGGAAGCTTTTGAGAACATGGATACCCTCTTCAAAGCCGCCCTACTGAGTGTTCTTGATGATTCAATTGTGGATTCATATATGTCATTTGACAGCGGCAAAAACATGTGAGCTGCGCTCGAGGCCACGTTTGGGCCCTCGGACGCTGGCAATGAGTTGTACGTCATGGATCAGTTCTATGACTACAAGATGACTGATGAGCGCTCTGCTGTTCAGCAGACTCATGAGATACAGTCACGCTCTAAGGAACTTGAGTACTTTAAGTGTGTGTTGCCGGACAAATTTGTTGCTGGGACCATCATTTCCAAGCTTCCACCTTCATGGAACAATTTTTCTACTTCTCTGAAAAACAAGGGACATGAGTTTTCTGTTTTGGATCTCATTAGCACTCTTGATTTTGAGGAGAAGGCGAGAGCAAAAGACACACGTGCTCGGGTCACTATGGGAGCTTCTAGTGCCCACATGGTACACGAGAAGAACTTCCACCCCAACCAGCCCCAAAACAACAAGAACAAATCTCAGGGGAAAGGCAAGTGTGATGCAAAGAACAAGCTGTCACATTCTACCAACTTCAAGAAGAATTCTCATAAAGGGAAGGGATACAAACCTCAATTTTGGTAGCAACGCACAAAATTTATATGGCTACATCTACCTTCTGTCAGCTAACCTCATGGTGTTCCAGGTATTCCTACATTCGTCACTAGGTACAATGACCACCGCAAGATGAAATTAGCTTATTCGTACGTCGACTTGTTGAATGCAGTGCGGAACGATCTTGTCATGTGTGGAGGAGCAAACAAGCAGTGCAGCCGAAGGTGGAAATCAACCAAGGACTTATGAAATTATATATAATCTTCCTCAGGCAGGTCAGTATCCCCTTCATCTAGATGATCGTGATTTGTCATGCCGAGCTATTGATATGTGCTGCTGTTTTGCAACACCGTTTAAGTATAGCTATTGTTTTCCTATCTTTTTAGATTCAGGACAATGAAGATGATTTCAGGGGAACTGCACAATATGGACTCATATTGAGTCATCTCTATTGCCTCATGTGTTTGCTGCAAATGTGTCAGCATCAATTGCAAGATGAGGCAGCTAGCTAGCTGTGGAGTTGCCAACATGCTCAAAGTGCTCGCAACATTGAGAAGAAACAAGCATGCCTAGGAAATTAATGCGTGCGCAGGGAGGCCCTTTGCTCAGAGAAGCATCGACCGATTTTCTTTATTTCGACACCTTCTCACTGCTTTGTATTGGTTATAGTATGGTGAATCATTGAGATACATAAACATGCTGAACTTTTGTTCTTCTGAATGTTAGTATGCATACCGTATCTTCTGAAGCTTAGTTTAATGTGAGTGTCTGCATCTAGTACCGCATCCTCTAATTTGGTGGATGCACATAGAGAAAATAAATCTCCTTAATTTACTCCATAACCACCCTATTAAATAGGCCTAGTAAAAAACCAGGCGCATGCAGTGGCCGGCGGGCACATGCATCCGGCATGCATGGCCAGTCAGCCAAGTCCATGCGCCAGCTCCAATGCACCAACGCAAAAGAAGAGAGTAGTTCTTGGGAAAAAGCAACTAGTTAGTGCAGCAGGCCTTATAAACATGAACAGCTCGCTATCCCTCTTCCGTCTCCCCCCAATTCCCCCCACTCCCCAATCTTCCTCACTCGTCCAGAAAACCCCCGCTCACCTTCTTCCTCACTCGTACAGAAAATGCCTGCTCCTCTTCTTCCACTCCTACAGAAATCCCCAGCCCTCCTTCTTCCCCACTCGCACTGCCACTAGGCTCGTCTCTGGCTACTCTGCTCAAACCCGTGAGCTTGATGGGACGCCCACAAGGAAAATGGAGTCGGCTGGCCCCAACGCCAAGAACATGAGGCACCCTCCAACAGCGACGCTGGTCGTAGATCCCGCACCCGGTAGCGCGGGGAGAAGCGGCGAGCCCCCCCCCCCCCCCACACCCGGATCTGAGGAACCGGTAGAATCTCCGATGGATCGCATCAGTGATCTCCCGGACATCATCCTTGAGGAGATCATCTCGCTTCTCCCTGCTACGTCTTGAGCTTGCGTTGGTTTTCCTTGAAGAGGAAATGGTGATGCAGCAATAGTACTGTAAGTATTTCCCTCAGTTTTTGAGAACCAAGGTATCAATCCAGTAGGAGGCTCCTCAAAAGTCCCACGCAACTACACAAACAAACAAAGAACTCGCAACCAACGCAATAAAGGGGTTGTCAATCCCTTCACGGCCACTTGCGAAAGTGAGATCTAATAGAGATAGTATGATAAGATAAACATATTTTTGGTATTTTATAATATAGATTGGAAAAGTAAAGATGCAAATAAAAGTAGATTGAAAGCTTATATGATAAAAGATAGAACCGGGGGGCATAGGTTTCACTAGTGGCTTCTCTCAAGATAGCATAAGTATTACGGTGGGTGAACAAATTACTGTCGAGCAATTGATAGAAAAGCGAATAATTATGAGATTATCTAGGTATGATCATGTATATAGGCATCACGTCCGTGACAAGTAGACCGACTCCTGCCTGCATCTACTACTATTACTCCACACATCGACCGCTATCCAGCATGCATCTAGAGTATTAAGTTCATAAGAACATTGTAACGCATTAATAAAGATGACATGATGCAGAGGGATAAACTGATGCAATATGATATAAACCCCATCTTTTTATCCTCGATGGCAACAGTAGAATACGTGCCTTGCAACCCCTATTGTCACTGGGTAAGGACACCGCAAGATTGAACCCAAAGCTAAGCACTTCTCCCATTGCAAGAAATATCAATCTAGTAGGCCAAACCAAACTGATAATTTGAAGAGACTTGCAAAGATAACTCAATCATACATAAAGGAATTCAGAGGAGATTCAAATATTTCTCATAGATAAACTTGATCATAAACCCACAATTCATCGGATCTCGACAAACACACTGCAAAAAGAGTTACATCGAATAGATCTCCACAAGAGAGGGGGAGAACATGGTATTGAGATCCAAAAAGAGAGAAGAAGCCATCTAGCTAATAACTATGGACCCGAAGGTCTGTGGTAAACTACTCACAACTCATCGGAGGGGCTATGGTGTTGATGTAGAAGCCCTCCATAGTCGATTCCCCCTCCGGCGGAGCGCCGGCGAAGGCTCCAAGATGGGATCTCGCGGATACAGAAGGTTACGGTGGTGGAATTAGGTTTTCGTTGGCTCCCTGGATGTTTTTGGGGTATGTGGGTATATATAGGAGGAAGAAGTAGGTCGGTGGCCGCCCGAGGGGCCCACGAGATAGGGGGCGCCCTCCACCCTCGTGGCCGCATTGGCTGCTTCTTGGCTTGCACTCCAAGTCCTCTGGATCACGTTTGTTCCAAAAATCACGCTCCCGAAGGTTTCATTCCATTTGGACTCCGTTTGATATTCCTTTTCTTCAAAATACTGAAATAGACAAAAAAATAGCAATACGGGCTGGGCCTCCGGTTAGTAGGTTAGTCCCAAAAATGATATAAATGTGTAAAATAAAGCCCATAAACATCCAAAATAGGTAATATAATAGCATGGAACAATCAAAAATTATAGATGCATTGCAGGCATATCACTCCCCACAAAGGATTGCTGCCGCACACAAGTCCTCTCAACTCGGTGGCGCCCTCTATGGTGCACCGCGCCCCTCAATATCGATTTGTCGTCAGATACCTGTCCTTCCTGAATTTGATCTCCTCAGAGCCATCGTCTCTTCTCACCAGTAGGGCCCCGTTCAATGCCTCTGCATCCCGACACGCTACCTGCTGTCCATACCCAGCACGGTGGACGCTTGGCTGACATCCCCTGAATTCAGAAAACTCCAGCAGTTTCAGTTGTACCATTACCACAAAAGTTTCATACCACGAACACACCAAGAATTCGTGCCCACACCACCGTTGTCCATCTCGCGGTTTTCCTCCTCTCTCCACACCGCCACCTTCGCCCGGTGCCATCTACCAGACGATCTGGTACAAATGCTTCGACTCCCACTGCTAAAAAAACTTTCGCTTGTGGTGGTTTATCTGTCGGAGGCCTCACTGCACAGCATCATCCACTCCAGTTGCCCTATCCTGGAGCGCTTGCTGATAGTTTTGGGAATCGAAATCCGTATCAGTTGTCCCCAAATAAAGTCACATCACCTTAAAAGCATTGGAATTTGTTTTGAAGGACAACATCTCATCCCCGAAGATGCCCCTTCACTTCAATGGTTGCTCCTTGATAATTGTTATACACCTTCACAAATAACTGTCCTCTCTGTGCCCAGACTAGAGACCTTGGGTGTAATCCATGACCTGTTTAATCACAAGGAGTTGGTGTTTGGCTCCTCACTTTTTTAGGTATCATATATTATCATCTACACATTTGTAATCATAAGCTGCATTTTTCATTTGTGCGCATAAGTTTTATATCATCTTGGAGTACAGTTTGGGTACTAATATTATGTTATATGCTCAATGAAGAGTTCGTCCATTGAAAGCCTATCAATGCTGCTGGATTCTGTCAAGATCATATATATCAGAATGTTTAGTTTTGATCTGGGCATAATTATTGGCTTGCTGTGATGCTTTCGATCTCTGGATAATTTATATATAGAGGTGATGATTTCATGCACATTAAAAGCCCGTATAAATTGTACTAGAATTAACTGTTTAGTTGTCGTTCTTTCGACATACTCTTTTTTCAGACCTTAGCGGTTTTCAATCTTCATGTCTACTTAGGCAGAACCACATGGAGCAAAACATATAACCAATCGGTGGCATAATAAGCGCCAGGATTTTCTCAGTTCTCATGACATTCGTTTGAGGACAATAATGATGTAATGATATGCAACCAACCAGGCAAATAGAAGCTTTGTCACATTCTTCCTGTTGAATGCGAGGTTACTATTATCCATGAGGCTTAATTTTTACCGCAAGAGATTTCTCACGGACAGACATGTTGAACAGCAAAAAAAGAAGTTTGAGGTGGACAAATGGACTTCTAAACATGCTCGGCTTCTATTTACAACAAGTTGCAGTCATCCTGAAATAAATTTTTTTTGCACAGGATGTTGATTTTAAGGATCAGACCGATCCATTTATTTGTGACTGCAAAAAAGAGTGGTTGGGTTAGATGTTACTGTCATGTTCAATCTGGGTTTTGTCTAAAAATTTGATGAACAATTAATCCTTGGGCTTTTTGTACCATTTGTATGCTTGAGTTGCATGTTGTTGCCCTCGTACTCCCCTCCACCTGCCACTACACTACCGCATCTTCCATGGCTGCTGTTCATTCTTGTCCGAGGCCTCGCCGACGTTATCCGCCTTGGTTCGCTCGTTGTGCCCGCCGCTATCTGGCATTGTCGACATGGTCAACAACCAAGAGAAATTAGGAGATGACTGTACGTGGAGAGGCTGATAGTAGGGACCCACCAAGGTCATTGCATTTCACAAGCAGGTGCCTCATTATTACAAGCCAAAACAATACTTCCTCCTAATTTTTTGACAACTAGGTCCCACGCCATTGTCAATGTAGTCAACAAACGAGAAAATTACACAATGAGCGGATAACACCAGGGACCAGTAGCTCACCCAGTTGTTTTTTAGTTTCAGAGACGGAGCTCAACTGCATGATGTGAGGGGGCTGTGGCCCGTCTAGCCCACGCTTACGCTTTTATTAAGCACATGACGAGCCCAGATGATATATTTCTTCTTTCTGAAAATGGCTAGCCTAGTTCTTTTTTCTGGAGAATACCAAAATCGAGGCCTACTTGCTTTTCTCAGCCCTGCTGGGCTACAAATCTTTCAAGACGAGGAGGGATGTAAGTAGTAAGAAATGGGCTTCCCCAGAAAATGGGCTATAAGTTGTAAGAAATGGGCTGTAAATTTTTAAACCAAAGCCAACCGGCAATTGCATTAAAATATCATTTTTCAGGATTTCTCTACTCTCTACTCTTCTAAAAACCAAAGCCAACTGGCAATTACATTAAAATATCATCTTTTCTCCCACAAGATAAACTACTCATACAAATGCATCTTCATGTTCCGTGCAACGAACGGGCATCTTGCTAGTTAAGATTATAAATTTCATTTATTTTTTGTGAAGAATTGTTTTTTGAATTTATTTTGATATAATTTTTTGAAAATTATTTTTAACATGACTCGAAATTTCGTGATTAAAAGAGTTCGGACCCCACTGAAATATGCAAAATTTCGTTGAATTTTTTAGCAGTGCCCAGAATATATGGTCTGTAATGCTAATAAAAAGAATATGGGCTTCAAATATCCTTAAGAATTAGCAAATTGGCTATAAATTAGTGAAAATAATGGCTAATGGGATGTATGATGTTTTCCACAGATTTGGAGGCTGACTTCTGGGCCTACTAGGTTGACGATGATGCTGTCCTAAAAAAATTTAGACGCGTATGCAAGGCTTTGTCAACTTAGTCAACACAGAGCAGTGACTGTTGGATGTCCATCCAACGGTCGCCGTTCTTCTTCAATCTCTGATACTCCTGCTCCAGCCTCCCAAACCAGCGCCGGAAGGACTGCCTGCTCCCTCCTCCCGTGGCTGGTTGTGCTGCCGCCATGCCATCCCTCTAACCACCCACACATCCTGTTATTTTCTAGCGACATCAGCCTCACCCCGCAGCCGACCAGTCAGCGCTCGTACTCCCCTCAGCGTGGGCATCCGCTGCGGTGGCTTCGCCGGCTCCGGGTGGTTCCCTTCCTGGGCCTCGCCTCGTCCATCGCATTTGTGCTCTTGGCGCGGCGAGGTCAACATGGTCGACAAACAATAGCCATCGGAAGAGGCTGACAGTAGGGGCCCACAAAGGGAAATGCCTCCTTATTATGCGCAAAATAATGATTCCTCCACCTAATAGTTGGGACCCACCGGAAGGGCCTTTGTATTTCTCAAAAAACGTTCCCCCCGCTATCAGCTCGGACCCACCGGAAGTGCCTCCTTATTACGCACAAAAAAATGAATACTCCCCCTGCTAGCTGGGACTCACCTTGGTGGGAAGCTGACTTGTGGTCCTACTAAGTTGACGGAGATGGAGGGCTTTGTCAAATTAGTCAATATGAACAATTCTAGCTCCAGTGGCCGTATGATGTCCATCCAACGGCCATAGTGCTTCTTCAACCTCTGGTCTTTGTGCTCCAGCCGCCCAAAGCAGTGTCGGTCGTGCCGCATGCTCCTGCCTCCCGTGGACGGCTGTGTAGCCGCGGAGGCCTCACGGCCCCCTACTATTCCCATCGCTGGCCAGGCCCAGCGGCGACGGCAGCCTCACAACGTAGCCGAACTAGTGAACCTTCGTACTCCTCTCCGCGCGGGCTTCCACTGCCGCGTCTTCCCTGGATCTGCGTCGTCCCCTTCCAAGGCCTCGCCGTCGTCCACCGCGTTGGTGCTCTCGGTGCGGCGTGGTCAACATGGTCAAGGAACGACATCCATCGGAAGGGTACTGTACATGGATAGGCTGACAGCTGGGTCCACATCGGCCGCAAGGAAGTGCCTCCTTATTACGTGCAAAATAATTATTTCTCCACCTAACAGCGGGGACCCATCGGACGGGCCACCATATTTTGTGAAAAAAATGTTTCCCCCTGACTGATGGGACCCACCAGCTACATCTTCGCACGCAAGGAAGTGCGTCCGGGCAAAAAAAAACGATTCGTCCCCCTGACTGTTGGGACCCACCAGCTACATCTTTGCATGCAAGGAAGTGCGGCCGGGCAAAAAAAATGATTCGCCCCCCTAACTGCTGGGACCCACCAGCTACATCTTCGTACGCAAGGAAGTGCCTGACAGTCGGGACCCTCCTGGTCGAAGCGTATGTAGCGTTATCATTGTGGTCGCGAACGTGTACGTACATACTAGTCGATGTAGAGGCACGCACGTTTCGTAGTAGAGGTGCGCACGTAGCATGTACACGTACATACAGCGACCAGTGTGCAAGAAAGAAAATACGGCCACGTACGTACATACAGGCGGGGTCTCGAACGCCTACTCGCGCATATGTACGGCTAGGGCTCGTGTACATGGCTGGGTCAGAACGGAGAAACAGCGTCGTCGCCGTGTTCATGGGGAGCCAACCGGCTGGGTCGGAACGGAATGCGTCATCGTGTTCATCGGGAGGGCTTGGATGGACCATCCAATGGAAACGAGGCAAGGCGTACCATAGAACAGAGGAAACGGCCTTGTGTTCGACCAGCCACGTTCGAAATGGGATCCTGTTCATCAGGAGGGGTCTGGCGTACCGCAAAACAGAGGAAACAGACTTGTGTTGGACCTCCTACGATCGAAACGGGGTCCTATTGATCGGGGGGTGTGGTGTACCGCAAAACAGAGGAAACGGACTTGTGTTGGAGCGCTACGGTCGAAACAGGGGTCCTGTTCATCGAGAGGGGTGTGGCGTACCGCAAAATGAGACTCCACAGGATACTGTTCATCTCCACCGTCGACCTCCTCCAGCCTCCACGGGCTACTGTTCATCCACCGTCGACCTCCTTCCAGCCTCCACCTACGACTGTTCATCCAGCCTCCATTGTGCGCTACTCCACCGGCTACTGTTCAACCAGCCCTCTCCACGGGCTACTGTTCATCCTGCCCTCCATGGGCTACTATTCATCCAGTCCTCCACCGGCTACTGTTCAACAAGCCCTCCACGGGGTCGTCCTGTTCATCCAGCCCTCCCGGGGTCCTGTTCATCCAGCCCCAACCAGCTCGATCGATCGGGGTCCTATTCATCCAGAGGCAACCACGGGGTCCTGTTCATCCACCCACCGGGAACTGTTCATCCAAAGCCCCCAGCAATGCTCACTGTTCATCCAAACCCCCGCACCTGCAACGCTCACTGTTCATCCAAACCCCCCCAGCTGCAACGCTCACTGTTCATCCAAACCCCCCCCCCCCAGCAACGCTCACTATTCATCCAGAGATAGCATTGATCGGCTTCAGTTAGCAGAAGTAGCGAAGGAATCGCTCGATTGATCGGGTTTAGTAACGCGTAGCCTGCATTGCAATCGCTCGGGTTCAGTTAGGCGACGCCTCACTCGGGTTAAGTTAGAGCCCAACGCCTCGCACCCACGCGCGTACGGTATGAGAGAAACACGCATTGCTCGGCCCCCGACCACCCACCATAAACCGGTAACTCCCCAATATTTTCCTTGCCCTCGCTTCTACAACAGTTTTTTCCGTCATGGACGGCCCAAAGAATCTCATGCAGCTGCATCTCCGGACCGCCCAGGACGAAAAGCCCATTTTCTGTCATGAGTTTTTGTCATAGAAGTAAGAGCCCACCACATCTATGATGATACCGGGTTTTGTCACAATTATCATCATAGAAGTGTCATCAGTATGACAGGAAAAAAATTCGTTTGGCCCACAATGTCACGGATGTGTATTTTTTTGTAGTGTATAGTTGGATCATATGATGTTTCTCCCCCTCTACCTTCTTGTAATGGATTGAGTTTTCCCTTTGAAGTTATCTTATCGGATTGATTGTTTAATGATTTGAGAACACTTGATGTATGTCTTGGGTGGGATACCCGTGCTGACAATGGGGTATTCTATTGATTCACTTGATGTATGTTTTGCTGATCAACTTGTGGGTTCTGTGACCTTGGGAATTTATGCATAGGGGTTGGCACATGTTTTCATCTTGACTCTTCGGTAGAAACTTTGGGGAACTCTTTGAAGTTCTTTGTGTTAGTTTGAATAGATGAATCTGAGATTGTGTGATGCATATCGTATAATCATACCTGCGGATACTTGAGGTGACATTGGAGTATCTAGGTGACACTAGGGTTTTTGTTGATTTGTGTCTTAAGGTGTTATTTTACTATGAACTCTAGGGCTGTTTGTGACACTTATAGGAATAGCCCAATAGATTAATCGGAAAGAATAACTTTAAGGTGGTTTTGTACCCTACAATAATCTTTTCGTTTGTTCTCTGCTATTAGTGACTTTGGAGTGACTCTTTGTTGCATGTTGAGGGGTTGTTATATAATCTAATTATGTTATCATTGTTGACAGAACTTGCACTTGTAAAAGTATGAACCCTAGGCCTTGTTTCGAAGCATTGCAATACCATTTTCACTCACTTTTGTTACTTGTTACCTTGCTCTTTTTATATTTTCAGATTACAAAAAACCTATGTCTACCATCCATATTGCACTTGTATCACCATCTCTTCGCCGAACTAGTGCACCTATACATTGTATTGGGTGTGTTGGGGACACAAGAGACTCTTTGTTATTTGGTTGCAGGGTTGTTTGAGAGAGACCATCTTCATCCTACCCCACCCATGGATTGATAAACCTTAGGTCCTTCACTTTCAATGGACCAAAGCTACCAATGTGTGATCGTCTGCCGAACACTCAGCCTCCTGCACATCTGGAAGTGAGCATGCGCACACAACAACTCTTGTTGAAGCATATGGCCGAAGATCGCCAAGAGAAGGAGCACTTAACTGCTGAACTTAATGCCATTCACAACTGAACAAAAGTTGTGCACATGATCACAACAGAAAACAAGAAGCGTTTAGGGAAATTGCTTAGGAATTTTTTTCTCCAAAATGCAACTAAGTCACTCTCACCTCCAAGAACTCTATGAGTACATTTATCAAGGGTTTACTGTTGGAGATTTTCAAGATCGCATTACCCCGCCTTTGCCAGCTCGTGAACCATCAATGAATTTACTTTGGATTTAGCTACACAAATTACTTGACTAATCAGAAGGCACAACCCCCACTGAAAAAACTGCTGAAGAAAATCCTCTGTCTCACAAGACTCACGAGGTTGATCCCAATGTGCCTTCCTCTTCTAAGCCCCAAGCCAATCTTGAAGGATCTGTTGCTCTTGTTGAAGATGAAGATGTTTCAGCCACCTATGAATCAGAAACTTTTTTGGGCAGTTCCTCCAGCGATGCCTCGGAGTGAATCATATTCACATTTTCAGCACCCGTGTTTTTCATCACCTTTTTTACACCGGTTAACAAAGGGGGAGAATAACATCGAGAGTTTTGATAGATTTGCTTTGTTGGATTTGGTCTTTGTGTTTAATTGCTTTATATCTTGAAATTAAAGCCAGTTATTGTGCTCTAATGTAAAACTTCTGATATGGGCTGTAATTTTAATAACCCCACCTACTGCACTATTCTCTCTCGAAGTATTTGCTTTGCAGGTGGAATTATTATCGGAACTCATGAATGATTGCACTATATTCTCGTTGGATTCCCTATCATCAGTGTGAGTCATTACCTCGTATGATTGAAAATCCTCCACACACTCAAATGAATTGCAAGGGACCTCATTGTATATCAATTCACCCTGCATACATCTAGGGGGAGTATATTTCATCATCGAGTCAAGTAATGCAAGTTCACTCTTGTTTGTTCTACATATTAATTATCTATCTTCACTTTGATGATTATCTGTTTTGCCAACAACCGTCCAAAAAGTGGGAGATTGTTGGTGCAATGATCGGCCCTTATATTTTGGAGTTTGTTGACATAAATAGCATGGGACTTATGTGTTTTCTAGTGCACACAGAGTAACAGGTCCCTGAAGTATCGAGAAGTTTGATGCAAACGACGAAGATAATCTCCCTACGCTTCAGCAAAGGTTATCACCAAAGATAAAGCTAACAAGAGTGACCCCTAAAAATTGCTGAAGTTTAAGCAATTGTTTCGGTGCATGTTCGAAGCAAATGACTGCGCTCGAGGAAGAATGAAGATGAGATGAAGACGTAGCATTTATTTCATTGTTCTTCTTCTTTCATTGAGTCATAGGACCACCATACTATTGAGAGGGGTGTAGAGTGCGAAGCTTTGGTTCTCTGATGCTAAACCCAAATCCTATGAAAGATCTGGGTGAAATCTCTTTGAGATCCGAGCAAATACTTGCCAGCAAGAGACCGTGATCTTCTTCGCTGTGAGAGATTTGACTCTGACCGAGAAGTTAGCATTACTTGTTCCTCAAGTAATGTTACCATTGCTCCAAAATCCGACCATTGTGAATGTTACGGTTGGCCATTGGCTGTACCGCATGCCCAAAATGGTCATTTCCCATCTGGGAAGGCTGGGGCTATAAATAGCCGCCCTGCGCCGGCTTTGTCTGGCGGCTGCTCTGTTTGGTTATGAGAAGATTGTTGAGCAACCCACTCTCTGAGTGATTTGAGTTTCAAATCCACCAAGAGAAAAACCCTAGAGCCGAAGAATTAGATAGTGGTTCAGCATCATTGGAATCTAAGTTTAGTACGCTTCGCCTATTACTCTTGAGAGCTGCAAACTTTCTAGACGGTTAGGTGTCAATTTCTTCAAAGACCAAGAGTGATTGTGCTTCTCGAAGAAGAAGTCTGTAAACGTTCGGAGATCGCCTTCAAGTATCTACCAGGAGTAATCGACATCGGTTGACGAATCGATTGTCGAGGAGAATAGGGTGAAGAGAGTTTATTTTCTGTGTTAAGTCACAGCCCCTCCAACCAGACGTAGTCCTTATGCAGAAGGACGAACTGGTCAAACAAATACTTTTTCGCCATCGAGCTTCTTCGGTTACCTCTATTACTCATGTTTACTTTTGATGCATTTCATTCGTATGATTTCCTTCGATGCATGCTTTAGTTTCCCTTCGGTACTCTGTTATAGTTCTACATAGTTTGTTTATCATTTATTCCGCTGCTGGGTTCTGAGATTTTTTATTTTCCGAAGAAATTTAAAACTCCCACTCACCCCCCCCCCCTCTGGTAGACATACTTCGTTCCTACAGTTTTGTTTCGGAAATAGTCTTCCTTTGGGAATAGTTTTCTTTCGTAGAATTGAAACTACTTAGTTGATTATCCATTGTGTTGTGTTGAGAGTATTCAACATATCAAAAGAAATTTTGAATCACCCATTCACCCGCCCCCCTCTGGTCGATATACTCCGGTCCTTACACTTATCTTTTATATCAGATCTCATCCTTGCAAGTGACCCTGAAGGGATTGACAACCCCTTTTTCGCGTTGTGTGCAAGTGTTTGTTAGTTTGTGCAGGTGCATCTATTGGGGACTTGCTTGTTCCTCCTACTGGATTGATACCTTGGTTCTTAACTGAGGGAAATACTTATCTCTACTTTGCTGCATCACCCTTTTCTCTTCAATGGAAAAACCAATGCAAGCTCAAGAAGTAGCAGTGGCGCCGACATGGAGAAGAGGAGTCGGATGAGATGGGAGGAGGGATAAAGAGGAGATATTTTCCTATCGCCCTCTCGATGTGGACCCTTTTTCTCTCGCTCGCTACTGTGGTCCACCCCAACCCATGATCGATGCCTGCCAACCCACGAGTGCAGCTGGGCACCCCACGATCAGCGTTGGGCCTTTTTCTAGCCGGACACAGTCACACAGACGGCCTCACTGCAAGACGGGCCACCGGGCAAGTTGGCCCAGCCATCAGTCGCTGTAGCCCGAGCAGCCAAACTACAGGAAAACGAGTGTTCAAATTTTAGCCAAGGCGATGGAAGATACATTGTCAGACGACAGCAATGAAGGAAATATGCCCTAGAGGCAATAATAAAGTTACTATTTATTTCCTTATTTCATTATGAATGTTTATTATTCATGCTAGAATTGTATTAACCGAAAACTTAGTACATGTGTGAATACATAGACAAACATAGTGTCACTAGTATGCCTCTACGGGACTAGCTCGTGAATCAAAGATGGTTAAGTTTCCTAGCCATAGACATGAGTTGTCATTTGATTAACGGGATCACATCACTAGGAGAATGATATGATTCATTTGACCCATTCCATTAGCTTAGCACTTGATCATTTAGTATGTTGCTATTGCTTTCTTCATGACTTATACATGTTCCTATGACTATGAGATTATGCAACTCCCGTTTACCGGAGGAACACTTTGTGTGCTACCAAACGTCGCAATGTAACTGGGTGATTATAAAGGATCTCTACAGGTGTCTCCGAAGGTACATGTTGAGTTGGCGTATTTCGAGATTAGGATTTGTCACTCCGATTGTTGGAGAGGTATCTCTGGGCCCTCTCGGTAATAAACATCACTATAAGCCTTGCAAGCAATGTATCTAATGAGTTAGTTATGGAATGATGCATTACGTAACGAGTAAAGACACTTGCCGGTAACGAGATTGAACTAGGTATTTAGATACCGACAATCGAATCTTGGGCAAGTAACATACCGATGACAAAGGGAACAGCGTATGTTGTTATGCGGTTTGACCGATAAAGATCTTCGTAGAATATGTAGGAGCCAATATGAGCATCTAGGTTCCGCTATTGGTTATTGACCGGAGACATGTCTCGGTCATATCTACATAGTTCTCAAACCCGTAGGGTCCGCATGCTTAAAGTTAGATGGCGGTTACATTTATGAGTTTATGTCTTTTGGTGTACCGAAGATAGTTCGGAGTCATGGATGTGATCACGGACATGACGAGGAGTCTCGAAATGGTCGATACATGAAGATTGATATATTGGATGACTATATTCGGACACCGGAATGGTTCCGGGGGTTATCGGATGTATACCGGAGTACCACGGGGGTTACCGGAACCCCCCGGGGGGTTAATGGGCCTCATGGGCCCAAAGTGGAGCAGAGGAGGGGCGGCTAGGGCAAGGCGCTGATACGTCTCCAACGTATCTATAATTTTTTATTGTTCCATGCTATTATATTACCCCTTTTGGATGTTTATGGGCTTTATTTTACACATTTATATCATTTTTGGGACTAACCTACTAACCGGAGGCCTAGCCCGTATTGCTGTTTTTTTGCCTATTTTAGTATTCGAAGAAAGGAATATCAAACGGAGTCCAAACGGAATGAAACCTTCGGGAGCGTGATTTTTGGAAAGGATATGATCCGGGAGACTCGGAGTTCAAGCCAGGGAAGGCTCGAGGAACCCAGGAGATAGGAGGGCGCCCCCCCCCCCCCCCCCCCCCCGGGCGCGCCCCCCTGTCTCCTGGGCCACTCGAGGCTCCCCCGACCGACTTATTTCGCCTATATAAGTCCACGTACCCTAAAACATCGAAGCAGAAGATAGATCGGGAGTTCCGCCGCCGCAAGCCTCTGTAGCCACCAAAACCCTCTCGGGAGCCCGTTCCGGCACCCTGCCGGAGGGAGAACCCATCACAGGTGGCCATCTTCATAATCCCGGCACTATCCATGATGAGGAGGGAGTAGTTCACCCTCGGGGCTGAGGGTATGAACCAGTAGCTATGTGTTTGATCTCTCTCTCTCGTGTTCTCTCTATGGCACGATCTTGATGTATCACGAGCTTTTCTATTATATTTGGATCTTATGATGTTTCTCCCCCTCTACTCTCTTGTGATGAATTGAGTTTTCCTCTTGAAGTTATCTTATCGGATTGAGTCTTTAATGATTTGAGAACACTTGATGTATGTCTTGCCGTGCTTATCTATGGTGACAATGGGATATCACGTGATCCACTTGATGTATGTTTTGGTGATCAACTTGCGGGTTCTGCCCGTGAACCTTTGCATAGGGGTTGACACACGTTTTCGTCTTGACTCTCCGGTAGAAACTTTGGGGCACTCTTTGAAGTACTTTGTGTTGGTTGAATAGATGAATCTGAGATTGTGTGATGCATATCGTATAATCATGCCCACGGATACTTGAGGTGACAATGGAGTATCTAGGTGACATTAGGGTTTTGGTTGATTTGTGTCTTAAGGTATTATTCTAGTACGAACTCTTGAATAGATTGATCCGAAAGAATAGCTTTGAGGTGGTTTCGTACCCTACCATAATCTCTTCGTTTGTTCTCCGCTATTAGTGGCTTTGGAGTGACTCTTTGTTGCATGTTGAGGGATTGTTATATGAGCTATCTATGTTATTATTGTTGAGAGAACTTGCACTAGTGAAAGTATGAACCCTAGGCCTTGTTTCCTATCATTGCAATACTGTTTATGCTCACTTCTATCATTAGTTACCTTGCTGTTTTTATATTTTCAGATTACAAATACCTATTTCTACCATCCATATTGCACTTGTATCACCATCTCTTCGCCAAACTAGTGCACCTATACAATTTGCCATTGTATTGGGTGTGTTGGGGACACAAGAGACTCTTTGTTATTTGGTTGCAGGGTTGTTTGAGAGATACCATCTTCATCCTACGCCTCCCACAGATTGATAAACCTTAGGTCATCCACTTGAGGGAAATTTGCTACAATCCTACAAACCTGTGCACTTGCAGGCCCAACAACGTCTACAAGTAGAAGGTTATGTAGTAGACATCAAGATCTTTTCTGGCGCTGTTGCCGGGGAGGCTAGGTAAGCGACACTCACACCCCGTCAACTAAGCTCTTTTCTGGCGCCGTTGCCGGGGAGGTGAGTGCTTGGTATATCTTTAGATATTGCAATCAATCATTTTGTTTCTTGTTTTATCACTAGTTTAGTTTATAAAAGAAAAACTAAAAAAATGTAGTTAAGCTTGTCTCATACGCTTCATCTTTTTAATATCTTTCGTGAGTATGATGGAAAGGAAAATTGTGCTCAAGTGCTAGAAGAAGAATGCATTAAAATGCTTGGTACTAAATCTTTGAAGGATGAGCATGATTGCAATGTTGTTAGTATGAACTCTTTGAATATTCATAGTACTAATGATGATTGCACTAGTTATGATGAAAATATCTCTTATAAGCATGTCGATTTTTGTGGAGTAGATTGGGTTTGCAAGTACACACCAAATAGGGAAAATAGATATTGCAAGAGGCATAAGTATTTAGAAACTAAAGGGTTGCAAGAAAGTCTTGATGTTTGTGCTGAAAAATTCAATATTTTTCGTGCTCCTGGTGAACTTTGCAATGAATGTGGTCATTTAAATCTCCAACGCAAATTGTTTCATGATCGAATTGTCTCCAAAAATTGTGATAACTTAATTAGCCTTGAGCATCATAAAGATCTTAGTCTTCTTTTGGGGTATGAAGAAATGAAACGTATAACTGAGGGTATTCCAAAATTTAATCTTGATAGATATTTGATTTTGATCTAGAAAAGATTTATATGTATTGTGCGGTGAATTGCATTGAAAATCCTTATATTGCCAATTACCTAAAGAAAAGGAAGCAAATAGAAGATGAAGAGAATACTAATGAAAGGGAAGATACTTCCCAATATCCTCCTATTACTTCTTATGATGAATCAGGTAACGAGGAGGAGCTTTCTATTCAACCAATCTCGTCAATAAGGAGCTCAAAGAAGAAGGTTGAACCCACACATAATGTGAAGAAGAAAAAGAAAAGAAGGAGCAACAAAGGTAAAAGGTATCCCTCCCAAATGATGTTGCTCCTACTACTCATTGTGATGATGATAATTGCTATACTATTGGTGCTATCCAAACTATTAATGATGAGAGTGATTATGCTTATGATGTGAAAAGGCTCAAGCTTGGGGAAGCAATGTTTGATGAGGATGATATATTTGAGAATATATTTTCTGAAATTAATGTTTGTCCCAAGCTTGGGGATGCTACGTTTAATGAAGATGATATTTTTAGCATCCCAAGTTTTGATATGCAAAGTTGTTATGATGATAGCATACCTCTTACCTATGATAATTATATTGATGAAAGTGGGTTTGGAAGAGTGTCAAATTTAGGAACTAGTTATCCCACTATTTTTGAGGATGTTGAATCTTATTGTGATGAATATGAAAGTGGATTTTGAAGAGTGTCAACTTTATTTAGTGATGATTCCACTATCTCGGAAGATGTTTCAATCGATTATGATGAGAATGAAGTTGCTACTTATGATGATTATTGTGATGAAACTTATGCTATAAAAAGTAGTGATGATTATATTTATAAAACTTGTCATGATTATGATTACCCTTTTTCTGAACATTACTCTTTTAATGTGGAAACAATTTTTAGTGTTCAAGTCTCTTATGATACTCCCACTATTCCGAATGAGAAGAATTTTGCTTATGTGGAGAGTAGTAAATTTTCTATTCTTGTAGATCATGAAAAGAATGATTTAGGTGCTGGTTATATTGTTGAATTCATTCATGATGCTACTGAAAATTATTATGGGGGAGGAACATATGCTTGTAGGAATTGCAATAATATCAAGTTTCCTCCCTATGTGTTGAAAATCTTGAAGCTATGCTTGTTTCACCTTCCTATGCTAGCTGATTATTGTTCCCATAAGTTGTTTGCTCACAAAATCCCTATGCATAGGAAGTGGGTTAGGATTAAATGTGCTAGTCATATGCTTCATGATTCTCCCATTATGTTTCAATTCTTATCTTTTATGTGAGCATCGTTGTCATCATCATGCCTAGCTAGAAAGGCATTAAAGAAAAGCGCTTGTTGGGAGACAATCCAATATTTATCCTTACTTTTTTTGTGTGTTCACATGATTATGCTACTGTAGTAATCATGTTTTATAGCTTTTGTTTCAATAAAGTGCCAAGTAAGACCTTTAGGATAGCTTACGGTGATAGTTGTGTTGACCCTGCTGAGAATCAGAAACTTTTGCACCCAGTAAATTAGTTTTGTTAATTCACAGAAACGTGATTATGATCTGATTTTTCTTGATATGGATTGGTACACAAATTGCTTAGGTCTTACTGATTTGGTATGATTTTTGGAGTTCCAAAAGTATACGTTTGATACAGATTGATACAGACTGTTCTGTTTTTGACAGATTCTGTTTTTCGTGTGTTGTTTTCTTATTTTGATGCATCTATGGTTAGTAAAATAGTTTATAAACCATAGATAAGTTGGAATACAGCAGGTTTAACACCAAAATAAATAACTAATGAGTTCATTACAGTACCTTATGTGGTGGTTTTGTTTTCTTTCACTAACGGAGCTTATAAGATTTCCTGTTGAGTTTTGTGTTGTGAAGTTTTCAAGTTTTGGGTAAAGCTTTGATGGACTATGCAATAAGGAGTGGCAAGAGCCTAAGCTCGGGGATGCCCATAGCACCCCAAGATATTCAAGGATATCCAAAATCCTAAGCTTGGGGATGCCCCGGGAAGGCATCCCCTCTTTCGTCTTCGTTCATTGGTAATTGGAGCTATATTTTTATTCGCCACATGATATGTGTTTTGCTTGGAGCATCATGTATTATATTAGTCTTTGCTTTTTAGTTTACCAAAATCATCCTTGCTGTACAAAACTTTTGGGAGAAGCCCACTTGATTAGAATTTGCTAGAATATGCTATGTGCTTCACTTATATCTTTTGAGCTTGATAGTTTTTGCTCTAGTGCTTCACTTATATCTTTTAGAGCATGGTGGTGGCTTATTTTTGTAGAAAATGCTAGTCTCTCATGCTTCACTTATATTATTTTGAGAGTCTTTTAGAACAGCATGGTATTTGCTATGGTTATAAATTGGTCCTAGAATGGTAGGCATCCAAGTTGGGTATAATAAAAACTATCATAGGAAGTGAATTGGATGCTATGATGAATTTGATACTTGATAATTGTTTTGAGATATGGAGGTAGTGATATTAAAGTCATGCTAGTTTGGTGATTATGAATTTAAAGAATGCTTGTGTTGAAGTTAGCAAGTCTCGTAGCATGCACGTATGGTTAAAGTTGTGTAACAAATTTGAAACATGAAGTGTACATGGCTTGTGCATCCTTATGAGTGGCCGTCGGGGAGGAGCGATTGTCTTTTCCTACCAATCTATCCCTCTAGGAGCATGCGCGTAGTGCTTGATTTTTGATGACTTCTAAAATTTTGCAATAAGCATATGAGTTCTTTCGACTAATGTTGAGTCCATGGATTATACGCAATTTTACCTTTCCACCATTGCTAGCCTCTTCGGTACCGTGCATTGCGCTTTCTCACCTTGAGAGTTGGTGCAAACTTCGCCGGTGTATCCAAACCCCGTGATACGATACGTTCTATCACACATAAACCTCCTTATATCTTCCTCAAAACAGCCACCATACCTACCTATTATGGCATTTCCATAGCCATTTCGAGATATATTGCCATGCAAGTTTCCACCGTTCCGTTTACCATCATCATGACATACATTACTTTTGTCATATTGCCATTGCATGATCATGTAGTTGACATCGTATTTGTGGTAAAGCCACCATGCATAATTTTTCATACATGTCACTCTTGATTCATTGCCCCATCCCAGTACACCGCCGGAGGCATTCATATAGAGTCATATCTTGTTTTAGTTTTGAGTTGTAATTCATATGTTGTAATCAATAAAAGTGTGATGATCATCATTATTAGAGCATTGCCCAAAAAGAAAAGAAAAAATAAAAAAGGGCCAAAGAAAAGAAAAAAAAGGAAAAAAGGAAAAAAGAAAAATAAATAAAAAGGGCAATGTTACTATCTCTTTTTCCACACTTGTGCTTCAAAGTAGAACCTTGTTCTTCATGTAGTGAGTCTCATATCTTGTGCTTCAAAGTAGCACCATGTTTTTCATATAGTGAGTCTCATAGGTTGTCTTTTTCATATACTAGTGAGAATTTTTCATTATAGAACTTGGCTTGTATATTCCTACGATGGGCTTCCTCAAATGCCCTAGGTCTTCGTGAGCAAGCAAGTTGGATGCACACCCACTATTTTTCTTTTGTTGAGCTTTCATTCATTTATAGCTCTAGTGCATCCGTTGCATGGCAATCCCTACTCCTCATGTTGACATCAATTGATGGGCATCTCCATAGCCCGTTGATTATCCTCGTCAATGTGAGACTTTCTCCTTTTTTGTCTTCTCCACACAATCCCCATCATCATATTCTATTCCACCCATAGTGCTATATCCATGGCTCACGCTCATGTAATGCGTGAAGTTTGAAAAAGTTTGAGATTATTTAAGTATGAAACAATTGCTTGGCTTGTCATCGGGAGTATAGAATTTGGGAACATCTTTGTGTGACAAAAATGAAGCATAGCATAACTATATGATTTTTGTAGGGATGAACTTTCTTTAGCCATGTTATTTTGAGAAGACATGATTGCTTTGATTAGTATGCTTGAAGTGTTACTATTTATTTTATCAATATGAACTTTTATTTTGAATCATTTGGATCTGAACATTCATGCCACAATAAAGAAAATTACATTGAGAATTATGCTAGGTAGCATTCCATGTCAAAAATTCTGTTTTTATCATTTACCTACTCGAGGACGAGCAGGAATTAAGCTTGGGGATGCTTGATACGTCTCCAACGTATCTATAATTCTTTATTGTTCCATGCTACTATATTACCCCTTTTGGATGTTTATGGGCTTTATTTTACACATCTATATCATTTTTGGGACTAACCTACTAACTGGAGGCCCAGCCCGTATTGCTGTTTTTTTTGCCTATTTCAGTATTTCGAAGAAAAGGAATATCAAATGGAGTCCAAACGGAATGAAACCTTCGAGAGCGTGATTTTTGGAAAGGATATGATCCGGGAGACTTGGAGTTAAAGCCAGGGAAGGCTCGAGGAAGCCAGGAGATAGGAGGGCGCGCCCACCCCCCTAGGCGCGCCCCCTATCTCCTGGGCCCCTCGAGGCTCCCCCGACCGACTTCTTTCGCCTATATAAGTCCACGTACCCTAAAAACATCGAAGCAAAAGATAGATCAGGAGTTCCGCCGCCGCAAGCCTCTGTAGCCACCAAAAACCTCTCGGGAGCCCGTTCCGGCACCCTATCGGAGGGAGAACCCATCACCGGTGGCCATCTTCATCATCCCGGCACTATCCACGACAAGGAGGGAGTAGTTCACCCTCGGGGCTGAGGGTATGAACCAGTAGCTATGTGTTTGATCTCTCTCTCTCGTGTTCTCTCAATGGTACGATCTTGATGTATCACGAGCTTTTCTATTATATTTGGATCTTATGATGTTTCTCCCCCTCTACTCTCTTGTGATGAATTGAGTTTTCCTCTTGAAGTTATCTCATCGGATTGAGTCTTTAATGATTTGAGAACACTTGATGTATGTCTTGCCGTGCTGATCAGTGGTGACAATGGGATATCACGTGATCCACTTGATGTATGTTTTGGTGATCAACTTGCGGGTTCTGCCCGTGAACCTTTGCATAGGGGTTGACACACGTTTTCGTCTTGACTCTCTGGTAGAAACTTTGGGGCACTCTTTGAAGTACTTTGTGTTGGTTGAATAGATGAATCTGAGATTGTGTGATGCATATCGTATAATCATGCCCACGGATACTTGAGGTGACAATGGAGTATCTAGGTGACATTAGGGTTTTGGTTGATTTGTGTCTTAAGGTATTATTCTAGTACGAACTCTTGAATAGATTGATCCGAAAGAATAGCTTTGAGGTGGTTTCGTACCCTACCATAATCTCTTCGTTTGTTCTCCGCTATTAGTGGCTTTGGAGTGACTCTTTGTTGCATGTTGAGGGATTGTTATATGATCTATCTATGTTATTATTGTTGAGAGAACTTGCACTAGTGAAAGTATGAACCCTTGGCCTTGTTTCCTATCATTGCAATACCGTTTACGCTCACTTTTTTCATTAGTTACCTTGCTGTTTTTATATTTTCAGATTACAAATATGTGACAGCCTGGTTTTTACCCTCTTTTTCTTTGCTTAATTTTCAGTTGAGTTGATTTTGAATTTGGAGTTTTGAATCATTTCATTTGGACTTAGCCACTTGGGTATCCCTTGATTTTCACACAACTGTTCCCTCTCCTCCTCTAAGCCATCATTTCACTCCTGGCCAACCCAACAATATTGCTTGGAATATTTTTCTTAAATGAAAAATATTCATTTTTGCCTCCAAAAACCCTAGCTAACTCCTTGAGCTCCAAAGCAACTCTAATTTCTCTTGCCCCAAAAATCCTGAGAAAAATCCCAAATATTCTTTCGACCCTAGGGCACATTTCTGAGCAAAAATATTTCACCACTCTTTGGAGTATTTTGGCTACAGAAATTAAAATCACTTCTGGGCTGAAATGGTAGTTTCTACAGCAACTACCTTTTTACTAGCTCCAATGTAGCTGGTTTTCCCTGAGCTTATTTACCTTAGTTAGAGTCAGTAAAACCCCAAAGCTCAGCCCTTGAATCCCTGTGGTTTGACCACAGTAACTCCGCAAAGTTTCTGTCCAGTAACTTAACATCATCACCATTTTATTTCTACTGCACCTGGAACCAAACCGAGCCATGGTAGCACCTAAGTTTACTAAGGACTACACGCCAGACATCCTTGTTAGTACGTAGGTGGTCTGATGTCACGGTCCACGCGGTGACCGCGTTCGTCCGAGCGTGCTGGGATGCCAAACGCGCACTCTGCGCGTCGCCAGCGCCTCTGTTGAGCACGTGCTCGCTGCTCGGCCGGCCAGAGCATGCCACCCCTCGCCACCATCCTCGTCTCCACCCCCATAACTCCACCCTGCCGCTCGCCGATGCCGGAGCTCGCCGCAGCGAGCACGGGTACGGTCCGGCCAATGGTACAGTGCGCGTGCACTATGGTTGTCTCTTTTCCCCTCGTTCCTGTGCTCGTCCGCGCCCGCGTACAGTGGCTGCGTGACCTCCGTCACCTTCTCCATCGCTCTCTGGCACCGTTCGTCGCCGAGCGCCGGGGACAGGTGTCCTCCGGCAGAGCCCGAGCCCTCCTCGCCGCCCTGCCTATAAAAGCCCCCCTCCGCAGCCTCCTGGAGCATCGCAACCCAGTCCCACTCCCTCCTAGAGCCACTAGAAGCCGCAGCCCGGCCGGGCAGGCCATGGGCTGCCGTCCCAGAGCCGAGCTCGCCGGCGATCCCCTTTGGATCGTTCTCGCAGCTCTGGCCTCTCCCAAGCCAAGGCGACCCCGCCAGGGCCTCCGCCTCTCCTCCGTGAAGCCAACGCGCCTAGCTAGAGCCCCTGGAGCCGCCCCAAGCCGCCATCTTCTTCAACTCCGGCAACCTCCGCCCTCTGTCGCCGCTGGAGAGGACAAATCCGGACACCGTTAGCCACGCTACGGGTACGGGCAGGTGTGCAATAGCCTTCTCCGTTGATCCATCCCTCTCGTTTGCCTCCAAGAAGTCTCATCGCCGGCGTGAGCTCCGGCGAAACACCACGCTCGTCTGTTTCCCTCTCCCCTCCCTCCGGCCTGACTAGCGGTGCCCGCTAGTCAGCCACTCACTACGCGCGCGAAGTGGTATGAGTGGTGGCGCCCCGGGAGATTACGCCTTCGACGTCACCCCCCCCCCTCTATTTTTATTTTCAAATTCATTTAAATTCCAGGAGATTTCAAATGGCCATAACTTTTATTCTACAAGTCCAAATGCAGTAATTGTTTTTGCATCATGTTCTCTGTCCAAAAATCTAACAACACCCAAAAGATGGGATTTTTCCTTGCTGTCTAGATTTTCTGGCAATTTTCAGATGGTTTCTTGATATTTTTCTTTTGTGGTTTTTGAATATTTTCAGAGGAGCCAGCTTGTCTTGAGGATCACTAGGAGCTTTGTGAACCTCATCAGTGCTAAGGCAAGCCACAGTAACATTTTCATGGTGCCACTTCAATATTTATGATTTTCATACTTGAACTTATGAATATTGATGCATTTAAATTAGTTATATAATAAATATATTCTGTTATATGCTTGTTATGTTAAAATACTTGAACTTCAGAATGTTTGGAGTAAATGTTGTTGGCAAGATAAGGAGAACTTAGTTGCAAGTGATAAATAAATAATATGGTCATAGAGTTTGATGAGTAATTTAAATATTATTTTTGCATGAGGTATAATGATGATAATGCTAGAAATGGTTCTGGTATAAGTAAAGAGAGGTTTTAACCAGAATAGTAGCATGAGTTTATGATGGCTTCGTAGGAGTGTGGTTGGTGCAGTCTTTGCACGGTTATGTGATGCATATGTTAAGTGATGCATAGTATGGCAGTATGACACCAGTTATTTTCTTTTCACATTAAGTTGAACCTGATTAATAATTCAACTTGAACATGTTGTTGACCGGGTCGTGGTGCCGCTGAAACGAGCCTTTCCCAATGCAACCACATTTGCCTGTATGGGACGGCCTTAATGCGTTTCACTGTCGTGCCTCTGGTCGGTGCCTCCATTTAGGGAAGGTTATGGGCGTGCTATACCCTGGCTCGGTAGGCAAGCATAACCTTGTGAGCCTGTTGTTAAGTTAATTTTGGTATCGGATCCCAGAGTGGATCGTGGCCAGGACGGTGGTCGAGGTGTCTGGAGGTAGACACGAGGCCACCCAGGACTAGCCCGATGGGGTCTGAGTCGGAAGGGTCGGGAGAGTGTCACGACAGTGAAATGGTTTCGTCGAAACGCTGTTGGTCCACCCAAATGGGAGTGCGAGGCCATGGGTTCCATAGTGTGGGTACAGTGTACTAACCTCTGCAGAGTGTTTTTAATCTATCGATAGCCGAGTCCACGGTTACGGACACGCTCGAAAGTAAGGTACACCATGGGTCAACACTTAATAAATATGCACACTAAATTGCACTAAGGATGGCAGTGAGGTCATCGTGTTGAGTTGGCCATGAGTTGGTCGGGTTGTGATCGCTGTAAGGATCACGGGCCACGATTTGGTCGGTTGTGATCGCCGTAAGGATCACGAGTGTGTTTTGATATTATCATGTTTATTGGTCACATCTGGTAAGCAAGTCAGGAGAATGAGTACCTGTTGAGCATAGTCACCGCATGTTGAACATATGGTTGCATTGTTGTTTAATTGGATAAATATCATAATATCGTTTGTCATCATGTTTATGCTTATTGTGAGCTTGCAAGTACATTCAATGTACTGACCTGGCGTGTCATGCCAGATTTCAGGAAAGTCCCGTTGGAAAGGAGTGTTGTCCGAGTCTAGACCGTGTCCACGTCGGTGTCCTTGTGCTATGGAGTCCCGCTACGACGTTGTTCCTCTGCCGAGTAGTTATCATGATCGAGGCCCCTTTATGTTCACTAAATAATGTACATATTGTTCAGCCGCATCGTGTGTGTCGCTTGGCCTCGCTAACTGTTGTAAGATGAACTATGTTCCGCTAGCATGAATAAAGCGGTTGTTTTCTGTACCATGTTGTTGTGTGTTGCCAGAAGACAAGGTCTCTGGGCTGGCAATGCAAGGTAAACCGGTCGCTCTGAGCCGGGGTGCCACAACGCTTGGTACCAGAGACGCGCTGACTGTAGGCCACGCTAGACTAAGCCGAGTTAACTGGACGCTGGATACGAGTTGTAGCCGAGTGTCGGTAATAACTGTAGCTGGTTGTTGCATTGCTTGCACTGATTATATTTTTCTATGCTAACCTGCTAATGTTTGTGAGTGTAGATGGCTCCGGTATTGTATCCGTGCCAGTTGCAGTTGATGTCGTACACGTCGCCGCGTCTCCTTCGTAAATGTGGCGTCGGCTGTATCCTCACGGAGACGATCCAGTCTATCGTGTGTACCGGGAGCGCCTAGCTGACTCAGTGTATGAGTATCACGCCGTGGTTACTCTGCGCACCAGTCCCGATTCCGGCTCTTACACTCATACCTCTCGTAGTGGCTACACTTCTTCCACTTCTCAGGCTGTCCAGTTTGCTGCATTCGAGGTACTTGTTGAGCTCCGCTACAACGAGGTCCGAATGCAGAATCACCCAGGTTTCCATTACTACCCTTCTCTCCACGATAATGGTCGTGTCCGTTTCCCTATCGTTGATCCGGAGTCTGATAGTGTAGCTAGCCAACTTTCTTGCTACATCACTGCTAGTTATCTTCTGATCTACGAGCTGGCTCGTGAGCTAAGTCGTGCCCGTACTGCTTTAGCCTCTACTTTAGTCTCTGCTCGCTCAGCCACTACTTCTCCATCTGTGGGATTTATTCCCCACGTTCCTATCAGTTCTAGATCCCCTGTTTCTCCGGTTACTCCCCCGAGTAGCTCGGGCACCGCGACTACGAGTTCACTTAGTGCTCCTGCCGAGTGGGTTTCACCCCTCGCCACTCCTGCAGCCCCGATGATCCACCCTCCACTTGCCCCAGAGGGAGATCCCTCGAGGCAGCGTCGTCGTGTCACTTTTAACCCGGAGGTCTCCGTTAACCCCATCAGTTCTGGATCCGAGTCTGCTTCAGGACAGGACCCCGCAGCGCCAGCAGAGCAGTAGAGCTTTCGAGTATTCTCAATCATCGGGATGGAGTATGGATGTAGTGGTACGAGTCATGATGTTTCGTTTCATGTATGAGGGTAGTTGGACCTGGCATGTTGTTATCTTTCATGTATGAGTCTATGTATAATTATGTTGGACTTTATTTTGTTCGCCATATTTTCTTCATCTTTTCGGTTTCGCTTGGTTTTTGTTGCTGGCTTCTCCCCAGTTTTTGTTGAATGCTTCTCATCTCGGTTGCGTTGACTTGGGAAAAATCATATTAGGATGACGTGTGGAGGTTGCAGTAGCAACGTTCGCGAGGGTTCTCCTGTTCGGCGTTCCGCACGACAGGCAGGACAATCACCCGAGCCGTACGTTCCACCACCGCCTCCACCGCCAAATCCGCCCTCCACCGAGCAAATTATGCGTATGTTCGAGGAACGATGAAACAATGATCTAATGGAAATATTCAGAAGTATTCAAGCAATGGTTGGACAAAATGGAAATCAGCCTGCCCCTCACTCCAAGCTATCCGATTTTCAAAGGACTAAGCCTCCCAGTTTCAGCCAGGCCATTGATCCCTTGGATGCAGATGATTGGTTAAGGACTATGGAAAAGAAACTTTAGGTTGCTCGAACTGATGAAGAGGATAAGGTTCCATTTGTAACACATTATCTGGAAGGCGCTGCTGCTATATGGTGGGAAAGTGAGAAAGCCATAGGGACTGAGAATGAAGCAATTACCTGGTCAAGATTCAAGGAGCAATTCCGGAAATATCACATCCCTGTGGGAATTACGAAGACTAAGCAGCGTGAATTTCTCACGCTCCTACAAGGAAGTCAGTTAGTGGGAGAATATTTGCAGAAATTCAATCACATGTCATGTTACTCTCTATATGACGTGGCCACTGAAGAAAGGAAGATGGACCGATTTCTTGGTGGATTAAACCCGCAACTTCGCTGTGCTCTCAGTGTGTTCGATTTTCCATATTTCCAAACCCTGGTGAACAAGGCTTTCATTGCTGAAAGGGAACACAAGCTCATGTCAGATGTCAAGTCTGCCCATAATGATCACAAGCGCAAGTTTGAGCCCAAAAAGGAAATGCAACTGGTGCAGAAGGTTCATACCTGGCAGCCAACTCGGGTGGCGTACCAGCCTAGTTGGCAACAAAATGTTAACAAGACCACCACCCAAGTCAAGAATGACGTGCTCAACCCGGTTATGGAGAATCTCCTGCGCAACAATTCCTGTTATAGTTGCGGACAAACCGGACATTATGCTAAACAGTGTCCCAAGAACAACCGGACCAATGCTACGTTCAAGCCTCAAATCCATTATTTGGAAGCCGGTCCAAGTCAGCATGACGTCATGGGATACGTTCATCAATTTCAGCCAACGAAGCCCAAGAAAATCCCGAAGTCGTCATTGGTATGTTCCCTGTTAATAACATACTTGCAGTAATTTTATTTGACTCTGGGGCTTCCCACTCTTTTATTTCTCGGAGTTTTGTTGCCCAAAACAAATTTCCTTGTTCACTTTTGGGAAAGAATATGCTGGTACAAACCCCGAGATCTCTTATTCAACGCAATCTTGTCTGCGGCAACCTGGAAGTCAGTATCAACGAAATCCGTTTCCCAACGTCTTTGATACTTATTGAGTCTGATAAATTGGATGTTATCTTGGGTATGAATTGGCTAACTCAGTACCAAGTATGCATAAATTGTGCGACCCGAGAAGTCAACTTGACTGGACAAGATGGACAATCTACCAAGTTTATTGCTCGTAGAAGCATACCCTCCAAGGAAATGGTTTTTACAGCAATAGAAAAAATGGAACTAATTCCGATGGTCAGTGAGTTTCCCGATGTATTCCCAGAAGAACTGCCAGGCATGCCACCTGACCGAGAGCTTGAGTTTGCAATAGAACTTGTGCCCGAAACCACACCAATACATAAGAAATATTATCGAATGCCGTCATCCGAGTTGGTGGAGCTAAAGAAACAGCTCGATGAAATGCTCCAAAAAGGATATATCCGCCCCAGTTCCTCGCCATGGGGATCACCCGCTATTTTTGTGGACAAGAAAGATGGCAGCCTTCATATGTGTGTGGACTACCGACAGTTGAATGATGTCATGATCAAAAACAAATACCCTCTGCCAAGAATTGATGATTTGTTTGATCAACTCAGTGGAGCCAATGTATTCTCAAAGATTGATTTGTGGACTGGATATTACCATCTCAAAATTAAGAAGGAGGATATTCCCAAGACCGCGTTCACCGCTCGCTACGGTCTTTATGAATATACCGTCATGTCCTTCGTCCTCACCAACGCCCCCGCCATCTTCACGCACATGATGAACAAAGTATTCATGGATTTCCTTGATAAGTTCATGGTCGTCTTCATCGATGATATACTTATTTACTCAAGAAGTGAAGAAGAGCATAAAGGACACCTCCGCGCAGTGTTACAACGACTCCGTGAGCACCAATTGTACGCCAAATTCAGTAAATGCGAGTTCTGGCTCAAGCAAGTTGGATTGCTCGGGCATGTGCTATCCGCTAAAGGAATAGTCGTGGACCCAAGCAAAGTAAAAGACGTGCTCGACTGGTTGCCACCCGCCACCGTGTCTCAGATCCGGAGTTTTCTTGGATTAGCCGGATACTACCGTCGTTTCATTGAAGGTTTATCCAAGATTTCTAAGCCCATGACGGAGCTGCTTAAAAAGGATAAGAAGTTCGAATGGACGTCAGACTATGAGAAAAGTTTCACCGAGTTAAAGAAACGCTTAACAACTGCGCCGGTATTAACACTTCCAGATATCTACCGCAGGTTTGACGTATATTGCGACGCTTCTCGGCCAGGACTTGGGTGCATACTTATGCAAGATGGCAAGGTAGTAGCTTATGCCTTACGGCAGCTACGACCCCATGAAGGAAATTACCCCACTCATGATTTGGAATTGGCCGTGGTAGTACATGCTTTAAAAATTTGGAGACACTACCTCATTGGAAAAAGGTGCCAAATTTTTACTGATCACAAAAGTCTCAAATACATATTTACTTAGCCTGATTTAAATATCCGTCAGCGAAGATGGCTGGAGTTGGTCAAGGATTAAGATCTTGGAATAAATTACCATCCGGGTAAGGCCAACGTGGTTGCCGATGCACTCAGTCGAAATCCCGTCAGTTTAAACGTCATGTTGGAATCTCTGCCTTCCAAACTTAAAGAAGAAATTGCTTAGCTCAACCTGGTCATAGTTGAGGCTGGTCTTGCCAATATTCTGACAGTTACCCCTACTCTTGAGGAAGAAATTCGTAAGGCCCAGTCAGGCGATGTCGGTCTGCAGAAACGCATCAAGTCATCCGATTTCTCGAAGGATCAGTGCGGTACCCTCCGATTTAGGGGAAGGATTTGTGTGCCTAATCAAGCTGAACTAAAGCAGAAAATTTTGTCAGAAGTCCACGAATCCTCGTATTCAATCCAACCTGGAGGTACAAAAATGTATGAAGGCCTTCGACAAATATTCTGGTGGGATGGAATGAAGAAAGACATTGCTTATTTTGTGGCCTGTTGCGGCATATGAAACAAAGTTAAGGCAGAACATTAGAAACCAGCAGGACTTCTCCAACCACTACCCGTGTCATAATGGAAATGGGATGATGTCTGTATGGATTTCATCACAGGATTACCCAGGACCCGACAAGGCAATAATGCGATCTGGGTCATCGTGGATACATTAACCAAGGTGGCCCACTTCCTCCCAGTCAAAACCTCATACCGAGCGGATGAGCTTGCCCAACTGTATGTATCCAGGATTGTCAGTTTACATGGAGTTCCCCGAACCATCACTTCCGACCGAGGTTCACTTTTCACCTCTGCTTTCTGGTCCCGTCTCCATCAGGCCCTCGGAACGGAATTGAAATATAGCACCGCTTATCATCCTCAGACGGATGGGCAAACGGAAAAAGTAAACCAGATACTCGAAGATATGCTCCAAGCCTGTGTTTTGGCCCAAGGACCCCAATGGGAAGATTGCTTGTCGTACACCGAGTTCTCGTATAACAATGGGTTCCAGACCAGTTTAAAGATGTCACCATATGAAGCTTTGTATGGCCGTAAGTGCGCACTCCATTAAATTGGTCTCAAACCGGAGATAGCCGTATTTTCGGAACAGATCTCATGCTGGAAGCCGAAAAGCAAGTCAAGGAGATCCGCGACAGATTACAAACTGGCCAAATCGCGACAGAAAAGTAATTACGATGCAAAGCACCGGCAGATCAGTTTTGAACCCGGAGAACATGTCTACCTTTGAGTCACACCCATGAAGGGAATAAAAAGGTTCCAAACCCGTGGAAACTTAGCACCCAGGTTTCTTGGTCCATTTCCCATCATGACACGAGTAGGTGCTATGGCATATCAGTTGGAGCTGCCCCCAGAACTGTCGGACGTGCACAACGTGTTCCACGTTTCACAACTGCGACGATGCATCTCACCACCCGACAAAACGACCGATTTGGCAGAGATAGAACTGGCAAAGGACTTGACCTACAATGAGAGGCCAGTGAAAATTTTGGATCAGATGGAAAGGGTCACTCGCAGTAAGTCACGAAAGTTTTACAAGGTTCAATGGATGCATCATACCGAGTCAGAATCAACCGGGGAATCAGAAGAATTTCTAAGGGCATGTTATCTAGAATGGTTTTCCCAAGCAACCGAATCTCAAGGACGAGATTAATTCTAAGTGGGGGAGGTTTCTGACAGCCTGGTTTTTGCCCTCTTTTTCTTTGCTTGATTTTCAGCTAAGTTAATTTTGAATTAGGAGTTTTGAATCATTTCATTTGGACTTAGCCACTTGGGTATCCCTTGATTTTCACCCAACTGTTCCCTCTCCTCCTCTAAGCCATCATTTGACTCCTGGCCAACCCAACAATATTGCTCGGAATATTTTTCTTAAATGAAAAATATTCATTTTTGCCTCCAAAACCCTAGCTAACTCCTTGAGCTCCAAAGCAACCCTAATTTCTCTTGCCGCAAAAATCCTGAGAAAAATCCCAAATATTCTTTGGACCCTAGGGAACATTTCTGAGCAAAAATATTTCACCACTCTTTGGAGTATTTTGGCTATAGAAAATAAAAATCACTTCTGGGCTGAAAATGGTAGTTTCTACAGCAACTACCTTTTTACTAGCTCCAATGTAGCTGGTTTTCCCTGAGCTTATTTACCTTAGTAAGAGTCAGTAAAACCCCAAAGCTCAGCCCTTGAATCCCTGTGGTTTGACCACAATAACTCCCCAAAGTTTCTGTCCAGTAACTTAACCTCTTCACCAGTTTACTTCTACTACACCTGGAACCAAACCAAGCCATGGTAACACCTAAGTTTACTAAGGACTACACGCCAGACATCCTTGTCAGTGCGTAGGTGGCCTGATGTCACGGTCCACGCGGTGACCGCGTTCATCCGAGCGTGCTGGCATGCCAAACGCGCGCTCTGCGCGTCGCCAGCGCCTCTGTTGAGAGCGTGCTCGCTGCTCGGCCGGCCAGAGCGTGCCACCCCTCGCCACCATCCTCGTCTCCACCCCCATAACTCCACCCTGCTGCTCGCCGACGCCGGAGCTCACCGCAGCGAGCACGGGCACGGTCCGGCCAATGGAACAATGCGCGCGCACTGTGTTCGTCTCTTTCCCCCTCGTTCATGTGCTCGTCCGCGCCCGCGTAAAGTGGTTGTGTGACCTCCGTCGCCTTCTCCATCACTCTCTGGCACCGTTCGTCACCGAGCGCCGGGGACAGGTGTCCTCCGGTGGAGCCCGAGCCCTCCTCGCCGCCCCGCCTATAAAAGCCCCCCTCCGCAGCCTCCTGGAGCATCGCAACCCACTCCCACTCCCTCCTAGAGACACTAGAAGCCGCAGCCCGGTCGGGCAGGCCGCGGGCTACCGTTTCAGAGCCGAGCTCGCCAGCGATCCCCTCTGGATCGTTCCCGCAGCTCCGGCCTCTCCCAAGCCAAGGCGACCCCGCCAGGGCCTCCGCCTCTCCTCCGTGAAGCCAATGCGCCTAGCTAGAGCCCCTGGAGCCGCCCCAAGCCGCCGTCTTCTTCAACTCCGGCAACCTCCACCCTCTGTCGCCGCTGGAGAGGACAAATCTGATGCCGTCCGGCCACCGTTAGCCACGCTATGGGTACGGGCAGGTGCGCAATAGCCTTCTCCGTCGATCCGTCCCTCTCGTTTGCCTCCAAGAAGTCTCATCATCGGCGTGAGCTCCGGCAAAACGCCGCGCTCCTCTGTTTCCCTCTCCGCTCCCTCCGGCCTGACTAGCGGGGCCCGCTAGTCAGCCACTCACTACGCGCGCGAAGCGGTATGAGTGGTGGCGCCCCGGGAGATTACGCCTTCGACGTCACCCCCCCCCCTCTGTTTTTATTTTCGAATTCATTTAAATTCCAGGAGACTTCAAATGGCCATAACTTTTATTCTACAAGTCCAAATGCAGTGATTCTTTTTGCATCGTGTTCTGTGTCCAAAAATCTAACAGCACCCAAAAGATGGTATTTTTCCTTGCTGTCTAGATTTTCTGGCAATTTTTAGAAGGTTTCTTGATATTTTTCTTTTGTGGTTTTGAATATTTTCAGAAGAGCCAGCATGTCTTGAGGATCACCAGGAGCTTTGTGAACCTCATCAGTGCTAAGGCAAGCCACAGTAATATTTTCATGGTGCCACTTCAATATTTATGATTTTCATACTTGAACTTATGAATATTGATGCCACAACATCCTACGCCTCCCACGGATTGATAAACGTTAGGTCATCCACTTGAGGGAAATTTTCTACTGTCCTACAAACCTGTGCACTTGCAGGCCCAACAACGTCTACAAGAAGAAGGTTGTGTAGTAGACATCAGTCGCGCACCCCCTCCCCTTCTAGTCTGAATAGGACAAGGAGGGGGTGGCGCCCCCCCTTTCCTTACTTCTCTCTCCCCTTCCTTCCCCTCTCCTACTTGGACAAGGAAAGGATGGAGTCCTACTCCCGTTGGGAGTAGGACTCCTCCCTGGCGCGCCCTCCCCTGGCCGGCCGCCCCCTCCCTCTTGGTCCTTTATATACTGGGGCAGGGGGGCACCTCTAGACACAACAATTGATCATTGATCTCTTAGCCGTGTGCGGTGCCCCCCTCCACCATAATCCACCTCGATAATATCGTTGTGGTGCTTAGGCGAAGCCCTGCATCGGTAGAACATCATCATCGTCACCACGTCATCGGGCTGACGGAACTCTCCCTCAAAGCTCGGCTGGATCGGAGTTCGAGGGACGTCATCGAGCTGAACATGTGCTGAACTCAGAGGTGTCGTGCGTTCGGTACTTGATCGGTCGGATCGTGAAGACGTACGACTACATCAACCGCGTTGTGCTAACGCTTCCGCTTTCGGTCTACGAGGGTACGTGGACAACACTCTCCTCTCCCGTTGCTATGCATCACCATGATCTTGCGTGTGCGTAGGAAATTTTTTGAAATTACTACGTTCCCAACAGTGGCATCCAAGCCAGGTTTTATGCGTAGATGTTATATGCACGAGTAGAACACAAGTGAGTTGTGGGCGATACAAGTCATACTACTTACCAGCATGTCATACTTTGGTTCAGCGGTATTGTTGGATGAAGCGGCCCGGACCGACATTACGCGTACGCTTACCGGAGACTGGTTATACCGACGTGCTTTGCACATAGGTGGCTGGCGGGTGTCAGTTTCTCCAACTTTAGTTGAACCGAGTGTGGCTACACCCGGTCCTTGAGAAGGTTAAAACAGCACTAACTTGACGAACTATCGTTGTGGTTTTGATGCGTACGTAAGAACGGTTCTTTCTCAGCCCGTGGCAGCCACGTAAAACTTGCAACAACAAAGTAGAGGATGTCTAACTTGTTTTTGCAGGGCATGTTGTGATGTGATATGGTCAAGACATGATGCTAAATTTTATTGTATGAGATGATCATGTTTTGTAACAAAGTTATCGGCAACTGGCAGGAGCCATATGGTTGTCGCTTTATTGTATGCAATGCAATCGCCCTGTAATTGCTTTACTTTATCACTAAGCGGTAGCGATAGTCATAGAAGCAATAGGTGGCGAAACGACAATGATGCTACGATGGAGATCAAGGTGCCGCGCCGGTGAAGATGGTGATCATGACGGTGCTTCGGAGATGGAGATCACAAGCACAAGATGATGATGGCCATATCATATCACTTATATTGATTGTAGGTGATGTTTATCCTTTATGCATCTTATTTTGCTTTGATTGATGGTAGCATTATAAGATGATCTCTCACTAAATTTCAAGGTATAAGTGTTCTCCCTGAGTATGCACCGTTGCGAAAGTTCTTCGTGCTGAGACACCATGTGATGATTGGGTGTGATAAGCTCTACATTCAAATACAACGGGTGCAAAACAGTTGCACACGCGGAATACTCAGGTTAAACTTGACGAGCCTAGCATATACAGATATGGCCTCGGAACACTGGAGACCGAAAGGTCGAGCGTGAATCATATAGTAGATTTGATCAACATAGTGATGTTCACCATTGAAAACTACTCCACCTCACATGATGATCGGACATGGTTTAGTTGATTTGGATCACGTGATCACTTAGATGATTAGAGGGATGTCTATCTAAGTGGGAGTTCTTAAGTAATATGATTAATTGAACTTTAATTTATCATGAACTTAGTCCTTATAGTATTTTGCAAATTATGTTGTAGATCAATAGCTCGCGTTGTTGCTTCCCTATGTTTTATATGTGTTCCTAGAGAAAACTAAGTTGAAAAATGATAGTAGCAATGATGCGGACTGGGTCCGTGATATGAGGTCTATCCTCATTGCTGCACAGAAAAATTATGTCCTTGATGCACCGCTAGGTAACAGACCTATTGCAGGAGCAGATGCAAACGTTATGAACGTTTGGCTAGCTCAATATGATGACTACTTGATAGTTTACTGCACCATGCTTAACGGCTTAGAATCGGGACTTCAAATACGTTTTGAACGTCATGGACCATATGAGATGTTCCAGGAGTTGAAGTTAATATTTCAGGCAAATACCTGAGTTGAGAGATATGAAGTCTCCAACAAGTTCTATAGCTAAAGGATGAAGGAGAATTGCTCAACTAGTGAGCATGTGCTTAGATTGTCTGGGTACTACAATCGCTTGAATCAAGTGGGAGTTAATCTTCCAGATAAGATAGTGATTGACAGAGTTCTCTAGTCACCATCACGAAGTTGCTAGAACTTCGTGATGAACTATAGTATGCAAGGGATGACGAAAACGATTCCCGAGCTCTTCGTGATGTTGAAATCGACGAAGGTAGAAATCAAGAAAGAGCATCAAGTGTTGATGATTGACAAGACCACTAGTTTCAAGAAAAGGGCAAAGGGAAAGAAAGGGAACTTCAAATAGAATGACAAGCAAGTTGTCACTCCCGCGAGGAAGCCCAAAGCTGAACCAAAGCCTTGAAACTGAGTGCTTCTACTGCAAAGGAAATGGTCAATAGAAGCGGAAATGCCCTGAATATTTGGTAGATAAGAAGGATGGCAAAGTGAACAAGGGTATATTTGATATACAGGTTATTGATGTGTACCTTACTAGTCTTTATAGTAGCCCCTGAGTATTTGATACTTGTTCGGTTGCTAAGTTTAGTAACTCGAAACAGGAGTTATAGAATAAACAGATACTAGTTGAGGGTGAAGTGACGATGTGTGTTGGAAGTGGTTCCAAGATTGATATGATCATCATCACACACTCCCTACACTTTCGAGATTAGTGTTGAACCTAAATAAATGTTATTTGGCGTTTGCGTTGAGCATGAATATGATTTGATCATGTTTATTGCAATACGGTTATTCATTTAAAGTCAGAGAATAATTGTTGTTCTGTTTACATGAATAAAACCTTCGATGGTCATACACCCGATGAAAATAGTTTGTTGGATCTCGATCGTAGTGATACACATATTCATAATATTGATGCCAAAAGATGCAAAGTTGATAATGATAGTGCAACTTATTTGTGGCACTGCCGTTTGGGTCATATCGGTGTAAAGCGCATGAAGAAACTCCATAAAGATGGACTTTTGGAATCACTTGATTATGAATCGTTTGATGCTTGCTAACCATGCCTTATGGGCAACATGACCAAAACTCCGTTCTCCAGAACAATGGAACGAGCTAATAACTTATTGGAAATAATACATACCGATGTATGCGGTCCGATGAGTATTGATACTCGTGGCGAGTATCGTTATTTTCCGACCTTCACAGATGATTTGAGCAGATATGGGTATATCTACTTAATGAAACACAAGTCTAAAACATTTGAAAAGTTCAAAGAATTTCAATCATCGTAACAAGAAAATAAAAGTTTCTACGATCTGATCGTGGAGGAGAATATTTGTGTTACGAGTTTGGCCTTCATATAAAACAATGTGGAATAGTTTCACAGCTCACGCCACCTGGAACACCATAGCGTAATGGTGTGTCCGAACGTCATAACCGCACTTTATTGGATATGGTGCGATCTATGATGTATCTTACCGATTTACCACTATCATTTTGGGGTTATGCATTAGAGACAGCTGCATTCACTTTAAATAGGGCACCATCAAAATCCGTTGAGACGAAGCCTTATGAACTGTGGTTTGGCAAGAAACCAAAGTTGTCATTTCTTAAAGTTTGGGGCTGCCATGCTTATGTGAAATAGTTTCAACCTGATAAGCTCGAACCCAAATCGGAGAAGTGCGTCTTCATAGAATACCCAAAGGAAACTGTTGGGTACACCTTCTATCACAGATCCAAAGGCAAAATATTCGTTGCTAAGATGGATCCTTTCTAGAGAAGGAGTTTCTCTCGAAAGAAGTGAGTGGGAGGAAAGTAGAACTTGATTAGGTAACTGTACCTACTCCTTTATTGGAAAGTAATTCATCACAGAAATCAGTTCCAGTGATTCCTACACCAATTAGTGAGGAAGCTAATGATATTGATCATAAAACTTCAGATCAAGTTACTACCGAACCTCATAGGTCAACCAGAGTAAGATCCACACCAGAGTGGTATGGTAATCCTATTCTGGAGGTCATGTTACTTGACCATGGTGAACCTACAAACTATGAGGAAGCGATGATGAGCCCAGATTCCGCGAAATGGCTTGAGGCCATGAAATCTAAGATGGGATCCATGTATGAGAACAAAGTGTGGACTTTGGTTGACTTGCCCGATGATCGGCAAGACATGGAAAATAAATGGATCTTAAAGAGGAAGACGGACGCTGGTAGTTGTGTTACTATCTACAAAGCTAGACTTGTCAAAAAACGTTTTTGACAAAGTTCAGTGTGTTAACTACAATGAGATTTTCTCACTCGTAGCGATGCTTAAGTCTGTCCAAATCATGTTAGCAAATTGTCACATTTTATGAAATCTGGCAAATGGATGTCAAAACTGCATTCCTGAATGGATTTCTGGAAGAAAAGTTGTATATGATACAACCAAAAGGTTTTGTCAATCCGAAAGGTGCTAACAAAGTGTGCAAGCTCCAGCGATCCATTTATGGACTGGTGCGGGCCTCTCGGAGTTGGAATATACGCTTTGATGAGTTAATTAAAGCATATGGTTTTATGCAGACTTTTGGAGAAGCCTGTATTTACAAGAAAGTGAGTGGGAGCTCGGTCGCATTTCTAAATACTATATGTAGATGACATATTGTTGATTGGAAATGATATAGAATTTCTGGATAGCATAAAAGGATACTTGAGTAAGAGTTTTTCAAAGAAATACCTCGGTAAAGCTGTTTACACATTGAGCATCAAGATCTATAGAGATAGAACAAGACGCTTGATAAGATTTTTTCAATGAGTACATACCTTGATAAGATTTTGAAATAGTTCAAAATGGAACAGTCAAAGAAGGAGTTCTTGCCTGTGTTGCAAGGTGTGAAGTTGAGTAAGACTCAAAACCCGACCATGGCAGAAAATAGAAAGAGAATGAAAAGTCATTCCCTATGCCTCAGTCATAGGTTCTATAAAGTGTGCTATGTTGTGTACTAGACCTATTGTATACCTTGCTCTGAATTTGGTAAGGGAGTACAATTTTTGATCTAGAAGTAGATCACTAGACAATGATCAAGAATACCCTTAGTAAAGACTAAGGAAATATTTCTCGATTATGGAGATGATAAAAGAGCCCGTCGTAAAGAGTTACATCGATGCAAGCTTTTACACCGATCCAGATGACTCTAAGTCTCAATTTAGATACATATTGAAAGTGGGAGCAATTAGCTAAAGTAGCTCTGTGCAGAGCATTGTAGACATAGAATATTTGAAAATACATACGGCTCTGAATGTGACAGACTCGTTGACTAAACTTCTCTCACGAGCAAAACATGATCATACCTTAGTACTCTTTGGGTGTTAATCACATAGCGATGTGAACTAGATTATTGACTCTAGTAAACCCTTTGCATGTTGATCACATGACGATGTGAACTATGGGTATTAATCACATACAGATGTGAATATTGGTGTTAAATCACATGGTGATGTGAACTAGATTATTGACTCTAGTGCAAGTGGGAGACTGAAGGAAATATGCCCTAGAGGCAATAATAAAGTTATTATTTATTTCCTTATTTCATGATAAATGTTTATTATTCATGCTAGAATTGTATTAACCGGAAACTTAGTACATGTGTGAATACATAGACAAACATAGTGTAACTAGTATGCCTCTACTGGACTAGCTCGTGAATCAAATATGGTTAAGTTTCCTAGCCATAGACATGAGTTGTCATTTGATTAACGGGATCACATCATTAGGAGAATGATGTGATTGACTTGACCCATTCCGTTAGCTTACCACTTGATCGTTTAGTATGTTGCTATTGCTTTCTTCATGACTTATACATGTTCCTATGACTATGAGATTATGCAACTCCCGTTTACCGGAGGAACACTTTGTGTGCTACCAAACGTCACAACGTAACTGGGTGATTATAAAGGAGCTCTACAGGTGTCTCCGAAGGTACATGTTGAGTTGGCGTATTTCGAGATTAGGATTTGTCACTCCGATTGTCGGAGAGGTATCTCTGGGCCCTCTCGGTAATAAACATCACTATAAGCCTTGCAAGCAATGTAACTAATGAGTTAGTTATGGAATGATGCATTACGTAACGAGTAAAGAGACTTGCCGGTAACGAGATTGAACTAGGTATTGAGATACCGACAATCGAATCTCGGGCAAGTAACATACCGATGATAAAGGGAACAACGTATGTTGTTATGCGGTTTGACCGATAAAGATGTTCGTAGAATATGTAGGAGCCAATATGAGCATCCAGGTTTCGCTATTGGTTATTGACCGGAGACGTGTCTCGGTCATGTCTACATAGTTCTCGAACTCGTAGGGTCCGCACGCTTAAAGTTAGATGACGGTTATATTATGAGTTTATGTGTTTTGATGTACCGAAGATAGTTCAGAGTCCCGGATGTGATCACGGACATGACGAGGAGTCTCGAAATGGTCGATACATGAAGATTGATATATTGGACGACTATATTCGGACACCGGAATGGTTCCGGGGGTTACCGGATGTATACCGGAGTACCGGGGGGTTACCGGAACCCCCCGGGGGGTTAATGGGCCTCATGGGCCCAAAGTGGAGCAGAGGAGGGGCGGCCAGGGCAGGCCGCGTGCCCCCTCCCCTTCTAGTCCGAATAGGACAAGGAGGGGGGGCGGCGCCCCCCCCCCCCCTCCTTCCTTCCTTCTCTCTCCCCTTCGTTCCCCTCTCCTACTTGGACAAGGAAAGGAGGGAGTCCTACTCCCGGTGGGAGTAGGACTCCTCCCTGGCGCGCCCTCCCCTGGCCGGTGGCCCCTTCCCCCTTGGTCCTTTATATAGGGGGCAGGGGGCACCTCTAGACACAACAATTGATCATTGATCTCTTAGCCGTGCGGTGCCCCCCTCCACCATAATCCACCTTGATAATATCGTTGCGGTGCTTAGGTGAAGCCCTGCGTCGGTAGAACATCATCATCGTCACCACGCCGTCGTGCTGACGGAACTCTCCCTCAAAGCTCGGCTGGATCGGAGTTCGAGGGACGTCATCGAGCTGAACGTGTGCTGAACTCGGAGGTGCCGTGCGTTCGGTACTTGATCGGTCGGATCGTGAAGACGTACGACTACATCAACCGCGTTGTGCTAACGCTTTCGCTTTCGGTCTACGAGGATACGTGGACAACACTCAACCCTTTCGTTGCTATGCATCGCCATAATCTTACGTGTGCGTAGGAATTTTTTTGAAATTACTACGTTCCCTAACAAGCAATGCACATCATGTGCACCGGATGAGCCTGAAACGGCGATGGTGCTCGCTATGCGGGTAGCATAGTAGGATTTATATGATCGATTTGGGAAGAGCTTTGCTAGCCTGACAATTTTTATTATTATTCGGGAAGAGCTTGTGCATCATGGCAAGTGTTGGAAAGGAGGAACTCACACGCTAAGTTATCGTTAACCCTTCGTCTCTCGCCTCAAATGAACAAGCGACCAGGGTATCTGCCTTCCGTCGACGGCATCGTCGATCTGCCTCGTCTTATTTGGCCATGGGGCATGGAGGTTCCCGACTCTTGCCAGTGGGAGGGCTCCGTTTTTAATGTTTCTTTAGTTTGTGTAGGGTTTTTGTCCTACACAGGAAGACGAGATGATAGCGACACTCTGAAGATGGAATAAGATTTCCCCGTCTAGCCCTTTTCCGGTGATGCGTCTAGGATTGCTGGAGGGCGGGCGGAGGTGTGTCTCCGACCGTTCTTGCGGGGTTAGGTCAGTAGTTGTCTGGAGGGCAGATGGAGGTGTGTCTCCGACAGATCTTGCGGGATTAGGTCGGTGGTTGTCTTTGGTGGACCTACTTGAATCTGATCTTCATTCATCTGCGTTCATATGTCTGCAGATTGAATCGTTCTGATCTACGTTTTCTCTTCATCGGCGACGGTTATTGTTTTGGTGTGTTGGTCTATAAATCTGAATGTAATTTTTGTGATGTTTGTTTGTACTACCATGATTAATGATGAACAGATTGAAAGTTTTCTCATCAGAAGCCAACCTAATTTTGTGATTTGATTAATTTTTTTCTACCGTCCAAACAAGCGCTGGAGCATTGGTGATGGCCTTATAAAGCGGATTTGACCAAGGACCAAATGCAAAAAAGGCAGTAAAACCTTATAGCATTGAGGAATTGACACGTTGTGTAGATGAGTTCAATTCGACATTTCGAACCAACCGCAGCATAAAATAAATTGAATTTGATTCTTCGTTTAACAACAACAACAAATGTGCACAACTGAAAATTTGACACCGGACAAAACAAAACGTTCCATGAATTGCTTATAAATCCCAGCCACAATTTCAGCTTCAGGCTATTCAGAACATCTTGTAATTCCGGATCAACGGCGGCAGCGCCCACCCACCGCCGTCTTTGGTCTTCTGCGCGTCGCGGCCGCAGTCGCCGGCCCTCCTCGCGGCGGCGGCGGCCCCCGCCGGCGACACGCGCGAGCACTGGTGGTCCGTGGGGAACCGGTGCTTGAGGCACAGCTTCTGCCCGCAATCCTTGCAGTGGCTCGTGTTGGAGAAGGTGAGCGTCTCCTTGCAGCGCCGCGCGGGGCAGCGCGGCTTGAGCTTCCTGGCCGGGTCGCAGCCCCGGCGCGACCGCGCGTGCTTCTCGAGGATCTCCGCGTCCGTCTCGTCCGACCCGGCGCGCTCGATGGAGTCGCCGCAGGCCTCGCAGACGACGACGGTGCGGCCCTGGTCGGCCGCGAGCGGGCAGCCGTGGTCAACGTACGCGCGGTGCTCCGTGCAGAACATCTTGCCGCAGCCGTTGCAGTGGAAGGGCAGGAAGTCGAGCTGGTTGCAGTCCTTCCTGTCGCAGTGCGCGCCCAGGTCCGGGAACACCTCCGTGCCCCGCCGCGCCATGGCCTCGCCGATGTTCCTCCCGATCCCTCGCTTCGCTCCTGCTTTTCCCCAAGCCGCGTGTGCTCTCTCTCTCTCTCTCTCTTTCTTTCTTGCGTTCGGGTGCGAAGGCTTGCGTTGCGTGTGGTGTGATCACGGCGCGGCGACGCGGTACTTTTATAGCTTCGGGTGGGTTTCGCCGCCGTCGCCGTTGCGGACACGGTTTGCCTCGCCTTTCTTATTGTGCAAGAAGAACGTGATGGAGACGGCTGGCCACGCTTTGTTTGGGCTTCTTGATCGATCTGGTCAGCTCCGGAGGCGCCTTTGCTTAGGGGAGGCGGTTTCGATTCCGAGCTGGTTTGCTCTGGGCACCGAGCGTCCGCGTCGGCCGTGACGTGGTGTTCGTTTGGTAGTTTTGGTCGACTCGGAGTGGACCAGGTCTACTGGGCCGCCCTGGCGATGTAACAAAGGTTCAGCCTTTTTTTTGGTCGTGCCAGAGTTAATACACGGCCCAGTTATGCCTTTTTTTAATTATCACGGCCCAGTTAAGCCCAGTTATACTCTTTTCTGGAGTACATCTTGTGTCTTTGAAGGATTTTGTATTTCATCCGTTTTTTGTGTTTGCGATGCATGAATTTTGAGCACGGTTGCACCCAAACTATTACTACCTCCTGGTTTATTGGCCCCTTTAGTTTTTTGTGCCAACTTTTGATCATGGATTTAATTAATAAAATGTTAACGCATATGTCATAAAAAATAGTAACATTGGTCGCCAGTTTGCTTGCCTTCAAGATTGAGCTTATTGTTTAAACAAGATTCTTCGAACAACCACATAATGAACAATGTCGCAATCGATGTTGGCACAAAGATGTTGCCATCGACTTCATGTTGGATGCCTGACGACAGTTGGCCGAGAAGGACTCATGGGTGGAGTGACAATAGAGTTGATGTTTGCAATGGCTCATCAGGAAAAACTGCAACTCTACAACTATGGGTATGTGGTCATTTCCATCAAAATTTTGGCGAAAGGTAGATCTTTTTTTTTTTGTAATTTTGGTGCGTATTCTCTCATCTGGGCTTATAAGGCTCTCACGTATTTTAAAACACTTTGATGGGTATATCTCAAAATAAGCATACCATTGGAGCTTAGTTTTAATCTATAACCAATGATATGGACTTTAACATATACTCCCTCTGGTCATTTTTACTCCGCGTAATAGATTTCAAGTCAAACTTTTCATAGTTTGATCAAATTTATATTAAAAAATGTCAAGATCAACAATACCAAATATATGTATTATGAAATTACATTTCATGAATCTAATAATATTGATTTGGCACTATGAACGTTGATACTTTTTCTGTAAGTTTGGTCAAACTAGAGATAATTTGACTTCGGACAAAACTTATATGAAAACTAAAAAGGGATGGAGGGAGTAACTAATACTTAATTGATCAAATTCATGATCAAAGGTTTTCTAGAATATGTGAGTGCCTCATAGACCCAAATTGCGTGAATACCAACACTTTATTTTTGATAAAAAAAGGGGCCACAAGGCCCCCCATTTTCATTATGAAAATGGAGTCTGGGATACATCACATCATTCATATACACCACACAGCATAACTGCAACACCCAGGCATATAGCCCCAACTACGGAAACCTACATCCCTAGACATATAGCCATGTCTAAAGGATATATACCAATGTGTAAAGGATATATACCAGAACACTACCTAGAGGGAATTGAAAAGCATCAGAAACACCTATATTACCGCCACACACCAACAATACCACATCAAGCAATAAGGACATCCCACATATCCCAGGCAGTGACAATAAAGTCTTCGAATAGCAGGATTCCACCCATGTGTTCATCTGAAAACATCATTTGCCACTTGAGAGAGTCTCTTGGATACTCCTATAAGCAAATAGAATTTCGAAAAGAAGGATAACCCGTGGCCTCTGGTTCGAGCGATGCACACAGCCATATACTATTAACTAGTGGTTGGGGCGCGCCCATGACGCGCCACCTAAAAGGAAGATGGGGCGGAGCCAGCTTGGGCACGCCTGTTTCACGTTGCTGGGTGTACTTCAGTATAATTACACGGTCCTGACATTAAAAAAAAGGAGAACACTTGAAATGCAACACTCATACTATGCATCAGCCTTAGGACTCGTAGATATTAACATGCGCCTGCAGCTGTTCTCTCATCTCCTGCAGGAGCGCCTCTATCTGCGGGGGCTCCAGCTCGCCGGCCCGTAGCACCCGCTTGCAGCAGCCGCACCGATAAGCTTGCTGCGACAAAGCATGCTCACAACATCACATGAGACTCCAGCGAGCAGCTGCAATGGCAGGCTTGCCACGACAGAGCATGCTGCAAGACAGTATCCCATGAGACTCCGGCAAGCAGCCGCGCCCGGACAACTCGTAGCAGGACGCCGACAAGCTCGCCACGCCCGACAATAAGCTTAGCCCCATGCCAGTCGCTTCCCGGGATGATGTGTCATTGCTCAGTGCTTTTCATCCTACCACACATACTCGACGATGCAATGGCATGCGAATTTCTCACAGATTGATTGAACAGAGGCTAGATGTAATGAGGATTGTGAAACTTAAACCACCAACGAGCTCATGCACTTGAGTCCGTCGACACGGCCTCGGTCTTCTTGGTCGTGACCTCCATCCGTTGGTTGTCGCCTTTCTTGCTGAGCCTGTCATAGAATGAGGTGTCAATGATTTTTAAGACAACACTAAACTTCATAGAATGATAACCTATGCAATAATACAAGTCATATGGTTTACCAATTTGAGGTAAGAACACATATGATTTACCAATTTCCGGTAAGAACTGTATTTACATGGAAGAGGCAAACTGCAACTCCAGTAGTGATAAATGATAACCTATGCAATAATAGTACTTATTTCAGAAAAATAGCGACACACAAGCACACAAACTAATATTGCATCAGCTACACGCCAACAAATTAGTGACCAGGATGATAGAACCATACACAAGTTTCACCTTCTGATGATCCCACAAAATAGATAATGGCAGCTGAAGATGTTTCAGTATTGTCATTACCCCATCACAATGTTATATAATTTGTTTGATAAAAGGCGATGCAGGGAGTATACTATGTATATCTAGTTCAACTTGATTCTATTTTATATTTCCTCTACACAGTCTGGAACTCATACAAAATTTTAGAGCGGGTTGTGAATCACATGATATGGACTATAAAGAAACACACAGGCCCGTAGGCATATGTATGAACAAGTGACGAGCAACAATCTAACAGCACAAAAGAAAACAATGGAAAGAGGCAGAGCAACCTCGGCAGAGGAGAGCAGCCTCTTGCGATGCGATTCCCTGACAACTCATGTCACGCAGGCCGGCGAGCCTCCCTCAACTTCCGACATCACCTTCATCCGCGACTCCACCACCTCATGTTGCTTCCGCCTACGGGCATCGGGCTCGCCATGGCCTCCTACGTTCGCCCTTTGTCCAACACTTTCTATCTGCCCCGACCCTATTCCAATGTTGCACAAAACGTTTTTCAGCATTGTAGTTTTAGAAAAAAAAAGGTTAGGCCAACATAGTTGCATCATGCCCAACAAGAATGGAGGAAAGTTGTGCTTATATACAGACCTTTTACCTTGTTTATATATCATTGCTGCTGGAGAATATCAATGGGACAATACCCGATATAAAATAGACTTAGCTAATGAACATGTTTATGATAATGCAGGCATGTAGTATGGCAGCCTATAATGCTTATCTCAACAAAACAAAACTAAGTATTCAGGTGAGGATGGCACTTATAAGTACTAACTCACAATTGCCCTCACCTTTTACCTTGTGCTCACTTAGTTCATACAACCTCAGCTTAGAACAATATACATGACAAAATTACTGAACTACACCTGGACACCGTATTTTAAAAGTTATGAAGAAACATGAACAAACTTATTCTAGTGCATCCGGTCCATCATAAAGTTCAATGTTTTCACAACATTTACTAACAAAACAAATCCATGAGGTTGTAAGTTTTGAGCAACACTATTGTAGAAGATATCATTTTTACACAAGAAATAGCACAGATGAGAGCAACTGATACTAAAGTATCAGACTGAGAACAATTGGTGAAAAATGAAAAATGATGAAATATGCATAACCGAAGCATAGCTAGAGACCTGTAGATCGAAGCATAGCTAAAGTATCAGGCACGCAGCGGATATGGTGGAGATCAGCGAGGAGAAGATGCGAAGGTTTGCGGGCAGGGATGCGCGCCTGCGGATCCGCCTGAGAGAAATCGGAGCGTGGTACTTGAGCAAGCGCGAGATGTACGCGGAGGCGGAGGCGATTGTGGAGAATCTGACGGAGGCGGAGGAGAGATCTCTGTTCGGGCGCGGAGGACGCAAGCACCCGCTGCAGATGCTACTGTGGGCGGCGGATCAGGCGGATTCGCCGGTGAGGGCGGTGGCGAGGAAGTGGGTGGCCTTCACCATCTTCGCAACCGCAAACCTCGCCCCCGCCATGAGGGAATCGGCGCTTCGCCCTCGGGAGGGAGTCCTAGCCCTTCCTGCTCCGGGGACGGCCATGGCTCCGATCGAGATTCGCGAGGACCCAGTGGATCAGGCGCCGCAGGAGACGGCGGGGGTGCGGCGTCGCTCTGCTTGTCTCGCCGCGACTACATCAACTTCGGAGGCTCCGGTGCCTCGCCGTTCAGCACGCCTCGCTGGAAACAGAGTCTGAATCCCTCACTAGCTGGCAACCGCTTCTGGGTGCTGGCTAGTGAGGATTCAGACGATGTTCCTGACGAGGATTCCGACAGTTCAGGTACGATTCATCGAGCTACCTCTAGATACCTGGCATATACTTGCAATGGTGAGGATAGTCAGGGGGTATTGATATTCAGCGTCGAATTAGACGTGTTAATCATAGATTGAGAAAAAGGATGGATGCTTATGTTCAGAGCCTCCTACTTAGAGATGAAAAAGGTAGGAATGAGGAACAGGAGGGTATAACCCAAAATGAGTTTATCCACATTGATTCACCCAATTGGGGTGAATTTCATAAACAGAAAATTGATATGGCGCTAATCAGGATTAGGGGTAAGATACCCAAGGTATGGGATCTACCCAGACTTCCTGAATATCTATCAGATATTGATAGCATCTGCGAGGGTAATGAGATTGAAAACAATAAAGTTGATGAGAGAGACATATCTAGGTGTGTTAAATTTTTAATTGATAGTGAGATGAGAATGGATACCATTCCAGAAAATGTCATGCTGGAAGAAACAATGGCAGAATATCAATCTTGCTTTGATCAATGCGGATCAGGAGCTGGGAAAGTGCAGGTAAAAGTGGGGGCCAGTGTGGGGGGGGGGAGAAAGAGGATCAGGTGGGCTCTGGACGAAAGTGGCCCAGCAATGGATGGCACAAAAGAAGCCCAGTTACCGACAGTGGAGAAGTGGGCCTATATATAGAAGGGATCCCACCCTCCATCCCTGATCCCGATTTCCTCCACCTACCAAACCCTAGAGAGACCTTGGCGGCGGCCAGTGAAGAAGAAGAGGTGGTGAAGAGAAGCATACTCTGGGGAGAAGAAGAAGATATGGCTGGCAGACAGGAGAGTTGGAGGCGAAGGCCTGGAAGAGGAACCTATCAAGGAGGGAGAGGTAATTTTCATGGTCGATCTGAGCATTTTGGGAGAGGTTTTAACAGACAGGAAGAGAGAGAGTTAGATGGATATGGTTGGAGGAACAAAGTGGGGGTTTCAGAGGAGGATCTCGGACCAATAGCAGTGGCTCTGGTGGGGATGGAAATTCTGCTGGAAGCGGCAGGGAAGGAGATAACAAGTTTGGCAGATTTGCTTCTGAAAGAGGGGGCAATCAACAGGAAAGATATCAGGCTGGGGGAATGAAAGCAGACAGGAGAGTGGGTCTGGAGTTAGCACAAATTTGGGGATTCAGGGAGGGCCAGTTCAGTTGACAGGTGGCTTCCCTATGATGAACAACAGTAATTTTCCTCAGCTTGTGCCAATGGGGATGGGACTTGAACAGTTTGGTTTTGTGCCTCAGGAACAAATGGCGCAGTGGTCTCAGTTCCTCTTATCCAACATGCCAAAACAGGAGACTCTACAGCAGCAAGCAAATGCTAGAATGGAGGGACCCAAGGAGATAGCCAAGAAGAAAGAGACAGGAAACCCTAAAGAACTTTTTTGTGTGAAGTGTAAAGAACAGGGACATGTGAAGAGTGACTGCAAGAATAAGGTTTTTTGTGTGGTCTGCCAAAGACCATCTCACAATACTGAAGAATGCACCATTCTAAAACAGCCTAAACCAGTTGCTAAGTATGTGGGATATGGAGCCAGGGGTTTGGGATGTCTTTTGGTGCAGAATACCAAGGAAATTGTAGCTACTAAGCACATCAATCCTATGGCCTTGGTTACTGTGTATGAGGGATAGCTGAATGATACCACTGTGGCTTATGGTTTCAGCAAGATGTTTGATTGGGGGTGGACATGGAGAGCCAAGTTTCAGAGTCCTACAACTTTCCTTATGAGATTTCCTAGTAAAGCCAAATTGGTGGAGCTGAAAAACTTTGGCAAATTCACTCTGCTGGGCACTGGGGCTATGGTTGAGGTTGATTTTTGGAGCCCAGATGACAAAGCAAAATGGAAACTCCACTCAATTTGGATCCAGATGTGGGGGGTTCCTGACAACCTGAGGCATTATTTGGGAGTTTGTGAAATTGGTTCAGCTCTGGGACCAGTGGTTGAAGTAGATGTGGAACACATTCACTCTAAGGAGGAAATCAGAGTTAAAGTGGGAGTGAGGGACTTGCACAAGATTCCTGCTAGCACAGAAATCAGTACCAAGGATTTGCTGTTGTATGATATAGGTTTTGAGTTTGATTCTGTAGCTAAGCAGGGATGGTACAAGTTTGAGGAAGGAAATAAAAGGAAAATCTTTGATTACCTTGATCTAGAGAGCTCTGATACACAGAAGGAGAATAAGATGCAAAAAAAAGCAGACAATCTGAATCTGCAAAGTCATTGGTTAGTCTAGGGAGCCTGGGACTAAAACAATATGAATAAGTGATTCTGAAAGCAGGTGATATGCCTCAGAAGAATGAGTTGCTCAAGGAGAAGATAGGGGCAGGGACTGTTGGAGAGGGGCAGGGAGAGGAAGAAAGTCTGAAAGCTAGGCTACAGAAAGCAGAAGAGCTTGCAGCAAGGCAGACTGCTTAGCTTATGTTGGAGGGAAAAAAAAGAAAGGAAATGGACATTATTTGGAAATCACTAGAAAGGGAAGTCAAGAGGCAGCATGAACTATTGCAACTAAATATGAAAGCTAGTGAAGAGGTGAGAGGGTCACAGTCAGGGGGAAAACAGGTAGGAAGTGAAGATGAGAAAGAGAATTCTGGAGAAGGAGCAGCAGCAGAAGACAGAATAAAGGGGGAGGAGGGGATGATAGAGTTGGAACTAATGGAACAGGCAGTGGGCCTAGGATATATGGAGCCTGTGGATTACACTGCCAGTCAGGAAACTGAATCTTTTGAGATCAAAATCAAAAAGGCTGGTATAGGAGAGCTAGAATCCCAAGAAGAGGAAGAGTTGAGAAGATTGACTAGACTGAAAGGCAAGGAAGACAAAAAAATTACTGATCTGGCTAAAGAGAGAGTTGCACAGAAGAACAATTATGGTGAGTATACTCCTGCTGATATCATATCTAGGCCTAATAACATATTACAGCAGATTGCTGAGGGGGTGGGGTTAGTCTAGGATATAAACCAGACATTGTCAATCATAATTTGGAATTGATAAAAATGGCTAAACAGGCAAGAATTGATATGTGGTTAACAGATTATAATAACAAGCAGAAACAAAACTCTATGCCTGAGGAGCATAACTTTATTGATACTGGAGAACATTCTCTACTAGACTTGCTAGAAGAATAAGATAGAGGAGGAAGAAAATGAGGAATGGGAATTAATGAAAGAGCTTTTTGTTGGGGAACGTAGCAGAAATTCAAAATTTTCCTACGTGTCACCAAGATCTATCTATGGAGAAACCAGCAATCGAGGGGAAGGAGAGTGCATCTACATACCCTTGTAGATCACTAAGCGGAAGCGTTCAAGAGAACGGGGTTGAAGGAGTCGTACTCGTCGTGATCCAAATCACCGGAGATCCTAGTGCCGAACGGACGGCACCTCCGCGTTCAACACACGTACAGCCCGGTGACGTCTCCCATGCCTTGATCCAGCAAGGAGAGGGGAGAGGTTGGGGAAGACTCCGTCCAACAGCAGCACGACGGCGTGGTGGTGATGGTGGAGCGTGGCAATCCTGCAGGGCTTCGCCAAGCACCGCGGGAGAGGAGGAGTACTTGGGAGAGGGGGAGGGCTGCGCCAGAACTTGGGGTGCGGCTGCCCTCCCACCCCTCCACTATTTATAGGTGGGGGGAAGAGGGGGCCGGCCCCCTTAGATCCCATCTAGGGTTGGGGGCGGCGTCCAAGGGGGGAGGAGTGCCTCCCAAGTCAAGTGGAGGCCCTCCCCCTTAGGGTTTCCCCCTTCCCATGCGCATGGACCTTGGGGGGTGAGGGAGTCCTGGACTAGGGGGTGTCCGGACAGCCGGACTATCATCGTCCGCTGGACTCCAAGACTACGAAGATACAAGATTGAAGACTCCGTCCCGTGTCCGGATGGGACTTTCCTTGGCGTGGAAGGCAAGCTTGGCGATACGGATATGTAGATCTCCTACCATTGTAACCGACTCTGTGTAACCCTAGCCTCCTCCGGTGTCTATATAAACCGGAGGGCATTAGTCCGTAGGACAACATACATTACAACAATCATACCATAGGCTAGCTTCTAGGGTTTAGCCTCCTTGATCTCGTGGTAGATCCACTCTTGTACTACCCATATCATCAATATTAATCAAGCAGGACGTAGGGTTTTACCTCCATCGAGAGGGCCCGAACCTGGGTAAAACATTGTGTCCCTCGTCTCCTGTTACCATCCGCCTAGACGCACAGTTCGGGACCCCCTACCCGAGATTCGCCGGTTTTGACACCGACATTGGTGCTTTCATTGAGAGTTCCTCTGTGTCGTCACCGATAGGGCGGATGCCTCCACCCGTCTTCAAAGACGGTGTTTTCGCCGAAGGGGCCTTGGCCGCCGGCCAAACTATCCGGATAGGTGGTTTTCTTATGACCGCCTGTCCGGCCGCCGCTTCGACAATGACTTCTCAAGTCGTCAGAAGCAATCTTCGCGTCAGCCCGAAAGCTGCCGAACAGTTGGATCCAATAGAGCTCTCATCTGTTAACGAGCTCTTGGATCGCATCGCCGCCTGGGAGTCGCTACGGACTACAACCAGATTGGGCTTAAAACCGATCTGAGAGAGATTAACTCTCCCCAGGCCACCCACCACGTCGCGGTGGTAGAGGAGCAATAAGGCAACTCTTTGCCTGTATTGAAAATTATTCATGTCCGGATTCTCGAACCCTCCACGCCGGATTTCCGCGGAGGGGCGGACTTCGATCGAGAATTGAACTTAAAATCATGCATCGCTCCGGACTCGCTGGATTGTGTCCAGCAAACCAAGCTTCCAAATTCGGAAACCCCTCGGCCTTTGAGCCCCAAGATGGGCAGGGATTCGGACTTTCCACCCACCCGCCCAGACATATGCGATCTATCTCTAATACGGCAAGAGCCCGCTGAAATAGTACATCATTACTGGGCCAGATTCCTCCTGGTTATGGACAGGATAAAGGACTGCCGAGAGGAAAACGCAATCTCAATCTCCTGCAATAATTGCACAGACAAGGGAATACTAAACGCCATTGATCATCGCAAAATTACGCGCTTCACCGATCTGGCATCCATAGTACGAAAGTACTGTGCGATGGAGAGTTTCCGGAAAACCGAAAATCAATTTTGGGATAATCCGGCTCCAAACCCAGTCCGCAGCAAAAGGGCGCCTTACACTCAGGCCCTAGATGCAAAAACGAAAAAACAAAAACCCAATAAGGGAAACGGAACCGTACTGGAGGGATGGCTCAATGGACCCTGTAAGCTTCATAGTACACAGGGAGCCGTCCCAACTCATAGCCTTCGAGCATGTTGGATATTACGGCAGGTGGCCAAAAGTGGCGAGGAGCTTCTAGCCCCAGAAAACCACTCCAACAATACCAGTACGGTATCAACAGTCTTCGAGACCTTCACATCAAACAATATGCGAAAACGAACAATCCGCGGACTCGCCGAAGTCTACCATATAGCAACAGCAAATCCATGGAGTGACACAGCTATCACCTTCGGTGCTAGCGACGAGCCTAAATTCCGAACAGCCAGAGCACCAGCTGCACTGGTACTTAGTCCCATAGTGGACGGCTTTCGACTGCCAAAAGTCCTCATGGATGGCGGCAGCGGACTAAACCTCATTTACGAGGAAACTCTGCGAAAAATGGAAATCGATTGGAGCCGTATTGAGCGAAGCAGCACAACCTTTAGAGGAATAATCCCTAGCCGGGAGGCACGCTGCACCGGACAAATCACACTCGATGTGGTGTTCGGCTCGCCGGACAATTACAGATCCGAAGAAGTCACGTTCCAAGTGGCCCCGTTCAACAGCGGATATCACGCTATATTAGAACGAGAGGCATTCACAATTTTTCAAGCAGTACCTCATTACGGGTACATGAAGCTCAAAATGCCTGGGCCCGGCGGAATAATCACCCTCGCTAGTGATCCGGACATAGCACTCCGCGCCGAAAATAAGACAGCTGCACTAGCCCTGGAGGCACTATCCGAAGCCTTAGCAGCAGAAGAACTCAACGCGCTGCGCTCTACGGTGAACAGGGATGATGTGATACTCGATAAAAGATCCAAGTCCACCTCCTTCAAACCAGCAGACGAAACAATAAAATTCCAGGTCCATCCAACGGACCCAACAAAGACGGCCTCCATTGGGGCACAATTGAACCCCGAAGTAGACGCTGCACTGCGTGAATTCCTTCAGGAAAATTGGGACATCTTCGCCTGGCATCCTTCGGATATGCCCGGAATCCCACGCAGGTTGGCAGAACACAGCCTAAATATCCTAAAAGGATTTAAGCCAGTCAAACAGGCTCTTCGACGATTTTCCGAACCCAAAAGACAGGCAATGGGAGAAGAGCTAGCCAAACTATTGGAAGCCGGATTCATTAGAGATATCAAACATCCGGACTGGCTAGCAAATCTGGTAATGGTACCAAAGAAGGATAAATCCTGGCGCCTCTGTGTCGATTTTAAAGACCTCAATAAGGCTTGCCCAAAGGATCCCTACCCTCTCCCCCGCATCAACCAAATTATCGATGCTACCGCAGGGCACGATTCGTTGTGCTTCCTGGACGCATACTCTGGCTATCATCAAATCAAGATGGCGGAAGTAGACCAAGCCGCAACGGCATTCATTACTCCATACGGACCATTCTGCTTCAACACGATGCCCTTCGGACTTAAAAATGCCGGCGCAACATATCAATGCATGATTCAAACATGTCTGGCTACCTAGATCGGCAAAACAGTCGAGGCATACGTAGACGACGTAGTCGTCAAAACAAAACACGTCGAAACTCTAGTAGACGATTTGAGGCTCACATTCGACAACCTCAGAGCATATGACATCAAGCTGAATCCGGAAAAATGTGTTTTCGGCGTACCAGCCAGAAAGCTGCTGGGCTTCATTGTATCCGGTAGAGAAATTGAAGCAAACCCGGCTAAAATCCGAGCTCTGTCACAGTTGGATATTCCAAAAGACCTCAAACAAATACAAAAATTAACAGGATGCGTGGCAGCCTTAAGCAGCTTTATCTCCCGTCTAGGAGAAAAGGCGTTGCCCCTCTATCGCCTCCTCAGGCGCACCGAACACTTTGAGTGGACGGATGCTGCCACTGCCGGACTCGAAGAAATAAAGGCCATATTGGCAACAAATCCGGTCCTGGCTGCGCCCACTCTGGGCGAACCAATGTTGTTATACATCGCAGCAACGCATCAAGTTGTAAGCACGGTCCTCGTCGTCGAACGAGCGACAGAAGGGCAGAAATTCCCTCTTCAAAAACCAGTGTATTATGTATCCACTGTGTTAACCCCCTGGAAGTCCCATTACCCGCACTATCAGAAGATAGCATATGCGGTGTTCATGGCGTCCCGGAAGCTCCGACACTACTTTCAAGAGTGTTCGATAACAGTGGCCTCTGAAGTACCACTCAATGACATTATAAATAACCGCGACGCAACGGGAAGGATTGCAAAATGGGCCATTGAGCTCTTACCATTCGATATAACTTACAAACCTCAGCGAGCTATAAAGTCACAGGTTTTGGCTAACTTCGTCGCTGAATGGACCGAAGCCGAACTCCCTAAAGAGTACGGCGCATACTCCAATTGGGTTATGCATTTCGACGGCTCTAAAATGTTGGCCGGACTGGGGGCTGGCGTCGTATTGACGTCCCCAACCGGGGACACAGTCCAGTATGTACTTCAAATAATGTACACGGACTCCAACAACGCAGCCGAATACGAGGCCCTATTACATGGTCTCCGGATGGCAGTCTCCATGGGTATTCAACGCCTAGAAGTGCGCGGGGATTCAAACCTTGCAATATCCCAAATAAATGGAGACTTTGACGCCAAGGATCCGAAAATGGTAGCATATCGCAATGCCGTCCTAAAAATGTCAGCTCGGTTTGAAGGACTCGAATTCCATCACATAGCCCGAGATAATAACCAAGCGGCCGACGTACTGGCACGCATCGGTGCGAAACGTGATCCTGTCCCTCCAAATATCTTCCTGGAACGGCTCTTCAAGCCATCCGTGATGGATTCATGTACCTGGGGTAGGGTCATAGGCCTGACCTGAATGTCCTACCCAGGGACAGCCTTAGAAGAGATCACCTTCCAGTCGACCAACGAGGAACCCACTCGACTGACCAGAAGGACTCGACCATGGAGATTCACTCGACCATGAAGATACACTCGACCACCAGAAGGTCAGAAGGCACTCTGCACTGCAACGGCCTATAATCGAATAGACTTAATGATAGTTAAGGCACTTTATGTGGGGCGTTACCAGTAACGCCCCAGACTTAATATACTTTAAACCCTCCATTACGTGGGCTGGCAGGGGTCCTGGCGTACTCTATATAAGCCACCCCCCTCCACAGGCAGAAGGGTTCGCACTCTTGTAACACCTATACACATAATCCACTCGACCGCCTCAGGGCTCCGAGACGTAGGGCTTTTACTTCCTCCGAGAAGGGCCTGAACTCGTACATCGCTTGTGTTTACAACCTCTCCATAGCTAGGACCTTGCCTCTCCATACCTACCCCCCACTCTACTGTCAGACTTAGAACCACGACAGTTGGCGCCCACCGTGGGGCAGGTGTTTTAGCGATTTTGTGGAGAAGTTGCAGTATTTCCGAGTACTTTCATCATGATGACTGCTAGAGTATTGGTCGAGGGGCGCGAGATCCGTCTTGGCGCTCTCACCTTCGTCGCCGACGACTCCGCGTGGCTCCAGGAGGCTCCGCTCGACGTTGATGCGCTCCCTGTCCGCGGTGCGACGCATTTTCGCGCATGTGTCCGCGGCGTTCTGCTGCGGCAACCGTCGGCCCCCTATCGGTCGACTCCTTTATCGGTCGCCCGTCCGGTCTCCCACCAGCGCAAGCGCTCTGGTCGGTCGAGGCTTCAGCGGTGGGTGAAACACGCGGTGGCTCGCCAGGCGGCCATCGCACAAGTTGCGGCAATCGAGCCCGACGAATCTCTCTACGGCCTGTTCGATCTGTCGACTGGCTCTGTAGAGACTGCATCCGAATGCGATAGCAGTGATCCAGCGGCGGAAATTCTCATGGTCGACGGACCCCGCAGTCCTCCCGGCTTCGCCCATGGTGGTGGAGCGGGCGGTGGAGGTGGCCCCGCTCAGGACCATGAAGAGTACCAGCCCGAGGCACTCGACTCTTTGCAGAGAGAAGAGCTTCGCCGCAGGAACATGGATGCCCTGCATACTCCCATTACGGGAGAAACCCCCGAGGCTCGCGCCTTGGAGGAGGCACGTTTGGCCAATGTGGCTGAACGCACTCGTCTGGAGAACCTTCAGCGAGCACTCGACGAGCGCGCGCGGCAACGAGTCCCCGAAGCCAGTCGACGTCGACTCTTCCCGCCGACTCAGGTATACCGCACGCCAATTCAGAATTTAGCAGCTGCAACCCGTATAGCAGAGTCCATCCAGCCTTCACAGTCGGAAGCTGGGAGAGGCTTGATGCAGATCAGAGATTTGCTCCGAGCAGCAGGGGACCAGAACTCAGCCGTGTCACAGTCGCGCAACAGGATTCACAGTCGATCCGTCGCTGCGAATACGGTTCAGTCGACTCACAGTCCCAGATCGCCTCCGCGGCGGGAAGGGCGCGACAACCAGCGTGATCAGTATGGAGACCGACACGACCGAGATGATAGGCGTCGAGTGCCCGTTTCCCCTCCGAGGGAAGTGTCTTACGCTCCTCGGCGACAGGATGACAGGCGTCAGTTCAGTGCGGGGCGAAGAGTTCCAGTCGACCCCAGGGGACCAGGCTTCGACGCGCGATCCATTATCGTGCAAAGCTTGGTCGACCGGAACAGAGCCCATCGAGGTGGACCCGAGAGAGATGCACCCACGAGCAGTCGAGTGCATGTTTCTGGTCCAGAGTGTTTTAGCAGGGCTATCAGAGCCGCAGTGATTCCCCCCAATTTCAGGTTGGCGACAGGAGTCAGCAAGTTCACTGGGGAGTCCAAGCCTGAAACTTGGCTTGAGGACTACAGAGTGGCTGTTCAGATTGGCGGTGGGAATGACGAGGTGGCCATGAAGCATTTGCCCCTCATGCTGGAAGGTTCAGCCAGAGCGTGGTTGAATCAGTTACCTCCTGACAGTATTTACACTTGGGAAGATTTGTTCCGAGTGTTCGTCAGAACTTTTGAAGGAACCTGCAAGCGACCATCTGGTTTGACAGAGCTGCAAGTTTGTGTGCAGAAGACCAATGAGACTCTCAGAGAGTACATTCAGAGGTGGATCACTCTGCACCATACTGTGGAGAACGTGTCTAATCATCAAGCAGTCTGCGCCTTCAAAGATGGCGTCAAGAACAGGGAATTGAGTCTGAAGTTTGGTCGAACCGGGGACGTGACCCTGAGTCGAATGATGGAGATTGCTACCAAATACGCCAATGGCGAGGAGGAGGACCGACTTCGAAGCGGCAAGTATAAGCCAAGTCAGTCGGAGAAGGGAAATTCCAGTCAGAAACAGAAGCAGAAAGTCGAGCCAGTAGCTCCTGGAGAGGCCCTGGCCGTGACTCAGGGAAAGTTCAAAGGGAAGCCAAAAGGATCCTGGAATCCTAAGAAAGTAAAGGATAAAGAAGGAAACGACATGATGGATATGTCGGGCCACATCCACACGAAGAAAGATGAAGAGGGCAACATTATTTACCCAAAGCACACCACTCGCCAGTGTCGACTCCTGATCCAGCAGTTTTAGGGAAAACAGTCTAAGGACAAGGAGAAAGAGTCAGACAAGGCCGGAGACAAAGAGGACAGTGAGGAAGAATATCCGCATATCAACTCCACTCTGATGATCTTCGTGGATGTGGAGAGCAAGAGTCGACTGAAAGTCATTAATCGTGAGGTGAATATGGTTGCCCCAGCAAAACCAAGTTATCTGAAATGGTCCCAAACACCCATCACATTCGACCAATCTGATCACCCGACTCATATTGCCACCCCTGGGAGGCAAGCTTTGGTGGTCGATCCAGTTGTCGAAGGCACTCGACTGACGAAAGTGCTGATGGACGGTGGCAGTGGGCTGAACTTGTTGTATGCAGACACACTGAAGGGAATGGGCATCCCGATGTCCCGACTGAGCACCAGCAACATGAGTTTCCACGGAGTCATACCAGGGAAGAAAGCCAACTCACTCGGCCAAATAGCCCTGGACGTGGTCTTTGGCGACTCAAAACATTTTCGCAAGGAAAAGTTGACCTTTGAGGTTGTGGATTTTCAGAGCGCGTACCACGCCATTTTGGGGAGGCCCGCCTACGCACAGTTCATGGCTCGACCATGTTACGTGTACCTCAAACTGAAAATGCCAGGTCCCAAAGGGGTGATCACTGTCACTGGCGATCGGAAAAAGGCAGAAGAGTGCTTTCAGAAAGGCTCGAAGATTGCCGATTCCCAGGTGACAGCGGTCGAGTTCGAAGAGTACAAGCAAAACGCAGATCCGAGTGATTTGTTGCGATCCAAGAAACCAGCCACAGAGTCTGCATTCAGTCGTCTGGTGAGACAAAACTTGTTCACATTCACCCGACCAACCCCAATGCAGCCCTGACCCACATCTCCACGACACTCGACCCGAAATAGGAAGAAGCGCTCATCCAGTTCCTCCGTGAGAACTGGGACATTTTTGCATGGAAGCCAGCTGACATGCCAGGTGTTCCCAGGGGACTGGCTGAGCATCGCCTCAGAGTCGACAAATCAGCAAAACCAGTCAAAGAGCACCTTCGGCGGTCCGCCGTCCAGAAGAGAAAAGCTATTGGTGAGGAAGTGACTCGACTGTTGGCGGCAGGATTTATCCGAGAGATATACCACTCCGAGTGGCTCGCTAATGTCGTCATGGTTCCCAAGAAGGACAAATCACTCCGCATGTGCATTGACTTCAAGCACATCAATCGGGCCTGCCCGAAGGATCATTTTCCTCTCCCTCGCATAGATCAAATTGTTGACTCGACCGCGGGATGTGAGAGATTGTCTTTTCTAGACGCATATTTCGGGTATCATCAGATCCGTCTGTATGGACCCGACGAAGTAAAAACAGCTTTCATCACTCCATTCGGGTGCTTCTGCTATATCAACATGCCATTCGGCCTCAAGAATGCCGGAGCCACGTTTATGCGTATGATTCAGAAGTGTCTTCTAGCTCAAATCAGTCGGAATGTGGAAGCGTATATGGATGATATCGTCGTTAAGTCGCGAAAAGGTTCCAACCTGCTTGCTGACCTCGCCGAAACATTTGCCAACCTCAGAAGGTACGATATCAAGCTCAATCCATCGAAGTGCACATTCGGAGTTCCTGGTGGAAAGTTACTCAGTTTTCTCGTTTCCGAGCGAGGGATCGACGCTAATCCAGAGAAGATCGGCACTATTCTCCGAATGAAACGCCCTATGCGAGTGCACGATGTCCAGAAACTTACTGGATGCTTGGCCGCATTAAGTCGATTCATCTCACGACTCGGTGAAAAGGCATTGCCTCTTTACCGACTGATGAAGAAAGCAGACAAGTTCGAGTGGACTCCAGAAGCTGATGCAGCGTTTGCCGAGCTAAAAGCTCTGCTCTCCACCCAGCCGGTGCTTGCTGCTCCAATCAGCAAAGAGCCTTTGCTGCTTTATATTGCAGCCACAGGACAAGTCGTCAGTACAGTACTTACGGTCGAGCGGGAAGAAGAAGGAAAAACCTTCAAAGTTCAGCGCCCGGTGTATTATTTGTCTGAAGTCTTGACTCCATCCAAGCAGAGATATCCTCATTATCAGAAGCTTGTGTATGGAATATACATGACCACGAAGAAGGTTGCTCATTATTTCTCTGATCATTCTATCACAGTCGTCAGCGACGCCCCACTATCAGAGATTCTGCACAACAGAGATGCAACTGGTCGAGTGGCGAAATGGGCGATTGAACTTCTTCCCCTTGATATCAAGTTTGAGGCAAAGAAAGCCATTAAGTCCCAGGCAATAGCAGATTTCCTCGCCGAGTGGATTGAACAACAATAGCCGACTGAAGTTCACTCGGAGCATTGGACCATGTTCTTCGATGGCTCTCAGATGCTGAATGGTTCTGGTGCTGGGGTTGTTCTGGTTTCCCCCAGAGGAGATAAGCTTAGATATGTGCTCCAGATTCACTTTGATTCCTCCAACAATGAGGCAGAGTATGAGGCCCTTTTGTATGGATTGCGCATGGCCATCTCACTCGGCGTCCGTCGCCTGATGGTTTATGGCGATTCAGATTTAGTGGTCAACCAGGTGATGAAGGAGTGGGACGTGAGAAGCCCAGCCATGACTGGATACTGCAATGCAGTGAGGAAGCTAGAAAAGAAGTTCGAGGGGTTGGAGCTCCATCACATCCCCCGACTGAAAAATCAAGCAGCAGATGATCTGGCAAAGATAGGTTCCAAAAGAGAAGCCATTCCGAGTGGTGTGTTTTTGGAGCATATACACACTCCGTCAGTTAAAGAAGATCCCTTCACAGAGGAAGCTCCACAGCCCAAGAGTGCCACAGATTCGACTGAGGTTGGGGTCCCAGCAGTAGTCGACTTGGTCATGGAGGTTTTAGTGGTCACTCCCGACGGGACAATTCCCTATATCGCATATATCCTGAGAAAAGAGCTCCCAGAGGATGAGGAAGAGGCTCGGCAGATCGTCCATCGATCCAAAGCCTTTACCATTATCAAAGGACAGCTGTATAGAGAAAGCCCGACTGGGGTGGGTCAAAAATGCATAACGCCAGAAGAAGGTCGAATCATTCTTAATGATATCCACTCGGGAACCTGTGGTCACCATGCGTCCTCTCGGACCATTGTAGCCAAAGCATACCGAGCAGGATTTTACTGGCCAAGGGCGAATGAGATGGCAAAGGAAATAGTGGACAAGTGCGAAGGATGTCAGTTCTACTCCAATATGTCACACAAGCCCGCGTCAGCTCTGAAGACCATTCCACTCGTTTGGCCGTTCGCAGTATGGGGGTTGGACATGGTCGGTCCCTTGAGAACAGGTCGAAGTGGTTTCACGCACGTACTGGTCGCAGTCGACAAGTTCACAAAGTGGATCGAGGCTAAACCAATCAAGAATCTTGACGCCGATACTGAAGTTACCTTCATCAGGGAGCTGACGTTCAGATATGGAGTCCCGCACAGCATCATTACGGATAATGGGTCGAACTTTGACTCGGAAGAATTCAAGGATTTCTGCAACGCTCAAGGCACACGAGTCGACTACGCTTCAGTCGCTCACCCCCAGTCGAATGGACAAGCGGAGCGAGCCAATGGCTTAATCCTCAAGGGTTTAAAACCCCGACTGATGCGTGATCTCAAGCACGCGGCTGGAGCATGGGTCGACGAACTTCCTTCGGTGCTTTGGGGTTTGCGGACCACACCCAATCGGTCGACTGGAAGAACTCCATTCTTTTTGGTCTATGGAGCTGAAGCAGTCTTGCCGAGTGATCTTCTTCACAATGCCCCTCGAGTCGAACTCTACAACGAAGCAGAAGCTGAGCAAGCGCGTCAGGACGCAGTCGACCTTCTAGAGGAAGAAAGGGAGATGGCTCTGATCCGATCGACCATCTATCAACAAGACTTGCGTCGCTTTCACGCCAGGAATGTGAGGGGTCGAGCCTTCCAAGAAGGAGATCTAGTTCTCCGAGTGGATCAGCAGAAACAGCATAAGCTCGCTCCTTCTTGGGAAGGACCCTTCATCGTCACCAAAGTTCTCCACAACGGGGCATACCGTCTCTACAATGTCGAACACAACATCGAAGAGCCCCGAGCTTGCAATGCGGATCTGCTCCGCCCGTTTTACACTTAAAAGTTTTCCCTCGGATGAGTTGTAATAAAATACTTCTGCAGTTCACGGATCTCGAAATAATAGTGCCATAATTTTTGTCACTTTTTCCCCCAGCGGGTGGCTTAGCCGCGAATCCGTTTCGCCTAAGTTTGTACAAATCCTACCGAGTGGTAAGCCAGACTTCCACTCGGAGGCTTAGCCGCGAATCCGTTTCGCCTAAGTTATACAAAATCCTACCGAGTGAAGAGCAAACCTCTCACTCGGAGGCTTAGCTGCAGCCCAGTGCTCGCCTAAGTTATAAAAAATCCTACCGAGTGAAGAGCAAACCTCTCACTCGGGGGCTTAGCTGCAGCCCAGCGCTCGCCTAAGTTATAAAAAATCCTACCGAGTGAAGAGCAAACCTCTCACTCGGGGGCTTAGCTGCAGCCCAGCGCTCGCCTAAGTTATAAAAAATCCTACCGAGTGGAGAGCAAACCTCCCACTCGGGGGCTTAGCTGCAGTCCAGGACTCGCCTTCTTCACGGTCTGAGAACGACACGTGAAGATGTGCTTGAACAAGCCCCAGTGCGGTCGACAACCCAGGAAACTACACCCAGTGGGTGCACTCAGCGTGCCCCCACCGGTTCCGGAAAACCATTCGATCCAGTCGAATGATGAACAACTAGCTGCAGTCCAAGTACTCGCCTAAGTTATAAAAATCCTACCGAGTGGTAAGCCAGACTTCCACTCGGAGGCTTAGCGGCAGCCCAGTGCTCGCCTAAGTTATAAAAAATCCTACCGAGTGAAGAGCAAACCTCTCACTCGGGGGCTTAGCTGCAGCCCAGTGCTCGCCTAAGTTATAAAAAATCCTACCGAGTGAAGAGCAAACCTCTCACTCGGGGGCTTAGCTGCAGCCCAGTGCTCGCCTAAGTTATAAAAAATCCTACCGAGTGAAGAGCAAACCTCTCACTCGGAGGCTTAGCTGCAGCCCAGCGCTCGCCTAAGTTATAAAAAAATCTTACCGAGTGAAGAGCAAACCTCTCACTCGGGGGCTTAGCTGCAGCCCAGCGCTCGCCTAAGTTATAAAAATCCTACCGAGTGAAGAGCAAACCTCTCACTCGGGGGCTTAGCTGCAGCCCAGCGCTCGCCTAAGTTATAAAAAAATCCTACCGAGTGAAGAGCAAACCTCTCACTCGGAGGCTTAGCTGCAGCCCAGCGCTCGCGTAAGTTATAAAAAATCCTACCGAGTGAAGAGCAAACCTCTCACTCGGAGGCTTAGCTGCAGCCCAGCGCTCGCCTAAGTTATAAAAAATCCTACCGAGTGAAGAGCAAACCTCTCACTCGGGGGCTTAGCTACAGCCCAGCGCTCGCCTAAGTTATAAAAAATCCTACCGAGTGAAGAGCGGACCTCTCACTCGGAGGCTTAGCTGCAGCCCAGTGCTCGCCTAAGGAATAAGTCGACTGCAGTGGACATCTTGCTGTGAACCTGCAAAGGACAATTCGAACCAGGAGCAATCATATCCAAACATCAAATCCAAGTTTAGGTCGATACCTAAAGGAACCGAGAGTGCTCAGGCACTAAGCCTGTTAAGGTTTACCGGTTACAATTCCACTCGGCATACCGAGGCAAATTTAAAGTATCGGGCTTAAAGAAAGTTTTTTAACCCCTCCTGTGGAGGGCTGGAAGGAGCAACAAACTCATCGAGGTCGATCCCGTCTGCGATCCGGGTAGCAGCAGCGATGAAAGTTTCCATGAAGGATCTGAAGTCGTGTTTCTTGGTGTTGGCCACTCGGAGAGCCGCCAGCTTCTCTTCTTGCGCGTCCTTGCAGTGGACTCGGGCCAGACACAGGGCAACATCTGCGCCGCACCGAGCCGAGGACTTCTTCCACTCTTGCACACGGTCGGGGACCGCATTTAGTCGAGCCATCAACGACTCGAGGTCATTCTGAAGTGTCGCCCCGGGCCAAAGCGTCGAGTCGATGCGAGAAGTGGCGGCCTTCAGCCTTGCAAGATAGTCCACGACAGCTGCAACGCGAGACTCCAGTCGGAAGACATTCATGGCAACTTCATCATTCACCGGAGAATTGACAGGGTCAAGGTTCGGCTCCAACTGGCTAGTCTCTTCTTCAAAGTTCCGACAGAATTCTGCAAGGACAAAACGCCGAATCAAGACAATGGTCGAATGGAAGCGTCACAGTTGAAAATGTTGGTCGAGTGAAAAAGATTACCTTCGAGCATAAGGAACAATTTCTTGGCAAGACCACCCAGGAAGCCTTCCAGGTTATTCTTCCTCCCAGTCAATTGGTTGATCTTCTCAATCAGGGTAGTCTTGTCAGCTTTCAATCGGTCAACATCCTTGGAGGCAATCGCCAGAGCAGTTTTCAGATTGTGATTTTCCTGTTCAAGCTTGGTGACTGAAGCTAACTTCTCGTCAGCAAGCTTGGTCTTCTCAGCTAGCTCAAGGTCCTTCTTCTTCTGGGCCTCCCGCACCTTGTCTGCAAGTTACAGCAAAGTCAGATTTTGAAACAAATGGAAGGAAAAAGGAGTCGTCGAGCTCTCACCGAACATACCTTTGGTCTCCTCCTTCGCCTTCGTCAGATTCTCCTGCACCAGCTTCAGATCCAACTCGAGCTGAATGTGCTTCTGCTCCAGTTCCGTATAGCGAGCCGCAAGGTCACAGGATTTCTACGAAGAACCAATCGACAAAATATCAAAGATGGTTCACTTCCGAGTGGATAGGGAAAAATCATACGTTTCTAAGACTACAGTCGAATGCAAGCATTCAACCGTAGTCTCGGGGACTACACCCAGTGGGTGCACTCAGCGTGCCCCCACTAGTTCTGTTCAAGACAGAGTCGACCAGTCGACCCCAAAAAAAAAATAGATGTGCTCCTCAGACTGTAGTCAACTGCAAGCAGTCGACCACAGTCTCGGGGACTACACCCAGTGGGTGCACTCAGCGTGCCCCCACCGGTTCCGGAAAACCATTCGATCCAGTCGAATGATGAACAACCTTTACTTATAAAGCCTAAGGCCGACTGCCAGCAGTCGACCTTAGCCTTGGGGACTACACCCAGCGGGTGCACTCAGCGTGCCCCCGCTAACACGGAGTTTTTTATCGACACACCCAGTGGGTGATTGCTATGGATTTCAGAAATCAGAAAGAAAAAGTTTTTGATAGCATATCCTAACAGAACAGGCGGTGGTCGACTGACCTGAACATTGCTTTGAAGGGCGGAGCTAGCGTCATAAGCTGCTTGGCTTGCATCCCGGACAATCTTCACCTGGTCCATCATGATCCCCGCTTGACGTATCGCCTCTTTAGCAGCACTGGCTTGGTCCTCTGGGACATGATGTGTTGTGAAGAGCGAAGGTTGTGCAGCACTCGACGAAGTAGGATGAGCACTCGTCAACGGCACCGCGAAAGACACGGTGTGTCGAGTGAGGCTCTCCCCTTCCGTGACCACAGTCTCGGGCGCCGTCGCACTCTGGGTTGCCTTACCAGTAGACGTCTTGCTGCTCATCCTGTGCCTCAGCGGTTCTTCATCCTCATCATCATCTTCAGGAAGGGTGATAATGTCATGGGGTGGAGCTTCAGAAAAAGAATCAAAGTTAGAAATCATGATTCAGTCGACTAAGGACAGAATTGAGAGTATAGTACCAGGATTTGAGGTTGTTGCGTCCTCCATCTCATGGTCGTCAGCCTTGCCTGAGGTCTCAGAAGTTGCAGCACTGAAGTTCCAAAGAATCAGTCGACCAACTCAAGTATCAACCAGAGATAAAGCTTATACAAAACAAGAGAACTCAAGTAGCGTGTTTACCCGGATATGGTGGGGATGGACACTTTCATCTTCGGCAGGAGCTTGGTGGGTTTCGGCGGAACCGCCCTCGACTGCTTCAGAGCCCTTTCACTCGGCACCGGAGAAGCGGTCCGAGGGCGTTTGGTCGACTGCGAGGCAGTCGCCACCCCCTTACCGCGTTCAGTCGCGGGGTCATGGACAAGCTTCGACCGCCTTTCCGAGCGCGGTGGTGCAACCTCCTCCTCCTCCTCCTCCTCTTCGTCCTCGTCATCGTCATCGTCGTCATCGTCATCTTCGGCAGCGTCTGAATCCCACTCCTCCTGGCTCTCGCCCCCAGTGGCTTCTCCCTCCTCAGTCGGAGCCTGAGCTCCATTGGGCATCGAATACAGGTCGGTGAGGGCCTGGAAGACGTCAAGACAGAGATCAGTCGACCAAGTCGCAGAACATACAGAAACAAATTTGACAAATATACAATGGAAGGCAGAGCAAATATACCTTATCTGGAACGGTGTGATGGTCGAGTGGAGGAACCCTCCTGGATCCACGGGGATTATCCTTATTCCCAGTGACCGCGGCCATCCATCTTTCCACCGTGGCGTCGCCGACTGCTTCCGGATGGACTCGGGTATCGTCTTCAGTCCCGCAGTACAACCACATGCCATGGCTCCGGAACTGAAGAGGTTGGATTCGCCGCCCGAAGGAAAACCTCCAAAAGGTCCATGCCAGTCACGCCGTCTCGAACCAACTGCACCACGCGGTCCATCAACATCTTCACATCAGCCCTCTCCTCCGGAACCACCTTCAGAGAGGAGGGCTTGTTCACTCGACTCATGGTGAATGGGGGGAGTCCACTCGACTGCCCCGGCGTCAGCTCGTTCCGGCAGTAGAACCAAGTCGACTGCCAGCCCCTGACCGACTCGGGAAACGTCATAGCTGGGAAGGTGCTCTTGTTCCTCACTTGAATTCCCAGACCCCCGCACATTTGGACAACCTGGGTCTTCTCATCGCCTGGACTCGCCTTCTTCACGGTCTGAGAACGACACGTGAAGATGTGCTTGAACAAGCCCCAGTGCGGTCGACAACCCAGGAAACTCTCGCACATGGATACGAACGCAGCAAGGTACGCGATGGAGTTCGGAGTAAAGTGGTGGAGTTGGGCTCCAAAGAAGTTCAGAAAACCGCGAAAGAAAATGCTCGGTGGCAAAGAAAACCCTCGATCAATATGAGTGGCCAGGAGCACACACTCACCCTCTTCCGGCTGAGGTTGCCACTCTTTCCCTGGAAGCCTTGCGGCGCCATGGGGGATCAGCCCATCGTCGGCCATGTCGAGGAGATCCTTCTCCCTGATGGTCGACTGGATCCAATCTCCCTGGACCCAGCCCTTCGGCAAGCGGGATCTCGACGAAGACCCACTGCGGCTGGTGGATCTCCCCTTCACCTTCTCCACCGCCGACGCCTTCTCCGTCGCCGACGCCTTCTTTGCGCGCTCCAGCGCCGCCGTCTTCTCCTTGACCATGGCTGCCGGCGAGGTGTGCGAGGAAGAACTTTGCGGGGGCGAAAGCGAGCGCGTTAGGCGGAGACGAGGGGAGCGGAAGAGAAAGAATGGAGCACTGTTCAGAAAACCCTCGCTGGTTGCATTTATAACATCCCTTCCGAGTGGATGACAGGTGGACCCAGGCAACCTAATCATATCCCAAAACAATTGCATCGACACGATACGTGGCGGAAAAGGCGGCGCAGAGATCGAGGCGTCTATATCCCTTCCCGTCCGAGCGCCACGGTTCGTTCCGCTTCGCGCGCTCCCCCAAATTTCGCATCCCGTGGAATCCGCGAACGGCAGATCGATTTGTCAGACGCGAGATTTCCTGCGATCCGTCGCTCGAGAACCAGCGAAGTCTAAAAGATCACTCGACGAAAGACAAGAATGGATCTAGTCGACTGAAGAAAAGTTGCTCGATTATTGACAAAGAAGATCTTAATCCAGAACGACGCATAGCCAGTACGCAAAAGTCAATCGGAGACAGCATCAACTCCTTCCTCATTCAAGCCTCAATCCATTAGGGGGCTAATGATGGATTCATGTACCTGGGGTAGGGTCATAGGCCTGACCTGAATGTCCTACCCAGGGACAGCCTTAGAAGAGATCACCTTCCAGTCGACCAACGAGGAACCCACTCGACTGACCAGAAGGACTCGACCATGGAGATTCACTCGACCATGAAGATACACTCGACCACCAGAAGGTCAGAAGGCACTCTGCACTGCAACGGCCTATAATCGAATAGACTTAATGATAGTTAAGGCACTTTATGTGGGGCGTTACCAGTAACGCCCCAGACTTAATATACTTTAAACCCTCCATTACGTGGGCTGGCAGGGTTCCTGGCGTACTCTATATAAGCCACCCCCCTCCACAGGCAGAAGGGTTCGCACTCTTGTAACACCTATACACATAATCCACTCGACCGCCTCAGGGCTCCGAGACGTAGGGCTTTTACTTCCTCCGAGAAGGGCCTGAACTCGTACATCGCTTGTGTTTACAACCTCTCCATAGCTAGGACCTTGCCTCTCCATACCTACCCCCCACTCTACTGTCAGACTTAGAACCACGACAATCCGTACTATGGGAAGAGGAGCCCGGAAGTGACAAACCGGAAAAAACCGAGCCAATCGGCGATTCAGCCGATGACATAACACTGTCAGCCCACGACATAATGGCAGTAACCGCCCCGTGGATAGAACCATTCCTAGCCTACTTGCTTAGGCAGGAACTTCCCGAAGACCAAAACGAGGCCCGCTGCATAGTCCGGCGATCGAAAGCCTACAAGGTCCATGAGGGAGAACTTTATAAGAAAAGCACAACCGGTTCCTTCAAAGATGTATCTCCGAAGAGGAAGGGCGCAACCTCCTGGCTGAAATTCATGCCAGACTAGGCGGACACCACGCAGCAGCCCAGGCCCTTGTAGGAAAGGCATTCCGTACAGGATTTCATTGGCCGACGGCCCGAGCAGATGCCCAGGACTTAGTCCAGAGATGCGTTGGTTGTCAGCTCTTTGCTAATTGGAGCCATATGCCGCCTACTGCCCTCAAAACTATACCCATTACCTGGCCGTTCGCGGTCCGGGGGCTTGATATGGTTGGACCCCTTAAAGGGGGAACCCACAAGCAACGGTACCTATTGGTCATGGTGGATAAATTCACCAAATGGATAGAGGCCAAGCCGGTCAAAACGGCAGAGTCCGAACCAGTGATAGACTTTATATCAGGGGTAATACGCCGTTACGGAGTCCCCCACAGCATCATCACCGACAACGGCACGAACTTCACAGCCGACGAGGTTAAGTCATGGTGCAAAAATATGGGCATCAAGCTCGACTACGCTTCAGTTTATCACCCTCAAACCAACGGTCAAGTGGAACGAGCAAATGGTCTAATAATGAGCGGCATTAAACCCAGACTAGTGAGGTCACTTATTAAATCCAACACACAATGGGTCGAGGAGCTCGACTCCGTACTCTGGGGGCTGCGAACAACGCCTAACCGTACTACCGGATTCACACCATTTTTTATGGTCTACGGCGCAGAGGCAGTCCTGCCCTGCGACATTATCCATGACTCACCTCGAGTGCGCATGTATGAAGAAAGAGAGGCCGAGCTTGATCAGCAGGACAGCTTGGACACATTGGAGGAAGAACGTGACGTCGCGAAGGCTCGTTTCGCATTCTATCAGCAGCAGGCCCGAAGATATCAAAGCAGAGAAGTACGGGCCCAGACTTACAACGTTGGTGAACTAGTTCTACGCCTGCCGGACAAGAAAAAGGACAAGCTCAAGCCCAAATGGGAGGGCCCCTTCATTATCGATCAAGTCCTGACCGGCGGAGCATACCGTCTAAGAAATGCGTCGAATAACCGACTCGAGCCGAACCCATGGAACGCAGCCTGCCTCCGACGATTCTACGCCTAGCGCCGGACTAAGAGTTCATCCCCTTCCCCCGTCCAAACTTTTACACTTCGGCTATCTTTTGTTTCTCTTTTCATGAGTTTTTATTCAAAAGCCCTTGCGGGCCTATTTTTGCATTTTTCGCATACACACGATGTGCCATCCGCACTCATTATTCCTGGGGGCTTCTTTTATAGAAGCTTAATTATACGGGTTTCATACCCAGCACATGTGTCAAGCTTCCACATGTACCTTTTACTCGCCATTATATGCATCGATATGACTTAAGTTTTGGCCAAGCTGGGTTGCCTGGCTCCTGTGCTTACCCCTACGTTCCCGATTGTTCGGCTAGGAGGTAAAGGGAGCACCTCTGCGATTGTTACTGCCGGGTCAGCTGGATGTGTACCTTAGACTGGGTGAAGCCGAAAGCTAGCGTTCTTAAGGGAATATTCGGTCGGTGACTTAAAAGATGACTTTTTACCTATTTATCTATCTGCCCCCAGATGTTTTACTGCTTTCTTTGCAGTCCGGACATGCACTTTAGGGCATGCCTCCCAGGGGAAGGAACCCTTAACGGAACTATTCTCCCTGGAAGATGTTTCTTACTAACCATGTAATATAACATAACTAGTTGGGCACTTGTCTGATAAAGCAATAATGACCCCTACGCCTGGTCTCCATGCATACCACGGTTGTTTCTTAACCAAAAAGGTATTCGGACACACTCCGGACTCTAGGGTCCCGAGGTTGAAGCGAAAAGGTCGGCAAAGACAAACGATCTACAATCGGCTAGAAGGCATTTCACATGTCACTTTAAAGGAAAACATACATTGTCAAATTTACTGATTGTATTCCTCCTCAATCCCGTCTAACAGGCTGTCTAATTTACAGTCCCGTTGGGAAAATTTAGCAGCCAACACTACTTGGCTATATACTAAACTCACATGGATCTCCTTCCCATCGGGCCCCACCGGTCCAACTTCGGCCATGTGGTTGGGATCCGCCTTCTTGTAACGCGTCTTCACCATGGCCCAAGCCTCCCTGGCACCTTGACGGCACGCTGAAATCTTCCACAAATGGAAGCGCTGCCGCACTCCCTGAAGCTTCTCCGCAAGCTCCCCAAGGCCCTCGGGTAGGGAGAGGGCTGGCCATAAAGCCCGGACGACGCCGCTCATTGCCTGCCGAACTCGTTCGAGTAGTTGCAATAGTTCGGGAAGTTGATCACCCGTTGATATGGGCATCTCCTCTGCAGGACGACCTGTGAGTATACCTACAAGACATATCATGTCAATATACTTCCTCGCCGAACTCTTCTTTTCAAAGGAGTCCGCTCAAGCACTTACTATAAATGCCGCGACGAAGCCGCTCATTCTCCTTAACGGAGCCGGACAGCCCGGCGCGAGCGCCTTTCAGCTCTTCTCCGAGCTTGGCGTTGGCATCCTGGAGTTTATTCCTCTCTTGCTGCACCCTATTCAACACACTCTCGCCAGCCTTTAGCTGGCGCAGCAATGCTTGCCTCTCCGGATCTTGTCCGGCAGCACCTGCAATGTCATTATTAGACTCGCGCGCACGCCGCACAGCGCTTATATTTATTAATAAAAATGTGTTACCAGGAGGGGTCTCTGTGTCTCCTCCTGCGGCAGCAAGTGCGGCCTCAAGTTGGGCCTTGCAATCTTGCAGCTCCCGAGACAGCTGGGCATTCTTCTCGGTAAGAGCCTGCGTTTTCAAATGATCCTTAAATCAGTTAACATAACTACTTTAAGTCTCGGGGGCTACTGGTATATATAACCATTCATATTCCTTTACCCGTATGTCTTTCACATACTGCTCCGTGGCTCTGGTAAAACCATCTTGAGCGGCACGGAGATGCGCGTCCCCTGCGTTAAAGGCATCCAATGCCTCAGGGGAGAAGCACGCTTCACGAAATACTGTCCGGCGGCGCCTATGGTTCATGGTGCTCTCCACCTCAGACTTGGTGGCAGACAGTCTGTCGGTGTCCTCCGTTGGAGAAGGATCCGGCCCGCGTCTTGCGCTTGCCTCCCCCTCCAGGCCGGGCGCTGGAGCCTGGCCGGTGTAGGTTGGATTAGCAACTTCTGCGCCCGCAGTCCGGCGAGCGCTTTTGCTCCTACAAAGATCATGAGCACTCAGGCGCTTCCTAGGAACGTTGCTCTGAAAATTCAAATACGAGCTATACCTTTGCGGCGACGTTTCCGTCCGCACCGCGCTCCTTTTCCGCCTGCTGGTCCGGACTGGCCTCTGTTGGTCAGCCGTCGCAGGCTCGGCTTCTTGCCGTAAAGGCACTTCCTGTAACATACCATCGTTCGCGAAGGTTAGAAAGGGGAAAGGAAGAGATAATGGTGTTCGGACCTCAGTCACGGTCACCTGAGAAGCCGGATACAGTCCGGGGTAGTCCGCCGTAATGGCAACCAAAGCATTGTCTATGCTGAGCTGGTGAAACACCCCGTCGATCAGCTCCACCTCGATGTCCGGATCCTCTTCGGAGGCCGGATCTAGGGATCTTTCTGGATCCTCGGGTTGTGGAGCAGGACTTACCATGTCCTCCACAGTCCGGCGTAGATCCTGCGCCGAAGACATAATGTAAGAAGCCTAAACTTCGAAAGCATGGGTTGAGCCCTTGAAGGTGTTCGCTTACCCATCCTCTAGGGTTGATCATGGAAAACCCATTCAAAGGGTTCGTTCGAAGGAAGTCCTCCTTCTCCCCCTTGTACAGGCTGGACAGGATCTCCACCAGATCCTCGGTCGAATCCGGCCCTTTGCGGCCATGACGGGTGGCATCGTCTTCCCCGTTGAAATCCCACATGGGGTGGCCTCTGTATTGCAATGGCTGTACCCCCCGCATGATGCATGTCGCCATGACTCCGATCATGGTCAAGCCAGAATGGGCCATTAATCTTATTCAGCCCATCAAGTAATGGACGCTCTTGTCTTACTCCAATCGGGGGCTCCGTGGGCGCCAGCTGAGGCGTTTCTTCAAAGGAGCAGCACTAAACTCCGGGAGGCCGATCCGGACTGGGTCCGGCAGCGGAGCGTCTCCTATATAAAACCACTCTGAAGGCCAATCTTCGGACGCCTTCTTGGGAGTACCGGATGGGTATCCGGTCCCGGCAATGCGCCATATTTCGGCGCCGCCCACTTGATATATGGACCCCTTGTGAGAACGGGGTACGAGGCAGAACAACCTCTTCCACAATGCAAAATGGGGCTCAATGCCCAGGAATAGCTCACAAAGAGCTACGTAGCCCGCGATATGTAGGACAAAGGCGGGCGTGAGGTGGTGGAGCTGGAGTCCGTAGAACTCTAGGAGCCCGCGGAGGAACGGATGTATTGGGAATCCGAGTCCCCTTATCAGATAAGGGACGAAGCATACTCGCTCCCCTTTATTGGGGCTTGGGGTAGCCTCCGCTTGCCTCCCACCTTGATAAGTAACCAGTCCGGCCCGGACTGGGACCATGAAGGCCGGAGGGAGATATCCCCCCGCTTGGAGCTTCGCTAGCTCGTTGTGCGAAACCGAGCACCTCCTCCAATCCCCTAGCGGTGGGCTGGGAGCGCGAGAAGAGGAGCCGCGTCGACGGTCCATGATGGAATGGATTTTTAGGTCAAGGGCGCTCCGATGAACTATTCGCGGAAGGAAGATGGTGTGATTTGGATCTGGATTTTTGCCTCTTTTGTAGGCGAACGACTCGCACGACTAGGGGGTGAAACGTAAAAGACACCCTGGCTTTTCGCATTCGTGTGACGCCTGGAAAAATACCATTATTGGGTGTAGAAGCCGAGAAGCACAGTGTTTATGGTGAAGCCGGACACTGTTCGGCAGGTACATGGAACTTGAAGGGAGAACTCGCCTTGCAACGTCGAAGACTATATACGCGCTGGATTTATCGTCATTGAAGCCTAGTTCGGGGGCTACTGAGGGAGTCCTGGACTAGGGGGTGTCCGGACAGCCGGACTATCATCGTCCGCCGGACTCCAAGACTACGAAGATACAAGATTGAAGACTCCGTCCCGTGTCCGGATGGGACTTTCCTTGGCGTGGAAGGCAAGCTTGGCGATACGGATATGTAGATCTCCTACCATTGTAACCGACTCTGTGTAACCCTAGCCTCCTCCGGTGTCTATATAAACCGGAGGGCATTAGTCCGTAGGACAACATACATTACAACAATCATACCATAGGCTAGCTTCTAGGGTTTAGCCTCCTTGATCTCGTGGTAGATCCACTCTTGTACTACCCATATCATCAATATTAATCAAGCAGGCCGTAGGGTTTTACCTCCATCGAGAGGGCCCGAACCTGGGTAAAACATCGTGTCCCCCGTCTCCTGTTACCATCCGCCTAGACGCACAGTTCGGGACCCCCTACCCGAGATCCGCCGGTTTTGACACCGACAGGGGGGCTGGTGCCCCTGACCCATTAAGGCTAGGGCGCCCCCTACAGCCCATGCTACTGTATTGGATGTGTTGGAACAATTTCCGGACCTCCGTACCCCTCCGGAATCCTCCGTAACCTTCTGGAAGCTTCCCGGTACAATACCGAAAAAACCCGAACTTTTTTCGGAACCCGAACAACAACTTTCCATATATAAATCTTTACCTCCGGACCATTCCGGAACTCCTCGTGACGTCCGGAATCTCATCCGGGACTCCGAACAACATTCGGTAACCACATAAAAACTTCCTTTATAACTCTAGCGTCATCGAACCTTAAGTGTGTAGACCCTACGGGTTCGGGAACCATGCAGACATGACCGAGACGTTCTCCGGTCAGTAACCAACAGTGGGATCTGGATACCCATGTTGGCTCCCGCATGTTCCACGATGATCTCATCGGATGAACCACGATGTCAAGGACTTAATCAATCCCGTATACAATTCCCTTTGTCTAACGGTATTGTACTTGCCCGAGATTCGATCGTCGATATACCGATACCTTGTTCAATCTCGTTACCGGCAAGTCTCTTTACTCGTTCCGTAACACGTCATCCCGTGATCAACCCCTTGGTCACATTGTGCACATTATGATGATGTCCTACCGAGTGGGCCCAGAGATACCTCTCCGTTTACACGGAGTGACAAATCCCAGTCTCGATTCGTGCCAACCCAACAGACACTTTCGGAGATACCTGTAGTGCACCTTTATAGCCACCCAGTTACGTTGTGACGTTTGGTACACCCAAAGCATTCCTACTGTATCCGGGAGTTGCACAATCTCATGGTCTAAGGAAATGATACTTGACATTAGAAAAGCTTTAGCATACGAACTACGATCTTTGTGCTAGGCTCAGGATTGGGTCTTGTCCATCACATCATTCTGCTAATGATGTGATCCCGTTATCAACGACATCTAATGTCCATGGTCAGGAAACCGTAACCATCTGTTGATCAACGAGCTAGTCAACTAGAGGCTTACTAGGGACTTGGTGTTGTCTATGTACCCACACATGTATCTGAGTTTCCTATCAATACAATTATAGCTTGGATAATAAACAATTATCATGAACAAGGAAATATAATAATAACTAATTTATTATTGTCTCTAGGGCATATTTCCAACAGTCTCCCACTTGCACTAGAGTCAATAATCTAGTTCACATCGCCATGTGATTAACACTCACAGGTCACATCGCCATGTGACCAACATCCAAAGAGTTTACTAGTGTCATTAAACTAGTTCACATCATCATGTGATTAAGACTCAATGAGTTCTGGGGTTTGATCATGTTTTGCTTGAGAGAGGTTTTAGTCAACGGGTCTGCAACATTCAGATCCGTATGTCCTTCGCAAATCTCTAGGTCATATTGTAAATGTTGCTTCCACGCTCTACTTGGAGCTATTCCAAATGGTTGCTCCACTATACGTATCCGGTTTGCTACTCAGAGTCACTCGGATAGGTGTTAAAGCTTGCATCGACGTAACCCTTTACGCCGAACTCTTTATCACCTCCATAATCAAAAAACATGTCCTTATTTACTCCAAGGACAATTTTGACCGCTGTCCAATGATCCATTCCTGGATCATTCTTGTACCCCTTGACTGACTCATGGCAAGGCACACTTCCGGTGCGGTACACAGCATAGCATATTATAGAGCCTACGTCTGAAGCATAGGGGACGACCTTCGTCCTTTCTCTCTATTCTGCCGTGGTCGAGCTTTAAGTCTTAACTTCATACCTTACATCTCGGGCAAGAACTCCTTCTTGGACTGATCCATCTTGAATACCTTCAAGATCATGTCAAGGTATATGCTCATTTGAAAGTACCATTTAGCGTTTTTGATCTATCCTCATAGATCTTGATGCTCAATGTTCAAGCAGCTTATTCCAGGTTTTCTATTGAAAAACACCTTTCAAATAACCCTATATGCTTTCCAGAAATTCTACATCATTTCTGATCAACAATATGTCAACAACATATACTCATCAGAAATTCTATAGTGCTCCCACTCACTTCTTTGGAAATACAAGTTTCTCATAAACTTTGTATAAATCCAAAATCTTTGATCATCTCATCAAAGCGTACGTTCCAACTCCGAGATGTTTGCTCCAGTCCTTAGAAGGATCGCCGGAGCTAGCATACCTTTTAGCATCCTTAGGATCGACAAAACCTTTCTGATTGTATCGCATACAACCTTTCCCTACGAAAACTGGTAAAGAAACTCGTTTTGACATCCATCTGCTAGATTTCATAAATGCAGCTAATGCTAACATGATTCCGACGGACTTAAGCATCACTACGGATGAGAAAATCTCATCGTAGTCAACTTCCTTGAACTTGTGAAAAAAACTCTTCACCACAAGTCGAGCTTCATAGACGGTGATATTACCGTCCACATCCGTCTTCTTCTTAAAGATCCATTTATCTCAATGGCTTGCCGATCATCGGGCAAGTCCACCAAAGTCCATGCTTTGTTCTAATACATGGATCCTATCTCGGATTTCATGGCTTCTAACCATTTGTCGGAATTTGGGCCCACCATTGCTTCTCCATAGCTCGTAGGTTCATTGTTGTCTAGCAACATGACCTTCAAGACAGGATTACTGTACCACTCTGAAGCAGTACGCATCCTTGTCTCTCTACGAGGTACGGTAGTGACTTGATCCGAAGTTTCATGATCACTATCATAAGCTTCTACTTCAATTGATGTAGGTCCCACAGGAACAACTTCCTGTGCCCTGCTACACACTAGTTGTAGTGATGGTTCAATAACCATATCAAGTCTCCACCATCCTCCCACTCAACTTTTCGAGACAAACTTTTCCTCGAGAAAGGACCCGATTCAAGAAACAATCCCTATTGCTTTCGGATCTGAATTAGGAGGTATACCCGTCAGTTTTGGGTGTCCTATGAAGATGCATTTTATCCACTTTGGGTTCGAGCTTATCAACCTGAAACTTTTCCACATAAGCGTCGCAGCCCCAAACCTTTAAGAAACGACAGCTTAGGTTTCTCCAAACCATAGTTCATACGGTGTCGTCTCAATGGAGTTACGTGGTGCCCTATTTAAAGTGAATGTGGTTGTCTCTAATGCCTAACCCATGAACGATAGTGGTAATTCGATAAAAGATATCATGGTACGCACCATATCCAATAGGGTGCAACTATGATGTTCGGACACACCATCACACTATGGTATTCCAGGCGGTATTAATTGTGAAACAATTTCCACAATGTCTTAATTGCGTGCCAAAGCTCGTAACTCAGATACTCATCTCTATGATCATATCATAGACAATTTATCCTCTTGTCACGATGATCTTCAACTTCACTCTGAAATTACTTGAACCATTCAATAATTCAGACTTGTGTTTCATCAAGTAAATATACTCAACATCTACTCGAATCATCTGTGAAGTAAGAACATAATGATGTTCACTGCATGCCTCAGCACTCATTGGACTGCACACATCAAAATGTGTTACTTCCAACAAGTTGCTATCTTGTTCCATCTTACTAAAACCGAGGCTTTTCAGTCATCTTGCCCATGTGGTATGATTTGCATATCTCAAGTGATTCAAAAACAAGTGAGTCCAAACGATCCATCTTGAATGGAGTTTCTTCATGCGTATACACCAATAGACATGGTTCGCATATCTTAAACTTTTCAAAAATGAGTGAGTCCAAAGATCCATCAACATGGAGCTTCTTCATGCATTTTATACCATTATGACTTACATGGCAGTGCCACAAGTAAGTGGTACTATCATTACTATCTTATATCTTTTGGCATGAAAATGTGTATCACTACGATCGAGATTCAATAAACCATTCCTTTAGGTGCAAGACCATTGAAGGTATTATTCAAATAAATAGAGTAACCATTATTCTCCTTAAATGAATAACCGTATTGCGATAGACATAATCCAATCATGTCTATGCTCAACGCAAACACCAAATGACAATTATTCAGGTTTAATACTAATCTTGATGGTAGAGGGAGCGTGTGATGTTTGATCATATCAAACTTGGAAACACTTCCAACACATATCGTCAGCTCACCTTTAGCTAGTCTCCGTTTATTCCGTAGCTCTTTTATTTCGAGTTACTAACACTTAGTAACCGAACCGGTATCTAATACCCTGGTGCTACTAAGAGTACTAGTAAAGTACACATTAACATAATGTATATCCAATATACTTCTATCGACCTTGCCAGCCTTCTCATCTACCAGGTATCTAGGGTAATTCTGCTCCAGTGGTTGTTCCCAGAAGCACTTAGTCTCGGGTCTGGGTTCAACCTTGGGTTTCTTCACTAGAGCAGCAGCTGATTTTCCGTTTCATGAAGTATCCCTTCTTGCCCTTGCCCTTCTTGAACCTAGTGGTTTCACCAACCATCAACAATTGATGCTCCTTCTTGATTTCTACTTTCGCGGTGTCAAACATCGCGAATATCTCAAGGATCATCATATCTATCCCTGATATGTTATAGTTCATCACGAAGCTCTAGCAGCTTGGTGGCAATGACTTTGGAGAAACATCACTATCTCATATGGAAGATCAACTCCCACTCAATTCAAGTGATTGTTGCACTCAGACAATCTGAGCACAAGCTCAACGATTGAGCTTTTCTCCCTTAGTTTGCAGGCCAAGAAAATCGTCGGGGTTCTCATACCTCTTGACGTGGGCACGAGCCTGAAATCCCAATTTCAGCCCTAGAAACATCTCATATGTTCCGCAATGTTTCAAAAACATCTTTGGTGCCTCAACTCTAAACCGTTTAACTGAACTATCACGTTGTTATCAAAACGTGTATGTCCGATGTTCGCAACATCCACAAACGACGTTTGGGGTTCAGCACACTGAGCGGTGCATTAAGGACATAAGCTTTCTACTGTCCGCATAGTCGCTACTGTCAACTTTCAACTATATTTTCTCTAGGAACATATCTAAACAGTGGAACTAAAGCGCGAGCTTACGACATAATTTGCAAAGATCTTTTGACTATGTTCAGGATAATTAAGTTCATCTTATGAACTCCCACTCAGATAGACATCCCTCTAGTCATATAAGTGATTACATGATCCAAGTCAACCAGGCCGTGTCCGATCATCACGTGAGACGGGCTAGTCATCATCGGTGAACATCTTCATGTTGATCGTATCTACTATACGACTCATGCTCGACCTTTCGGTCTCTTGTGTTCTGAGGCCATGTCTGTACATGCTAGGCTCATCAAGTCAACCTAAGTGTTTCGCGTGTGTAAATCTGGCTTACACCCGTTGTATGTGAACGTAAGAATCTATCACACCCGATCATCACGTGGTGCTTCGAAACGACAAACTTTCGCAACGGTGCACAGTTAGGGGGAACACTTTCTTGAAATTTTAATGAGGGATCATCTTATTTACTACCGTCGTTCTAAGCAAATAAGATGCATAAATATGATAAACATCAGATGCAATCAAGTAGTGACATGATATGGCCAATATCATTTTGCTCCTTTTGATCTCCATCTTCGGGGCTCCATGATCATCATCATCATCGGCATGACACCATGATCTCCATCATCATGATCTCCATCATCGTGTCTCCATGAAGTTGTCTCGCCAACTTATTACTTCTACTACTATGGCTACCGGTTAGCAATAAAGTAAAGTAATTACATGACGTTGTTCAATGACACGCAGGTCATACAATAAATAAAGACAACTCCTATGGCTCCTGCCGGTTGTCATACTCATCAACATGCAAGTCATGATTCCTATTACAAGAACATGATCAATCTCATACATCACATATCATTCATCACATTCTTCTTGGCCATATCACATCACATAGCATACCCTGCAAAAACAAGTTAGACGTCCTCTAATTGTTGTTTGCATGTTTTACGTGGCTGCTATGGGTTTCTAGCAAGAACGTTTCTTACCTACGCAAAAACCACAACGTGATATGTCAATTTCTATTTACCCTTCATAATGACCCTTTTCATCGAATCCGTTCCGACTAAAGTGGGAGAGACTGGCACCCGCTAGCCACCTCATGCAACATGTGCATGTCAGTCGGTGGAACCTGTCTCACGTAAGTGTACGTGTAAGGTCGGTCCGGGCCGCTTCATCCCACAATGCCGCGGAATCAAGATTGGACTAGTAACGGTAAGCATATTGAACAAAATCAACGCCCACAACTACTTTGTGTTCTACTCGTGCAAAGAATCTACGCAATAGACCTAGCTCATGATGGCACTGTTGGGGAACGTAGCAGAAATTCAAAATTTTCCTACGTGTCACCAAGATTTATCTATGGAGAAACCAGCAATCGAGGGAAAGGAGAGTGCATCTACATACCCTTGTAGATCGCTAAGCGGAAGCGTTCAAGAGAACGGGGTTGAAGGAGTCGTACTCGTCGTGATCCAAATCACCGGAGATCCTAGTGCCGAACGGACGGCACCTCCGCGTTCAACACACGTACAGCCCGGTGACGTCTCCCATGCCTTGATCCAGCAAGGAGAGAGGGAGAGGTTGGGGAAGACTCCGTCCAGCAGCAGCACGATGGCGTGGTGGTGATGGAGGAGCGTGGCAATCCTGCAGGGCTTCGCCAAGCACCGTGGGAGAGGAGGAGTACTTGGGAAAGGGGGAGGGCTGCGCCAGAACTTGGGGTGCGGCTGCCCTCCCACCCCTCCACTATTTATAGGTGGGGGGAAGAGGGGGCCGGCCCCCTTAGATCCCATCTAGGGTTGGGGGCGGCGGCCAAGGGGGGAAGAGTGCCTCCCAAGTCAAGTGGAGGCCCTCCCCCTTAGGGTTTCCCCCTTCCCATGCGCAAGGGCCTTGGGGGCGCTGGTGCCCCTGGCCCATTAAGGCTAGGGCGCCCCCCTACAGCCCATGCTACTGTATTGGATGTGGTGGAACAATTTCCGGACCTCCGTACCCCTCCGGAATCCTCCAGAACCTTCTGGAAGCTTCCCGGTACAATACCGAAAAAACCCGAACTTTTTCCGGAACCCGAACAACAACTTTCCATATATAAATCTTTACCTCCGGACCATTCCGGAACTCCTTGTGACGTCCAGGATCTCATCCGGGACCCCGAACAACATTAGTTAACCACATACAAACTTCCTTTATAACCCTAGCGTCATTGAACCTTAAGTGTGTAGACCCTACGGGTTCGGGAACCATGCAGACATGACCGAGACGTTCTCCGGTCAATAACCAACAGAGGGATCTGGATACCCATGTTGGCTCCCACATGTTCCACGATGATCTCATCGTATGAACCATGATGTCAAGGACTTAATCAATCCCGTATACAATTCCCTTTGTCTAACGGTATTGTACTTGCCCGAGATTCGATCGTCGGTATACCGATACCTTGTTCAATCTCGTTACCGGCAAGTCTCTTTACTCGTTCCGTAACACATCATCCCGTGATCAGCCCCTTGGTCACATTGTGCACATTATGATGATGTCCTACCGAGTGGGCCCAGAGATACCTCTCCGTTTACACGGAGTGACAAATCCCAGTCTCGATTCGTGCCAACCCAACAGACACTTTCGAAGATACCTGTAGTGCACCTTTATAGCCAGCCAGTTACGTTGTGACGTTTGGTACACCCAAAGCATTCCTATGGTATCCGGGAGTTGCACAATCTCATGGTCTAAGGAAATTATACTTGACATTAGAAAAGCTTTAGCATACGAACTACGATCTTTGTGCTAGGCTCAGGATTGGGTCTTGTCCATCACATCATTCTACTAATGATGTGATCCCGTTATCAACGACATCTAATGTCCATGGTCAGGAAACCATAACCATCTATTGATCAACGAGCTAGTCAACTAGAGGCTTACTAGGGACTTGGTGTTGTCTATGTACCCACACATGTATCTGAGTTTCCTATCAATACAATTATAGCATGGATAATAAACGATTATGATGAACAAGGAAATATAATAATAACTAATTTATTATTGTCTCTAGGGCATATTTCCAACACTTTTCTCATCAAAAAAAGAGAAGAAAAGAGGTAAAACTACCAGAGGTTCTGGAGTTAAAATTGCCTCTGTTGTCAAAAACTTAGAATCTTCAGATAGGAAGAAAAAGAAAAAAAGATGAGGGGTATTTTTTGGAATATGAGAGGTTTTGGGGGTGATATTAAGAAAAGATTTTTGAGGGATGATCATGGATATGAGAGTTGACTTGTTGGATCTACATGAGACCATGAGACAACAATTTTCCAGAAATGATTTACAGCAAGTATGTGCAGGGAGGGATTTCCACTAGCATTTTACTCCAGCTAGGGGAAAATCTGGTGGCCTTCTGCTAGGGGTGAATTATACCACATTAGACGTGATTTCTCAAGATGAGGGAGGTTGATTACCACATTAAAATGACAGTCCAAGATATTGAAAAAAGGTTCATTTGGGACCTAGTAGTAATATATGGAGATGCACAACCAAAGAGGAAAGCTTTATTCCTGGCTGAGCTGTTGTCACACCCTAGCTAGTTATGCATTAGAGTGTTGCATCATGTCTATTTTTTTCATCAGAAACTTGAAATGGGGATGACAGAACCCCCAGCCCCCTCTGAAACCAACTAGGGTTTACTAAAAACCTTTTTCAATGAACCTGAAATGCCCTTCTAAAATGTCCATCATTTTTGCCTTGGTTCAGAACCTCTGCCAAAAGTGATGCACAATTTCCTAGGTCATCTTAGGGTCTTTGAATTAAATCATAAATATTTGAATTTGGGCATTTAAAATTATATAAAATATTTCAAATGCTCAAATATCTCCAAACTAAAATGTTTCATGTTGGAATTAATCCAACTATGGACCAGGAGCAGTTTGGTGATTTTAGGAGTTACCTAAGTATTTTTAATAACTCAACAAAGTTGCAAAAAAATAGAAAAGGAAAATAACAGGAAAACTTACCTGGCGCCCAGCACCCGGCCCACCTGCCGGCCCAGCCCAGCGCCGCGCCAGCGAGCTGCTTGCCGGCCAGGCAGGCAGGCAGGTGCTCGACGGCGGCACTGCAGCACGCCACGCAGCTGCACGTCGCCCTGCTTCCCCCTCTCGCCGCCTAGCTAGCCTGGATGAACTCCACGTCGAGCCGTGAAGCCCCAGGACACCTCCATTCGCCCCCAGCTCCTCTCCCTCGCGCTCCCACGCCATGACCGACGCCACCGTCGCCGCTCCGCCGCCGTAGGCGTGCTCTCCGTCATCGCCACGCCGCGCCACCGTGTCCAGAAGCTCCGCCACCCTCCTCTCCTTCGAGCTAGCCAAGCCCCGAGCGCTCACGTGCCCCGAAGCCGCCGCATCGACCTCGACCGAGTCCGCCATCGCCGGAGATCCCCTTCGCCGTCGCCGCCGCACCAGCTCGTCCCCGACCGCGCCGTCCGTTCCATCAAGACCGCAGTGAGCTGGGCTAACTTCCCCTCCTTCTCTTTCTTGCTCTCGTGCACCACAGCGAGCACACGGAGCTCACCCGCACTCGCCGCCGCGGACCACGTCGCTGACGTGCCTCCGGCTAACCACCGGCCACCTCACCTTGTCCATCGCACTAACCACGCCGCGCTGAGGCTAACCATGCACTCCCCGCACCTCACCGCACACCCTAGCCCGAGTTCGCTTTCACCCGAACTCCGGTGGCCGCCAAAGTCGCCGCCGACGCCAACTCCTGCCACCCCGACCGCAATGGACTCCGCCAAGAGCCGCGGCTCCTCCTCAGCTCCACTCCGATGGCCTCCGCGCCCCTTTTGGTGGCCGGAACGGCTAAAACCACTTCCGCCGCCGCGTCGGGCTCGCCGGCGGCTAAACGCCGGTGCAGCCAACCTGTTTTGACCACGGGTGGGCCTTGGTTGACTCCGATGAGTCAATGACAGGTGGGGCCCAGCCCTGTTAACTGAACAGGTTTAGTTTTAATTAATTTTTAACTAAACTAATGACCCTGACACCCTGGACCCACTGTCAGGTTTGACCTGGACGTCTCCATTGACCTGACGTCATTCTGACGCATGGCTGACGCAATAAATTAATTTCTGGATTTATTCTAATATAGGAAATTCCAGAATATAGTTTAAACTTCAAAAATTCATAACTTTTAATCTGTAACTCCAAATCAAACAAGTTATATATGAAAAATGATCAGAAAAATCCAATCTATCCATCTGTACTGTTTCCGTGCATGATTAAACAAGTTAACTTGATGTTTAATGCAGAACAAGATAAAACACTTTAAAGGGCCATGTATGAGTTTGAAATTTGAATCTTTGGTTCAAATTGGTTCAAACCCTTCTGGTCTTAGTTGCATTAGCCCAACACACTCATATTGCCATGTTTCATGCATGCATCATATTGTCGCACATTGTTTGGTGATGGCTGTGTATCGGTGTTCTTTGCGGCAGGTTCTGCCTCTGAGGAGTACCGTGATTACCCTAGCGAAGAACCGTATCAGTGCATCGACCCATCAGGCAAGCAACCAACCGTTTGATCATATCGATACAATCTCATGTTCTCGCTCTTGCTCTCTTTTACTGCATTAAGACAACACGTTTCAAACTGCTGTGTGCTTTGGTAGTTGAACCCATTTCCTCTGCATGACCTGTCATCGCCACAGTAACTAGATGAAACCCACTAGCATGTGTAGGATTTGTTTGAGCCATATGTATGTGTTGTTCCTACCTTGCTATGCCTGCTATGCTTAGAGTCGTGTCAGGTCTGGTTCATCTGGGTGATGGGCTAGAGTGAAATGATCATATCAGTTTGAGAGTGGTGTGTTGAACACGATTTGGTAAAGGTATCGATGAGAGGCCATGTAGGAGTACATGGTGGGTTGTTTCATTGAGGCCGTCCTTAAGCACTGAGATCTGTATGTGTGATTTAAGATTCAGCTACTACCATGCATTGGGCCCGAAACCAATGGACCCTCTCGGCTTCTTATTCACCCTAGTCTTCTGTCCAGGAGTTGCAAGTAGTTTCTGGTGTTTGTAGCCTACTGGAGGCCGTGGACAGCGCTGACCGTAGGGGTGGGCTGTGATGCGGTAGGTACGTGGCTGGGTGTACCGGATGCCCGTTTGGTATCTCGGGAACCCTGTTCACATCGTTTGGGGCCGTGAGCGAAACTTCGGCCGGATCTCCTCATGGATGGAACCCAAATAGGCGATAAACCTGGACTAGAGACTTAGGTGTCTAGGTAGGTCGTGGCTGACACCCACGTTGGGCTTCCGCTTGAAGGTTGCCGAGTACATGTCGTGTAAACGGCGGTAAGTGGTGAGAGCATGTATGAAGAAGTACACCCCTGCAGGGTTAACCTAATCTATTCGAATAGCCGCGTCCGCGGTAAAGGACTACTTGGTTGCTTATACAGTTCATAGACAAGTAAATGGAAACTACTAAAAGCCTCAAGATAAGCGTGAGTGTCGAGGATGGCTCTTCCGTAGGAAGACGGAGGTGGATCCTCGGTAGAGTATTGAATGGTGAGTAGTGGACTCGTGTGCGCAAAACCATTTCAAGTTGGAGTCTCATAGGATAGCTTAGCCAAGAGTCAAAGCTAGCTTGCTGCAATAACTCCACCAACCCTTATTGATAATGTGCATGTATGTAGGATCTGATGTAAGTCTTGCTGAGTACCTTTGTACTCATGTTGCTATAATTTACATTTTTACAGAAGACGCTGCAACCCCTTCTAATGGGTTCTTCGTAGACGTTGACATCAATGAGTAGGCTAAGGCCCAGGTGGTGATCCTGAGCTTGTGAAGGACCACGTAGTATAGCTAGGCTTTTCAAGCCTCTTTTATTTTACTAGTTGTCTGTACTCAGACAAGTTACTTCCGCTGCTGGTTTGTATGACTGTATGACTTGAATGCTGGGTCGTGTGACCCGTACTTGTGTGTATGCTATGTATGGCTCTCTGAGCCTTTAAATAAAGTACTTGTGTCATAGAGTCATGTTGTGATGCCTTGTTGTATTGGCACATATCGAGCATATTGTGTGTATGATTGAAATGCTTGGTATGTGTGGGATCTGACTATCTAGTTGTTTATCTTTAGTAGCCTCTCTTACCGGGAAATGTCTCCTAGTGATTCCACTGAGCCATGGTAGCTTGCTACTGCTCCGGAACACTTGGCTGGCCGGCATGTGTCCTTCTTCGTTCCTGTGTCTGTCCCTTCGGGGAAATGTCACGCATTGAGTACCGGAATCCTGTTAGCCCGCTACAGCCCGGTTTACCGGAGATCTGCTAGCCCAGTGCTACAGCCCGGAACTTACTTGCTGATGACCGACACGTTCGATGCTGGGTCATGGATGCCTGTCCCTGTAAGTCTGTGCCACTTTGGGTTTACAACTAGCCATGTCAGCCCGGGCTCCTTTTCATATGGATGCTAGCGACACTATCATATACGTGTGCCAAAAGGCGCAAACGGTCCCCGGCAAAGGTAAGGCGACACCCGTGGGGATACCGTGCGTGAGGCCGCAAAGTGATATGAGGTGTTACCGGCTAGATCGATGTGACATTGAGTCGGGGTCCTGACAGCTGTCCAGAGTTTTCCAAAATTCTGTTGATCCTATTTTGATTGGAGGGGACTTCAATATTATTAGAAAAGCTAGTGAGAAAAATAAGCCAAGTTCCCCTGGGCATTGGAGTTTTCTTTTCAATGCCATCCTGGATCAGGCTGGAGTAAGAGAGTTGGATATGAATGGGAGACAATTTACTTGGGGCAACAGTATGAAGAATCCTACTTTTGAGAAACTAGATAGGATTCTCTGTAGCACTGAATGGGAGGAGACATACCCCTTAACCCAAGTAATAGCTTTAACTAGGGAGAAGTCAGACCACACTCCTTTATATTTGGATTCTAGAGATTTTCAAAAAACAAAACCAATTTTCAGGTTCGAAAATGCATGGTTTATGAGAGATGGGATTGATGAAATTGTGCAGAAAGTCTGGAATGATCCTACCGTTAAGGGGGACAGCATAGACAGACTGTTGGGGAAATTTAGAGTGTTAAGACCCAAACTTAAAGGGTGGAATAGAAACATGAATGCATGGTATGTTGAGTTAAAAAAAAGATATCCTACTTAAACTGGATATTATTGATAAAAACCGTGTGGTTAATGGCCTTACATCTGCTGATAGAAAGGAGCAGATTGCTTTAAGAGCCCAGCTTGACAGATTGCTTAAACAACAAGAGGCTAAATGGAAACAGAGAGCCAAAATTGATGAGCTACTAGAGGGAGATAGTAATACTAAATTCTTTCATGCCAAGGCGAATGGGAGACTTAGGAGGAATAAAATTACTAGATTAGAACAAGATGAGGGGGTTGTAGAAGGAGATAAAAATTTGATGGAGTATATCACTACTTTTTATAAAAATTTATTTGGTCCACCAGATAATTCTTCTGTTTCTCTAAATATTGATAGTCCTATTAGGATTCCAAGGGAATATACTAACATTTTAGTGGAGGAATTTTCTTTGGAAGAAATTAAGAAGGTTGTCTTTAAAATGGCACACAATAAATCTCCTGGGCCAGATGGCTTCACTGCTGAATTTTACCAACACTATTGGGAGTTGGTGAAATTTGATTTGAAAGCTTTGTTAGAGGATTTTGTCAATAGGAAAATTGACATTAGCAGACTAAACTATGGGATTATAACCCTAGTCCCAAAAGGAATTGGTGCTAATCAAATTCAGAAGTTTAGACCAATTTGTTTGCTAAACATATGCTTTAAAATTATGACAAAAGTCCTAATGAACAGGCTTAATTTGGTAGCTGCTGATGTCATCTCCCCTGCCCAAACTGCCTTTGTTAAAGGCAGATATATCATGGAGGGGGTTCTGATCCTGCATGAGGCCTTGAATAGCATTAAAAAGAAAAAACAAAGTGCTATGCTTCTGAAAATTGATTTTGAAAAGGCCTATGATAAAATCAAATGGTCCTTCCTTTTCCAAATGCTCAAATTGAAAGGATTTCCAGATAAATGGATTGACTGGGTCATGGAAATGGTTAGAGGGGGGAAAGTTTGTGTCAAAGTTAATGAAAATTTAGGAAAATATTTTTGCTCTTATAAGGGCCTGAGACAAGGAGATTCTTTATCCCCTTTAAACTTTGATCTGGCTGCTGATGCTCTAGCAATTATGTTAAATAAAGCCAGAGAAAATGGACTGGTCAAGGGGGTCTTGAATGATTATACACCAAATGGGGTTAATATGTTACAATATGCAGATGACACCATATTTTTGCTACAAGATGATATGGAAAGTGCACACAACTTGAAATACATTCTATGTTTGTTTGAACAAATGTCTGGGTTGAAGATTAATTTTCATAAAAGTGAACTTTTTCTTTTTGGTAAGGCAATTGATAAGAAAGATGAATATGCCAAAATATTTACATGCCCAGTGGGTACTTTGCCCATGAAATACTTAGGGCTACCCATTGATAAGAATAGAGTTAGTAATAAACATTGGAAGCCTCCAGAGACTAAGATGGAAAAAATGTGAAACTTGGCAGGGTAGATTACTAGCTAGTGCAAGGAGGGTTACTTTGATTCAATCAGCCCTTACAGGCATATCATATTTCTTGATGTCCTTTTATGGGCTCCCAGTGGGGGTTGAGAAACGTATGGATTTTTTTTAGAGCCAAGCTGTTATGGCAAGAAGATGATCAGAAGAGAAAATACCATTTGGTGAAGTGGTCTGAGGTATGTAGGCGAAAAGACAGGGGGGCCTGGGGATACAAAATCTGGCCTGTATGAACAAAGCATTGCTCTGTAAGTGGTGGTGGAAACTATATACAACTGAGGGGCTGTGGCAAGACATAGTTCTCGAAAAATATGTTAAATGTAAAACTTTGGGTAATGTTCAGGCCAAACAGGGAGATTCCCAGTTTTGGAGGGGTATATTAAAACACAGAGACCATTTTGTCTCCTTGTGCAAGTTTAAAATTGCAGATGGAAAAAGAGCTCGATTTTTGGAAGATTGGTGGATTGGCAATGCTCCATTAAACAAGAATTTTCCTAGGCTGTATGATCTCTGCTTCGGAAAAAAGGAAACAATTAAAGAAGTTTTTGACAATGGATTAGATAATGTTCAATTTAGAAGAACTTTGTTAGGAGATGCAACAGAGTTGTGGGGGCATATTAAAGAGGCTTGTAGTGTGGTGACATTGAATGAGGATAAAGATGAAATAAAATGGACTCTCAATGAAAAGGGAGTCTATACTGTCAAGTCCTTCTATAGACACCTGATTGAAAATGGTGTCAAGTATCCACATCTATACATGTGGAAGATTAAAATGCCGCCTAGAATCAAGGTGTTCATGTGGTTGGCGCTTAGAAAAAGTATTCTCACAAAAGATAATTTGATTCGTAGGGGGTGGAAGGGAGATGATAAATGTCCTTTTTGTGGGCAAAAAGAGAACATAAATCACCTTTTTCTGTCTTGTTCGGTTGCTAGATTGTTGTGGAACATTTTAAAATGTGCTTTCAATCTGAGAGATATACCAGATACATTAGATGCTGTTATGAAAACCTGGGTAAATACCTTTGGAAAAGAAGAAAAAAGTCTAGTCATGATAGGAGTATCAGCGATCTGCTAGACTGTTTGGAAACTTAGAAATAGTGTGATTTTTGACAACAATAGGGTGAATGATCCCTGTGTTCCTGTTACTTTGTTTCTTAAAAACCTAAATGATTGGAATATTTTGCAGACAAATCCCGCAAGAAGTAAGCTGATGGAGGCTGGAGTGAAGCTAGTGAGTGAGGTGGCAGAAGAAATTTTCAAAGCAGCTCATGGGTGGCACCTGAAGACTGGGAGGATCGAAGGGTGACTGAAGACCTCTTTGCTGCGATGGAAAAATCTTTGTTCCTGTCATTTCATTCCGGCTTGCTTCATTTTGCTGCTATACAGACAAAGTGGATGGTCCTGTAATATGCTTATGCTAAAAACTGTAGTTTCTATGTAGCCTTTGTTCTTATAATAGAGTTGTTGACGCTCTGGGGGCTGGATTTTCTTGAATTCAGACCTCGGACCACTCTCGTAGGTTCTATTCCTTGCCTTGGGGGTTTCGGGGAGGAGAAGGGATGGCTTCTCCTTCCTCCTCAATTTGGCAGTGAAGTGTTTCGTAGGGGAGTGGAGTATCATGTTGGGGAGTTTCCCCTTTTTTTCTTTTTCTGTAGCGAGACCTGGTTGTGTTAGTCAGTAGCTATGGGCCTGCCTTCTTGGCCCACGATCGTTGCACAATCTGTCCCATGTTCTGGCGATGGTTGTATCAGTCAATCTATATATGTACTCCTTCCTGTAACTCTCGACAATCAAGGAAACCATTCCACAAGTTTACATGGTATCAGACACCCGGTTCTATCCTCTTCCTCCACGATCACCATGACCAATACGGGAGGGCAACCCACCCTTCCCACTACCGCCGGCCTGCCAACTGCCCCTCTTCCCGGTGGCCAGACGACTGCTCCTCTCCCCGGCGGCCCGCCAACTCCTCCTCCTCTTCCCGGTGGCCACCCACCTCCCCCGCCTCCACCCCACACCGCTGCCATGACCACCGTCGTCCCTTCTTTGTCATTCAGCGACACCATCACGGACATCACTCCATTCATCCCTATCGTCCTCGACCTCCACGGCCACAATTACTACCATTGGCGCCACCTGTTTGAGATCCATCTTGGTCGCTGCTCTCTCCTGCACCACATCTCCGGCGACTCGCCCCTGGCTCCTCACGATCCCCGGTGGCTCAAGGACGACCTCGCCATCATCCAGTGGTTGTACACGCGCATCTCCACCGAGCTCTTCAACCTCGACGTCACTGACGGCGCTTCTGCTCGTGATATTTGGCTCGAGCTCCGTCGCCTGTTCCAGGACAACCGCGACGCCCGCGTCTACGCCCTCAACACCGAGCTTCGCACCATCACGCAGGGCGATTGTCCGGTTGGCATCTTCTGCCAACGAATCAAGGCCATCGGCGATGAGCTGCGTGAACTTGGCGAGGTGGTTGCCGACCGATCCCTTCTTCATGCTCTGATGGGCGGTCTTGATGACCACTTCGCGCAGCAGGCCACCCTCATACCGCTGCTCCACCCTCTTCCCACCCTCGCTGAGGCCCGCTCCATGCTCCAAATGGAGGAGCAGAACCAGCAGCGCAAGGCCAACACACCTCGGCTCTTCCACACCACGGCTCGTTTGTCTGCTTCGGTGCCTCCGGCGGCTTCTCCGGCACCTCCGCCAGCGGCGCCCGCGCATCAACCTCCACCTGGCTGGCGTCCCAGCCCGAACTACAAGGGCAAAAACCCCGTTTACCGCCTGCCAAAGCAAGCACCCGCGCCTTCCTCGTCCGCCTCTGCACCGAACTCTGGTCCCCGGCTCCACCGCCACCCCAGCCACCCTCCGGCTCCGATACATCGACCTGGCGTCCCTCGCATGATCCGTGGACCGGGCTTGTTCAGGCCTGGCCCATGCCCTGGTCGGCACCGTCGCCCTACGGCGCCCCACCGGCGTACAGCGACAGTTGGGCGCCCGGTCTGCGCCCGCCTGTCGGCGCTCCTGGCCTGCTCGGTGCGCGCCCTCCTCCACATGCATATGTAGCGTACGCGCCACTGTACTAGGCGGCCGTCGCGCCTCGGCGTACTCTCTGTACCCCTACGGCGCGCCTCCGACGGCTAGCTGGGATGCAGCTGCTTCTACGTCGACTGCTCCTCCACCGAGCCAGTCTACTGCCTCAACTTCGACTACAGCTGCACCTGCTTGGGACCAGGCTGCCTTCATCGCCGCCATGAACTCCCTGACCACTCAAGACACATGTAACGAATGGATCTTCGAATCTGGCGCCTCCTCGCACATGTCTGCATCTGATAGTACGCTTTCCTACCTTCGCCCCTCTCTTTTGTTCCCTTCCATTACTATCGGTGATGGTTCCTTCGTTCTTGTCGCCTGCGTAGGTTCTTCTACCCTTTCTTCTTCCCGTTCGCCCCTACTTCTTCGAGAAGTTCTTGTCGCCCCTGCCCTCATCAAAAATCTCATTTCTGTTCGCTGTTTTACAATTGATAACCAAGTTTCTGTTGAGTTTGATCCCTTTGGGTTGTCTGTGAAGGATCTTCGCACCAAGGTGGAGATAGCTCGGTTCAATAGCTCCGGCGACATGTACACAGTTTGCGATGCTCCTTCACCCTCGCCTCATGCCATGATCGCCTCCGTCACCCTCTGGCACCGCCGGCTCGGTCACCCCCAACCTGCTACAACGACCACTCTTCTTCAGGAATTTTAGCTTCCTCATGATCGGGGCGTCCATGATTCGTCTTTGTGTCATGCATGCCAAATGGGCAAGCACGTTAGGCTACCCTTTAGTGCATCTACTACGTGTAGTTCTTTTCCTTTCGAAATGTTGCATTGTGATCTCTAGACGTCACCACTCCTAGTGTTTCTGGTTTTAAGTATTACCTTGTACTTTTAGATGACTACTCTCATTATGTATGGACCTTTCCCATTCGCTCAAAGTCAGATGTTCATAGTTTGTTTGTCAAATTCCAACGATATGTCTCTGCTCACTTCTCTCTCCCTATTCGGTTTCTTCAATGCGATAATGGTCGTGAGTTTGATAACACTCGAAATCGTGATTTCTTTCTACACTACGGCATCCTTCTTCGTTTCTCCTGCCCATATATATCACCGCAAAACGGCAAAGCCGAGCGCTCCCTCCGTAATATCAACGACATTCTTCGCACCCTCCTCCTCCAAGCATCCATGCCCTCCACATATTGGGCTGAAGCTCTTCGTCATGCCACTTTTCTTCTTAATATTCGACCCACTAAGACTTGCCCACGTTTTGCCCCCTACGAGTCTCTCTTTCTCACAGCCCCAACCTACTCTGATCTTCGTGTCTTTGGCTGTCTTTGCTTCCCTAATTTGGCAGCGACCACGCCTCATAAGCTTGCTCCACGATCGTTGTCCTGTCTTTTTCTTGGCTACTCAGATTCCCACAAGGGCTATCGCTGCCTTCACCTCCCCACCGGTCGCGTTTTTATCTCTCGTCACGTCACGTTTGATGAAACAAACTTTCCGTACGCCTCTCACCAAACTCCAGATTTTTCTGCCCCAATTTCCGGCGCTTCTCCTGCCCCTCCGCGCCCACGCACGATCGACGTGCATGCGCTGCATGGCCCTGTTCACCCGGGCCCCGCTGCCGAATCTGCTCCCACCAATCCCTCCGTCCCACCCGCCCGCTCCCATGCACCTTCCTCGGATCTGCCGCCTCCCCTTGACGCCCCCCGTGCTGCCCCGCACTTCTCCACCAACGTTTTTTGTCCTGATTCGCCCGGGTCCACTGCGTCACCAATCCCACCTCCTTCCGTGCCCGATTCTCCCGATCTGCATGCCTCTCCTTCCGTGCCAGATTCTCCCGATCTGCATGCCTCTCCTTCCGTGCCCGATTCTTCTCTCTCTCCCTCTTTGCCTTTCTTCCCGTCGCCGCCTCCTCCTGCTAAACTGCCGCGTACTGCTGTACCTGCACCTATCCCACACAACGATCATCAGATGCGTACTCGTGCTAAGGCGGGCTTTCGTCTTCCTGTGGATCGTCTCAACCTCTCCGCCACCACCACACCCATCTCCCCCATCCCCAAGTCCTACAAAGCCACTCTCCTGGACCCAAACTGGTACGCAGCCATGAAAGAAGAACATGACGCTCTCCTTCTCAACAACACATGGTCTCTCGTCCCTCGCCCCTCTGGTGTCAATGTCGTGTCCGGCAAATGGGTGTTTCATCATAAGTTCCATTCTGACGGCTCTCTTTCTCGCTACAAAGCTCGTTGGGTCTGTCGTGGTGACTCTCAGCAACCTGGCATCGACTTTGACGAAACGTTTTCTCCGTTCGTTAAACCGAGCACCATCCGCGTTGTTCTTAGCTTAGATGTCTCCTCTTCGTGGCCAATTCATCAGCTTGATGTTAAAAATGCTTTTCTCAACGGCTCTCTGACCGAAACCGTACATTGTAGACAGCCTCTCGGTTTCTCTCACCCCCACACTACCTGACCACGTTTGTCACCTCGAGAAGTCTCTGTACGGGCTCAAACAGGCCCCGCGTGCGTGGTTTCAACGATTTGCCTCTTTCATTCAGCGCGTTGGTTTCTCTCCTTCTTGCTCCGATTCTTCTCTCTTTATTTTTCACTCCAACGATCACGTTGCCTATCTTCTTCTTTATGTTGACGATATAGTGCTTACCGCTTCTTTCGACGCATTCCTCTCACATATTATTTCGTCTCTTCGCTCGGAGTTCTCCATGACGGATCTTGGACCTCTTCATCATTTTCTCGGTATCGCCGTCTCTCGCTCTTCAACCGGTCTTTTTCTCTCGCCGCGTCAATATGCTCTTGATATCCTCTCCAAAGCCGGCATGATCGAATGTCACCCTGCTCGCACACCTGCTGAAACCGGTTCTAAGCTCTCCGCTGACGGCGACCCTGCTGACGATCCCACTCTTTACCGCAGCATCACTGGCGCTTTGCAATACATCACCCTCACACGTCCTGATATAACCTATGTTGTCCAGCAAGCTTGTCTGTACATGCACGACCCAAGTCTTCCGCATATGCATCATGTCAAACGTATTCTGCGTTACCTAAAAGGCACTCTTGATCATGGCCTCTCCATCTCCCCTTCCTCCCCAACCACTCTCACAGCATACTCAGATGCAGACTGGGCAGGATGCCCGGACACTCGTCGGTCCACTTTGGGTTACTGTGTGTACTTGGGTGATAATATGATTTCATGGTCTTCAAAGCGGCAGGTTACTGTTTCCAGGTCGTCCGCGGAGGCTGAATATCGCTCGATCGCTCATGCTGTCGCGGAAAAGGTGTGGTTGCGCCAACTCCTCAGTGAACTTCATCGTCCTCTTCAACATGCCACTATTGTGTATTGTGACAACATTTCTGCCGTCTACATGTCCTGCAATCCAGTACAGCATCGACGAACCAAGCACATCGAGATCGACATACACTTTGTTCGCGAGAAGGTGGCTTTGGGCGACGTTCGAGTTCTTCACGTCCCTACAAGTGCCCAGTTTGCTGACATCTTCACCAAAGGCCTGCCGGCGACGCCATTCTTCGATATTCGTGCCAGTCTCAACGTCGTCGAGCCCGCCGCTGACACTGCGGGGGGTGTTAGTCAGTAGCTATGGGCCTGCCTTCTTGGCCCACGATCGTTGCACGATCTGTCTCATGTTCTGGCGATGGTTGTATCAGCCAATCTATATATGTACTCCTTCCTGTAACTCTCGACAATCAAGGAAACCATTCCACAAGTTTACACTGGTGATTTCTTTTAATGGAAATCGGAGCAAAAAAATAATAATTGCCGACCATCTCTCATCAGTAAACGGCGTTTGGTTCAACGGCGAGGCTGCGTTGGCTAAGGATATCCTCAACCAGGTGGTTAAGGATAACCACTTTTCGTTGTTTGCTTGGGTGGGATTGTATTAGTTGAATATCCATGTTTTGTTGTTTGGTTGAAAGGATAAGAAGTGGCTAAGGACATGCCAAGTTTGGAAAATATACACAGCGCGCACACATAAGCAGACTCATAAATTAGCTATACACACACAATCATCCATGAGTATAATAACTGATCGGGCTGCAGTTCGTAGAGCAAAAAATCAGATAATATAATTTTATGTAGTGGAACTGGAGCAGGGGAATTGAGAGGATAGAGCCATCGAGCCAGCCTCAGCCTAACCCATCAGGCACGCAAAGCTCGATTGCGTGGTGGCCGTCGTCGAGGAGTGCGAGGCTCCGGCTGGATCCGGTTCTACACCTTCACGAGCACTCAAGGGTGATGGTGCCATCGCAGATCCGCCCAAATCACCACCGCCTTCACGCCGGGCACGCACACTGCACACGAGAGATGGCTGGATTGACAAGTAGAGGAAGGGCAAGGCCTGTCCGGCGCTGCGCTTCTCCGGCCGGTGCCCGCCGGCGCCGCCGCCAAGCCCGAGGAGGACGAGGAAAGGTGGATAAACTGAGAGATGCTTTTCTTTCGGGAGAGTTGACTGAACGAAAGAAACGATTCGCTTGCGCGAACGTGGTTGCCCTCATCCGCCATATTTTGCTGGCTCTTCCCAACCAGCTTTTTGAGGAATATTCTCAGCATCTTGGCTATCCCTATCCTTTCGTGCCTCTAAACCAAACGGGTGGCATCCCTCAGAAAATTGGCTATCCCTGTCCAACCGAGGGATAACCGATGAACCAAACGCCATCTAAAGCTTCAACAGCGGTGCCATCCGCAGCATGCGGTAGATAAGCGCAACGGCCTGCCAGAAGCTGCCCCTGGTACGTACAAAGTTGCGATCTCGCTACTGCTAATCACCGCAGTTGTTCCGCGTAGCAGGCCGCATCATCATTCAGTTTGTGCCCTGGACTTGGTCACATCGGCTGAAATAATTAGCTTCTCTGATCGCTCCAAATTTCCATCACCACAGATGAAACGGAACGCGGGAGATTTTCCCATTCTCCTGTCGAAATAGAGCCGTAACCCTTCTCTCTGACACTGCTCGAGCGCTGGACTGACCAGTCGTTGTCCTCTTCGGTCTTCACCTCAGGATTCCTTGCACGCGACCTGTATATATGTCAGGTCAGAACGTGGCGTCGTGAACAGTGAAACCCGGGCAGGAGCCCTCGAGTAGCCACCCACAGCGGAGCGACGATCGGTTGGCACGAAGCGACGAATCATTCCATTTATTCTGATACGAATCTCCCGGCTCCCGGGCGCGTGTGCCTGCCTCGGCGCCGGTAGCTCCGGGGCCAGCTCGCGACGTGCCAACGGCGACCAGGACCGATGGATCGATCGTTTGCTGAGCTACACCGAGTCAACCACATGGGACGGGGGCCACTGGACCGAACCACAGCTCACTGTTTGTGACCTTGTTGTCTCATCGACCAAGTCGACCAGCGACTAGTCAAGGTGTAACTCGATCCACTCATACGTCCGCATGACTGTATGACGGTGTATACCATATGCTACGACGTCAGGTGTTACACAGAGTATTAACCTTCAAAACAAATCAGCCACGTCGCTCGCAAGGCAGCGCCAAAATGTAAATAATACGTACTCCAACAACCCTCACGGCCTGATGGCACTATCGCAAGCGCTTACTTGCCACCACGCTCAAGGCAACAAGATTATTATCCAGTCGAAACACATCGTACAACGCCTGTAGAACGAACGAGCGAGCATCTCGTTGCTTGTATCCCAAACAAAGCATTCCGGACGACGGACCCATCCACCAAAACTACACTTTCCGGAAGCCCAGATTAAGTACCAGTGTCGCAGCTTAATCCAAGTTTGGTCAGCATCTTCTTTTCTTTTCTTTTCCAGGAACAAACAACACGTCCCCATTCAGCCTGCCTACTCTGACCTCCTCACATGGCACGGGCCGGTTCGAGTGCCGAGCGTTGACATCGAAGGCCCTGGCCAGGCAGACATGCATAGTCTTAAATAATGTCTGCCTTTCCAATTCCTTTTTCATTGTTTGGTGGCGGGCTTGATTGGACTCCACCTACCTACATCGACCATGAATTTGGGTTCAATCAACCTCTCTGTCTTGGTGCAAAACATGTCCATGTTTCCATGAGCAATGTACAAAATTCGATGATGATGATGATGATACAGAATACAGATAACCAAATGGATGTTGATTAAGGTCGAGAATAATCTGGAGCGATGCGTGGTTGAATTAAGAAAGCCTTGTCTCCATACCCTCCAACCTCCATCCATCTGGAAAAGAAGAAGCAGGGGCAACAACATCTGGGATGGGAGGAATCATGCAATGCAAAAGGTCAAGCTCCCACGGGAGGTCCTACAGGGAGAGGAAAGGTAGAGAGACAGCAGTGCCGCACGTATTATCTTTGGCAGGCAGGCGACAGGCATGGCCTCCGTCAGTCAGTCACGGCTCTCGCCATTTTAAAATGGGAGGGATTCATGTTCAGATCGGTCGACCTACAGCAAAATGGGAGGAGTCCATGCTCAGATCCGTCGATGTACAGCATCGATCGAAACCACTGCCCAATGGCAAGCCGTGTAGAGAACACGAATTGATTGGCCCTACTGTAGGCGAACAAGAATTTAAAATGGCCGAGTGCATCGCCAATGCGACACATGCATTGTCAAAGATCCAACGCAACGCAGCGCATGGTGTGGCCTACACCGGCATACATCGGCCAACGAAGCAAACAATGGATCGAGAGCAGAGAGAAAGATGGTTTTATTTACAGGTGGAAACAACACGCATGAGGACATGAGGTCGGTCCTGCCTATAAAACAATAATATGCCTGTCACTCATGCTCTTCTGGGAGTGTGTCCGCGACTGCAAGTACGGAGAGAACAAAGGATTGCTCTGGCTTGCAAGCAACGTCCGACCAATCAAGTCCAACCAGCTCCTCGTTTGTCCGGCATACGAGCCAGCAAACTCCATGGCACACTCCAGCACGAGCTCGGAGCACACGAGGACGACGACATTTGAACAACTTCATTGCACTTTCATCGACAATCACAGTTCCAAAACGAAGGAGAGAATTGATCCTCTCGTGGCGCCAACGTCTAACGCTAATTAAACAAGCGTTTTTTTTTTACATACAAATGGTGGCGCGATGGATCGGCTCAGAACTCGGCCGTGTTGCCGCACGACGAGGCCCCGACCTCGCGCTGCCGCCGCCGGAACGACATGAGCCCGTCCGACACGATGCTCCCGCCGCAGTCGTCCCCGTCGCCGCACTCCAGGCTGCTGCCGGTCAGGTCCGCCTCCTCGTCCAGGTCGCCCCGCATGGCGCGCAGCGTCTTCCTCGCCATCTCGCGCCGGACGCCGCCGGGGGCCCCCTCCTCGGCCACGCGGCGCAGGGCCTTGTCAGCGCCCGCCGCGCGAGCCAGGCTGCGGAACCGGAGGCTGCCGCGGCCCAGCGCGTAGATCGCCGCCACGCACCACTCCTCCAGCTCCGCGAGCGTGACGCGGGTGGCGTCGTCGTGGGCGGAGAGGAGGATGCCGGACACCGCCGCGACGGCGCCCGCGTCCATCAGCGAGGCGCGGCCCTCCGAGCACGCGCCCACGTTGCAGATCACCATGAGAGCCAGCCTGCGGATGGGCGTCGGCTCGGCGGCGCTGGACGCGACGTTCAGGAGGGCCTTGGAAGCCCCCGGGAAGCGGGCGACCTTGGACTGGTTGACGGCCGCGAGCGAGAGGTGGTAGATAGCCATCCCGGCGTCGCGGCGCGCGCGTGGGTGGTGGGCGGGGGAGGTGAGAAGGTCCAGCAGGGGAGGCACCGCGCCCAGCACGCCGATGGCGGCGCGGTTCTCCTCGTTGAGCGCCAGGCCGAAGAGCGCGCCGGCCGCGTGCTCGCGCGCCTCCGGCGCCGAGCCGCCCGAGCGGAGCACCTCGACGAGCGCCGGCACGGCGCCCGAGCGCACGATGCGTACCTTGTTCGCCGGCTCAAGCGAGAGGTTGACCAGCGCCGCCGTCGCGTCGACCCGCGCGGAGGCGTGCCGCGGGATTAGCAGCACACGCCGGAGCGCCGCGAGCAGCCGCGGCGTGCAGAGCGCGAGTCGACGCTCAGCGCTCTCCCGGGTGGCGTCCCGGAGGAGGGCCAACGCGGCCGCCACCTCTCCATCTTCGTCCGCGTCCATTACGGTCGCGACCACCTCATCCTCCAACGGGTCGACCGGCAACTCCAGCTGGGTCACTTCCTTCACGGCCTCCTTGACTGGCTTCGCGGCAACATCCTCCTCCGCGGGCGTGATCTCCGAGGACGACGTGTACGTGGACGTCGACGCGGCGGACGCCGGGGAGGAGTAGGACGAATTGGAGGAGCTCGCCATCGCAGCCCTCCTGGTCCTAACAGACTTGGCCTCGGCCGCGGCAGCCGCGGCCGGAGGCATCGCGCGGAGCACGGCCTCCCGAACAGCTTCTTTGGACGGCGGCCGAGGAGCCGCGCGGCCGGAGCGGGCGCACCAGGAGCCGATGGCCGCCTTGAGGGCCGAGTTTGGTATCATGGCATCAGAACCCGAGCCCGCGCCTGGGGGCAAGAAGGAGAGCTCCGCGCAGGCCTGGAGGCAGGCGCGCTCGTACGTCTGGCCGGAGGGCAGGATGACCGGGTCGGCCATGAGCGCGCCCGAGAGTGGGCAGACGAACTCCGGCGGCGCGGCCTCCTCCTCCTGTGCCCACTTCCGGTCCGGCTCCGGGTAGGCGGCCGCCGCGGAGCGCGCGGGCGAGTAGGGGGCCGGCGGCAGGGACTTGGAGGAGGGGGAGGAGGGCGCGCTGCGTTGGAAGGGGAACCTCCAGCGCCGTGGACGCGCGGCACCCATGAAACGGGCGGAGCGGCGGCACTATTTAGCGGCGGCGGCGGGGGCGGGGGCGGGGCGGCAGGGGGGAGCTGCTTTTGTGGTCGGGGCGGGCATTTCCTGGGTCTGTTTACAGAGAATTGTATCGCTTTTGGGGTTTGGGTGCTTTGTGGCTTGGCCGGGAGTGAGTGTGAGGTGTGGATGGTCGTGGTTTTATGCGCCGGGAGAGAGAGAGAGAGGGAGGGAGACGGGACGGGAATCCTTAGCCTGGAAGGGATCGCGCGCGCGTTCGCTCGATCGATATGGGTGCGTGCGCGCGCTGGTTTTGGCCATGCTTGATTGGAGCTGCTCGGGTGATCGACGGGGAAGGTGGTGGCTCGCCTGCGGCATACGGTTGCGGCCGGACGGCTGGCGTCTTCGTATACGTTGCGAGTGAGCTCAGAAATCTGAGTCGAGGGCGTCATATTTCCAACTGCTCGAAGGAAGTCAAAACACCCAAGATCCAACTCAATCTCGGAAGAGCTCTGAGCCTTCCTTCATGCAGGGAATGAAAGGAGTGAAATAGATGGGGTAGTCGTCTTATGGTCTGCAGTGAACCTTCTAGCTTGTAACTAATATTGTTTGCCTTTTCTCTTCTGTTTCAGTCACTTTAGAATGGCCTATATACTCTGTAACCTGTTTGTTTCCCTCTTAACTAATGAAAAATGGTGCCTGTTGCATTTGTCAAAAATAAACAAGCAACCACTTGAGAATTATTTATAACGGCACCGTTTTAACGGTAATTTGCTTGCCCAAAACTTGGTAATTTGTCTTCTTTGAATTATTTATAGGAACAGTTTGCGACGGATGGCTACCTTGCATAGGTTCTGGATCAAGTAAATAATTAATTTACTCTAATTATGTCAATAAACTAGACTTTTTGCCCAAAAATTCTGTCTACTTTGAATTATTTATAGGGAAGAGAGGTCTGCAACGGTTGGCTACCTTGCATAGGTTCTGGAACAAATAAAATAATTAATTACTTTAATTATGTCAATAAACTAGACTGTTTGTGGCTCACGGTTTAACACAATGTTCCTTTCACAAGGTGTGACGCTATGGCATATTAACTTGGAGGTAGCATCTAAATGGACCTGGCTTTGTTCCTTGAGGTGAGCATTTATTGTTCATCTGCTTATGTCAATTGTAGAAGTTTCTTGATTCACCGTAGATGTAGTGAGGTACATTTGTTATATTTGCAAGTGTATACCATGACCACTGGTCGGCGAGACAAGGAGGATAAGCAACAATAGCATGCTATTAGCGAGACATTACTCAGAATGCTATAACGTTCTATTAGCAGTGCCATAACACGTTTTTTTTTTGAAGTGAACGGTACATATGGGTACCTATGTTCAAATATTAGGGCACACACATATTATTGGGTCATGTTTATTGCACTATATCATATGATATTGTTTTTCTCCCGTTGCAACGCACGGGCATTTTTGCTAGTTTCTTTTAAGAAGCAAACTTAACCAACAACAACAAAATATTTGCAAACTTTCTCAAGGCACAACGCCTGCCTGCATCAAAACGCAGCTAAACGTCTGGGCCACATGGTCCGAACACTTTGTGTCCGCCAACGACGCACATCAAATGCCAATGGATAGGTCCGCACGTCCGAACTCCGGTTGACCGGATGCGAACTTGGGAATGTTTGTGTGCACTCCAACCGGACCTCCGCCACGTAGGTGTCTGGTTGTCCGTACAAAGTCGAAAAGCCTACCGAGAGCCTTGCATTTGTCACTCCGTCCCTTCATCCTTACTTTTATGTCCACATAGTCCGATACCAACTTTGCCGTTGTACCACCTACTCCGCTGCTCCACCCCGACGTGAAACCGTCTTGCCTATGCCTCCCTTCCACCCTTGGTTCAACCGATGCCTCGATACCATTCGCCCTTGCGCATTTCCGTCCATGGCGGACACCACGCCCGACAACTGTTCGAACAAATGCCATAGCCAAATTTATTGACGCCTTTGTTGTTTACTATGAAGCAAGCATGTTGAATTTGGCAGCGCAAGACTTCTACGGTGAGTCCATGGATTCGTCCTTACATGAGGACGAATATGAGGATGAAATGACGATGCATGGGTTATTTATATTTGAATTATTATTGAATTGGAATATTTGTACAACATTATCATAGAAGAAGGATGATATTTATCTTTAATTATTTTAAATGCTCTGGATAAAGAAAAAAAGGGCAGACATCTGGTGCATAGGGTTGGATTGCCACCCGCTATGCATGGACACGTCTGGATGTGTCCGTGAACATTTAAGGTGCCCGATTTCATGGAAGGCGATGGAGGCCCTCACAGTTTTCGTGGTACAAAGATTAAAAGAGCATCAACAATTGTATTGGGCAAAGCGCCCCTTATTTATCCACTTTCGCGGTTGTCCGCCCCACCTCCGAACCCTCAAATCCACACACAAGCATGCAACATGGATTCAAAACCTCAGATCCATACACAAGAATGCAACATGGATCAAATACACATTTCATAATTCACATAGAACATAGGACATGGTTCACACAGGACATATAAATCTAGGACATGGCCCGGGCTTACTACACCATGAGGGCATGGGTGGCCCAGGCTTGCCACTTCGCCAAGATTCAGGCACGGGCATCCTCGTCGCAGGCCGTCATTGCGCAGCACACATTCTCCCTTTCAAGGTGGGCATGATGTTCCTCGACCTCGGGCGCACCTCTATAGTGCATTGGTTCAACGACGAAAACTGCGGTTCCAGGGCACTGTCCTTAGCGGCACATGCACGAAAACTTGCGACTGTGATTGACAAGGTCAAGTCGGCTGTCATCGAAAAGGTCAAGTTGACTCCGGTTGGAGAGCAGTGACAGCGGCGCGTCGGCGCTTGTAATGGTTGTTCTGTGGTCTCGAGATCTCGATGTAAAATTTATTTATATTTGAGATGTTCTGTAATTCCGATGAATTTTTATAATAGATTTGATCATTTTCACAAGAAGAAGATGAGGCCAATCCAACACAGGACCCCATTTGGTTCGCGCGTGTGTTTTTCCCAAACGGACACACGCCCCGGCCCAAGGCGTGGCCTCATCCGCAAATTTTGTCTGTTTCGCGTCCGGCCTGGCCCATTTCCACAGCAAAATTGCTCCTCGTCTGTGTCTGGACGAACGGCGAACGGACGCGTGCTCGCTCGCTTCTCGTCCGCCTTGGGCGGTGTGGCGTCCGTCCATCTACCTCCACCGCACAAATTAATTGTGCACGCGTGACGAGCATTCTCTGTCAGCCACCCCGCTGCCCCCGGTCGTCGTCCTTCTTAATGTGGAAGCTGTGGACCGGCTAGTCCATAGGTTCCACTTCCGAGCCCGACTGCCTCCTCAAGCCCCGACACGAGCTCACAAACCCTAGCCGCCCATGCATTCCTCTTATCCACCTCCCTCGTCGGCGCTATGGGGTGGCATTGGATCAGCAAGGGGAATGAAAGGACATGTGGTGCCCCCATGTGTGGTTTTGGTAATTGATGACATTCTCTATGGACTACTGGTTGCATTGAGTTATATTTGACGGATTTGTCCATAGGAATTTCTTGAAGTCCATGTGTTGGTTTCAATGAGTTTATGCGTCGACCATGGTGCTATTAAGGAATTATCCAAAGATTTATCATGTGATAGTTGAGCTTATTGCACGCATATCTTGAAGAAGAAGATTGTGTGATCATTCATGCTTACCTTCAAGGCATCATCCAAATGAAGAGAGTTGGAAAGGGTCAAGGAGTTTATGTGTTGACTAAGGTGCTATTAAGGAATTATCCAAAGATTGGCCATGTGAGAATTGAGCTTATTGCACGCGTGTCTTGAAGAATAAGATCGTGTGATCATTCATGCTTACCTTCAAGGCATCATCCAAATTAAGAGAGTTGGAAATGTTCAAGGTTGATCAAGACTAAGTCAAGAGTGAATCAAGTTGATCAACTCATAAAGAGTAGAAGATGTACCGAGAGGGATCAAGTGATCCCATGGTATGGTAAGCATTGTCCATTACACTTTGTGTACTAACCAATGATCTACGTGTGAGTTCTATGTGGGGTTAGGTTTGTTTCCATGGGTTTGCATCAAGAGGAAGATATCATACAACCCATGAAGGATGACATCAAGTGATGGTCGTCATCAAGTTTGCGATGTGCAAGTTCAAGTGGAGCATCACGAAGAGATCATATATCCTTGAAGCTTGCCGTCCATTATGGTGTCAATGAACTTGTGAAGATGTGCCAAAGAGTGGCTCATCCATAGTGGAGTATGGGGGGCAATAAACTGGTCTTCACCGAGCGAAGGCAATCAAGAAAGGTGGTCCAACTTAAGGGAGTCAAGATCGTCATCATCTAGCTCAAGTGGACTTCGTGCAAGGCAAAGGTTTGCCTTTGATAGTATTCTATTTTACCGGTCTCATGGTGATAATTTGGAGACTGGGTTATAGGATCGATAGCCATACTATTAAGGGGGGCTCTCAAGTGAGTAGCTTCATCGTATTATTCGTCGAGAGCTCAAACCATTGCATCCTTGCATCAACTTTCTTGATTCATATTGGTACTTTCTCTTTTTGAGCTTTTAGAGCTTGTGGTTATCTTCATGACAAGCTCTAGTACATTGAAAACAGATTTCATATGCTTCCTCTATTGCATTTTCGGTGTTGGAGGTTTTACAGGTCTTATTCGAGGAAGGGTTCTCACCATTTTCTTATGGGACTTTTCTCTTTTGCTTATTATTTTTATTTCTATCAAGATTGTGTTAGACCATGGCGTTAGCTTTCCAACAAACTTGGTTTCGTTGAATTTGAAGTTCGTTTGCAAAAGTTGTGGCAGTTTTGGTGTTCTTAAAAGGCTGCAGCGGTACTACCGCGGCTACCACCGCTTGGAGCGGATGTAATTTTTTACTACCTCTCCAGAGCAGTACTATCGCGGCTACTACCATGGATACTTCCACACCGGACCAAAATCTCGTATTAAGTCCAGCAGTGGTAGGCACGGATGTATTTTTTTAGTACCGCTTGCAAGCAGTAGTACCGCTATCCCTAGCGGTAGTACCGCTTCGGCGGTTCTACTGGCCTTTTGCCTCCTCGTTGTTGTTTTTCAAAGGGCTTCCACCGCTCTGTGCGGGCTGTGAGCATAACAGTTGGATTTTTCCCCACCTATAAAAGGGTGTCTTCTTCCTCAATGAACCTTATCCTTTGAGCTCGTGTTCTTCCCCCATTGTTGACCTTCTTTGAGCTTGCTATCTCTCAATCTCTCCATGGATTCTTGCTAAAAATTTTTTTGGGGGGGGGGGGGAGAGAGGAGATCTAGATCCACTTTTCCACCAATCACTTTCTCCTCTGTGTGAGGGGAACCCCTTGGATCTAGATCTTGGAGTTCTTGGAGTTCTCCTTCTTGTTCTTCCTCTCACTTTCCTCCCTAGCATTAGTTGTTTTGGTGGGATTTGGGGGAGAAGGACTTGGGCACTCCGTGTGCCCTTGCCATAGTATTTGGTGCATCGGTTTGAGTTCTCCATGGTGATACGTGGAAGTTACAAGTTGAGAAGCTTATTACTCTTGGGTGCTTAGGCGCCCTAGACGTTGGTGGTGTTCGGAGCTCAATCATTGTGGTGTAAAGCTCTGGGCAAGCGTCGGGGTCTCCAATTAGGTTGTGGAGATCACCCCGAGCAAGTTGACGGGTTCAGGTCAATGTTGGGGAATGTAGCAGAAATCAAAAAATTTCTACGCATCACCAAGATCAATCTATGGAGTAATCTAGCAACGAGGGGAAGGAGAGTGCATCTACATACCCTTCATAAGCGGAAGCGTTCAAGTGAACGGGGTTGATGGAGTCGTACTCGTTGTGATCCAAATCACCGATGATCCTAGTGCCGAATGGATGGCACCTCCGCGTTCAACACACATGCAACCCGGTGACGTCTCCCATGCCTTGATCCAGCAAGGAGAGAGGGAGAGGTTGGGGAAGACTCCGTCCAGCAGAAGCACGACGGCGTGGTGGTGGTGGAGGAGCGTGGCAATCCTGCAGGGCTTCGCCAAGCACCGCGGGAGAGGAGGAGGAAGAGAGGTAGGGCTGCGCCAGGGAGAGGTGGAAACTCTTGTGTATGGCAGCCCCAGAACCTCAAGTATATATAGGGGAGAGGGAAGAGGGTGCGCCCCCTCTAGGGTTTCCACCCCAAGGGGTGCGGCAGCCCCAAACCCATCTAGGGTGGCGGCCAAGGGGGGGGGAGAGGGGGAAACTTGCCCCCCAAGCAAGGTGGAGGAGCCCCCTCCCCAAACCCTAGGCGCCTTGGGCCCTTGTGGGGGGGGGGGGGGCGCACCAGCCCACCTGGGGCTGGTCCCCTCCCACACTTGGCCCATGCAGCCCTCTGGGGCCGGTGGCCCCACTTGGTGGACCCCCGGGACCCTCCCGATGGTCCCGGTACATTACCGATAACACCCGAAACTTTTCCGGTGACCAAAACAGGACTTCCCATATATAAATCTTTACCTCCGGACTATTCCGGAACTCCTCGTGACGTCCGGGATCTCATCCGGGACTCCGAACAACATTCGGTAACCATGTATATCTATTCCCTATAACCCTAGCGTCATCGAACCTTAAGTGTGTAGACCCTACGGCTTCGGGAGACACGTAGACATGACCGAGACAACTCTCCGGCCAATAACCAACAGCGGGATCTGGATACCCATGTTGGCTCCCACATGTTCCACGATGATCTCATCGAATGAACCAATGATGTCGAGGATTCAATCAATCTCATATTCAATTCCCTTTGTCTAGCGGTATTGTACTTGCCCGAGATTCGATCGGCGGTATCCCGATACCTTGTTCAATCTCGTTACCGGCAAGTCTCTTTAATCGTTCCGTAAAACATCATCCCGTGATCAACCCCTTGGTCACATTGTGCACATTATGATGATGTCCTACCGAGTGGGCCCAGAGATACCTCTCCGTCACACGGAGTGACAAATCCCAGTCTCGATTCGTGCCAACCCAACAGACACTTTCAAAGATACCCGTAGTGCACCTTTATAGCCACCCAGTTCCGTTGCGACGTTTGGTACACCCAAAGCATTCCTACGGTATCCGGGAGTTGCACAATCTCATGGTCTAAGGAAATGATACTTGACATTGGAAAAGCTTTAGCATACGAACTACACGATCTTTGTGCTAGGCTTAGGATTGGGTCTTGTCCATCACATCATTCTCCTAATGATGTGATCCCGTTATCAAAGACATTCAATGTCCATGGTCAGGAAACCGTAACCATCTATTGATCAACGAGCTAGTCAACTAGAGGCTTACTAGGGACATGGTGTTGTCTATGTATCCACACATGTATCTGAGTTTCCTATCAATACAATTATAGCATGGATAATAAACGATTATCATGAACAAGGAAATATAATAATAATAACTAATTTATTATTGCCTCTAGGGCATATTTCCAACAATCTCCCACTTGCACTAGAGTCAATAATCTAGTTCACATCGCCATGTGATTAACACTCACAGGTCACATCGCCATGTGACCAACATCCAAAGAGTTTACTAGTGTCACTAAACTAGTTCACATCATCATGTGATTAAGACTCAATGAGTTCTGGGGTTTGATCATGTTTTGCTTGTGAGAGAGGTTTTAGTCAACGGGTCTGCAACACTCAGATTCGTATGTACTTCGCAAATCTCTAGGTCATATTGTAAATGCTGCTTCCACGCTCCACTTGGAGCTATCCCAAATGGTTGCTCCACTATCGTATCCCGTTTGCTACTCAGAGCCATTCGGATAGGTGCTAAAGCTTGCATCGACGTAACCCTTTACGTCGAACTCTTTATCACCTCCATAATCGAGAAACATGTCCTTATTCCTCTAAGGATAATTTTGGCCACTATCTGGTGATCCACTCCTTGATCACCTTTGTACCCTCTTGCCAGACATGTGGCAAGGCACACATCAGGTGCGGTACACAACATAGCATACTGTAGAGCCTACGTCTAAAGCATAGGGGACGACCTTTGTCATTTCTCTCTTTTCTGCCGTGGTCGAGCTTTTAAGTCTTAACTTCATACCTTACATCTCAGGCAAGAACTCCTTCTTTGACTGATCCATCTTGGACACCTTCAAGATCATGTCAAGGTATATGCTCATTTGAAAATACCATTAAGCGGTTTTTGATCTATCCTTATAGATCTTGAAGCTCAATGTTCAAGTAGCTTAAACCAGGTTTTCCCTTGAAAAACACTTTTCAAATAACCCTATATGCTTTCCAGAAACTCTACATCATTTCTGATCAACAATATGTCAACAACATATACTCATCACAAATTCTATAGTGCTCCCACTCACTTCTTTGGAAATACAAGTTTCTCATAAACTTTGTATAAACCCAAAATCTTTGATCATCTTATCAAAGTGTATATTCCAACTCCGAGATGCTTACTCTAGTCCATGGAAGGATCGCTGGAGCCAGCATACCTTTTAGCATCCTTAGGATCGACAAAACCTTTCTGATTGTATCACATACAACCTTTCCTTATGAAAACTGGTAAGGAAACTTGTTTTGACATCCATCTGCCAGATTTCATAAATGCAGCTAATGCTAACATGATTCCGACGGACTTAAGCATTGCTACGTATGAGAAAATCTCATCGTAGTCAACTCCTTGAACTTGTGAAAAACTCTTCGCCACAAGTCGAGCTTCATAGACGGTGACATTACCATCCACGTCCGTCTTCTTCTTAAAGATCCATTTATCTCAATGGCTTGCCGATCATCGGGCAAGTCCACCAAAGTCCATGCTTTGTTCTGATACATTGATCCTATCTCGGATTTCATGGCTTCTAACCATTTGTCGGAATATGGGCCCACCATCGCTTCTCCATAGCTCGTAGGTTCATTGTTGTCTAGCAACATGACCTTCAAGACAGGATTACTGTACCACTCTGAAGTAGTATGCATCCTTGTCACCCTACGAGGTACGGTAGTGACTTGATCCAAAACTTCATGATCACTATCATAAGCTTCTACTTCAATTGGTGTAGGCACTACAGGAACAACTTCCTGTGCCCTGCCACACACTAGTTGAAGTGATGGTTCAATAACCTCATCAAGTCTCCACCATCCTCCCACTCAATTTTCGAGACAAACTTTTTCCTCGAGAAAGGACCCGATTCAAGAAACAATCCCTATTGCTTTCGGATCTGAATTAGGAGGTATACCCAATTGTTTTGGGTGTCCTATGAAGATGCATTTTATCCGCTTTGGGTTCGAGCTTATCAACCTGAAATTTTTTCACATAAGCGTCGCAGCCCCAAACTTTGAAGAAACGACAGCTTAGGTTTCTCCAAACCATAGTTCATACGGTGTCGTCTCAATGGAGTTACGTGGTGCCCTATTTAAAGTGAATGTGGTTGTCTCTAATGCCTAACCCATGAACGATAGTGGTAATTCGATAAAAGATATCATGGTACGCACCATATCCAATAGGGTGCAACTATGATGTTCGGACACACCATCACACTATGGTATTCCAGGCGGTATTAATTGTGAAACAATTTCCACAATGTCTTAATTGCGTGCCAAAGCTCGTAACTCAGATACTCATCTCTATGATCATATCATAGACATTTTATCCTCTTGTCACGATGATCTTCAACTTCACTCTGAAATTACTTGAACCATTCAATAATTCAGACTTGTGTTTCATCAAGTAAATATACTCAGTATCTACTCAAATCATCCGTGAAGTAAGAACACAACGATATCCACTGCGTGCCTCAGCACTCATTGGACTGCACACATCAAAATGTATTACTTCCAACAAGTTGCTTTCTTGTTCCATTTTACTGAAAACGAGGCTTTTAGTCATCTTGCCCATGTGGTATGATTTGCATGTCTCAAGTGATTCAAAATCAAGTGAGTCCAAACGGTCCATTTGCATGGAGTTTCTTCATGTATATACACCAATAGACATGGTTCGCATGTCTCAAACTTTTCAAAAACGAGTGAGTCCAAAGATCCATCAACATGGAGCTTCTTCATGCGTTTTATACCAATATGACTTACATGGTAGTGCCACAAGTAGGTGGTACTATCATTACTAGCTTATATGTTTTGGCATGAACATGTGTATCACTACGATCGAGATTCAATAAACCATTCATTTTAGGTGCAAGACCATTGAAGGTATTATTCAAATAAACAGAGTAACAATTATTCTCCTTAAATGAATAACCGTATTGCGATAGACATAATCCAATCATGTCTATGCTCAACGCAAACACCAAATAACAATTATTTAGGTTTAACACCAATCTCGATGGTAGAGGGAGCGTGCGATGCTTGATCACATCAAGCTTGGAAAAACTTCCAACACATATCGTCAGCTCACCTTTAGCTAGTCTCCGTTTATTCCGTAGCTTTTATTTCGAGTTACCAACACTTAGCAATCGAACCGGTATCTAATACCCTGGTGCTACTAGGAGTACTAGTAAAGTACACATTAATACAATGTACATCCAATATACTTCTATCGACAGCCTTCTCATCTACTAAGTATCTAGGGTAATTCTGCTCCAGTAACTGTTCCTCTTATTACAGAAGCACTTAGTCTCGGGTTTGGGTTCAACCTTGGGTTTCTCCACTAGAGCAGCAGCTGACTTGCCGTTTCATGAAGTATCCCTTCTTGCCCTTTCCCTTCTTGAAACTAGTGGTTTCAACAACCATCAACAATTGATGCTCCTTCTTGATTTCTACTTTCGCGGTGTCAAACATCGCGAATATCTCAAGGATCATCATATCTATCCCTGATATGTTATAGTTCATCACGAAGCTCTAGTAGCTTGGTGGAAATGACTTTGGAGAAACATCACTATCTCATCTGGAAGATCAACTCCCACTCGATTCAAGTGATTGTTGTACTCAGACAATCTGAGCACAAGCTCAACGATTGAGCTTTTCTCCCTTAGTTTGCAGGCTAAGAAAATCGTCGGAGGTCTTATACCTCTTGACGTGGGCACGAGCCTGGAATCCCAATTTCAGCCCTCGAAACATCTCATATGTTCCGCGACATTTCGAAATCGTCTTAGGTGCCTCAACTCTAAACCGTTTAACTGAACTATCACGTAGTTATCAAAACGTGTGTGTCAGATGTTCGCAACATCCACATGCGATGTTCGAGGTTCAGCACACTGAGTGGTGCATTAAGGACATAAGCCTTCTACAAAGCAACGAGGACAATCCTCAGTTTACGGACCTAGTCCGCATAATCGCTACTATCAACTTTCAACTAAATTTTTCTCTAGGAACATATCTGAAATAGTAGAACTAAAGCGCGAGCATTACGACATAATTTGCAAAGACATTTTGACTATGTTCAGGATAATTGAGTTCATCTTATGAACTCCCACTCAGATAGACATCCCTCTAGTCATATAAGTGATTACATGATCCGAGTCAACTAGGCCGTGTCCGATCATCACGTGAGATGGACTAGTCAACGTCGGTGAACATCTTCATGTTGATCGTATCTTCTATACGACTCATGCTCGACCTTTCGGTCTTCCGTGTTCCGAGGCCATGTCTGTACATGCTAGGCTCGTCAAGTCAACCTAAGTGTATCGCGTGTGTAAATCTGGCTTACACCCGTTGTATGTGAACGTTAGAATCTATCACACCCGATCATCACGTGGTGCTTCGAAACAATGAACTTTCACAACGGTGCACAGTTAGGGGGGACACTTTCTTGAAATTTTAATGAGGGATCATCTTATTTACTACCGTCGTTCTAAGCAAATAAGATGCATAAACATGATAAACATCACATGCAATCAAATAGTGACATGATATGGCCAATATCATATTGCTCCTTTGATCTCCATCTTCGGGGCGCCATGATCATCTTCGTCACCGGCATGACACCATGATCTCCATCATCGTGTCTTCATGAAGTTGTCACGCCAACGACTACTTCTACTTCTATGGCTAACGCGTTTAGCAATAAAGTAAAGTAATTTACATGGCGTTCTTCAATGACACGCAGGTCATACAAAAAAATAAAGACAACTCCTATGGCTCCTGCCGGTTGTCATACTCATCGACATGCAAGTCGTGATTCCTATTACAAGAACATGATCATCTCATACATCACATCCTTTGGCTATATCACATCACATAGCATACCCTACAAAAACAAGTTAGACGTCCTCTAATTGTTGTTTGCATGTTTTACGTGGCTGCTATGGGTTTCTAGCAAGAACGTTTCTTACCTACGCAAAACCACAACGTGATATGTCAATTGCTATTTACCCTTCATAAGGACCCTTTTCATCGAATCCGCTCCAACTAAAGTGGGAGAGACAGACACCCGCTAGCCACCTTATGCAACTAGTGCATGTCAGTCGGTGGAACCTGTCTCACGTAAGTGTACGTGTAAGGTCGGTCCGGGCCGCTTCATCCCACGATGCCGCCGAAGCAAGATAAGACTAGTAGTGGCAAGAAAATTAACAACATCTATGCCCACAACAAGTTTGTGTTCTACTCGTGCATAGTAACTACGCATAGACCTAGCTCATGATGCCACTGTTGGGGAACGTAGCAGAAATCAAAAAATTTCTACGCATCACCAAGATCAATCTATGGAGTAATCTAACAACGAGGGGAAGGAGAGTGCATCTACATACCCTTGTAGATCACTAAGCGGAAGCGTTCAAGTGAACGGGGTTGATGGAGTCGTACTCGTCGTGATCCAAATCACCGATGATCCTAGGGCCGAACGGACGGCACCTCCGCGTTCAACACACATGCAGCCGGTGACGTCGCCCATGCCTTGATCCAGCAAGGAGAGAGGGAGAGGTTGGGGAAGACTCCGTCCAGCAGCAGCACGATGGCATGGTGGTGGTGGAGGAGCGTGGCAATCCTGCAGGGCTTCGCCAAGCACTGCGGGAGAGGAGGAGGTAGAGAGGTAGGGCTGCGCCAGGGAGAGGTGGAAACTCTTGTGTATGGCAGCCCCAGAACCTCAAGTATATATAGGGGAGAGGGAAGGGGGTGCGCCCCCTAGGGTTTCCACCCCAAGGGGTGCGGCAGCCCCAAACCCATCTAGGGTGGCGGCCAAGGGGGGAGGAGAGGGGGAAACTTGCCCCCCAAGCAAGGTGGAGGAACCCCCTCCCCAAACCCTGGGCGCCTTGGGCCCTTGTGGGGGAGCGCACCAGCCCACCTGGTGCTGGTCCCCTCCCACATTTGGCCCATGCAGCCCTCTGGGCCGGTGGCCCCACTTGGTGGACCCCCGGGACCCTCCCGGTGGTCCCGGTACATTACCGATAACACCCAAAACTTTTCCGGTGACCAAATCAGGACTTCCCATATATAAATCTTTACCTCCGGACCATTCCGGAACTCCTCGTGACGTCCGGGATCTCATCCGGGACTCCGAACAACATTCGGTAACCACGTATATCTATTCCCTATAACCCTAGCGTCATCGAACCTTAAGTGTGTAGACCCTACGGCTTCGGGAGACACGTAGACATGACCGAGACAACTCTCCGGACAATAACCAACAACGGGATCTGGATACCCATGTTGGATCCCACATGTTCCACGATGATCTCATCGGATGAACCACGATGTCGAGGATTCAATCAATCCCGTATTCAATTCCCTTTGTCTAGCGGTATTGTACTTGCCCGAGATTCGATCGTCGGTATCCCGATACCTTGTTCAATCTCGTTACCGGCAAGTCTCTTTACTCATTCCGTAAAACATCATCCCGTGATCAACCCCTTGGTCACATTGTGCACATTATGATGATGTCCTACCGAGTGGGCCCGGAGATACCTCTCCGTCACACGGAGTGACAAATCCCAGTCTCGATTCGTGCCAACCCAACAGACACTTTCAGAGATACCCGTAGTGCACCTTTATAGCCACCCAGTTACATTGCGACGTTTGGTACACCCAAAGCATTCCTACGGTATCCGGGAGTTGCACAATCTCATGGTCTAAGGAAATGATACTTGACATTAGAAAAGCTTTAGCATACGAACTACACGATCTTTGTGCTAGGCTTAGGATTGGGTCTTGTCCATCACATCATTCTCCTAATGATGTGATCCCGTTATCAACGACATCCAATGTCCATGGTCAGGAAACCGTAACCATCTATTGATCAACGAGCTAGTCAACTAGAGGCTTACTAGGGACATGGTGTTGTCTATGTATCCACACATGTATCTGAGTTTCCTATCAATACAATTATAGCATGGATAATAAATGATTATCATGAACAAGGAAATATAATAACAATAACTAATTTATTATTGCCTCTAGGGCATATTTCCAACAGTGAATGCCCCCAAGGGTTGCCAAAGTGTACGGGTTCGGTGACCGCCCCCATGGGTTGCCATTTGTACGGGTTCGATGACCGCACTCAAGGGTCCCTTAGTGAAATCACGGCATCTTGCATTGTGCGAGGGTGTGAGGAGATTACGGTGGCCCTAGTGGCTTCTTGGGGAGCATTGTGCCTCCACACCGCTCCAAACGGAGATTAGCATCTGCAAGGGTGTGAACTTCGGGATACATCATCGTCTCCGCGTGCCTCGATTATCTCTTACCCGAGCCCTTTACTTATGCACTTTACTTTGTGATAGCCATATTGTTTCTTGTCATATATCTTGCTATAACTTAGTTGTTTATCTTGCTTAGCATAAGTTGTTTGTGCACATAGGTGAGCCTAATTATTGTAGGTTTTGCGCTTGACAAATTAGCCGCTAGGTTTGTTCCACATTTGTTCAAGCCTAAACAGTAATTATTTTAAAGCGCCTATTCACCCCCCTCTAGGCCACATCCTCGATCTTTCAGGGAAGCACGACCATGACACCGGCTCCTCGCCTGGTCGCCGCCGCTCCACCATCTACGTCGGCATCAACATCTGCCGGCACTATTGGGATATGGAGACGCCCATCCCGTGGAGCGATGCCCACCTCCCCAACAATTGGCATCTCTCGGTGGATCGGGTGCCAATGCCGCCAGTGCCGATGAGCAACCGTGCCCGCTATAAGGAGATTGACCGACACCGCGCCCGCGTGCCACCGAATATGCTCCATGACCGCAGGTACGCCATGGATTTGCTGCCGTGGGCTACGTGGCTCCGCGATGACCACGACCTGCGGCGGCAACCCTTTTTTGGTGGTCGTCCTCTGGGCCCGTGGCGGCCGTGTCCTGCACGTGCTCTGAGCCCGCCCCAAACGCGCACCCGTACGCGTGTGCGCGGCCTCACAGCGACGTTGTCTCCATCACCGCCGCCGCCACCTCCCATGACCGAGGAGGAGGAGGCCAAGCTCATGAGGCGGGTCATGGAGGACTCCATGAACACCCACGATGAACGCCAATGGGAGGGCCTCCAAACCCAATTGGCCCTCTCTGCGGCCGGCGATGTCGCCATCCCGGAAGCTAGACATGGCCGTCAAGGAGGTGGTGGAGGAGCCGCCCGTTGCCGCATGGAATCCGCGCTTGGTGGGCCAGAGGTGGAGCTGGTCGTCCACGGTGCCGGAGAAGGCCGACGCGGTGGGTGTTAGGACATGGCCACCAACGCTGCTGCGACCACCAGAGTAGGAGCCGTTGCCACGGGAGGAGGTGGTGTAGGCTCCTCCGGCCTGGCAGCCATCATAGGGGCCACCGGCCCACCTCTAACAACCACCACTGTATGTCGACCTCACCATAGACGACGACGAGGACGACGGCGACATCCAAGAAGACTACGGTGGTGGCGTCTAATCTTTCTTTTTTTAAATGTTTTTTGGTTTAAGTTATGTTTAAATGTGCGTTCGGAACTAGTTTGAACATCTTACATTTATGTTAATGTTTAATTATGTTTTCTATGTGTTTTTAAAAATGTGTGGCCGGTTTTCTTTTTTTAAGTGTTCGTTTGCGACGCAAACAAGTTGCGATGCGGTTGCGCATTGGGGGCACCGACCGACGGACGAGCAAACCCGGACAGGGGTGTTCATTTTAGGGAAACTTCAATGCATGACCCCAAATCATCCGCCCATGTCAGTTTGAGGGTAAACGAACACAAACCACGGCCCAACACGCGGGAGCAAACGGACAATGTCCGTTTTGGTCCGCTTTTGACCCATTCCCGACCCAAGTTTGGGCCGCGTTTGCGGCCAAACGCTCGGCGCGCACACGGGTGGGACGCGCGCCCTTGTCCTCCCCTGGCCTGCCCGTCGGAGATACAACCCCATTTTCTTCCTCCCCTTTCGTTGCTCCGCCCTTGGCCCCTCGCCATCGCTGCTGCCACGCCTGTCATCCACCTTGCTTTGCCCGTCGGTGGAGCAGCCCCTTTTCTTCCTCCCCTGTCATTGCTCTACCCTCCGCCCACGATCGTTCACCTTGCTGCGAACCAACGTCCTCGACGTGCCCTTTTTCGGTCGTGTCTCCACCACGACTGCAAGGTGTTCGACACTTTTGCTCGCAAGGTACCATGGATAGCGGAGATGAGTACTTCTTCACAACTTCATTTGCTCATCGGATGATTCGTCCTCGGACGATGAGCACATAGTGGTGGCAGCATTTGTCGTCCATGAACACATCAGTAGGATGCGGCCTCGGTTCAGGGGATCAATCCCCGGCCATGCCCCGGCCTTGAACCGCAATAGGGAGAAAGGGCACCACCTCCACTATTCCAATTACTTTGAGATAACCGCACTCTACAAACTGCAACAATTTCGTCGCTGCTTTCGAATGAGGAGGCATGTCTTCAATCATATTCGGGAAGGAGTGGTTGCATATGGCCCCTACCTTGAATGCAAGGAGGACGCCCTTGGCAAACTTGGCTTCTATTCTTACCAGAAATGCACTGCGGCTATTCACATGCTTGCATATAGAATTCCCGGTGATCTTGTGGATGAGTATGGGCGTATGAGTGAGTCCACATGTCTCCTCTCAATGTATAGTTTCGGAAAGGCCGTGGTGGTAGTGTTCGGTCCTGAATATCCGAGAGAACCAAATGTCGCTGATCCAGAGAGGTTGTTTGACGATTAATGCCGAGAGGGGCTTTCCGGGCATACTTGGTAGTATCGATTGTATGCATTGGAAGTGGAAGAAATGTTGATTTGCTTGGCAGGGGTAGTACAAAGTGACATGTGAAAGGTGCCACTGTCATACTTGAAGTTGTGGCTTCACAAGATATGTGGATATGGCATTCTTTCTTCGGCATGGCTGGTTGTCACAATGATATTAGCGTTCTTCAGCATTCTCCAGTGTTTTGAAGGCTTGCAGAAGGCCACTGCCCGGTGGTCAACTTTGAGATCAATGGCCACCATTACAACAAGGGATATTACCTAGCTGATGGTATCTATCCCAAGTGGTCCACTCTTGTGAAGACCATACCCGATCTGCTAGGAGAGAAGAGATAGAGGTCTGCAAAAATGAAGGAGAGTGCTAGGAAAAATGAAGGAGAGTGCTAGGAAAAATGTGGAGCGTGCATTTGGTGTACTTCAGTCTTGATGGGGTATTCTTCGAAACCTTGTATTGACATTGAGCACTCAGAAGCTTTGTGAGGTGATGACTGCTTGTGTGATCATGCATAAGATAATCGTTGAGGATGAGTGTAATGGCAGCATCTATGACCAAGGGTTTGATTTCCAGGGTGAGAATGTTGAGCCTGAGCACCCACATCTTGCAACCTTTGAACAGTTTGTCCAATTTCATCGTGAGTTGCGTGATCGGAACACTCATACGCAGTTGCAAGATGACTTGGTTGAGCACATGTGGGATCACATTGGCAATCAGTAGATCTATCAGTTTAATCTCTTTTCGTGTGCACAAACTTTGAGTGGTTTTGTAAGACTATTTGATATTTTTAAAATTTTAATTGGATTGTAATAAAAGACTATTTTGAACATGTTGTTATGTCTGATTTAAACTTCTTTTGCTATGATTTATTTTGTTGTACCTGGCCTCCGGCGGATGAGATGGGGCAGAAGATGTGGCCGCACATTGGGCGCCCGACCGACACGAACCCAAATCTGGACGGACACGACCCCAATGCCACCCCAAACAGACGAAATCCAGGCAAAACGGACGTCCGTTTGGGCTCGTGCGTTGGCGTTGCCCTTAGGCCAACTCCAACGCACGACCCCAAATCGTTGGCCCGTGTCCATTTGGGGGTAAACAGACACAAATCGCGGCCCAACGCGCGGGAGCAAATGGACAAATGTCCGCTCTCAACCCATTCCCGGCCCAAATTTGGGCCGCGTTTGCGGCCAAACGGGAAGCGCGCGGACGAGCGCCCTTGTCCTCCACTAGCCCGCCCGTTGGAGACACAACCCCATTTCTTCATCCCCTTTTGTCGCTCCGTCCTCGGCCCCTCGCCATCGCCGTCGCTCCGCCCGTCATCCACCTTGCTTTGCTCGTTGGTGGAGAAACCCCTTTTCTTCCTCCCCTGTCGTCGCTCCGTCCTCCGCCCGCGGTCGTCCACCTTGCTGCGAACCAAAGGCCTCGATGTGCCCTTTCCAGCCGTGTCTCCACCACGACCGCAAGGTGTTCGACGCTTTGCTCGCAAGGTACAATGGATAGCGGAGATGAGTACTTCTTTCACAACTTCATTTGTTTATCAGATGATTCATCCTCGAACGATGAGGACATGGTGGTGGCAGCATTGGTCATCCATGACCACATCAGTAGGATGCGGCCTCTGTTTAGGGGATCAATCCCCGGCCATGCACCAGCCTTGAACCGCAATAAGGAGAAAGGGCACCACCTCCACTATTCCGATTACTTTGAGAGAACCGCACTCTACAAACTCCATCAATTTCGTCAACGCTTTCGAATGAGGAGGCATGTCTTCAATCGTATTCGGGAAGAAGTGGTTGCATATGATCCATACTTTGAATGCAAGGAGGGCGCCCTTGGCAAACTTGGCTTCTCTTCTTACCAGAAATGCACTGCGGCTATTCGCATGCTTGCATATAGAATTCCCGGTGATCTTGTGGATGAGTATGGGCGTATGAGTGAGTCCACATGTCTCCTCTCAATGTATAGTTTCTGCAAGGAGTATCGAGTGTATGCATTGGAAGTGGAAGGGTTGTCCATTTGCTTGGCAGGGGCAGTACAAGGGACATGTGAAAGGTGCCACTGTCATACTTGAAGCTGTGGCTTCACAAGATATGTGGATATGGCATTCTTACTTCAGCATGGCTGGTTCTCACAATGATATTAGCGTTCTTCAGCATTCTCCAGTGTTTTCAAGGCTTGTAGAAGGCCACTGCCCGGTGGTCAACTTTGAGATCAATGGCCACCATTACGACAAGGGATATTACCTAGCTGATGGTATCTATCCCAAGTGGTCCACTCTTGTGAAGACCATACCCAATCCGCAAGGAGAGAAGAGATAGAGGTCTGCAAAAGTGCAGAAAAGACAGATGTTTGCTCAAATGCAGGAGAGTGCCAGGAAAGATGTGGAACGTGCATTTGGCGTGCTTCAATCTCGATGGGGTATTGTTCGAAACCCTGCATTGACACTGAGCACGTAGAAGTTTTGGGAGGTGATGACTGTTTGTGTGATCATGCACAACATGACCGTTGAGGACGAGCGTGATTGGAAGCATCTACGACCGAGGGTTTGATTTCCAGGGTTAGAATGTTGAGCCTGAGCACCCACCTCCTGCAACCTTTGAACAGTTTGTCCAATTTCATCATGAGTTGCGTGATCGGAACACTCATACGCAGCTGCAAGATGACTTGGTTGAGCACACGTGGGATCACAATCAGTAGATCTATCGGTTTAATCTCTTTCCGTGTGCAGAGACTCTGAGTGGATTTGTAAGACTATTTGATATTTTTAAAAAATTGTTGGATTGTAATAATAGACTATTTGAACATGTTGTTATGTTTGATTTATAAACTAATTTTGCTATGCTTCATTTATTATATTTGGGCTTCAGCGGATGAGATGGGTCAGAAGATGCGGCCGCGCGTTGGGCGTCAGGCCAGTGCAAACCCAAATCTAGGCGGACACGGCCCCATTGCCATCCCCAAACGGACAAAATCCGGACAAAACAAATGTCCGTTTGGGATCGTGCGTTGGAGTTGGCCTTACCGCCTAAAATGAACAAAATCCGGATAAAATGAACTTCCTTTTGGGATGGTGCTTTGGAGTTGGCCTAAGGCCAACTCCACCGCACGACCCTAAATCTTACCCCATTTTGTCCGGATTTTGTCTGTATGGGCTAAAAATAGGGAGAACAAACGCCGGACAGAGGCCGGACAAACTCGCTGCACCCACCGCTGCTACCCCATATTTTGTCCGGATTTTGTCCGTGGTGGGTGCACGTGGTGGACCAGGTACACAAAAGGAGAGAGTGACAGGTGGGGGCGAGGGCGGACACAGACGGACGACGAGGACGCGAAGACGTTCGCTTTCTGTCCGCTTTGGCCCCAAACCGAGAGCAACTTTGGTCTGGAAATGGGGCAAAAGTGGACAGAGACCGGACGAAACGTCCGTATGCTCTCATGCATTGGGTCATTCGGTTTGTCCATTTTACCCCAAACGGACACAAACGAACGATTTGGGGTAAATTTGGGTCACGCGGTGAAGTTGGCCTATAAGTCCCCAACATGACCGCTGCACGCGCAATCCTTGGCTAAAGCGTACAAGCATCAGCAGCAGCATCATCGTACAAGCTACATCAATTTGTTATCCTCAAAAAAAAAAAGCTACATCAATTTGTTGGCGTCCATGCATCCACCATGGCGAAGGCCCGCGCAAACATCTCAACTCCCATCTGCGACTTCCCGCTGCCCGCCCCCGCAGAAACAAAGAGAGAATTCATCAAGGAGAATCGACCTACGTGTGAAAGAGAGAGCCGAGTCAAGGCAGCGGCTAGCGACTTGGCGCATAGCGTCAGCGAATCTCAGGCATCAGTAACTACTGAGGTCAGGGAGCTGTCGCCCAACCTGTTTTCTCAGACGTGTCTGCTGCTGCTCGATGCGCAGTGCTCCGGTAGTGGCGATTTGTTTGCATCTGTAATTTGGCTAGCTAAACGGGACCGGATGATTTTTGTTTCTCTGCCTCATTCCGTCGATGAACAACAGTCCACTCTGGTTCAGTGTGAATTTTTTTGTCTACAACGGACAACTTCATTTTGGAAGGGAAAAAATAGTACTGCACTCATCAAAATCTACCATGTCTCTTTTTATGAATCATTGACTTAAAAAAATCGTTCTACGTATCTCTTTTTATGAATCATTGACTTACAAAAATCGTTCTACATATATTTTGTCTAAATCTCAGGTGCCTGAAATTTTATGTTGGGTCGGTCACTTTCTGCTTTGCACGAGGCGGAATGCAAGGACGGCGTGAAGATAACCGGTCATGGCGAGGCCGAGCCGTGTACGAGCGGGAGCCGACGATAGCCGAGGGGAGCAAGTCTGAAACTTAACCAAAGGTGTGTGTGTGTGTGGGGGGGGGGGGGGGGGGGGGGAGGGGGGGTAGGGGGTGCGGGGCGGTCGCCAGTGTTGTCCATCGAGGCAGAACTTAGAGGGATGCTCGGGGCTGCGGCCAACACAATGGTGGGGAGAGGTCGAGGGGAGGGCGGGGCGGCGAGGCAGCCATAGCCGTCGACCGTGGGAGGTAAGGGCAGTCGGTTAGGCCTAGGCAGGCCTCAGGGGAGGAGAAGGAACCGTCACATGGAGAAGGAAGAAGAAGATGAACATGTGGCGGCGTGCTCCTAATTGTTGGATATTGGTGTGATGGTGAAAATCAAAAGTGACTGGCGCTAGGGCTTGTTCAGATGCCCACGTGCAGGATTGGTACCGATCGGACCACCCGGCAAAAAGAAGTGTAGGTCTCGCTTGGCCGGCGCGCATGCAGAGAAACCTGGATGGTCAGACGAACTCAGATCACCGCCGGAATCACCATAAACGTAGGTGAGTACGGCTCCTTCGAGGGCACTCGGAATTTTTCCTCGAGGACAGGAGGCTTGCCAGGTAGCCAGCTCGATGTCGTCAAGACGGATACAACACCTTCAGGCTATACTCTTCCTCTTCATCTTCTCCACCTTCATTGCACCGAATCCTACCCAGCTGCACTCACGTGTCCCCAACGGCCCCGCCTCCATGTCTGATGGGAAGAATCCCTACAATATGCATGCATCTTGTCAACTCAATCTCCTCTTATATTATTTAAATGTCCTTCACGTTTGAGGCAGGAACTGCAATTACTTTAGCCAGTGGAATCTATGATGTGAGGGAACGGACATCATGTGAGTCCCCTGGGTGCTCTTTGTATTATTATTGTTATTTTTCTGTTGGTTCTAATCTTCTTGATCCTTTTCGCATGACAGTACCTTGCATGTTTCTGCCACTGTACTATCTATTGGCACCATGTATGACATTTGCTCTCTTTTTGCACATCAGGTTTCTGTGTTTTGTTTTTCGCAAAAACAAAAGTTTCTGTGTTTTGTGTTTTTGTCGAAACTGCTATGACCAATAAAAGGTAAAGTGTTTAAATTCCAGGGGTTTGGTGTGCTACTATGTTCTTTCAGGGGTTTGCTGCTACGTTCTTTCATACTACTCTCTTTCAACATAGCATATTTAGACCCCTACCTAACTTTTAATCTTTTATAACCCACTAGAATGCACTGATGTAATGAACTTGAATCATGTTTCGTTCTACTACTGTTACTTTACATGAAAATATGCTCCTACATGCGAACGAGCTTAGACCTTTCAATTGTTGCACACTACTTATCTATACCTTGCAGGTTATTTTCCACACGTGCGAACACGTGCAATAAAATCATATGAGTTGAATTTTCCAGACGTGCGTTGCACGTTCAAGCTTACTAGTTTGATCAAACTAAAAAAGAAATCCCGACGAATCTCCGCATAGAATCCAGAGGTGTACGAGTTAGTTGAGATATATTCTTTCTCATCTAGATGAGAGCTAGACATACCCTTAAATCATTAAGTATTCTTATAGTTCTATTGCTAGCTTTGGCTCTCACATGACTAATACGGTACGGGCATATGCCTACACGACAGTGTCATTTTGTTAGGGCAACTCCAACGCGCCGACACATTCTGTCCGTGCGCGTCAGTTTAGGTTGAAACGAACACAAATTGCGGCCCAAAGCGTCGATGCAAACGGATGAGTGTACACTTTTCGTTTGCCCGTGATCTATTTTCCGACCACAATTTAGGCCGGGTTTGTGTCAACGCGGACACGGCGCGGACTCGCGCAACCCCGACCCTTGTCCTCCTCTGGCCCGCCACACAGTGGCACAACAACCATTCCCCCTCCCTCATCAACAGCAGACACATCCGGCCACCTAGCCCTCGCCGCCGCCGACCACTTCCTGCCGTTTGGACGCTACCCCGCCGCCCGCACCGACACACCTCTCCCTACTGCTTGCCGCACCCGATGGCCACTCTTGCCAACAATTGTGGCATGTTTTCGCCGCCATTGTAGCACCTCCATGGGCACGCCATCCCCTAGCCTCTGCCGTCGTCGGGATCGCTCCATGCTCGGCGGCCTCGCTCCATGGCTGCCTCCACATGGATAGGCCCGTTGCTAGGCCGGAGAGGCGCGAGGCTTTTCATCGGCCGGATTCTTCCATCACGCTCTTCATCGGCTGGCCGATTTTTAAGATATTTGTCAAGAGTAATTAATAAAATTATGCTCAACGTTTGTGTGCTAAAACTATTATACATACAAACGGTGATTAGTAAATAAATATGTTTAATGAATGCAAAAATAAAATGTTTAGTTAATACAGACATATAATTTTTCACTCATGACTTATATTCAGAAAAATATATAATTTAAATATTAGACATGATAGAATATTCAAATCAACAGTTTAAAATTTAAATTATGAATATTTTAATTCTACAAATATTGTACTATACAAATGTGTGTATAATTATTGAAATGCTTGTATAATTACAATAATTTTTCAAACTGTAATTTTACAAATATTTCATTTGTATTTAGAATATTTATAACACCTGAATATTTAAATTTTATTTTTATTGATGAGATCATAATTTACATACTTTCTACAAATTTCTAAAAGAAAACCAAATGTGCAAAATGGGCTGCACTCACCATTGCCCATTTTAGCTGACGGTTCCACGTGTTCTCAAGAAAGGGATATAAAGATGTAGTTATCCATGTGAAGCATCGGGTGTCATTTGGCAGGGTGTTTCACCTGGTTAGCACCCCTTCTGAAGGTCGCGGGTTTGAACACCGCCCCCATATATGACTTTTCTCTTATACTCTTCACAGAAGGTGGGTCCCACCTAGTCTTTTCTGCGTAATTAAAAATCCAGGGAGTTGTCTGGAGAAAATCTACTCCCAGCCACTGACATGCACTGTATTTGCACCAGACAACGCCCAGGGAGATGGTTTATTGCTTAGCCAAAGGCACATGTTCCCTTTGCAATGAAATTCTCCAGCGCCGAACTAGTTATACTCCCCTTTTGGTGAAATACCACCCAATACCAACAGGATTTGATCAATTAAGCAACATACTCCTCTTGACATTGTGCCCAAACAAATTCCTAAGGCGAATCGCCGAAGGTTTGATTTTGTAGTCACCCTTGCTTGTTCGAGCTTGTGGAAGCAACGCAATGAGAAAGTCTTTAATAACCGCAACTCAGGTATATGAATGGATTTGGCCTCACTCATTTTTATTGATTTGAGAACTCTTGGCTCTGGCATGAGGGAGAAGTGCAGCTGAGATGTGTAAGTACCTGATTTATTGTATGTTTGGACCGGGGCTTGCTGCTCACCGATTTGTGGTGAGAGCTTTTGTGTTTTCTCTATAAATTTACTCTTTGTCTTCTATAAGCTAGGGTATGCAGTTTGTGTACTCTCCAAAAAACAGACACTTTGTCCAAATAACCCATGAAAGCAAGAGATTATTATTCAATGTTTAGTGCTTGTTGTAATATTTTCTAAAAGAAATGAAATGTGTGCATCACGGGAATATCTAATTTATAGTTGTACACCAGGTACACAAAACTACATTTGTGATGCCATCCTGGGATCGAACACAACAATAGTATCTTTACCTTCTTGTAGTTCTTCTTTTTCTAGCTGATAGGGTTATTTTTCTGATTTTCTAGACACTTTCTTCTAATGTAGATGTCAAATTCCTTAGTTGTCCTTTTTCTTTTCTTCATCCAAGATTTCTACGCGTTCTTTATTTGTACAAACGCCAGTTTAACCTTTCTATATGTAAATATTGTGATATCACTTCGGAGAGGAGAATTCAGGGTCCTTAATGCAGACTCTTGATCAACACAAAGACAAGTTCACATATTTGTGCCTAAAAAGTTTCAATGTGTATTAGTTATTGTAGAATAAACTTTTTAATGAACACTTACTCCACATAAATACTTTATGATTAAAATTGATGTCAGTACAATCATACTCTAAAGTGATCCACTTATTTACAGTTATCACTTTGTATCACAAAATTACGTATTAATAGTGTATTATAGTTTTTTTAGGCTCTACGGTGATTTTCTCATTGAACTAAAAATAACGGAGTTATTTACAAAAGAACAATAAAAAAAGAAGAACAAACTCAACTATCTATACAATTCCTTTTTTAGGCCACAAAGAATTAAAGCTTATTCTGGATCTAGTCTTGCGGCATCTACTTTTTCTTCTCCTGCATTATGTAGCATACAATGTTCAGATCTTGCTTTGGAAGAATTATCCAGGAAACCACACTAGGTCTGCTATGCTCGAAGATCAAGTTATTTCGTTGTATCCATACGTTCCAACATCCCATAATCACAGTGTCGTATAGTTAAAGACTCTTCTTAATGAAACATAATTCACGTTTTCTTTTGAAAATGAAGAGAGTGCATCATGGCTATTTCCATAACCAGTTATGTGTTCCTTTTTTCTCAGAAAGAGGATAAAGACCCTTGCCATTGTATCGATTTGCACACAACTTTCTATTGTAGCAAAGTTTCAAGATTCAAACATGCCACACACACAGGTATAAAAAGTCCATAAAATGCTAAAAAGGCTAGATCAACCAACACAAAATAAGATTACATGACACCTCCTGGCTCACTAATCAACGGTCCGCCATCCAAATTGGTTGAATACAGACCGAGCTACCGCCTCCCGTAGGTTGCACCTAGAATCCATAGATGCCCCAGACTCCTCGCACCGATGATAGGGCCACATACAGATCCAACTAGTAGTATTAAAAATAACCTAAAAAACACGGAACTTTTGTCTTATTGAAAACATAATCATGAAAATTCCATATAGCCTAAATTAAAGCGCATACTCTACATGGATTCAAGCCTTTAGCTTAGGGTTGATCATTGATTTCAAGGTCCTCCACTCTAAGACCCCCTTGGTCCTTCGACCTACAAACTTGTTGGGGAACGTAGTAATTTCAAAAAATTTCCTACGCACACGCAAGATCATGATGATGACATAGCAACGAGCGGGGAGAGTGTTGTCCACGTACCCTCGTAGACCGTAAGCGGAAGCGTTATGACAACGCGGTTGATGTAGTCGTACGTCTTCACGATCCGACCGATTCAAGTACCGAACGTATGGCACCTCTGAGTTTAGCACACGTTCAGCTCGATGATGATCCCCGGATTCCGATCCAGCAAAGTGTCGGGGATGAGTTCCGTCAGCACGACGGCGTGGTGACGATGATGATGCTCTACCGGCGCAGGGCTTCGCCTAAACTCCGCGACGATATGACCGAGGTGGAATATGGTGGAGGAGGGCACCGCACACGGCTAAGGAACGATTCGTAGATCAACTTGTGTGTCATGGGGTGCCCCCCTGCCCCCGTATATAAAGGAGCAAGTGGGGAGGAGGCCGGCCCTAGGAGGGGGCGCGCCAAGTGTGGAGTCCTACTAGGACTCCCTAGTCCTAGTAGGATTCCACCTCCCTTGTTGGAGTAGGAGAAGGGGAAAGAGGGGGAGAGGAAGAAGGAAAGGGGGGTTGCGCCCCTTGTCCAATTCGGACCAGAGGGGGGGGGGGGGGGGGCGCAGGCCTCCTTCCTTTTGGCCTCTCTCCTCTATTCCCGTATGGCCCAATAAGGCCCATATACTCCCCGGCGAATTCCCGTAACTCTCCGGTACTTCGAAAAATACCCGAATCACTCGGAACCTTTCCGAACTCCAAATATAGTCGTCCAATATATCGATCTTTACGTCTCGACCATTTCGAGACTCCTCGTCATGTCCCCGATCTCATCCGGGACTCCGAACTCCTTCGGTACATCAAAACTCATAAACTCATAATAAAACTGTCATCGAAACCTTAAGCGTGCGGACCCTACGGGTTCGAGAATTATGTAGACATGACCTAGAACTATTCTTGGTCAATAACCAACAGCGGAACCTGGATGCCCATATTGGCTCCTACATATTCTACGAAGATCTTTATCGGTCAAACTGCATAACAGCATACGTTGTTTCCTTTGTCATCGATATGTTACTTGCCCGAGATTCGATCGTCGGTGTCCAATACCTAGTTCAATCTCGTTACCAGCAAGTCTCTTTACTCGTTACGTAATGCATCATTCCGTAACTAACTCATTAGCTACATTGCTTGCAAGGCTTATAGTGATGTGCATTACCGAGAGGGCCCAGAGATACCTCTCCGACGATCGGAGTGACAAAACCTAATCTCGAAATACGCCAACCCAACATGTACCTTCGGAGACACCTGTAGTACTCCTTTATAATCACCCAGTTACGTTGTGACGTTTGGTAGCACCCAAAGTGTTCCTCCGGTAAACGGGAGTTTCATAATCTCATAGTTACAGGAACATGTATAAGTCATGAAGAAAGCAATAGCAATATACTAAACGATCAAGTGCTAGGCTAACGGAATGGGTCATGTCAATCACATCATTCTCCTAATGATGTGATCCCGTTAATCAAATGACAACACATGCCTATGGTTAGGAAACATAACCATCTTTGATTAATGAGCTAGTCAAGTAGAGGCATACTAGTGACGTTATGTTTGTCTATGTATTCACACATGTATCATGTTTCCGGTTAATACAATTCTAGCATGTATAATAAACATTTATCATGATATGAGGAAATAAATAATAACTTTATTATTGCCTCTCGGGCATATTTCCTTCAGTCTCCCACTTGTACTAGAGTCAATAATCTAGTTCACATCGCCATGTGATTTAATACCAATATTCATATCTGTATATGATTAACACCCATAGTTCACATCTTCATGTGACCAACACCCAAAGGATTTACTAGAGTCAATAATCTAGTTCACATCGCTATGTGATTAACACCCAAAGAGTACTAAGGTGTGATCATGTTTTGCTCGTGAGAGAAGCTTAGTCAACGGGTCTGTCACATTCAGAGCCATATGTATTTTGTAAATATTCTATGTCTACAATGCTCTGTATGGAGCTACTCTAGCTAATTGCTCCCACTTTCAATATGTATCCAGATTGAGACTTAGAGTCATCTGGATCGGTGTAAAAGCTTGCACCGATGTAACTTTTACAACGAACTCTTTTATCACCTCCATAATCGAGAAACATCTCCTTAGTCCTCACTAAGGATATTCTTGACCGCTGTCCAGTGATCTACTCCTAGATCACTATTGTACTCCATTGCCTAATTCAGTGTAAGATATACAATAGGTCTGGTACATAGCATACTTTATAGAACCTATGACTGAGGCATAGGGAATGACTTTCATTCTCTTTTCTATTTTCTGCTGCGGTCGGGATTTGAGTCTTACTCAATTTCACACCTTTGCAACACAGGCAAGAACTCTTTCTTTGACTGTTCCATTTTGAACTACTTCAAAATCTTGTCAAGGTATGTACTCATTGAAAATCTTATCAAGCGTCTTGATCTATCTCAATAGATCTTGATGCTCAATATGTCAGTAGCTTTACTGAGGTCTTTCTTTTAAAAAACTCCTTTCAAACACTCCTTTATGCTTTGCAGAATAATTCTACATTATTTCCGATCAACAATATGTCATTTTCATATTCTTATCAGAAATGTTGTAGTGCTCCCACTCACTTTCTTGTAAATACAGGCTTCACCGCAAGTCTGTATAAAACTATATGCTTTGATCAACTTATCAAAGCGTATATTCCAACTCTGAGATGCTTGCACCAGTCCATAGATGGATCACTGGAGCTTGCACATTTTCTTAGCACCTTTAGGATTGACAAAACCTTCTGGTTGCATCATAAACAAATCTTCTTTAAGAAAACCATTAAGGAATGCAGTTTTGACATCCATTTGCCAGATTTCATAAAATGTGGCAATTGCTAACATGATTCGGACAGACTTAAGCATTGCTACAGTTGAGAAAATCTCATCGTAGTCAACACCTTGAACTTTGTCGAAAACCTTTTGCGACAAGTCGAGCTTTGTAGATAGTAACACTACTATCAATGTCCGTCTTCCTCTTGAAGATCCATTTATTTTTCTATGGTTTGCCGATCATCGGGCAAGTCCACCAAAGTCCACACTTTGTTCTCATACATGGATCCTATCTCAGATCTCATGGCCTCCAGCCATTTTGCGGAATCTGGGCTCATCATCGCTTCCTCATAGTTCGTAGGTTTATCATGGTCTAGTAACATGACTTTCAGAATAGGATTACCGTACCACTCTGGTGCGGATCTTAATCTGGAAGATCTACAAAGTTCGGTAGTAACTTGATCTGAAGCTTCATGATCATTATCATTAGCTTCCTCACTAGTTGGTGCAGGAATCACTAGAACTGATTTCTGTGATGAACTACTTTCCAATTCGGGAGAAGGTACAAATTACCTTATCAAGCTCTACTTTCCTCCCACTCACTTCTTTCGAGAGAAACTCCTTCTCTAGAAAGGATCCGAATTAGCAACAAAAATCTTGCCTTCGGATCTGTGATAGAAGGTGTACCCAACAGTTTCATTTGGGTATTCTATGAAGATGCACTTCTCCAATTTGGGTTTGAGCTTATCAGGATGAAACTTTTTCACATAAGCATCGCAGCCCCAAACTTTAAGAAACGACAACTTGGGTTTCTTGCTAAACCACAGTTCATGTGCTGTCGTCTCAACGGATTTAGATGGTGCCCTTTTAACGTGAAAGCAGTTGTCTCTAATGCATAACCCCAAAATAATAGTAGTAAATCAGTAAGAGACATCATAGATCGCACCATATCCAATAAAGTGCGGTTACGACGTTCGGACACACCATAACGTTGTGGTGTTCCAGGTGGCGTGAGCTGTGAAACTATTTCACATTGTTTTAATTGAAGACCAAACTCGTAACTCGAATATTCGTCACCGCGATCAGATCGCAGAAACTTTATTTTCTTGTTACGATGATTTTTCCACTTCACTCTGAAATTCTTTGAACCTTTCAACTATTTCAGACTTATGTTTCATCAAGTAGATATACCCATATCTGCTCAAATCATCTTGTGAAGGTCACAAAATAATGATACTTGCCACGAGCATCAACACTCATTGGATCGCATACATCAGTATGTATTATTTCCAATAAGTCAGTAGCTTGTACCATTGTTCCGGAGAACAGAGTTTTAGTCATCTTGCCCAAAAGGCACGGTTCGCAAGCATCAAATGATTCATAACCAAGTGATTCTGAAAATCCATCTTTATGGAGTTTCTTCATGCGCTTTACACTGATATGACCCAAACGGTAGTGCCACAAATAAGTTGCACTATCATTATTAACTTTGCATCTTTTGGCATCAATATTATGAATATGTGTATCACTACGATCGAGATCCAACAAACTATTTTCATTGGTGTATAACCATCAAAGGTCTTATTCATGTAAACAGAATAACAATTATTCTTTAACTTCAAATGAATAACCGTATCGCAACAAACATGATCAAATCATATACATGCTCAACGCAAACGTTAAATAACATTTATTTAGGTTTAACACTAATCTCGAAAATATAGGGAGTGTGTGATGATGATCATATCAATCTTGGAACTATTTCCAACACTCATCGTCACTTCCCCTCAACTAGTCTCTGTTTATTATGTAACTCCTGTTTCGATTTACTAATCTTAGCAACCGAACAAGTATCAAATACTCAAGGGCTACTATAAACACTAGTAAGGCACACATCAAACACCTGTATATCAAATACACCCTTGTTCACTTTGCCATCCTTCTTATCCACCAAATATTTAGGGCATTCCTGCTTCCAGTGACTATTTCCTTTGCAGTGTAAGCACCCAGTTTTAGGCTTTGGTCCAGCTTTGGTCTTCTTCACAGGAGTGACAACTTGTTTGCCATTCTACTTGAAGTTTCCCTTTCTTTCCCTTTGCCCTTTTCTTGAAACTAGTGGTCTTGTCAATCATCAACACTTGATGCTCTTTCTTGATTTCTACCTTCGTCGATTTCAATGTCACGAAGAGCTCGGGAATCGTTTTCATCATCCCTTGCATACTATAGTTCATCATGAAGTTCTAGTAACTCAGTGATGGTGACTAGAGAATTCTGTCAATCACTATCTTATCTGGAAGATTAACTCCCAATTGATCCAAGTGATTGAAGTACCCATACAATCTGAGCACATGCTCACTAGTTGAGCGATTCTCCTCCATCTTTTAGCTATAGAACTTGTTGGAGACTTCATATCTCTCAACTCGGGTATTTGCTTGAAATATTAACTTCAATTCCTGGAACATCTTATATGGTCCATAATGTTCAAAACATCTTTGAAGTCCCGATTCTAAAGCCGTTAAGCATGGTGCACTAAACTATCAAGTAGTCATCATATTGAGCTAGCCAAACGTTCATAACGTCTGCATCTGCTTCTGCAATAGGTTTGTCACCTAGCGGTGCATCAAGGACTAAATTCTTCTGTGCGGCAATGAGGATAAACCTCAGATCACGGATCCAATCCGCATCATTTCTACTAACATCTTTCAACATAGTTTTTCTCTAGGAACATATCAAAATAAAGATATGAAAGCAACAACGCGAGCTATTGATCTATAGCATAATTTGCAAAATACTACTAGGACTAAGTTCATGATAAATTAAAGTTCAATTAATCATATTACTAAAGAACTCCCACTTAGATAGACATCCCTCTAATCCTCTAAGTGATTACGTGATCCATATCAACTACACCATGTCCAATCGTCACGTGAGATGGAGTAGTTTCAACGGTGAACATCAATATGTTGATCATATCTACTATATGATTCACGCTCGACCTTTCGGTCTCCGTGTTCCGAGGCCATATCTGTATATGCTAGGCTCGTCAAGTTTAACCTGAGTATTCCGCGTGTGCAACTGTTTTGCACCCGTTGTATTTGAATGTAGATCTTATCACACCCAATCATCACATGGTGTCTCAGCACGAAGAACTTTTGCAACGGTGCATACTCAGGGAGAACACTTATACCTTGAAATTTAGTGAGAGATCATCTTATAATGCTACCATCAATCAAAGCAAAATAAGATGCATAAAGGATAAACATCACCTACAATCAATATAAGTGATATGATATGGCCATCATCATCTTGTGCTTGTGATCTCCATCTCCGAAGCACCGTCGTGATCACCATCGTCACCGGCGCGACACCTTGATCTCCATCGTAGCATCGTTGTGGTTACGCCATCTATTGCTTCTACGACTATCGCTACCGCTTAGTGATAAAGTAAAGCAATTACAGGGCGTTTTGCATTTCATACAATAAAGCGACAACCATATGGCTCCTGCCAGTTGCCGATAACTTCGGTTACAAAACATGATCATCTCATACAATAAAATATAGCATCACGTCTTGACCATATCACATCACAACATGCCCTGCAAAAACAAGTTAGACGTGCTCTACTTTATTGTTGCAAATTTTACGTGGCTGCTACGGGCTTAGCAAGAACCGTTTTGACCTACGCATCAAAACCAAAACGATAGTTCGTCAAGTTGGTGCTGTTTTAACCTTCGCAAGGACCGGGCGTAGCCACACTCGATTCAGCTAAAGTGAGAGAGACAGACACCCGCCAGCCACCTTTAAGCACGAGTGCTCGTAACGGTGAAACCAGTCTCGCGTAAGCGTACGCGTAATGTCGGTCCGGGCCGTTTCATCTCACAATACCGCCGAACCAAAATATGACATGCTGGTAAGCAGTATGACTTGTATCGCCCACAACTCACTTGTGTTCTACTTGTGCATATGACATCTACGCATAAAACCAGGCTCGGATGCCACTGTTGGGGAACGTAGTAATTTCAAAAAATTTCCTACGCACACGCAAGATCATGGTGATGACATAGCAACGAGAGGGGAGAGTGTTGTCCACGTACCCTCGTAGACCGTAAGCGGAAGCATTATGACAACGCGGTTGATGTAGTCGTACGTCTTCACGATTCGACTGATCCAAGTACCGAACGTACGGCACCTCTGAGTTCAGCACACGTTCAGCTCGATGACGATCGCCGGACTCCGATCCAGCAAAGTGTCGGGGATGAGTTCCGTCAGCACGACGGCGTGGTGACGATGATGATGCTCTACCGGCGTAGGGCTTCGCCTAAACTCCGCGACGATATGACCGAGGTGGAATATGGTGGAGGGGGGCACCACACACGGCTAAGGAACGATCCGTAGATCAACTTGTGTGTCAGGGGGTGCCCCCTGCCCCCTTATATAAAGGAGCAAGGGGGGAGGAGGCCGGTCCTAGGAGGGGGCGCGCCAAGTGTGGAGTCCTACTAGGACTCCCTAGTCCTAGTAGGATTCCACCTCCCTTGTTGGAGTAGGAGAAGGGGAAAGAGGGCGAGAGGAAGAAGGAAAGGGGGGCTGCGCCCCTTGTCCAATTCGGACCAGAGGGGGGGCGCAGGCATCCTTCCTTTTGGCCTCTCTCCTCTTTTCCCGTATGGCCCAATAAGGCCCATATACTCCCCGGCGAATTCCCGTAACTCTCTGGTACTCCGAAAAATACCCGAATCACTCGGAACCTTTCCGAACTCCAAGTATAGTCATCCATTATATCGATCTTTACGTCTCGACCATTTCGATACTCCTCGTCATGTCACCGATCTCATCCGGGACTCCGAACTCCTTCGGTACATAAAAACTCATAAACTCATAATAAAACTGTCATCAAAACCTTAAGCGTGCGGACCCTACGGGTTCGACAACTATGTAGACATGACCTAGAACTATTCTTGGTCAATAACCAATAGCGGAACCTGGATGCCCATATTGGCTCCTACATATTCTACGAAAATCTTTATCGGTCAAACCGCATAACAACATACGTTGTTCCCTTTGTCATCGGTATGTTACTTGCCCGAGATTCGATCGTCGGTATCCAATACCTAGTTCAATCTCGTTACCGGCAAGTCTCTTTACTCGTTACGTAATGCATCATTCCATAACTAACTCATTAGCTACATTGCTTGGAAGGCTTATAGTGATGTGCATTACCGAGAGGGCCCAGTGATACCTCTCCGACGATCGGAGTGACAAAACCTAATCTCGAAATACGCCAACCCAACATGTACCTTCGGAGACACCTGTAGTACTCCTTTATAATCACCCAGTTACGTTGTGACGTTTGGTAGCACCCAAAGTGTTCCTCCGGTAAACGGGAGTTGCATAATCTCATAGTTACAGGAACATGTATAAGTCATGAAGAAAGCAATAGCAATATACTAAACGATCAAGTGCTAGGCTAACGGAATGGGTCATGTCAATCACATCATTCTCCTAATGATGTGATCCCGTTAATCAAATGACAACACATGCCTATGGTTAGGAAACATAACCATCTTTGATTAATGAGCTAGTCAAGTAGAGGCATACTAGTGACGTTATGTTTGTCTATGTATTCACACATGTATCATGTTTCCGGTTAATACAATTCTAGCATGAATAATAAACATTTATCATGATATGAGGAAATAAATAATAACTTTATTATTGCCTCTAGGGCATATTTCCTTCAAAACTATATTTCACTTAGTTAGTAGATATTTTTATTTATGTTCGTCACATTGCCAAAAGATTCTCGATCTATAAAAATCAACTTCCTTACTTCTTTGGGTATCTCAAAGAGGGATTCATAAGGATAATGTTGATGAGAGCATGTCAGGACCCATAGGATAGCAACTTGCCATTTCAACAATTCTACTAGTGAGCTTTTTATCGAATTGGTCCTCAATGTCATTCCACTCCTCATTCAAGAGTTCGTGGTAGTGCATTGGGATGCAAAAGTACCAAAATGGAAGTGAGCCAGACTCATGAGAGGAAAAATTTGGATGGGTTCTGTCGTAGTACTAAGTCTGATAGTAAGAATAGGGGGTACGTATGAGGAGGCAAGGCCCTAGCTATGGCGAGGTTGTACACATGAGTTTACGAGTTCAGGCCCCTCTCGGAGGAGGTAAAAGCCCTACGTCTCGGTGCCCTAAGGCGGTCGACTGGAATATGGGTGTGTGTTACAAGGGGTGCGAACCCTTGTCCCAGAGGAGGGGGTGGCTTATATAGAGTGCGCCAGGACCCCATCCCACCTCCGTTACAGGGGTTCAATGTACATTAAGACAGGGCATTACTGGTAACGCCAGCTACAAAGTGTATACAATGATCTTTAAGACTACGGAGTGAACGCCTGACCGTTGTCATCCTGAGTTACCCTAGGTCTTCTGTACTCTTAGCGGATTCCTGTATGGTCGAATGACTCCATCCAGGTTGAGTGAAATTGGGGGTATTCGAGCGAGGTGACTGGTCGAGTGGATTGCACTCGGTGGCTTCAGTTGATACTTCCTGCTCTGCTTTGCATGTCTTTGCTTTAGGGTAGTGACCTTGGGTGGGGCATATAGGTCAGGCCTATGACCCTACCCTAGGTCTATGGCGCCGTCATTAGCCCCCGAATGGATTGAGGTCCGAGTGGAAAGAAAGTTGAAGCTGAACCTGCCTTGATTCTTGTGCTTCGCAAGTACCCATACTGGATTGGAGGCCCATGCTGATTCATTTCAGTCGCCTTGATCAATTCAGAAGTTGTCGATTGAACTTATGCTGGCACTCGTCGAGTGTTGTTTCGATGCGAAATCTTTGGCGCGATTGGTTACTGCTGATCCCGAATCTCATGGGATTTAAAAATTTGGTGAAGCGCGCGAGGCGGAGCACGCCGTAGTAAGCGGGACGGATAGACAGGGGCGCCTCGATTTCTGCGTCACCTTTTTCGCCACGTACCCAGCATGCGATTGTTGTGGGATTTTATAGGATTGCTCGGGCCCACGCGTCAGCCACTCGGAAGTAGGCCCTTAAAAGGCGTCGGGGCCGAGGCGGCTGCACTGTGCGCTCTCATTCCCCTTCTTCCTTCTCTGCCTCTCCACCGCATCTTCCTCTGCCCTCGACGCCGCCGCTCCGCCAATGCACAGCCCGCCACCATGGGGAAGGATAAGACGACGGCGCTGGAGCGTGCAAAAAAGGCGACGGGGACGGCGAAGGGAAAGAAGATGAATCGGGGGTCGTCCTCGAGGTCTGCGCTGCCGCCGGGTTGGATTCAGGGAGATTGGATCCGATCTTCGCTCCTGCCAGAGGATCTGGAAGAGCTATCCGCCTCTGGTTTGATCGCTGCCGGGGCCGCGAGGTTGCCGGAGGGGGAGATAGAGCCTCAGCCGCGGTCGGGTGAGTGCGTCCTTCTTGCTACCCATGTCGACCGTGGCTTCTCCCTTCCTCCACATCCTTTTTCCGGGGATTCCTGAACTTTTTCGGTGCTCAGCTTCACCACTTCTCTCCCAACACCATCATGTATCTCGCTACGTTCGTGTCCATGTGCGAGAACTTCTTGGGTTGTCGACTGCACCGGGGTCTCTTCAAACACATTTTTACAATCCGCTCCGAGACCGTGAAGAAGGCGAATTCGAGTGACGAGAGGACACACTTGATCCAGATGTGCGGGGGTCTAGGGATCCATATGAGGAAGAGGAGAACTTTTCCTACCATGACACTTCCCAAGTCAGTCAGGGGTTGGTAGTTGACCTGGTTCTACTGCCAGGATATTGCGGCCCCTGGTCAGTCGACCGGTCTTCCCCCTTTTTCCCTAGATCGTGCCCAGCAACCTTCTTCACTGACTGTGACCGCGGCGGAGAAAGTAGAGACGGACATGTTGGTCGAGAGGGTAGTCCAGCTAGTCCATTAGGGTGTAACTGGCATGGATTTCTTGGAGGTGTTTCTCAGTCAACGCATCCAGCCGCTCCAAGCTCGTGACCACTCGATGTGGATGTACTCGGGTGCCAATGACACCACATGGGTTCACCCAGAGGAGGTTACAGATGAGACAGTGGCCCTGTGGCTAAAGGGCATTACTGGGAACAAGGATAACCCCAGGGGAGTCAGGAGAGTCGATCCATTCGACACTGACAACCAGCTGGACAAGGTCTGATCCTTGCTACCGAGTGTACTTCAATCTGTCTTGTAAATATTTCTGAATCCGACTGATGTTTGATTAACTCTTTGCCTTGCAGGTTTATACTAAAATGTATTCGATGCCAAATGGGGAGCAAGCCCAGGAGCAAGTCCAGGAAGGAGCGGATAGCACCGAAGAAAGTGGTGAGTGGCAGTCCCCAGATGACGACGACGAGGAGGAGAGTAACGAGTCGGACGATGAAGGGGAGGAAGTGGACTCACCACCTTGCATAGAGCGCTGATCCAAGCAGCTCCATATCCAGCAGGTGGGCGTGGAAAGACTGCAGCTCTGAGTACACAAGCGCATAAGCGCACTCGGACTTCAACTCCGGAGCCGTCAGAGAAGGTTGCCAAGCAGCCCAAGGTTGCCCCATCAAAGTCTCGGAAGACCTTGCCCAAGATCAAGATGGACGTTCCCGTTGCTTCTGTGTGAGTGTTTTGCCTTTCTGTGTTCTCTTGTTGACTAGTACTCCTGCTCTGATCGAGTGGATCGTGAACTTTTCAGTGCTGCAACTTCCGGGAACTCCATGGAAATTGACAAGGTTCCGGGTGATGAGGAGACTGATGATGCGGCTACTTACAAAGATGGTACGCTCTTGCCATCTTAATTTTGTTTTGTTGACTGGATTATCTGTCGATTGCGCCCTTATGGTTGCCTTGTGTTGCAGCTCCATGAGACGTCACTGAGCTTCTGGATGATGAGAAAGAAGTGCCTCTGAAAGACACGAGAAGGAGGGGCAGGGCCACAAGTGGTAGGACGGCCGAGGTTCAGGTGCCTCAGTCGACATCGGCACTAGAGACGGTGGTCCAGCGAACCGGAGACCTGGCTCGGGCCAGTATTACTTTTGCCAACCTACTTTCGACCGGTCGTCCTTCGGCGCCGACTGCTCAGGTCTCTGCCGCGCCTGCACAACTCCATGCTTCAGATCCTATGATCGCTCCGACTGTACTGCTGTCATCGCTCTTTGCTGCATACCACACTCCAGACGACCCGCCGAGTGCCTCCAGGGAAGCCCTTCTCCAGGCAAACCTTGTGATGGAGCAGATGAAGATCGTGCACGAGGCCAGTCAGGTTACCTACAATGCCAGCACCGCTTTGTAGGTCAATGTCAAGGTTAGTTGGTTTCCGACCGGTCTCTCGATTAGTGGTAGTTGCGACTGTTGCTTCATTGTCTTGGATGAGCGTTTTGGAACCTTTTATGTGCATCTATCATGGGTCTGCATTTCGCATCCAATCACCCAGTGGGTGTTCCGACTTAGTGTTGAATAGTTCTTCCACTTGAGTCGACCAAGTTGAGTCGAGTGTTTTTCCGAACCAGTGGGGGCATGCAGAGTGCACCCACTAGGTGTAGTCCCCGAGGCCGCCGTCGGGTGTTTGACGCGGCGTGGGTCTTCGTCGAATGTTACTTCATTGTTCTTCCACTCTGTTGAATAGCTCGATCCGACTGGAATCCAGACCAGTGGGGGCACGCCAAATGCACCCACTGGGTGTAGTCCCCGAGACCGTGGTCGACTGCTGTTAGTCCGCTGGGGTCTGAGAATCTCTCTTCTCTTTTTTTGTATACTCATGCTGGGCAGACCATGCCGAGTGGAAAACTGGACCAGTGGGGGCACGCCAAGTGCACCCACTGGATGTAGTCCCCGAGACTATTGTTGAATGTTTGATTCGGTGGTAGTCTTAGAGCAATTTTCGTTGTGATTGACTTTTGTTCCCGTCGGCTGACATATCTCATTTGCTGACCATAGAAATCTTGTGATCTTGGAGCTCAATTTGCTGAACTGGAAAAGAAGCAGATCAGCCTCAACTTTGATCTGGAGCTGGCCTAGAAGAATCTCAAGAAGGCCGATGACGAAGCAGCTACCATGGGAGGTAATAATTCGTCGACTGTCCACCTTATGACTTTTTTTCCTTTTAGTCTCTTGAACCAAGTGACTCCACTCGAACAGATGTGCGTAGTGAAAACTGTCAACTCCAAGGTCGTCTGAAGAATATTATTTCTTTAGAGAAAATGAAGCAGGCTCTGGAGAAGAAGGATTAAGACCTTGCCGCAGCTCAGAAGGAGGCGCGAGGGAATACGACACTTACCAATAAGAAGCTGGCCTCATTCAACAAGTTGGAAGAAGAGAACTCTAAGTTGAAGACTGCTATTACTGAAGCCAACCAGGAGGTCGCGAGGCTGAAGAAGGACAAGGAAAACTTGACTGACGAGGTTGGAAGTCTCAAGGCCAAGAAGGGTGAACTGGAGGCTTATCTGGGACAGCTTGCTGAGAAGCTGGTCTTGAAACTTGAAGGTATTTCCTTTTATCCGACTGCTTTGTCGATGTCGACTGACATGTCTTGTTAAACCGTTGACTCACCACTTTTCCGACTGTGTAGAACTTTGTCAATACTTCGAAGCAGAGACTGTGCGGGTCGAGACAGGTCTTGACCCCATAAACTCTCCTGTCAAAGATGACGTTGCGATGAGCGTGCTGTGATTGGAGTCTTGTCTGGACAGTGTTGTGGATTATCTCGCTCATCTGAAGGTGGCAATGTCGTGGATCAACGCCGAACTCTTGACTCAAACGTAACTCCCAAAGGATCTTGAGTCTCTGATGACTCGACTGAACCAAATCCCTGGTCGAGTGCAGGAGTGGAAGAAATCGTCTGCTCGCTGTGGTGCCGATGTTGCTCTGTCGTTGGTCTGAGTCCACTGGAAGGATGTAAGGGAAGACAAGCTAGCGGCTCTCAAGGTTGCCTATACTAAGAAGCTCAGCTTCCAGTCCTTCATGGACACCTTCCTTGATGCTTCCACTCGTATCGCTGACAACATCGACCTTGACAGCTTCGTCGGGCCAGCAAGTCCTCCTCCTGCCGAGTGAACAAACATTATGCTCCACCTTTATTTGCCTCGGAATGCCGAGTGGTTATGTAACCATTAAACTCTTTCAGACCTGAGGCCTGAGTACTTCTGCCCATCGTGGTTCTGAACTTTTGCGGGATTTATTCGAACTTGGTTTTCTTTGAATATGATGGCTTTGCCTTTATCGCTTTTGAATGTCTCCCGATTTCAAGTGAAACTTGACCTTTTCACCTTCCGTCGAGTGGCTCTAACGATGTGTTCAATTGACACCTTGTCGTCCTTGCGGATTGGGATGGAGCGTATGTTGTACTTGGGACGCAGCTCTGACGTTGTGTTCAGTCGACACCTCGTCGTCCTTGCGGATTGAGATGGAGCGTACATTGTACTTGTGACGCAGCTCTGACGTTGTGTTCAGTCGACACCTCGTCGTCCTTGCGGATCGAAATGGAGCGTACGTTGTACTTGTGACGTAGCTTAGAGGATCTCTGTGACTTAGGCAAGTACGGGGTCACAGCTAAGCTCCTGAGTGGGAGGATTGCTCTCCACTCAGAGTGTTTTTAACTTAGGCGAGTACGGGGTCGCGGCTAAGCCCCCGAGTGGGAGGGTTGCTCTCCACTCGGAGTATTTTTAACTTAGGCGAGTACGGGATCACGGCTAATCCCCCGAGTGGGAGGGTTGCTCTCCACTCAGAATGTTTTTAACTTAGGCGAGTACGGGGTCGCGGCTGCTAAGCCCCCAAGTGGGAGGATTGCTCTCCACTCGGAGTGTTTTTAACTTAGGCGAGTACGGGGTCGCAGCTAAGCCCCTGAGTGGGAGGGTTGCTCTCCACTCGGAGTGTTATTTAACTTAGGCGAATCAGGTTCGCGGCCAAGCCACCCACTGGGGGATTCGAACACAAATGATTACGGGAAATCAATCATTAAGATACTGCAAAAATCTTGTCTTTGGTAAGCAAACTGAAGGACTTCTTATTACAACTCGTCGATCCGAGTGATTTCAGGTATAGAAAGGGCGAAGCAGCTCTGCGTTCCATGCGCGAGGCTCATCCATATTCTTGGCTACATTGTAGATGTGGTATGCTCCATTGTGAAGCACCTTGGTGATGATGAAGGGACCTTCCCAGGCCGGAGCAAGCTTGTGAGGTCGTTTCTGATCCACTCGGAGCACAAGGTCTCCTTCCTGGAATGCTCGACCTCTGACATTACGGGCATGGAATCAAGGCAGATCTTGCCGATAGATGGTAGACCAAATCAGATCCATCTCGCGTTCGTCTTCCAGGAGATCAACCGCGTCTTTGCGTGCCTGCTCAGCTTCAGCTTCTGAGAAGAGTTCCACCCGGGGAGCATTGTGCAGCAAGTCACTCGGAAGCACAGCCTCGGCGCCGTACACTAGGAAGAAAGGGGTTCAGTCAGTCAACCGGTTCAGCGTTGTTCTCAGCCCCCATAGGGCGGATGGTAACTCAGTCACCCAAGCTCCAGCAGCGTGCTTGAGGTCGCGCATCAGTCGGGGTTTTAACCCTTGAAGGATCAAACCATTCGCCCTTTCTGCTTGCCCATTCGACGGCAGGTGTGCAACAGACGCATAGTCGACCCGAGTGCCTTGGGATGCATAGAACGCCTTGAACTCATTAGAATCAAAATTGGAGCCGTTATCTGTGATAATGCTGTGAGGAACTCCATATTTGAATATCAACTCCTTGATTAAACTGACGACAGTGCTTGAGTCAAGGTTTTCATGGGCTTGGCTTTGATCCACTTAGTGAACTTGTCGACTGCTACAAGCAAATGAGTGAAACCACTTCTGCCGGTCTTGAAGGGTCAAACCATATCCAACCCCCAGACTGCAAACGGCCAGATGAGTGGAATAGTCTTCAAGGCAAACGCAAGCTTGTGAGACATGTTGGAGTAGAACTTGTAACCTGCACACTTGTCGACTATATCTTTTGCCATCTCATTTGCCCGAGGCCAATAGAACCCCGCTCGGTATGCTTTGGCCACGATGGTCCGAGAGGACGCATGGTGACCACAGGTCCCCGAGTGGATATCGTTTAAGATCATTCGACCTACTTCCGGGGTGATGCGTGTTGAGCCACCCATGTGACACTTTCTCTATAAAGCTATCCTTTTATCACAGTGAAAGCTTTCGATCGATGGAATATCTGGCGAGCCTCATCCTCATCCTCTAGGAGCTCCCGCCTGAGTATGTATGCGATGTACGGTACCGTCCAATCGGGCGTGATCACCAAGACTTCCATGATCAAGTCGACCACAGATGGAACCTCAATCTCAGTCGGATCGGCTGAACTTATCGGTTGCGGGGGCTCTTCCTTGAAGGGATCTTCGTGTACTGACGGGGTGTGGAGATGCTCCAAGAACACGTTGCTGGGGATAGGCTTCCGTGTGGAACCTATCTTCGCCAGATCATTAGCATCTTGATTCTTGATTCAGGGTATGTGGTGGAGCTCTAACCCCTCGAACTTCTTCTCTAGCTTTCTCACTGCATTGCAATAACCGGTCATTGCTGGACTCCTGGCGTCCCATTCCTTCATTACTTGATTAACCACTAAGTCTGAGTTTCCATAGACCATCAAGGGCCGGACGCCGAGTGAAATGGCCATACGTAACCCATACAATAGTGCTTCATACTCAGCTTCATTGTTTGAAGAATCAAAGTGAATCTAGAGGACATAACTGAGCTTATCTCCTCGTGGGGACACTAAAACCACTCCTGCACCAGAGCCATTCAACATCTTGGATCCATCAAAGAACATGGTCCAATGTTCTGACTGAACCTGAGTCGACTGCTGTTGTTCTATCCACTCCGCGAGGAAATCTGCAATTGCTTGAGACTTTATGGCCTTCTTTGCCTCAAACTTGATATCTATAGGAAGGAGCTCAACCGCCCATTTTGCCACTCGACCAATTGCATCTCTGTTATTCAGAATTTCTGACAATGGAGCGTTGCTGACGACTGAAACTGAGTGGTCAGAAAAGTAGTGTGCAACTTTCTTTGTGGTCAAGTAAATCCCATAAACAAGCTTCTGATAATGAGGGTATCTCTGCTTGGATGGGGTCAAGACATCTGAAATGTAATACACAGGGCACTGAACTTTGAAGGCTTTGCCTTATTCTTCCCGCTCGACCGTGAGCACTGTGCTAACAACCTATCTAGTGGCTATGATGTAAAGCAGTAAGGGCTCCTTGCTGATTGGAGCGGCAAGCACCGGCTGGGTGGAAAGCAGGGCTTTGATCTCTTCAAACGCCACTTCAGCTTCATAGTTCCACTCGAACTTGTCAGACTTCTTCATCAGTCGGTAAAGAGGCAGTGCCTTTTCACCGAGGCATGAGATAAATTGACTCAACGTGACCAAACAACTAGTAAGCTTCTGAACATCATGCACGCGCACGGGGCGCTTCATTCGGAGATTGTGCCAATCTTTCCTGGGTTCGCATTGATCCCTCATTCGGAAACAAGGAAACCGAGCAACTTTCCACCGGGGACTCTGAATGTGGACTTTGATGGATTGAGCTTGATATCATATCTTCTTAAGTTGGCAAAGGTTTCAGCAAGGTCAGTCAGCAGGTCGGAACCTTTATCTCGTCTTGAGGCCAAAGGGCATAGTAACATAGAAAAAACACCCAAACGGGGTGATGAAAGTTGTCTTTATCTCATCGAGTCCATACAGTCGGATCTGATGGTACTCGAAATAGGCGTCCAGAAAGGACAGTCACTCACATCCCGCAGTTGAGTCAACTATCTGGTCGATGCGGGGCAGAGGAAAATGATCTTTCGGGCAGACCCGATTGATATGGTTGAAATCAATACACATTCGTAGTGACTTATCTTTCTTGGGGACCATAACGACGTTGGCGAGCCACTCGGAGTGGTATATTTCGCGGATGGACTCGGCGGCCAAAAGCTGAGCCACCTCCTCGCCAATCGCCTTTCTCTTCTCCGCGGCAGACCGACAAAGATGCTCTTTAACGGGTTTTGCCTTTGAGTCGACTCGCAAACGGTGCTCAGCTAGCCCCCTGTGTACACCTGGCATGTCAGATGGCTTCCATGCAAAGATGTCCCAGTTCTCATGGAGGAACTAGATGAGCGCTTCTTCCTATTTGCTGTCGAGAGTCATTGAGATATGGGCTGGAGCAGCATTGGGGTCGGTCGGGTGAATGTGGACTGGCTTGGTCTCACCGGCCGACTGGAATGCAGACTCCGAGGCAGGCCTCTTGGCACGCAGCAAATCACTCGGATCTGTAGTCTTCTAATATTCTTGAAACTCTATTGCGGACATCTGCTCATCGGCGATCTTTGAACCATTCTGAAGACAATCCTCTGCTCTCTGCCGGTTTCCAGTGACCGTGATTATGCCTTTGGGGCCAGACATCTTCAACTTGAGGTACACATAGCACGGTCGAGCCATGAAACTAGCATAAGCAGGTCTGCCTATAATTGCATGATAGGCACTTTCAAAATCCACTACCTCAAACGTCAACTTTTCCTTGCGGTAATTCAGAGAATCACCGAAAACCACATCAAGAGTGATCTGACCAAGTGAATCGGCTTTCTTTCCTGGAATGATGCCATGAAATCTCATGTTGCTCTCACTGAGTTTGGACATCAGAATGCCCATCCCCCGAAGGGCCTCAGCGTACAATATATTCAGACCACTGCCACCATCTATCAAAACCTTGGTCATTCGGGTGCCCCCAACAACTGGGTCGACCACCAAGGCTTGCCGCCCAGGGTAGCAACGTGGGGCGGATGGTCGGACTAGTCGAATGTAATAGGGGTTTTTGACCACTTCAAATATCTTGGAGTTGCCGGAGCAACCATGTTCACCTCTTTGTTAATGATTTTCAGTCGACTTTTGCTCTCAAGATCAGCAAAAATCATCAAGGTGGCATTAACATTAGGGTAACCACCATCATCCTCTTTGTTTCCTCCTTATCAGACTCCTTGTCCTTTTCATTGGGTTGGCTTTATCTGAAGCTCTGGATCAGGAGTCGACACTGTCAAGTGGTATGCTTGAGGAGAATTAGATTCCCCTACTCATCTTTTTTTGTATGTATATGACATGGCAAATCCATCACATCATTTCCTGCTTGATCCTTCACTTTTTAGGGATCCAGGGCCCTTTAGGCTTCCCCTTGAACTTTCCTTGGTTCAGAACTACTGCCTCGGCAGGGCCTGCTGCCTCAGCTTTTCGTTTCTACTTCCGACTGGAATTTCCTCCTCTGGTGTCCTGGGCGACTGGTCTGTTCTTGCCATTCCGGAGTCGGTCCTCTTCTTTGCCGTTAGCGTACTTAGTGGTAATCTCCATCATCCGAGCCAAAGACATGTCTCCGGTCCAACCGAACTTCAGATTGAGCTCTCTGTAGCGAACGCCTTCTTTAAAGGTACAGACTGCTTGGTGATCAGATACATTCTCCACTGTGTGATGCAAAGTGATCCATCTCTGGATATAATCCCTCAAGGTCTCATTCTATTTCTGCATGCAATGCTGCAATTCTGGCAAACCAGCTGGTCTCTTGCAAGTGCCCTCAAATGTTCTGGAAACACTTGGGCCAACCCATCCCAACTCAAAATGCTTCCAGGGGCCAACTAGTTCAGCCAGGCCCTGGCAGAACCTTCAAGCATCAGAGGGAGGTGCTTCATGGCCACCTCATCGCTGCTGCCACCAATGTGCACAGCCACTCGGTAGTCTTCAAGCCAAGTGTCGGGCTTCGATTCTCCTGTGAACTTACTGACACCAGTCGCCAATCTGAACTTGTGAGGGATCTCAATGGCTCTGATGGCTCTTCTGAAACACTCAGGGCCAGAAACGTGGACCCTACTTCCGCTGGGCCTGTCTCTATCCAACCCCTCTCTATATGCTCTGTTTGGATCGACCAAACCCTGAACAAGGACTGACCTTGCATCAAAGCCAGGCTCCCTTGGGTCGACTGGAACTCTATGGTCATTACCATATGGGCGCCTGTCATCATACCGCCGGGGCGCATACGATCCGTCCCTCGAAAGGGGCAAAGACGCTCAACGGTGGTTGTCGCGGGCGTACTCGCGATCATACTCTCCATGAGCTCTTCCCAGGTGCCTGCTACGTCTTGAGCTTGCGTTTGTTTTCCTTGAAGAAGAAAGGGTGATGCAGCAATAGTAGCATAAGTATTTCCCTCAGTTTTTGAGAACCAAGGTATCAATCTAGTAGGAGTCTCCTCAAAAGTTCCACGCACCTACACAAACAAACAAAGAACTCGCAACCAACGCAATAAAGCGGTTGTCAATCCCTTCAAGGCCACTTGCGAAAGTGAGATCTAATAGAGATAGTATGATAAGATAAATATATTTTTGGTATTTTATAAGATAGATGCAAAAAGTAAAGATGCAAATAAAAGTAGATTGGAAGCAAATATGATAAGAGATAGACCCGGGGGCCATAGGTTTCACTAGAGGCTTCTCTCAAGATAGCATAAGTATTACGGTGGGTGAACAAATTACTGTCGAGCAATTGATAGAAAAGCGAATAATTATGAGATTATCTAGGCATGATCATGTATATAGGCATCACGTCCGCAACAAGTAGACCGGCTCCTGCCTGCATCTACTACTATTACTCCACACATCGACCGACTCCTGCCTGCATCTAGAGTATTAAGTTCATAAGAACAGAGTAACGCATTAAGCAAGATGACATGATGTAGAGGGATAAACTCATGCAATATGATATAAACCCCATCCTTTTATCCTCGATGGCAACAATACAATACGTGCCTTGGAACCCCTGCTGTCACTGGGTAAGGACACCGCAAGATTGAACCCAAAGCTAAGCACTTCTCCCATGGCAAGAAAGATCAATCTAGTAGGCCAAACCAAACTGATAATTCGAAGAGACTTGCAAAGATAACTCAATCATACATAAAAGAATTCAGCGGAGATTCAAATATTTCTCATAGATAAACTTGATCATAAACCCACAATTCATCGGATCTCGACAAACACACCGCAAAAAGAGTTTACATCGAATAGATCTCCACGAGAGAGGGGGAGAACATTGTATTGAGATCCAAAAACAGAGAAGAAGCCATCTAGCTAATAACTATGGACCCGAAGGTCTGTGGTAAACTACTCACAACTCATCGGAGGGGCTATGGTGTTGATGTAGAAGCCCTCCATGGTCGATTCCCCCTCCGGCGGAGCGCCTGCGAAGGCTCCAAGATGGGATCTCGCGGATACAGAAGGTTACGACGGTGGAAATTGTGTTTCGTTGGCTCCCTGGATGTTTTCGGGGTACGGAGGCTTATATAGGAGGAAGAAGTACATCGGTGGCTGTCGGTGTCAAAACCGGCGGATCTCGGGTAGGGGGTCCCGAACTGTGCGTCTAGGCGGATGGTAACAGGAGACAAGGGACACGATGTTTTTACCCAGGTTCAGGCCCTCTCGATGGAGGTAAAACCCTACTCCTGCTTAATTGATATTGATGATATGAGTAGTACAAGAGTGGATCTACCACGAGATCAAGGATGCTAAACCCTAGAAGCTAGCCTATGGTATGATTGTTGTAATCGTTGTTGTCCTACGGACTAAAGCTCTCCAGTTTATATAGACACCAGGGAGGGCAGGGTTACACAGAGTCGGTTACAATGGTAGGAGATCTACATATCCGTATTGCCAAGCTTGCCTTCCACGCCAAGGAAAGTCCCATCCGGACACGGGACGAAGTCTTCAATCTTGTATCTTCATAGTCTTGGAGTCCGGCGGACGATGATAGTCCGGCTGTCCGGATACCCCCTAGTCCAGGACTCCCTCAGTAGCCCCTGAACCAGGCTTCAATGACGATGAGTCCGGCGCGCATAATGTTCGGCATTGCAAGGCGGGTTCCTCCTCCGAATAATTCATAGAAGATTGTGAACACTAGGATAGTGTCCAGCTCTGCAAAATAATTTCCACATTCCACCGTAGAGAGAATAATATGTACATAGGATCAATCTGCTGACGTATTTCGTGGCATGACGTCAAGCCACTTCCAAGCCTTTACTTGAATCGTTTTTTATTATACCACCTCAGCGCATTTAGCGAAGCGGTTTCCTTGGCACGTCTTGTCGAAGCAGAGATTGTGTTCCCCTTATTCCGGGATTCCCATCAATATGGACGTGGGTAACCCAACCGCGCCTGTCGCCACACCCCCTCTATCGAAGGCGAGTCCTGAACGGTCACGGAGACGGCTCTTGGTATTCTCCCCCCTTATAATGGGACCAAGGCTCATTTCTTTTCTTCAATCTTCCATCGAACCTTCTCCTTGCTCCAAGTTCCAACACCCAGAGCCCCAGATTCGAGCGCTTCGGACCTTCAACAATGTCCGGCTCCGACCTTCAGGGGCGGTGGATGCCCTCCTCCGTCACGGAGGAGGACGTGCTAAAGCTGCGAGAGGCCAAGTACCTGTCTTACGAGATTTCGCATAGGTTGCCTGCCGAAGGGCAAGCCATCCCCACCCCCGAGCCCGGCGAGTACGTCGTCTTTGTATCCCACCTCCGTCGGGGTTTAGGCTTCCCGATGGATCCTTTTGTGAGAGGGCTCATGTTCTACTATGGGTTGGAATTCCATGACTCGGCTCCGAAGTCCATCCTCCATATTTCCGCATTTATTGTCGTCTGCAAAGCCTTCCTTCGCGTCACCCCCCACTTTGGCCTGTGGCTGAAGACCTTCAATGTGGAGCCGAAGATGATCGGGGGGCGTCAAGCAGAGTGCGGCGGGGCGGCCGTAAGTAGGCGGGCCAATGCCCCGTGGCCCGAGGGCTCCTTCCAAGAGGAGCCCGGCTTGTGGCAGCAGGAGTGGTTCTATATCACCGCTCCGAAGGGTAGCAGGCAGAAACCGCCGCCCTTATTCCACCCAGGACCTCCACGATGGTTGATGTCGTGGGTCAACCAAGGGCTTAATTGGGGGCCGTCAAAGGGCGTGCCCCTACTGCAGGGCCGGATTCGAGACCTCCAAGCGAGGGAGATCGATCTGGTTGTGGTAATGCAGGTCATGCTAATTATCCATCTCCTGCCCTGCAAACGCCACCCTCTCTGGCTGTGGGAGTTTAATCCGGAGGGACCACGGATTCTCCAGCACTTCATGGGTATGACACCCATGGAGATGTACAAAATATTCTTCGGATCGCGAGAGGCATGTCCGAAATTGACAGAGGACACCAGCCTAAGCTGCAATCACCCGGATACACAAGTAAGTAGCTCCGAGTCCGGACATACCATTTGTTTGCCTTTCTATGATTCGCCTTTTGACCGATTTCCTTCTAAACAGGAGTGGATAGCGCAAGCAAAACTGATACGGTGTCCGGGCCCCCTCCCAGAGACCGCGCCGGATCCCGTGCTGGTCAGGAAGCTGGAGGTTGCGCCTTTAGAGGAAGGCGAAGGGGAAAATAGAGGAGCTACCGCCTTGCCCAAGGAGGCTCTTGAAAGAGGGGGGATCGAGAATCCCTCCCTCCAAGGGGAGAAGAGGACCGCCTCCGAGGACCCGGGGGCCAAAGCCCCTAAGCGGGGGAAAAGATCTTCACCAGAGGGTCCTGCGTCCAGGGAGGCCCCAGCCGCACAGTCTCCCCTAAAGAATCAGCCCTCCAGCGAGCCGTAAGTAGAAAAAAGGGAGTTCGGTAATAAAAGACATCCCTATTTGTGCTTCTGAGGATAACCGAAGTTTTTACCTTGTAGTTCGGATCTCCGACCTTCTCAGATGAGCTCGTCTTCGGGGGACCTTCGTCCAGAGATGGTGGAGAGCGAGACGCCGCCGTCTGCTGCGCCGTCGGATAGGGCGGACGAGCCTGAAGTGTCATCACGGAGGGTATCCCCGAGCCCAGCAGAGCCGAAGAGTTCGGCGCCGACTAGTGTTCGGCCGGGGGAGCTGAAGGATCTACTTGAGAAGGCGTCCATCTCAGAAGACCACCATGCATTGATGAGTATGGTGATTGGAAGGATTTCATCCGCCGAAAGCGGATTGCATAATGCCGTCAGGAGTTTGCTGGCGGGGTTTGAGGTACGTAAAAACGACGCACCTTTTTGAGAGTTTTGCACATAAAAGTGCGCCCTGTATAGATAGTAGCCTCTAAGACTCGGTAGGTTGTCGAAAGCGACAGCGTGCCGAGGATCAAAATCGCAGGTTTCAATTTTCGCCGTTCCTATGCAGGTGGCGAATCGTCCGGGGGCCAGCCGGACTGATGGAGTTGCTGAACTAAAGCGGCAACTCGACGTTGCGGATGCGGACATCGCGCTAGTCAACAGGCGACTTGATGAGTCGCAAGGTAAGTGTTTCTTTGCGGTCACTTAGTAAGGGAGCCGAAGCCCACTCCTTATAACATGTGTGTGAAATGCAGATGGTGCCGCTGCTGTGGAGAGCCTTCGGGCTGAACTTGCTCAAGCCAAGGAGCAAGCCAGAAGGAGTAATGCGGTGGCCTCGAGGGCGGCCGAGGAGTTAGAAGACGAAAGGGCTGCACACTGCCGAAGCAGGGAAGAGATGGCCGAAATGGTTGTGAAGTTAAAAGATGCTACCGACCACATTGAGGTTCTTGACAAGGAGCGCCTAGCGGAGCGAGAAGACCTGGGAAAGGCCACCGCCGAAGCCAAGGATGCCCGTTCTTCAATGCGGGCTATAAAGGAGGAGCTGCGCCAAGCCGGGGACATTGTGGCTGGCAAGCCCTTTCTGCTGCGCCGAAGGTTCACGGATCCAAAGTATGCTCAACTTGGCCAGCTGTGGGGTCTGGAGGATCCTTATATGGACTTAGCGGCAAGTGCGGCGGATGCCGTTGTGCACTTCCGAAGTCAGAAGGACCACAAGACGGAAGAGCTGTTTTGGTCTCAATTCCATAGTCCGGAGCGTTCGCTTCCGCTGACCGATCGGTTGGCCGAGTGGGCTGAGCTGAATAGGTTGTCAGGACTTGCCATGACGGATATCGTGACTCATGTCTGGCCGGATAGGCCCAAGCCGAAGAGCTATTTCGGCTTATTGCAGCAGTTTCTTGGGGCGGTGCTGCATATCAAGGCGATGAAGCGGTCGGCCTGCATAGAGGGTGCACGGATGGCCCTTGCCCGTGTGAAGACACATTGGACAGAGATGGATGCCACCGCAGTTGCGACCCAGGGTTCGGAAGAGAGCCGGTTACCCGCCGAGCACTATTTTGGGGAAGTTCTGCGTGGTGCTCGTGTAATAGAGTCGCAGTGCTCGAAAAATGTCACGTTCAAATGAACGTTTAATTTTATAAAACAATGTTTATGATGTAGGCACTTTTTGTACTTGTGCGTTCAAGTATTGAAGTATCTCCTGTGCGGCCGTTTATGTATACGTATGTATAACCTGAAAGATGGCAGTCGTCGGCTTCAGCCCCCACGCACAAGGTGCGGGGGTGTTCGCAAAAATAGCGCATTTTCACACTTAATCCGATGTCTCGGTCCTGTTAAGGAGGTGGTAGCGTAGCAAACGAGGCAACCAGACTATAATGCTTTATCACTTTCACTTAGCCATTAGAGTTCGAGGGTGGGGCTACGATATTGCCCCTGGGGGCACCGCGCTATCCAAATTCGGGGCGCGTATGTGCCTGACCGGGAAACGGTCCTTCGTCAAAGCGGAGGAATTCTAAACATTCCTGTGGTCGATCGAGTGGTTGACCAGTCTCTCGCTGTATCATGACAGTCAGTTTTCGGCTTTCTCTACTGAGGTGCTCGCCCAGCCGAACTGGGGCACAATCGCAGTAGTTCTCCTGGTGCCGCGTTAGCCGATGATACGGAACGTAAGGCAGCAAAACACCGGAGCCGGGCAAACCCAACATTTGACCAAAGACATGATTCGGAGCTGATGCATATAAGGCCTAACTCGAGGCGCCGAACACTCCCTAAGGTGTTCGGTCTTTATGATAACGGGCAGAACATTGCCCTAAGCCCCTAGTGTCCAGGTACGGGCGAGGTCCTCTAACGCGGCCGATGCCAAAACGTCAGTCTCCTCTCTAGTTATAATGAAAAACCAGGGGATTATAGCAACAAGAGACAGTAAAAAAGGTTTACGCAGGGTCTTAATCTGAAAAGAATCCTTGAAACGGGTCCCTACTGCACGTCTGCGCCTGTGTCTCCGTTGTGCCGTACCCTGGACGGGTGTGCACGTTGTTCATCTGTAAAAAAGAGAGGAACTTAGTTTGAAAAGAAATCATGCGAAAAGTGCGTAAAAAATTGGAATATTAATAAATTAATAAAGCTAAGCCTATATTAACTCATTATTGCTTATATGCACAGCCCCTTGTGAAGGGGTGTGCGGCTAGGGAGCCCCTAGCTTATTTATTCCGGACTCGTCCAGCCGTGTCCGGGGTCTTTGAATGACCCTCTTAATGAAATGATGCCACGTGGACCGGGCATTTTAAGTGTAAGAGACGCGTAATGTGGTATTGCGTTAAAGATCAGCTTGATAGCTGCTTTTGAATGGGGCGACATGAAAGATCAGCTTTTCGCGTCGGAAGTGGTCAGGTGACCCGAACACAACTTCTAGTAATAAGGAGCCTGTGCACTTGGCGTAAGGGCCTGGCGTCACTCCTTTAAAGGAAGTGCAGCTATGTCGAATTTTAGTAAGGTCTATCCCCAACCTGCGGATTGTGTTCGGATATAGCAGGTTTAAATCGCTGCTGCCGTCCATCAGGACTTGTGTAAATTGTAGTCCGTCGATTGTAGGATCCAATATTAGAGCAGTCCATCTTGAGTTTCGAACTCTTCTGGAATAATCCAGGTGGTCAAAAGTGATTCGTTTTGACATCCAATCTCGCGGTTCCGCTGGGGTGGACCGGCGACACCTATCTGAGCGGGTGCCGCATTGTTTTTCCGTACTATCACGTGGAGTGAGTTTACTGCTTTGACTTCTTGTGTCAAAGTCTTTTGTCTTCCGGTGCTCTGCTGGTGGGGTTGGTCATCGTCCTCGCTTGGCGCGTCGAGCCCCTTGTGTTCGGCGTTGAGTCTGCCGGACTGTTTAAAAACCCAACAATCTCGGTGGGTGTGGTTTGCAGGCCTTCCGGAGGTACTGTGGATTTGACATATCTGATCCAAAATTTTGTTTAAGTTGGATAGCTCATCACTGTTGTCCTTAAGAGGCAGTGTTTTATTGTTAAGCTGCGAGCTTTTGAATCCGGTGTTGACCGCCGTGTTCTTTGGGCTTTTTTCTTTATTCCGGCGCTGATCTTTTCTGCACCGTGATTTTCCGTTTCCATCTCTTATCTCGGATGTACTTGGGTCGCTGGTGCTGCATCTTGCTAGCCAGCTGTCTTCCCCCGCGCAAAAGCGGGTCATGAGGCTTGTTAGCGCGGCCATTGTCCTCGGCTTCTCTTGGCCGAGGTGTCTGGCGAGCCATTCGTCTCGGACGTTGTGTTTAAAAGCTGCTAAGGCTTCAGCGTCCGGACAGTCGACTATTTGGTTCTGTATAGTAAGGAACCTGTTCCAGAATTTGCGCGCTGACTCTCCGGGCTATTGAGTTATATGACTTAGATCGTCTGCATCCGGAGGGCGGACATAAGTCCCTTGAAAATTTGCTCTAAACGCGTCCTCAAGCTCTTCCCAACTTCCAATAGTGTTTTTTGAGAGGCTTTTGAGCCAATGCCGAGCTGGCCTTTTGAGCTTGAGGGGTAGATATTTTATGGCATGGAGATCATCTCCTCTAGCCATGTGTATGTGTAGTATGTAATCCTCTATCCAGACTCTAGGGTATGTTGTTCTGTCGTATGCCTCTATGTTTATGGGTTTGAACCCTGCTGCAAATTCGTGATCCAGCTCCTCATCGGTGAAACATAGTGGGTGTGCGGTGCCCCTGTATTTGGGTGTGCCGCTGTCTTCGAACACTTGGCATGTTGTGTTGCTTCCTGGGGCCCTCTTCTTTGGCCCGTAAATGGACCTGGCTGGGCCATCTGTTTTCCCAGGATCATGAGTCGGCTCGTGTGCAGCGCCGCTCGTCGCTTTTGGCCTATCATCTGGCCGTCTATCCGGTGAGGTGGCCTCTTTGTTTTTTGAGTGTGGGGCTCTATGGCTTCCTCGTCAAATTCTGGCAGCAGCTTGCGCTTTGGGTAGCTCTTTGTTTGGTGGCCATTGCCATATTTGTCTGCGGTCTTGAGTACTTTGCTCCACCTCATTCTGAGTATGTCTTCCGCTGTTTTGAGCTTCCGTTTTTCCTTCTTCAGACTTCTTGCAGTGGCGACGAGTCTTTTGTGAAGGTTCTTATGCTCCGATGGTGTGTCCGGCGTGAGGTCGTCTGGACTGTTGGTGTCGCCGGGCATGGATTGATTATCCGATTCGTCCTATTCGGACGGTTGCTTGGTTGCATGGTCGTCGTCCACTGGTTTGCCCTGATCTATTGCTGGGTCATTAGGAACGCTGTTTTTGTCGAGGCGGGACTTAGGGCGGCATCTGCGTCGCCGTTTTGGTTGTTTGTCGGCGGGATTATCCTTTGCCGCGCCCCGTTGTTCCTCGTTATCGCTTCCCTGTGGGGTGTCCACCATATATACGTCATGTGTTGGGGTGGTCTTCCAGTGCCCTGTAGGCGCTGGTTCTCGATCGTCTCCGGCATCGTCGTCCATACCGTCGATGTCTTCGGAGTCGTAGTCTAGCATGTTGGTTAGATCGTCGATAGTGGCTACAAAGTGGGTGGTGGGTGGGATTTGAATTTCTTCGTCGTCAGCATCCCAACCATCCCGGCCGTAGTCCGGCCAGGGCTCTCCGGATAGCGAAAGATGCTTTAGCAAATTTAGGATGTCGCCAAAGGGTGAGTGTTGAAAGATGTCCGCAGCGGTGAACTCCATGATCGGTGCCCAATCGGATTCGATTGGCAAGGGCGCGGGAGGTTCGGAGTCCGGCAAGGAGTCCGGCGCCTCAGAGTCACAAGCTTTATAAGGGACATGGTCGGTATTCGGCTCCATCGCTGTAGAAGTCGCAGCCCCCGAGGCGGTGTCCAGCCACCCGTCCTCGATCTGTGCGATCAGCTCCGGACTAGGGGTCGGAGCGGATTTGTGTGCGGCCTCCAAGGTACTGTCCGGCGGCAGAGTTAGATCATGCCCATCGCGACAGTGCGGCACGCTCGGCTGCGGCTCGGATCCATCGAAGATCAAGTCTCCGCGGATATCCGCTGTGAAGTTTAGGCTCCCAAATCTGACCTGACGGCCAGTGGCGTAGCTTTCAATCTGCTCCAGATGGCCAAGTGAATTGGCCCGCAGTGCGAACCCGCCGAATACGAAGATCTGTTCGGGGAGAAAAGTCTCACCCTAGATGGCGTTGTTGTTGGTTGAAGAAGCCATCAAGCCTATCGGTGACAACACAGGGGAACTCTCAATGAAAGCACCAATGTCGGTGTCAAAACCGGCGGATCTCGGGTAGGGGGTCCCGAACTGTGCGTCTAGGCGGATGGTAACAGGAGACAAGGGACACGATGTTTTTACCCAGGTTCGGGCCCTCTCGATGGAGGTAAAACCCTACTCCTGCTTGATTGATATTGATGATATGTGTAGTACAAGAGTGGATCTACCACGAGATCAAGGAGGCTAAACCCTAGAAGCTAGCCTATGGTATGATTGTTGTAATGGTTGTTGTCCTACAGACTAATGCCCTCCGGTTTATATAGACACCGGGGAGGGCTAGGGTTACACAGAGTCGGTTACAATGGTAGGAGATCTACATATCCGTATTGCCAAGCTTGCCTTCCACGCCAAGGAAAGTCCCATCCGGACACGGGACGGAGTCTTCAATCTTGTATCTTCATAGTCTTGGAGTCCGGCGGACGATGATAGTCCGGCTGTCCGGATACCCCTAGTCCAGGACTCCCTCAGTGGCCGACCGAGGGGCCCACGAGACAGGGGGCGTGCCCTATAGGGGGGCGCGCTCTACCCTCTCGTGGCCGCCTCAGCCGCTTCTTGACTTGCACTCCAAGTCCTCTGGATCACGTTCGTTCCAAAAATCACGCTCCCAAAGGTTTCATTCCGTTTGGACTCCGTTTGATATTCCTTTTCTTCGAAATACTGAAATAGGCAAAAAAAACAACAATACGGGCTGGGCCTCCGGTTAGTAGGTTAGTCCGAAAAATGATATAAATGTGTAAAATAAAGCCCATAAACATCCAAAGGGGGTAATATAATAGCATGGAACAATCAAAAATTATAGATACGTTGGAGACGTATCAAGCATCCCCAAGCTTAATTCCTGCTCGTCGTCGAGTAGGTAAATGATAAAAAAGAAATTTTTGATGTGGAATGCTACTTAGCATAATTCTCAATGTAATTTTCTTTATTGTGGCATGAATATTCAGATCCAAATGATACAAAATAAAAGTTCATATTAACATGAAAATGGTGATACTTCGAGCATACTAATCAAAGTAATCACGTCCTCGCAAAATAACATGGCCAAAGAAAGTTATCCCTACAAAATCATATAGTCTGGCTGTTGCTCTATCTTCATCACACAAAGTATTTAATCATGCACAACCCCGATGACAAGCCAAGCAATTGTTTCATACTTCAATAATCTCAAACTCTTTCAACTTTCACGCAATACATGAGCGTGAGCCATGGACATAGCACTATATGTGGAATAGAATGGTGGTTGTGGAGAAGACAAAAGAGGAGAAGATAGTCTCACATAGACTAGGCATATCAACGGGCTATGGAGATTCCCATTAATAGATATCAATGTGAGTGAGTAGGGATTGCCATGCAACGGATGCACTAGAGCTATAAATATATGAAAGCTCAACAAAAGAAACTAAGTGGGTGTGCATCCAACTTGCTTGCTCATGAAGACCTAGGGCATTTTGAGGAAGAACATTATTGGAATATACAAGCCAAGTTCTATAATGAAAAATTCCCACTAGTATATGAAAGTGACAACATATGAGACTCTCTATCATGAAGATCATGGTGCTACTTTGAAGCACAAGTGTGGAAAAAGAGATAGTAGCATTGTCCCTTCTCTCTTTTTCTCTCATTTTATTTTTTTCTTTTTCTCCTTTTTTTATTTTTTCCTTTTTTCTTTTCTTTTCTTTGGCCTTTCTCTTTTTTATTTGGCCTTTCCTTTTTTTTTTGTAAAGTCCGAAGTCTCATCCCGACTTGTGGGGGAATCATAGCCTTCATCATCCTTTCCTCACTAGGACAATGCTCTAATAATGAAGATCATCACACTTTTATGGATTTACAACTCAAGAATTACAACTCAAAGCTAGAACAAGATATGACTCTATATGAATGCCTCCGGCGGTGTACCGGAATATGCAATGAATCAAGAGCGACATGTATGAAAATTATGAAGGTGGCCTTGCCACAAATACGATGTCAACTACATGATCGTGCAAAGAGCAATATGACAAAAGTAATGCGTGTCATATGAAAGGAACAGTGGAAAGTTGCATGGCAATATATCTCGGAATGGCTATGGAAATGCCATAATAGGTTGGTATGGTGGCTGTTTTGAGGAAGGTATATGGTGGGTGTATGATACCGGCGAAAGTTGCGCGACACAAGAGAGGCTAGCAATGGTTGAAGGGTGAGGGTGCATATAATCCATGGACTCAACATTATTCAAAAGAACTCATATACTTATTGCAAAAATCTAGAAGTCATAAAAAACAAAGCACTACGCGCATGCTCCTAGGGGGATAGATTGGTAGGAAAAGACCATCGCTCGTCCCCGACCGCCACTCATAAGGAAGATAATCAATAAATAAAATTGTGCTCCAACTTCATCACAAAGCGGTTCACCATACGTGCATGCTACGGGAATCACAAACCCCAACACAAGTATTTTTCATGATCAGCTCAACTAGCATGACTCTAATATCACTACCTCCATATCTCAAAACAATTATCAAGCATCAAATTGATCATAGAATCCAATTCCTTTCTATGATAGTTTTTATTATACCCAACTTGGATGCTCATCATTCTAGGACCAACTTTGTAACCATAGAAAATACCATGTTGTTCTAAAATACTCTCAAAATAATATAAGTGAAGCATGAGAGACTAGCAATTTCTTCAAAATTAAGTCACCACCGTGCTCTAAAAGATATAAGGGAAGCACTAGAGCAAAAACTATCAAGCTCAAAAGATATAAGTGAAGCACATAGAGTATTCTAGCAAATTCTAATCAAGTAGGCTTCTCCCAAAAGGTCTGTATAGCAAGGATGATTGTGGTAAACTAAAAAGCAAAGACTAATATAATACACGACGCTCCAAGCAAAACACATATCATGTGGCGAATAAAAATATAGCTCCAAGTAAAGTTACCAATGAACGAAGAAGAAAGAGGGGATGCCTTCCCGGGGCATCCCCAAGCTTAGGCTTTTGGCTATCCTTGAATATCTTGGGGTTCCATGGGCATCCCCAATCTTAGGCTCTTGCCACTCCTTATTCCATAGTCCATAAAAGCTTTACCCAAAACTTGAAAACTTCACAACACAAAACTCAACAGGAAATCTTATAAGCTCCGTTAGTGAAAGAAAATAAAACCACCACATAAGGTACTGTAATGAACTCATTCTTTATTTATTTTGGTGTTAAACCTACTGTATTCCAACTTCTCTATGCTTTATAAACTATTTTACTAGCCATAGATGCATCAAAATAAGCAAACATCACACGAAAAACAGAATCTGTCAAAAACAGAACAGTCTGTAACAATCTGTAACTAAAGCAAACTTCTGGAACTCTAAAACTCCTACCAAAATAGGAAGTCCTGGACAATTTGTATATAGATCAGAAGCAAAAATAATCAACGCAAAATCACGTTTCTGTGATTGAACAGAACTAAATTCGTGCGTGCAAAGTTTCTGTTTTTCAGCAGAATCAAATCAACTATCATCATAGGTTATCCTATAGGTTCTACTTGGCACAAACACTAATTAAAAGATAAAAACACATCTAAACAGGAAGTAGATGCAAGATTTATTACTAAACAGGAACAAAAACAAAAAACATAAAGAAAATTGGGTTGCCTCCCAACTAGCGCTATCGTTTAACGCCCCTAGCTAGGCATAAAAGCGAATATAGATCTAAGTAGTGCCATCTTTGGCACTAAATTCATAAGTAGCTCGCATGATAGATTCATAAGGTAATTTAACTTTCTTTCTTGGAAAGTGCTCCATGCCTTTCTTTAATGGAAATTGGAATGTAATATTCCCTTCCTACATATCAATAATCGCGCCAATCGTTCTAAGGAAAGGTCTACCAAGAATAATAGGGCAAGAAAGATTGCAATCTATATCAAGAACGATAAAATCTACGGGCGCCAAATTTCTATTTGCAACAATGAGAACATCATTGATCCTTCCCATTGGCTTTTTAATGGTGTGTCACAGCCCTAGAATAATGCTTGTAATTAGTGGCATCGCACCCATGCATCATGTCTAAATTCTGAAAGTTGAACTGAGGAAATTTGGAAGCCTCAAAATTTTGATTAAAAGAAGGGCAAATAACCCTGGAAAATGCATCCAATGTTTCCAGAATGCACTTCAATGATGTTTGATATTTTTGGCAAGGGTTTTGACCCAAACCAGAAACCTGGAACATTTTCAGGAATTATTTTGGCCATCTGGATTTAAATCAATAATTATTTGAGTTGGATTTAATTCTCCTATAAAAGAATTATAAGTCCAACAATTCTGAAAATTTATGAGTGGCTCTGAATATGTTGTATCTAGCCACATAATAATTTTCAGAAGCTATATAAATTGATTTGGTATTTAAACCAAATCAAAAACAAATTACAGAAATAAAAAAAAACAGAATTAGAAAAGAGAGAGGGAAGGAGTCACCTGGGCCACCTACACTACTAGGGAAAAGCCTATACACAAAATCTTAGCAGCAGCACGGTTCAAAATAGAGCGCTGCTGCTAAGTAGTTGTAGCGCGTGTTACGTAAACTCGCTGCTGATAAGGATTTAGCAGTAGCGCGCTCGACCAGAAACGCGCTGCTACAAATATCGACCGGCGGTGTTCCCCTAACTCTAAGTAGTAGTAGCGCGGTCGCAAAAACAGCGCTACTACTAAGTAGGTAGTAGTAGCGTGCTTTCCTCGAGATCGCTGCTGGTAAGTTTCAAATTGCCACAATTTTTTGTCCCAGTTAGCAGTAGCGCCTTACCGCAAAGCGCGCTGCTGCTAAGTACTTAGCAGCAGCGCGTTTTCCCTCCCGCGCTACTACTAACCCCACCAACCCAACACCTTTCCCCACCCGTCCCTCCCCTCCCCCTCCTCTTTTCCCTTCCCCCTACCCCCCCCTCTCCTCTCCTCCCTCCACCACATGCTCCCACTCTCACTCTTCTTCTTCTCAATACTTCTCCCCCATTACTCTCTCTCTTCTCTATCCACCTTCTATCTCTTCATTACTCCTACATAACTACATCACCTCCATTAATGCATCTCCTTTCTTTTTTTCCTTCCCCCTCCACTAGTTGAAGTTGTCTCCTTCCAAATTAGGTAGCTAGGTAGATGTAGGATTTAGTTAAGTGACCTATTTGCCCCCTAACTAGATCTATCTTTGTCAAGAAGAGCTTTGTGCACTTTTGATCTCCCTACAACATCATCTCCGGCCATCGAGATAGAGGTGATGAAAATTTCATGCTTTTGCAAAATGGAAATGTGTTTATGTGTGTGTGATATGTTTGTGGAAATTATGTGTGTGGCATGAGTTGACGCCGCCAAATTGTGCTTTTGAGTTGCCTATGTTTTGCCGAAATGTCGATTTATTTCCGTTATATTGGTTCCTACATATTCTACGAAGATCTTTATCGGTCAGACCGTATAACAACATACGTTGTTCCCTTTGTCATCGGTATGTTACTTGCCCGAGATTCGATCGTCGGTATCCAATACCTAGTTCAATCTCGTTACTGGCAAGTCTCTTTACTCGTTTCGTAATACATCATCTCGCAACTAACTCATTAGTTGCAATGCTTGCAAGGCTTAAGTGATGTGCATTACCGAGAGGGCCCAGAGATACCTCTCCGACATTCGGAGTGACAAATCCTAATCTCGAAATATGCCAACCCAACAAGTACCATCAGAGACACCTGTAGAGCACCTTTATAATCACCCAGTTATGTTGTGACGTTTGGTAGCACACAAAGTGTTCCTCCAGTAAACGGGAGTTGCATAATCTCATAGTCATAGGAACATGTATAAGTCATGAAGAAAGCAATAGCAACATACTAAACGATCAGGTGCTAAGCTAACTGAATGGGTCATGTCAATCAGATCATTCAACTAATGATGTGATCCCGTTAATCAAATAACAACTCTTTGTCCATGGTTAGGAAACATAACCATCTTTGATTAACAGGCTAGTCAAGTAGAGGCATACTAGTGACACTCTGTTTGTCTATATATTCACACATGTATTATGTTTCCGGTTAATACAATTCTAGCATGAATAATAAACATTTATCATGATATAAGGAAATAAATAATAACTTTATTATTGCCTCTAGGGCATATTTCTTTCAGTCTCCCACTTGCACTAGAGTCAATAATCTAGGTCACATCGCCATGTGATTTAACACTAATAATCATATCTGTATATGATTAACACCCATAGTTCACATCGTCATGTGACCAACACCCAAAGGGTTTACTAGAGTCAATAATCTAGTTCACATCGCTATGTGATTAACACCCAAAGAGTACAAAGGTATGATCATGTTTTGCTCATGAGAGAAGTTTAGTCAACGGGTCTGTCATATTCAGAGCCGTATGTATTTTGCAAATATTCTATGTCTACAATGCTCTGCACGGAGCTACTCTAGCTAATTGCTCCCACTTTCAATATGTATCCAGATTAAGACTTAGAATCATCTGGATCAGTGCCAAAACTTGTATCGACGTAACCCTTTACGACGAACCTTTTTGTCACCTCCATAATCGAGAAACATATCCTTATTCCACTAAGGATAATTTTGACCGCTGTCCAGTGATCTACTCCTAGATCACTATTGTACTCCCTTGCCAAACTCAGTGTAGGGTATACAATAGATCTGGTACACAGCATGGCATACTTTATAGAACCTATGACTGAAGCATAGGGAATGACTTTTCATTCTCTTTCTATTTTCTGCCATGGTCGGGTCTTGAGTCTTACTCAACTTCACACCTTGCAACACAGGCAAGAACTCCTTCTTTGACTGTTCCATTTTGAACTACTTCAAAATCTTGTCAAGGTATGTACTCATTGAAAATCTTATCAAGCGTCTTGATCTATCTCAATAGATCTTGATCCTCAATATGTAAGTAGCTTTACCGAGGTCTTTATTTTAAAGAACTCCTTCCAAACACTCCTTTATGCATTGCAGAATAATTCTACATTATTTCCGATCAACAATATGTCATTCACATATACTTATCAGAAATGCTTTAGTGCTCCCACTCACTTTCTTGTAAATACAGGCTTCACCGTAAGTCTGTATAAAACTATATGCTTTGATCAACTCATCAAAGCGTATATTCCAACTCCGAGATGCTTGCACCAGTCCATAGATGGATCGCTGGAGCTTGCACACTTTGTTAGCTCCCTTTGGATCGATAAAACCTTCTGGTTGCATCATATACAACTCTTCCTCCAGAAACCCATTCAGGAATGCAGTTTCTACATCCATTTGCCAAATTTCATAAATTGTGGCAATTGCTAACATGATTCGAACAGACTTAAGCATCGCTACAGTTGAGAAAATCTCATTGTAGTCAACACCTTGAACTTGTCAAAAACCTTTTTTTGACAAGTCGAGCTTTGTAGATAGTAACAATACTATCAACGTTCGTCTTCCTCTTGAAGATCCATTTATACAATATGGCTTGCCGATCATCGGGCAACTCCACCAAAGTCCACACTTTGTTCTCATACATGGATCATATCTCAGATTTCATGGCCTCAAACAATTTTGCGGAATCTGGGCTCATCATCGCTTCCTCATAGTTCATAGGTTCGTCATGGTCAAGTAACATGACCTCCAGAATGGGATTACCGTACCACTCTGGTGCGGATCTCACTCTGGTTAACCTACGAGGGTCGGTAGTAACTTGATCTGAAGTTACATGATCATCATCATTAGCTTCCTCACTAATTGGTGTAGTAGTCACAAGAACAGATTTCTGTGATGAACTACTTTCCAATAAGGGAGAAGGTACAATTACCTTATCAAGTTCTACTTTCCTCCCACTCACTTCTTTCGAGAGAAACTCCTTCTCTGGAAAGGATCCATCTTAGAAATGAATAACTTGCCTTCGGATCTGTGATAGAAGGTGTACCCAATAGTTACCTTTGGGTATTCTATGAAGACGCACTTCTCCGATTTGGGTTTGAGCTTATCAGGATGAAACTTTTTCACATAAGCATCGCAGCCCCAAACTTTAAGAAACGACAACTTGGGTTTCTTGCTAAACCACAGTTAATATGGTGTCGTCTCAACGGATTTAGATGGTGCCCTTTTAACGTGAATGCATCTGTCTCTAATGCATGATCCCAAAACGATATTGGTAAATCGGTAAGAAACATCATAGATTGTACTATATCCAATAAAGTACGGTTATGACGTTAGGACACACCATTATGATGTGGTGTTCCAGGTGGCATGAATTTGTGAAACTATTCCACATTGTTTTAATTGAAGACCAAACTCGTAACTCAAATATTTGTCTTCGCGATCAGATCGTAGAAACTTTATTTTTCTTGTTACGATGATTTTTCCACTTCACTCTGAAATTCTTTGAACCTTTCAACTATTTCAGACTTATGTTTCATCAAGTAGATATACCCATATCTGCTCAAATCATCTGTGAAGGTCAGAAAATAACGATACCCGCCGCGAGCCTTAACACTCATCGGATCGCATACATCAGTATGTATTATTTCCAATAAGTCAGTTGCTCGCTCCACTATTCCGGAGAACGGAGTCTTAGTCATCTTGCCCATGAGGCATGGTTCGCAAGCATCAAGTGATTCATAATCAAGTGATTCCAAAATCCCATCAGCATGGAGTTTCTTCATGCGCTTTACACCGATATGACCTAAACGGCAGTGCCACAAATAAGTTGCACTATCATTATTAACTTTGCATCTTTTGGTTTCAATATTATGAATATGTGTATCACTACGATCGAGATCCAATGAACCATTTTCATTGGGTGTGTAACCATATAAGGTTTTATTCATGTAAACAGAACAACAGTTTATTCTCTTACTTAAATGAATAACCGTATTGCAATAAACACGATCAAATCATATTCATGCTCAACGCAAACACCAAATAACATTTATTTAGGTTCAACACTAATCCCGAAAGTATAGGGAGTGTGCGATGATGATCATATCAATCTTGAAACTACTTTCAACACACATCGTCACTTCACCCTTAACTAGTTTCAATTTATTCTGCAACTCCCGTTTTGAGTTACTACTCTTAGCAACTGAACCAGTACCAAATACCGATGGGTTGCTATAAACAATAGTAAAGTACACATCAAACACCTGTATATCAAATATATCCTTTTTCACTTTGCCATCCTTCTAATCCACCAAATATTTAGGGCACTTCCGCTTCCAGTGACCATTTCCTTTGCAGTATAAGCACTCAGTTTCAGGCTTTGGTTCAGCTTTGGGCTTCTTCGTGGGAGTGACAACTTGCTTGTCAATCTACTTGAAGTTCCCCTTTCTTTCCCTTTGCCCTTCTCTTGAAACTAGTGATCTTGTCAACCATCAACACTTGATGCTCTTTCTTGATTTCTACCTTCGTCGATTTCAACATCACGAAGAGCTCGGGAATCATTTTCGTCATCCCTTGCATACTTATAGTTCATCACGAAGTTCTACTAACTTGGTGATGGTGACTATAGAACTCTGTCAATCACTATCTTATCTGGAAGATTAACTCCCACTTGATTCAAGCGATTGTAGTACCTAGACAATCTGAGCACTTGCTCACTAGTTGAGCGATTCTCCTCTATCTTTTAGCTATAGAACTTGTTGGAGACTTCATATCTCTCAACTCGGGTATTTGCTTGTAATATTAACTTCAATTCCTGGAACATCTCATATGGTCCATGACGTTCAAAACGTCTTTGAAGTCCCGATTCTAAGCCGTTAAGCATGGTGCACTAAACTATCAAGTAGTCATCATATTGAGCTAGCCAAACGTTCATAACGTCTGCATCTGCTCCTGCAATAGGTTTGTCACCTAGCGGTGCATCAAGGACATAATTCTTCTGCGCAGCAATGAGGATAAACCTCAGATCACGGATCCAATCCGCATCATTACTACTAACATTTTTTCAACACAGTTTTCTCTAGGAACATATCAAAATAAACATATGAAAGAAACAACGCGAGCTATTGATCAACATAATTTGCAAAATACTACCAGGACTAAGTTCATGATAAATTTAAGTTCAATTAATCGTATTACTTAAGAACTCCCACTTAGACAGACATCTCTCTAGTCATCTAAGTGATCACGTGACCCAAATCAACTAAACCATAACCGATCATCACGTGAGATGGAGTAGTTTTCAATGGTGAACATCTTATGTTGATCATATCTACTATATGATTCACGCTCGACCTTTCGGTCTCCGTGTTCCGAGGACATATCTGCATATGCTAGGCTCGTCAAGTTTAACCTGAGTATTCTGCGTGTGCAAAACTGGCTTGCACCCGTTGTAGATGGACGTAGAGCTTATCACACCCGATCATCACGTGGTGTCTGGGCATGACGAACTTTGGCAACGGTGCATACTCAGGGAGAACACTTCTTGATAATTTTTAGTGAGAGATCATCTTAAAATGCTACCGTCAATCAAAGCAAGATAAGATGCATAAAGGATAAACATCACATGCAATCAATATAAGTGATATGATATGGCCATCATCTTGTGCTTGTGATCTCCATCTCCGAAGCACCATCATGATCACCATCGTCACCGGCGCGACACCTTGATCTCCATCGTAGCATCGTTGTCGTTTACGCCATCTATTGCTTCTACGACTATCGCTACAGCTTAGTGATAAAGTAAAGCAATTACAGGGCGTTTGCATTTCATACAATAAAGCGAAAACCATATGGCTCCTGCCAGTTGCCGATAACTTCGGTTACAAAACATGATCATGTCATACAATAAAATATAGCATCACGTCTTGGCCATATCACATCACAACATGCCCTGCAAAAACAAGTTAGACGTCCTCTACTTTGTTGTTGCAAGTTTTACGTGGCTGCTATGGGCTTAAGCAAGAACCAATCTCACCTACGCATCAAAACCACAACGATAGTTTGTCAAGTTGATGCTGTTTTAACCTTCGCAAGGACCGGGCGTAGCCACACTTGGTTCAACTAAAGTTGGAGAAACTGACACCCGCTAGTCACCTGTGTGCAAAGCACGGCGGTAAAACCAGTCTCGCGTAAGCGTACGCGTAATGTCGGTCCGGGCCGCTTCATCCAACAATACCGCCGAACCAAAGTATGACATGCTGGTAAGCAGTATGACTTATATTGCCCACAACTCACTTGTGTTCTACTCGTGCATATAACATCAAACCATAAAACCTAGGCTCGGATGCCACTGTTGGGGAACGTAGTAATTTCAAAAAAATTCCTACGCACACGCAAGATCATGGTGATGCATAGCAACGAGAGGGGAGAGTGTTGTCTATGTACCCTCGTAGACCGAAGCAGAAGCGTTGACGCAACGTAGAGGAACTAGTCGTACGTCTTCCCGGTCCAACCGATCCAAGCACCGTTACTCCGGCACCTCCGAGTTCTTGACACACGTACAGCTCGATGACGCACCCCGGGCTCCGATCTAGCAAAGCTTCGGGGAGGAGTTCCGTCAGCACGACGGCGTGGTGACGATCTTGATGTTCAACTGTCGCAGGGCTTCGCCTAAGCACCGCTACAATATGACCGAGGTGTAATATCGTGGAGGGGGGCACCGCACACGGCTAAGGAACGATCACGAAGATCAACTTGTGTGTCCATGGGGTGCCCCCTACCCCCGTATATAAAGGAGTGGAGGAGGGGAGGGCCGGCCCTCTTCTATGGCGCGCCCTAGGGGAGTCCTACTCCCACCGGGAGTAGGATTCCCCCTTTCCTAGTCCAACTAGGAGTCCTTCCATGTATTAGGAGTAGGAGACAAGGAAGGGGAAGAGAGAAGGGAAGGAAGGAGGGGGTGCGGCCCCTCCCCCTAGTCCAATTCGGACTAGGCCATAGGGGGGCGCGCGGCCTGCCCTAGGCAGCCCCTCTCTCTTTCCCGCAGGGCCCAATAAGGCCCAATAATTCTCCCCGGAGAATTCCCGTAACTCTCGGGTACTCCGAAAAATACCCGAATCACTCGGAACCTTTCCGAACTCCGAATATAGTCGTCCAATATATCGATCTTTACGTCTCGACCATTTCGAGACTCCTTGTCATGTCCCCGATCTCATCCGGGACTCCGAACTCCTTCGGTACATCAAAACTCATAAACTCATAATATAACTGTCATCGAAACCTTAAGCGTGCGGACCCTATGGTTCGAGAACAATGTAGACATGACCGAGACACGTCTCCGGTCAATAACCAATAGCGGGACCTGGATGCCCATATTGGTTCCTACATATTCTACGAAGATCTTTATCGGTCAGACCGTATAACAACCTACATTGTTCCCTTTGTCATCGGTATGTTACTTGCCCGAGATTCGATCATCGGTATCCAATACCTAGTTCAATCTTGCTACCGGCAAGTCTCTTTACTCGTTCCGTAATACATCATCTCGCAACTAACTCATTAGTTGCAATGCTTGCAAGGCTTAAGTGATGTGCATTACCGAGAGGGCCCAGAGATACCTCTCCGACATTCGGAGTGATAAATCCTAATCTCGAAATATGCCAACCCAACAAGTACCATCGGAGACACCTGTAGAGCACCTTTATAATCACCCAGTTACATTGTGACGTTTGGTAGCACACAAAGTGTTCCTCCGGTAAACGGGTGTTGCATAATCTCATAGTCATAGGAACATGTATAAGTCATGAAGAAAGCAATAGCAACATACTAAACGATCGGGTGCTAAGCTAACTGAATGGGTCATGTCAATCAGATCATTCAACTAATGATGTGATCCCGTTAATCAAATAACAACTATTTGTCCATGGTTAGGAAACATAACCATCTTTGATTAAAAGGCTAGTCAAGTAGAGGCATACTAGTGACACTCTGTTTGTCTATATATTCACACATGTATTATGTTTCCGGTTAATACAATTCTAGCATGAATAATAAACATTTATCATGATATAAGGAAATAAATAATAACTTTATTATTGCCTCTAGGGCATATTTCCTTCAAGGTCATGCCAATTTTTTTTATGACTTTGATGCATGCATGCATTTTCACAATCAATTTTTTTATTATTACCGTGCAGAGTTGACGATGGTCAGTGGAACGATGGTGGACAGGTGGTTGCGGTCGGCGGTGCAAGACATGAAAGAAAATAACTGGACAGAGGTTTTATGTCCGTGTCGAAAATGCAAAGGAATAGATTGGCTCGACCCCCATGACGATGGTCGTGTCGAAGCGCACCTGCTCATGACTGGTTTCATGGATGGCTATACTCGGTGGATAATTGAAGATGAGGATGACGATGTTGAGGATGCCGACGGGGCAGGCAATGATGACACGGGGCAAGACGAAGAGATGATCGATAATGGCGGCGGGGAAGAGGCCGAACATGGCGGCGGAGAAGGGGCCGGACATGGCGGAGGAGAAGGGGCTGGACATGGCGGCGGAGAGAACGACATGGACTCCATGCAGCAGAGTTCGTTGGTACTAAGTTCAATTGTGCGGGACCCTCATGTTCAAGCATTGCTTCGCAAGGAGACGAGTACTGAGAGAGCTGCTTCTAGAGAGGAGGCTAAGCTGGAGCAACTGGTGGTAGACTCGAACACTCCATTGTATGATGGTTGCAATCCTGAGGTGACCCGGTTGAGTTTCACGCTCCAACTCCTGAAGACGAAGGCTAAAAACAAATGGACCGACACTAGCCTCGATGAGCATCTCAAGTACCTAAAGGATGTCCTTCCCGCAGGTAATCTATGTCCTACTAGTGTTGATGACGCCAAGAAGATCGTGTGCCCTCTTGATCTGCCACACGTTAGATACCATGCATGCATCAATGATTGCATAATTTATCGGAAGGAGCACGCGGAAAAAACAAGCTGTCCGGTGTGCAATGCTTCTCGATACAAGAAGGCTGGGAAGAAATGTCCCTAGAAAGTTGTATGGTACTTACCGATCACTCCCTGTCTCTAGAGGTATTTTGTAGATCCCAAGGAAGCAAAGCTAATGCGCTGGCACGCGGAGAGGAAGAAGCCCAACGATGGAGATGATCCGAAGCTGAGACACGTGAAGGATGGAAGCCAGTGGAGAGCGTTGAACAGCTTCTATCGGTATTTTGAATGTGATGCAAGGAACATCGTGCTCGGCGCGTGTACTGATGGCATGAATCCGTTTGGCGACCAGAACACCAACCATAGTACATGGCCCGTGTTTGTATGGATGTACAACCTCCCCCCTGGTTGTGCATGAAATCGAAGTACATTCACATGAGCATGCTTATTCAAGGGCCGAAACAACCAGGAAATAATATTAATTTGTATCTGGGGCTACTTCAAGAGGAGTTAGACACGTTATGGAAAACACCGGCCAAGACATGGGACGCCAGCAAAGGTGAGTATTTCAACATGAGAGCCGCGCTGATCACGACAGTGCAGGACTATCTGGGTTACAGATATGTGGCAGGCCAGGTGTGCCATGGATATTGCGGATGCACGCGGTGCATGGATGATACAACGTCTCAGCAGCTAACGTCAAGGAAAGATGGCGGGTCTGGGAAAATCGTGTACATGGGGCATCGAAGATGGCTTGAACAGGACGACCCGTGGAGAAAGCGTGGAGATCTATTCAATGGTCACGCTGAGTATCGAGGACCTCCACGTAAGCGGAGCGGTGCCGAAATCGATGAGCTGCTGAAAAACTGGAAGGAGTGCCCCGCGCCAGGAAAGACGATGAGAAAGGCGCCAGAGCCGCTGCTGAAGGTATGGAAGACGAGGTCAGTGTTCTGGGACTTGGAGTACTGGCACAAACTCGATACACCTCATTGCCTTGATCAAATGCATATCTGTAAGAATGTCCTTGAGAGCTTGCTCGCAACACTGATGAACATGCCGGATAAGACCAAGGATGGGCCGAAGGCAAGAAAAGACTTGCAAGATTTGAAAATCAGGGAAGATCTGCACATGCCGCCCCGTAAAATGTCAGACGAGACAGAGACGGAGATAGAGGCATGGGAGAAGAAGGGCAAGAAATTAAAGAAAGAGGATTATTGCCCCCCTCTTGCTTCACCTTAAGTCAGGCTGAGATCAATTAATTCTTTAAGTGCCTTACCGGAGTGAAAGTTAGTTCCGGTTACTGTGGCAAGATAAGAAGGTGTCTAGACACGGACAAGAAAAGGTTCAGCGGGATGAAGTCTCATGACTGTCATGTGATGATGACGCAGATACTACCTGTTGCCCTTAGAGGGATAATGGACAAGCACGTCCGTGACACGCTTATTGGTCTCTGCAACTTTTTCGATGTCATCTCTCGAAAGTCGATCAGTGTGAAGCAGCTCCAAAGGCTACAGGAAGAGATCGTTGTGATACTGAATGAGCTTGAGATGTACTTCCCGCCCGCGTTCTTCGACGTGATGGTGCATCTGTGTGTCCATATTGTGGATGACATAATAGACCTGGGGCCGTCATTCCTGCACAACATGATGCCGTTTGAGAGGATGAATGGGATCATCAAAGGATTCGTTCGTAACATGTCCCGCCCGGATGGAAGCATCGTCCAGGGCTATTTGGCACAAGAGTGCATCTCTTTCTGTGAGAATTTTCTATATGGCGCAGACCAGCCACCTGGTGTTAGTGTTGGTTTGCCCGTTAACAAGCACGATGGGAGGCTCGAAGGAGATGGTCACTGCAACGGTCGCAAGGAACTGCACGTGGCATACTCAGATCGACGCAGGGACTTTGACAGAGCAAACTTGGTAGTGCTACAACTACTAGACGAGGTAGATCCTTTCGTGGCACTGCACAAAGAAATTATCGCAAAGAAGTATCGTGACCGGGGGGTATGCAGGACGGACGCCGAAGTTACTAGAGAGCACAACTCCACTTTCCTGCATTGGTTCAAAGAGCATATTATTGCTAATCCCCCGGAGGAGGGCTCTAAGGACTGAAAGTGCGTTATATCGACTAGAGGGGGGGTGAATAGGCGATTTTTATGAATTCTTCACTGAGGAATTTGCTGGTGAGGAAATTCCTTAGCGAAGAACTACTTGCAGCGGAATAAGTACTCAGAAGTAAACATAACAGGATACAAACATAGTCATCATGATGAAATGAAGATTAGCACAGAGTACAGAAAGCGTAAACACAGGATAACAAGATGAAGACAAACAGACTGAAGAAATTGAACTGAGGAATTTGTGAAAGTCTTCAGTCAAAGTGTTCAAGCACAGATATGAACAATACACAACGCAGTAATGAGGAAATGAAAGAGTTGAGGAAATAGAACCAGTTAGTTGGTGAAGACAATGATTTGGTAAACCAGTTCCAACTGCTGTCTCAGTTGTACGTCTGGTTGGAGCGGCTGAGTATTTAAACTCGAGGACACACAGTCCCGGACACCCAGTCTCTGAGCCGCAACTCAGGACACCCAGTCCTCACCGTATTCTCCTTGAACTAAGACCACGCAGGCCTCGTCCAATCACTCGTGGTAAGTCTTCAGGTGACTTCCAAACCTTCACAGACTTGGTCACTCGGCGATCCACAATTCCTCTTGGATGCTCTAGACCTTGACGCCTAACCGTCTGGAAGAAGCACAGTCTTCAAAGGTAACAAGCGTCGGATCCACGCAGGATCAATTTCTTCAGTGATGCTCAATCACTTTGGGTTTGTGGGGGTTTGGTTTTGGGATTTTCCTCACTCGATGATTTTCACTCAAAGTCCTCGGAGGATGGGTTGCTCTCAGATGACAAGTGTCAAGTTCTCCCGGAGCAGCCAACCAACTAGTGGTTGTAGGGGGCGGCTATTTATAGCCTAGGGAGCAGCCCGACATGATAAGACATAAATGCCCTTCAATGATATGACCGTTAGGTGGATAAGATATTTTGGACAGCCGGCGCGCAACACAGCAACGGTCGGAAATTTGACTCTCAAATTCCTCAGGGCTATCATGTTCCTCACTGTGTAGGCAATTCGCACTGGCGAATTCCTAACTCCTCAGTCAGAGCAAAGTCCTCAGTGACCAGAAGAACTGCGTCTTTGTCACTGAAGAATTTGACTGAACTATATGAGATTTCCAATGGCTTCACTCGAAGGGATTGGTAGGTGTAGGATTTTGAGTTGAGCATCACATGGAAATTTTTCCTTAGTATTTCCTCGACCCCCTTTAACAGTACGGTGTTTCCTATGACTCAAGAAAGAGAAAATGAAACTACGAAAACAAAAGTCTTCATGCTTCATATTCCTCGAATGAATATCAAGTCTTCAAGGTCACACCAATTTATTCACTTTCAAAGTCTTCAGAAAGTCTTCAGAATATCAAAGTCTTCAGTTGAAGAACTTCATTTTTAGGGGTCGACTTTCTCTGTAAATATCAAACTCCTCATAGACTTATAGACCTGTGTACACTCACAAACGCATCAGTTACTTAACCTATAAGTCTTCAATACACCAAAATCACTAAGGGGCACTAGATGCACTTACAATCTCCCCCTTTTTGGTGATTGATGACAACATAGGTTAAGTTTTCAACGGGGATAAACATATGAAGTGTAAATACTGATATTGAGGAATTTGATTGCAAGATATAGAAGAACTCCCCCTGAATATGTGCATAGTGAGGAATTTGCTTTTGAGGCAATGCACATTTGAAGAATTGAATCATGGAGATCTCCCCCTATATCTTGTAATTCATATACGCATTTGATATGTAATATGAAGAATTTGAAATGCATGATGAAATATGGTGCCTGATGAGATTCAGCATGCGTGCAATAATATTAACGAGGAATAAGCATGCGGAATAGCACATCAAAAGTTTCAGAGCTCAGTGCATCAAACGCATCAGAGCATGACCAAAAGTATCAAGGCACCATCGGATTTAAGATTACAACTCGATCCAATAAAAGTTTCGGAAGAACGAGAGTTGTAACTTAACAAAACGCCCATAATATAAACCCACTTGAAGACTAACTCAGATTTCTCCCCCTTTGTCATCAAATGACCAAAAGGATTGAAACTGAGGACTAACGCCCCTGAAGAATTTCAAGTTGATGGAGGAGCGCCAGCGTTGTCGGGGTGGTTTGTTGAAGTAGGGCCTGCCGCAGTGTCGTTCAAATCTTCATGTTCATCAGTTTCACGCGATGAAGAATAAGAACTGGCCACCAGATCAGGAACTTTGACTCTCTTGAATTTCTTCGGAGGTGGTGCAGACCAGTCAAATGCTTCCTGGAGACCCATAGTCTTCAGTTCTTCCACGGAATATACATGAGAGAGAATAGCCCAGGTGCGGTTGAGGGTTTCATGAAGGTGATACTGATTTTTCTTCACTGCATTATGTGTTGAAGTCATGTTGTGAAGAATTGCAGCAAATTGACGCTTCACCCATTTGTGATTGTGATCAACCTTTTGATGAAGACTGGGAAGTAACTCACGGTCAGTCATCACCCTGGGTGCTGTGGCTTGAGGATTTTGCTTAGCTGAGGTATTTGCGGCAGTGTCATGTGTTGCAGAATCGTCATTGGTGGAGTAAGATGTAGCTAGACGGAATTGACCATCCAATGGACGAGTGCCTTCATCGATCACAGCAGCTGCCTTGCCCTTATCATCAGATGTTGAAATTGGTCGCTTGAGGACTTCAATGGGCGGCAAGTAGCTACCATGGTTCAGAGTGTCAGCCTTGTAATTCAGTGAAGATCTTGCCCTTATGAATCTCATAATCCAAGGCGCATAGGGCTTCAGCTCAAAAGGTGACAGTGCAACATTAGCCAGAGTCCTCATGAAGAAATCCTGGAAGTTGACGGGAACGCCATGAATGATGTTGAAAAGCATGTTCTTCATGATGCCAACGACATCTTCATCATTTGAGTCGTGGCCTTTGATAGGAGTGAGAAACCCTGAGTCCTTTGACATGTAGCCAGATGCACAGGAGTTGAGGACTTGGAGGGAGCTGCTGAGGACTTTGGTGGAGCAGCAGTAGTCTGAGGAATTTGCCGTGAGGGCGCGGCTGAGGAACTTGGACGTGAGGGCGCTGATGGTGAAGCACTTGGCTTTTGAGCAGGCTTCTTCGGCATTGATTTCCTCGGCTTGACCAAGGTCTCAGCGGCAGCAGCAGCAGCAGAATCCTCATTGAATTTCCTCACTGCCTCCTTGGCTTGTCTTGCCAGTTTTGCTTGACGCCTAGACCATTCTTCAGGAAAGTCCTCACCACGCTTGATGCTGGTGGGATCAGCGACTTGGCCAGGTGCCAATGGAGCTCTTGGGCATGGAGGGTTTAAGGTGAATTTCTTCATGTACTTTGGAGTAACATATCGATATTCCCTCCATTCTCGTGCCCATCTTCGTTCTATCCTCTGAATGCGCACTTTGCGCTGATTTTTGTTCTCTTTGCCAAACTTGGCTTCATCAGGTGTGCAATAATCCTTGTATATTTCATCAGGGATCTCAAAAGCAGTCATGACTTCCGGTTTCTTTCCTCCCTTCTGCGGTCTCTTGCCTTCTGCCATTTTCTTCAGATGAGGAATTTGAACAATAGAACACTCTGAAGAGGTATGTAGTTTTTCTTCGAGGAACGCTGCAAATGAGTTAAGTTGATGAGAACCTAGTGATTCAGCAGCGGACATGAGTACCTGTGAACAGAGTGTAGGTGCGAGGAATTTGGAGAGGTCATATGCGTTCTCAGAAGATTTTTCGAAAAAGACAAGTTTTGAGGATTTTGACCAGTTGAGCCTTGAGGAATTTCACTAAGCGTTCTTGTCTTAGGTTCCAGAGTTGTACAGATTGAAAATCAGCACAATTGAGGAATCTTGAAGAAATGAGTGCTTAGAGAGATGGATCAAGAGCATACAGTGTGTGAGGTGTTCATATGTGAAGATTTGAAGAATTAAAACACCTTTGAAGATTTTCAGAAAAGTTTGAGAATCAAAGCGAGTAATAAAAGTGACTTTTAATTACCCGAACTGAAGAACACGACGAACATAGATGAACCATGGTGAAGTTCGTCAAGTTAGATCTCCCACGCCCTAACTTGGCAGAGGGAGACAGCTACGGCGGCGGCGGAGTGAAGATTTCCGCAGCCGGCGCGAGTACGACGGCGACGAGGTCGAGGCAGTGAAGCTCTTCCTCACCGACGGCGATGGAATAGCGGCGGCGCTAGGGTTTGAGGAGAGCTCGAGCGAGAGACAGCGACCGAGCAGAGTAAATGAAGTAAGGAAGGGAGTGGGGTATTTATAGCCACGGTAAAAACTGTTCGCCCGAAGATTTTGGGACGAACATGCCCCTGCCCTTTCTTCTTCACGCGACATGTGTCACCCACATACTGTGCAGATGAGATCGTGTAAGATCGTGGGTGAATAAACTAATGCATCGTGGGATGCGGAACGGTTTGAGCAATAAAACCGAAAAACTGGATAAGATTTGTTTTAAAAATTTCGTTCGCAATTTCTTCAGCTGACAAGGACACAGTGAAGACTTTGAACGAGTTTCAATCAGAACGCACATGAAGAATTTGTGAATAGATTGGGTTGAGTTTAGCACAGAGGGGGAAGGGTCCGATCACATTCACTTAGCAGAAATCGCAACTTGAAGAAATAGCAATAAGTGAATGCTGTAGAGGACATAAACTCATATATATATAGCCAATGAAGAAAAACGACGAAAACAGTGAAGATTTTGCAAAGTTGAAGAATTTGAAAAACTGAAGAATTTCAAAAATGAGGAAAAACTCAAATTGAAGATTCTCAACTTTTGTGGTGGCGTAACCCACCGTATAAGAATGATGATTTCAGATACCGCATACAATTGTCGTAGGGTTCTGAGAATCAAATTCTTCATTAATTTCTTCACACTTAGAGTGTTATTCTTCATTGATTGAAGAAAAACGTTTCTTCATGTGTTGCACATCTAAGTCATCAATTCTGCATAAGGGTTAGGATGTGTGTCCTTTTCAAAGAACATTCGAAGATTCTAAGATATTTAGCTCACACCGCAACTTGCTAAATCTCTTCTCATCCAAGGGCTTAGTGAAGATATCAGCTAGCTATTCTTCAGTCTTCACATGCTCGATGGAGATATCGCCCTTCAACACATGATCACGAAGAAAATGATGACGAATCTGGATGTGCTTAGTCTTCGAGTGCTGAACTGGGTTGTGAGCAATCTTGATGGCACTCTCATTGTCGCAGAGGAGAGGCACATTCTTCACATTGACGCCATAGTCCTTGGGGGTTTGCTTCATCCAAAGCAGTTGAGCACAGCAAGAGCCAGCAGCAATGTATTCAGCTTCAGCAGTAGATAGTGATACGCAGTTCTATTTCTTCGAGGACCAACAGACCAAAGATCGTCCGAGGAAATGACAAGTGCCAGATGTTGACTTGCAGTCCACACGATCACCAGCATAGTCAGAGTCAGAATATCCAATGAGATCAAAAGCAGAGCCCTTGGGGTACCATAATCCTAGTGTTGGTGTGTGAGCTAGATATCGAAGAATATGCTTCACAGCCTTATGGTGTGATTCCTTCGGTGCAGCTTGAAATCGGGCACACATGCAAACACTAAGCATTATATCTGGCCTAGATGCACATAAGTACAATAAAGAACCAATCATGGAGCGGTATACCTTGTGATCGAAGTCAATACCATTTTCATCAGTGCATAGATGGCCATTTGTGGGCATAGGAATTTTGACGCCTTTGCAATCTTGCATGCCGAATTTCCTCAGTACATCTTTGAGGTATTTCTCCTGAGATATGAATATGCCATTGCGCTGCTGACGAATTTGAAGACCTAAGAAGAATTTCAACTCTCCCATCATAGACATTTGATATTCTTCACTCATCATATAGGCAAATTCATCACTATATCGTTGGTTAGTACAGCCAAAGATAATATCATCAACATATATTTGGCACACAAACAGTTCAGCATCATATGATTTAGTAAAAAGAGTAGGGTCGAGTGAACCGGGTGTGAAGCCATTCTTCACGAAGAATTCCTTCAATGTATCATACCACGCCCGAGGGGCTTGCTTGAGGCCATAGAGAGCCTTATTGAGTCTGAAGACTTTGTCAGGATTCTTGGGATCTTCAAAACCTGGGGGTTGAGCAACATATACTTCTTCCTCAAGCTTACCATTGAGGAATGCACTTTTCACATCCATTTGATATAATATGATATCATGATGGTTAGCATAGGCAAGTAAAATGCGAATAGCCTCAAGTCTAGCAACAGGTGCAAAAGTTTCATCGAAATCAATTCCTTCAACCTGTGTGTAGCCTTGAGCTACTAGTCGTGCCTTATTCCTCACCACAAGGCCATTTTCATCTTGCTTGTTGCGGTAGATCCACTTTGTGCCAATGATATTATGCTTGCGAGGATCTGGGCGATTGACCAATTCCCAGACATTGTTCAGCTCGAACTGATGTAATTCTTCTTGCATAGCCTGAATCCACTCCGGCTCCAGAAATGCTTCATCTACCTTAGTGGGCTCTGTGATAGAGACAAAAGCATAGTGCCCACAAAAGTTAGATAAGTGTGAGGCTTTTGAGCGTGTGAGAGGACCTGGTGCGCTAATGTCATCGATGATCTTCTCCACTTGCACTTCTTTTGCAACGCGTGGATGAGTTGGTTGTCGCTGAGGATTTTGATCAGCATTTTCTTCAGCACCATTTTCCTCATCATGTTCTTCAGGTGCATCAGCTCGACGTTCTTCATGAACAGGAATGAATTCTTCAACAGATTCTTCAGTAGGAATGACATCCTCAGTTGCCTTGAGCTTGATAGCATCTTCAGGTGCCGGTTCATCTAACACAGAGGGTAGGTGCTCTCTTTGCGAGCCATTAGTTTCATCGAACCGCACATCTACAGTGTCAACAATCTTGTGAAGAACAATGTTGAAGACTCTGTAGGTGTGCGAGTCCTTTCCGTAACCAAGCATAAAACCTTCATGTGCTTTCGGTGCAAATTTTGAGTTGTGGTGAGGATCTCTAATCCAACATTTAGCACCGAAGACTTTGAAATAACTCACATTGGGTTTCTTGTCAGTGAGGAGTTCATAGGCAGTCTTCTTGAAGAATTTGTGAAGATATACTCTGTTGATGATGTGGCAAGCAGTATCAATTGCATCAATCCAAAAACGCTGAGGTGTTTTATATTCATCAAGCATAGTGCAAGCCATCTCAACAAGAGTTCTGTTCTTGCGCTCCACGACGCCATTCTGCTGAGGAGTATAGGGAGCAGATAACTCATGAGTAATACCAAGTTCATCAAGATAGGCATCAAGACCAGAATTCTTGAACTCAGTTCCATTGTCACTTCTGATATGCTTGATCTTCACACCAAAGTTGGTTGAAGCCCTCGAGGAAAATTGTTTGAAGACTTCCTGCACTTCATGTTTGTAAGTAACAATGTGTACCCATGTATATCGAGAATAATCATCAACAATGACAAAACCATATAGAAATGCATCATTAGTGACTGCTGAATAATGATTAGGTCCGAAGAGGTCCATGTGAAGCAATTTGAATGGACGGGTAGTGGTCATGATAGTCTTCGCTGGATGCTTGGCCTTGGTCATTTTTCCAACTTCGCATGCTCCGCATAAGTGATCCTTGAGGAATTTGACATTCTCAATGCCAATGACATGCTTCTTCTTCGCAAGCGTGTTCAGATTCCTCATGCCTGCATGACCAAGTCATCGATGCCATAGCCAGCCTTCTGAAGCTTTTGCAAGTAGACACACGGCTGGTTGCGGTCCTGTAGAGAAATCAACAATATACAGATCTCCTCTCCTAAAGCCTTCGAAGACTTTGGAATTGTCAGCTTCCATAATCACAACACAACGATATTTGCCAAAGACAACAACCATATCAAGATCACAAAGCATTGAGACTGACATGAGATTGTATCCTAAGGACTCAACAAGCATGACTTTGTCCATGTGCTTATCCTTAGAGATAGCAACCTTACCAAGACCCAATACCTGACTTTTGCCTTTGTCAGCAAAGATGATATGCTTCAGAGGTGATGGTGATAAGGGAGCATCCATCAATAGATTCTTGTCACCAGTCATGTGATTTGTACATCCACTATCGAGGACCCATTCAGTGGTTTTGGGTTGATCCTCCTGCAGATAAATTAGTGTAGCTTACAATCTCATATGCTTCATTAGTTTCATCAGATGAATTTCATCAAGCAGTAAACAGATATAGCAGTATGAGGACGTGTGAAACGAAAGTTCATTTCATCATGATTCGCCTGCGTCCCTTCAGGCATGTTTGTCAGGTCCCCAGCAAATTCTTCAGACGTTAAGGCACATCTGGAGACCTGACCCTGCAAAAAAGATTAGTTCTTTTTCTTCACCACCCACATCTGGAGGGGTGGCAAAGAGTTCATCATTCTGCGAGCACCATATGAGAAGGGTGGCAAAGATGCCAAACCATTTCGCTTCACATAAGAGGGGTTAGGGTAAGCATATGAATAAGCAGAGTAATTCTTCGAGCACTTATGAACATAATGGTTTGAAGAATAATGCACATATTCATAGCCCTTAGCTCTACCCTGCGAGACAGAGTTGTTAGCACGATGATAATCATATGAGGACTTTGATCCATATGAAGAATTTGATCTGGGGTTCCTGTTCTTCACAGGTGGTGTCATGAGGACATTCACCTGAAGACTTTCAATACAACTTTTGGGAACCCAGATTTTCTCCATGGGGGAACCGTTCCTGCAGTTAGTGCCAACGTATCTAGCAAATACTTCACCATTCTGATTTTTGAACAGTTTATAGTTGGAGTCAAATGACTCATCAGAAGAATGAGAAGATTCACATGTAAAGCCAGATAAGTTAGATGGATCAACTGGAGGTCCCTTTGCAGCAACCCATGAGGTTTTGGGGTACTGCTCAGGCTTCCAATATGTTCCATCAGCATTGAGTTTCCTCTCAAAGGAAATACCCTCTTTCCTAGGGTTTCTGTTGAGGATCTGCTTTTTGAGCACATCACAAAGTGTCTGATGCCCTTTGAGGCTTTTGTACATGCCTGTCGTGTACAATTCCTTCAGCCCTGCATTGTCAATGATACTAGCAATGTCCTCAGATGAGGAATTAGTGATAGCAGAGGCAGATGAAGAATTTGTAATACTTGAAGCATTTGAACATTCAGGTGAAGAATTAGCAGATTCACGTTCAATGCACTTTAAGCATGGAGGAACAAATTCTTCCTGAGAAGCGCTGATTTGTTGAGCTAGTAATGAATTGCGCTCCTTCTGAAGATCTTCATAACACACTCTTAGCTTTTCAAGATCATCCATTCTTTGAAGAGATTCAAGAGAAAGCTTCTCGTGATCAGTCAAGAGGGTATTATGTTGATCTTGAAGGACGTCAAACTTGGAGTGAATTTTCTGAAGACATTCACCCAATGCTTTTGACTGATCCATTTCTTTGCGCAACATATTATCACTTCTTTCTAGCATATCTTGAGTTTGTTCTAAAACCGTTTTTTGTTTAGTGGCAACGCAAATAAGTTTGGTATAGCAGGATTCAATATCATCATCAGATTCATCATTGTCAGATTCATTATCACAAGACTCGGATGAGGAGCATTCGGTTACCTCAGCACCGTTTGCCATGAGACAAGATGCAGAAGATGATGATTCTGGCTCGAAAATCATCGTTTTGAGAGATTCCTTGAAGTCCTCAAACCAGGGATCATGACGAGTTCGATGACCTTCATAGACATTAGAGATTCGGTCCCAGATGAGCTTCGAATTGCCAAGATGCATAATTCGCCCGAATTGATCTCTAGATAGGCAGGAGCAGATGATATCCTTCGCTATGATATCAAGTCGAGTGTACTTGCGAATATCATCAGCATTCGCCATCTTGCATAGATCAGTAAGACCAATCTCAGTGACGGTCCACAGCTCGCTGTTCTTTGCCATGAGGCGCTTCCTCATTATGGCCTTCCACTTGGGATAGTCATGACCGTCAAAGATAGGGCATGTCACTTTCTTCATACCTGCGGTCGACATAACTAAAAACTCCAGGCGGTTAAACCAAAATCACACAGAACAAGGGAGTACCTTGCTCTGATACCAATTGAAAGTGCGTTATATCGACTAGAGGGGGGGTGAATAGGCGATTTTTATGAATTCTTCACTGAGGAATTTTCTGGTGAGGAAATTCCTTAGTGAAGAACTACTTGCAGCGGAATAAGTACTCAGAAGTAAACATAACAGGATACAAACATAGTCATCATGATGAAATGAAGACTAGCACAGAGTACAGAAAGCGTAAACACATGATAACAAGATGAAGACAAACAGACTGAAGAAATTGAACTGAGGAATTTGTGAAAGTCTTCAGTCAAAGTCTTCAAGCACAGATATGAACAATACACAACACAGTAATGAGGAAATGAAAGAGTTGAGGAAATAGAACCAGTTAGTTGGTGAAGACAATGATTTGGTAAACCAGTTCCAACTGCTGTCTCAGTTGTACGTCTGGTTGGAGCGGCTGAGTATTTAAACTCGAGGACACACAGTCCCGGACACCCAGTCTCTGAGCCGCAACTCAGGACACCCAGTCCTCACCGTATTCTCCTTGAACTAAGACCACGCAGGCCTCGTCCAATCACTCGTGGTAAGTCTTCAGGTGACTTCCAAACCTTCACAGACTTGGTCACTCGGCGATCCACAATTCCTATTGGATGCTCTAGACCTTGACGCCTAACCGTCTGGAAGAAGCACAGTCTTCAAAGGTAACAAGCGCCGGATCCACGCAGGATCAATTTCTTCAGTGATGCTCAATCACTTTGGGTTTGTGGGGGTTTGGTTTTGGGATTTTCCTCACTCGATGATTTTCGCTCAAAGTCCTCGGAGGATGGGTTGCTCTCAGATGACAAGTGTCAAGTTCTCTCGGAGCAGCCAACCAATTAGTGGTTGTAGGTGGCGGCTATTTATAGCCTAGGGAGCAGCCCGACATGATAAGACATAAATGCCCTTCAATGATATGACCGCTAGGTGGATAAGATATTTTGGACAGCCGGCGCACAGCACGGCAACGGTCCGAAATTTGACTCTCAAATTCCTCAGGGCTATCATGTTCCTCACTGTGTAGGCAATTCGCACTGGCGAATTCCTAACTCCTCAGTCAGAGCAAAGTCCTCAGTGACCAGAAGAATTGCGTCTCTGTCACTGAAGAATTTGACTGAACTGTATGAGATTTCCAATGGCTTCACTCGAAGGGATTGGTAGGTCTAGGATTTTGAGTTGAGCATCACATGGAAATTTTTCCTTAGTATTTCCTCGACCCCCTTTAACAGTACGGTGTTTCCTATGACTCAAGAAAGAGAAAATGAAACTACGAAAACAAAAGTCTTCAAGCTTCATATTCCTCGAATGAATATCAAGTCTTCAAGGTCACACCAATTTCTTCACTTTCAAAGTCTTCAGAAAGTCTTCAGAATATCAAAGTCTTCAGTTGAAGAACTTCATTTTTAGGGGTCGACTTTCTCTGTAAATATCAAACTCCTCATAGACTTATAGACCTGTGTACACTCACAAACGGATCAGTTACTTAACCTATAAGTCTTCAATACACCAAAATCACTAAGGGGCACTAGATGCACTTACAAGGACGGATTGCTCATATACGCCTTAGCACATGGCCCCTCGCCCAACCTCGTAACCTATCAGGCATATGATATCAACGGATACACGTTCTACACGGAGGCAAAAGATATGGACAGTGATGATCAGAACTCAGGGGTGACGATGGAATGCATGACCGGCAGCGACAACGGCACAACTGAACGATTTTATGGAAGGGTTGAGGAGATCTGGGAGCTTGACTACTCTGGACTGCACAACACGCCGATGTTCCGTGTCAGATGGGCTAAGAATGTCGAAAGAGAAAGCCGGATGTTCACTACCATGACTATACCCGACGCCAAGAGCGCTACCGTGAACGCTATCGCAAAAAACGAGCCATGGGTACATGCTAAGCACGTGACACAATGCTTCTTCATAACTGACCCGCGCAATCCCAGCCGTGTTGTCGTGAGGAGAGGCAAAAGGAACATCATTGGAATGGATGGAGTCGCCAACGAGGAAGACTATGATCAGTACGGCAACCCAATGAGGGAAGATGACGATGATGATGAAGTATACGTCAAAAGAAGAATCAATACTACATTACCTAAGAAAAATCGTACTCCATGGAAAAGGCAAAGTCACAATGAGGGGCTCAATTATTCTTCGACGAACAAGAAGGGAAAGAAGCTGACTCAAAAACGAAAACGTCAGCACTGAGGAAACGTATGTTATGGGTCCAATGATGTGTAATATATATATGTTCCTATTTTGTATACACACTTAGCCATTATTATGCATGGGTCCAATGATGTGTAATATATATGTTCCTATTTTGCATACATATTTAACCGTCAAATGATGCAATATATATCGCCCTCCCTTCGTTCACTGCCCTCGGGAAATAAAAGTGGGATAAAATAAAGGAAAAGAAAAAGGAAAACTAGCAGTAGCGACGGCAGTAGCAGCGTGTTTTTACAAAACCGCTGCAGCAGGACCTTAGTAGCAGCGTGTTTCTCATAAACCGCTGCAGCTACGCATCATAGTAGTAGCGAGTTTCTCATAAACCGCTGCAGCTACGCATCATCGTAGTAGCGCATTTCTCCGAAACCGCTGCAGCTACAGAATTTAGTAGCAGCGCATTTTGACATAACGCGCTACTGCTATGTCCACTTAACCCAAAATTCTCACTCGCCCAGCTTCATCCCGCCATTTCCCCCAAATCCCCACTCTCTCTCCCCCGTCGCTCCGCCGCGCCCGACCCGGCCCCGGCGCTCGCCCCCAACTCCGCCGGCGCTGGCGCTAGCCCCGGCGCTCGCCCCCGTCCCGGCCCTCGACCCCGACTCCGGCGCCGCCGCTAGCCCCCGACCACGCCGCTCGCCCCCGACCCAGCCGCTCGCCCCCGACTCCGGCGCCGGCGCTTGCCCCCGACCCCGACACGCTCGCCCCCGACCCGTCGGCCCTCGCCTCCCTCTTCTCCCCTGCCGGCCGTCGTCGGGCCTGCCTCCTCGCCCCTGCACTCTCTGTAACCCCCCCCCCCTCTCTGCTAGGGTTCTTCATGTTAATTAATTAGGTTATCTATTTAGTTATGAATTTAGCTAGGTTTCAAAATTAGCTGAATTTATATGGAAATTTGAACTGGACATGTGATATGTGCATATGTCATGTTTTGGACATGTCATGTTTGGAAAATGATCCGAGTGGCCTATGTTACGCCGGAATGTTGATTCATTTCCGTTTCGGTGAATTTCAGGCGCTCGATATGTCCATTTTTTAGCAAAGGTCATGCCGAAATTTCCCGTGAATAAAGGCATGATTTGTGCTACATAGTTGGCATATCGAGTGCTGGCACATAGATTTCTTTTGATGTCATTTCTCATTTATTCATACTTTTAGAAATAAATGAGGCCACTTAATCATAGGAAACATGTCGAACAACGAAGAAACTGGGCCTTCTGACCAAGATGCAGACGAGATGGATTATGAGGGTGAACAAGAGTACCTGGACTATTTGACTGCTAAGCAAGGTTTGCAGGTCGGCCTCGATGATGGTACTGACGCCGACATCGACACCGACGGCGCCGGCACCGACGGCGCCGGCACCGATGGCGGCGCCGAGACCGGTGGGGAAGGTACCGGCGGGGAAGGTACCGGCCCCGATGCCGATACCGAAAAGAGGAAGCATAAGAAGCAGAGGATACGAAAACCTAACAAACTAGGGATTGGACGACTTGTGATCACAAAGATGGCACCTGGCAAGTTTGAGCCGTTAGAGCCGGAAGAACCTCGCAAGTGCTATGGGAACCAAGTAGGATGCATCCTACGGGAATGCACGAGCATCAACGACGATGACTTAAGGAGTAAAGAACATTTGACGCAGTTGCTCCTAGCGAAGTTGCACAAGAGATTCAAGTTCCCCGACCGGGATGATAACATAGAACAACCGTGGGATGATCCGAAGATGAAAAAGATTAACAATCACGCCATGGGCATGTTCAGTAATGATTTGGCCTCCTGGAAAGGGAGGGTGAAACGAGCTATTGAGGCTAATGAACCCCTGTCCAAGATTCTGGAGGAAAATCCGACACTTACGGAAGAGGAGTTCGAAAAGTTCAAGGACACTTGCGCTACCGAGGCAGCCAAGGCTAAGGCTGCGAAATTCAAAAGCCTTCAGCAAAGGAACACGGGGAAGCATCGCCTCGGAAGCCGTGGCTACCTCGGTAAAAGGCCCATATGGGATAAGGAGGACGCGGAACGTGAAGCCGCGGGTCTCCCAGACCCCTTCGCGAAGTTCATCAACCCCTTGGAGCATGACTTCATCAGGGCCCGCTACAAGTGGGACAAGGAGAAAAAGGTTTTTTACATGGAAAAGATCACGAGGAAATTGATTAGACTACTGGAGAAGCAACACCGGCTTGCAGCCGAAAGCCCTACTTCTCCGATGAGGCCCAAGTGGGACACCCCTCTCAACCGGGCCTTGAACGAACTTAAGGGACTCCCGTTGGACCAGCGGCCGCAATATGGTCGTGTGCACGGCGTTGGAGACGGCGCCACGTGGAAGGTGTTTTACAACGACGGCCCGGAGGCCAAGAAGCAGAAAAAGAAGTTTAGTCAGGCGGACATCGATGCAAAGGTGAAGCTTGCGGTCGAGAAAAAAGCAGCTGAGGACGCGAAAAAAGCAGCCGCGGACAAATATGAGTTGCTACAGCAGGCAGTCAATGCAGCTGTAACTGCCTGCAGAAATGATTTCGCTACTAACTTGGTTCCAGTTATCATCAACTGGGCGAAGGAAAATCCAGACAAGATGGTACATGATTTCCCGATGCCCAGTTTCGTCGCGAGCAACTCCATGAACAACAACACCATCGCACCATCACTTGCTCAAGCAACCGGGCCTCCTCTCGCAGCCGCTCCCGCTCATAGCAGCCCGTCCTCAGTCTCAGGCGCGCTAGGTGGGCCTTCGTCTTTGGCTGAGCTCGACGCCGTCACGGTAATTACATGTCGCACCAACATATATATATATATATAGATAATATTCCATTTTTGTTGCCTTTCGGTTGTTTTACACCACAGACATATGTGTTTGCAGGCGAAAGAAACCCCATGCACCATACTCTACTTGATCAAAGGCCAGAAGGTGGACGTGGAAAGGGGATGATAATGGACCCCTCTCAACGCACATTCCACAACCAGCCGATCCCCGTTGGGCACTTCAGGGTTAGCTTGACCAGTGTGAAATCGGGGCACGAGGATTTGCCTCCTCCAGTACAGCATGTGGGAGCGGACGACGAGACCCCGCCGCGGATTGGACGCTGCAAGGGTTGGGTGCTGCTATGGCCGAAGAATCTTATTCGTCTGGAGCCGGCCGAGAGCACACCAATAACTACCACACATCAACAAGCATGCGCGGAGACCACCACCCCACCTACGCAATTACCAGCTCCTGTAGTAGTGTTGGGTGAGAGCGGCGGACGACATGATGAAGGGGGTGCAATAGTACTGGCTGATGTAATTTCTCCTGTAGAACAGAGAATGGATGATGAGACGGAGGTCGACCCTATGGATTACCTCAATACAAACACGTATGACTGTGACATGGATATGATGAGTCAACCATATGACGAATCGGGCTATCAGCTTGCTAATGAGGATATGGATGATATGCCCGGGCAGGGCCGTACCATGGATTGCAAAAAGTCTCTCTTCATGAAATCCTCACAGGACACGCCTGAAGATGCCGCCTCAACACAGGCTCAACTAGCCGGGCGCGAGGGTCGTACAGTACTTAGCTCGGGAACACTTGGGCAGGGGTTAAGGAAGGGTCTGGAAGGTGTGCCCAAGAAAAAGGAGAGGAAGAGATCGGGGAAGGTAACTGCCTCCAAACAAGCCAGAGCACACAGTAGCCAGACGATGCATTCTGAAGAGCGTGTGCCCGTGAAAGGTGCGGTCATGTTCCATCTCACGGGCGAGCCGATGCTACCGCCGAAACCGCTGGAGGCACTATCAGGGGATCTCAGGAGACTGCACGACCATGTGCTATCGACTGAGAAAAGCCTACTAGCCTCAAAGGATCCAGGATATCCAACATACGCGGCTCGTGTGTCTGAGGGGAAGTGCTACGTTGACACACGGCCCGCGGAGGTGTTCTTCCTGCGGTTTGACCATATCTTTGAGATGTTTCTAACAAGGCGGCTTGATTTTACTATCGTCCGCCTTTTTGCGCTACATATGAGCTCCGTCATGAAGAGTGAAGAAGTCTCGCAAATCTGTGTGGTGGATCCGTACTACATGCACGAGTCTTTCTTGAGTCTCGGCGACTTTGAGAGTGAAACTGCTAGGGAGTACCTCCAAAACTTCATGGTACAGAATAAGGACCGGGAAATTGTCCTCGTGCCTTATCATCCAAAGTAAGTCAGTTCCGGACAACCCTTTCGTACATTTCAATCATTCCTTCTCTCTCATATGGGGAATAACTTGAGGTGTCTTTTCCCCGCAGCAACGGGCGCGCCGTCCTTATCGTTCTTTACCCGCAAGTCTCCCACGCCGTGTATTTTGACCCTTCCAGAGACTACGAGAAAAAGGACTACACCCACATAATGAATATTCTAGATGATGCTCTCCGAGGCTTCATCTTTAGAGGTGGCCACGTGCATATCAGGAAACAAAGGAACAAGAAGATGGGTTTCGCGCATAAAACTAACTTCTCCTGCATCCATGTCCCAAAACCAAGCAAGAAGGATGGATTCTACATCGTCCATCTCATGATTCAGTTCAACACGGATCACCAAAAGCTTCGCATTAACAGCAGAAATGATGATCATATCCACAAGTGGCTAGAATCTCATGGAGAAGCGAATTATAAACTTAGAGATGACTTCTTTCGCATCCAAAGCGACATTGCGACGATCATCATGAAAGAAGTCATCGATGAGAAGGGGATGTTCCACCACGGCCCTATATCGCGAGCTGACATCCGAACTCGCATAGGCATGCAACGTCTAGACCTCACGCCGTTCAAGCAGCTAGGGTTCGTCCTCGATGATATGGAAGGATGGAACTTCTAGTGATTTATGATGCCGATGATGATGATATGTGTCGGTTGAACTTGTATACTTTTTGTAGCGATGAAACTTTGTGATGTCCACGGTCCCTGCCAAACTTGCGTAACGCTACTTTGTTACTTTGCGTACGATGACCTGCATACCTCTAGTTAATTAATTTGCATACTGTATATGTTGCATCTAGTTGCTAACCTTTCTTTTTTGGTGTTGCTCTAGTATATTTTGTTGCATATATATGATTGTACATCCTCTTCATGAACATGCATCTCTAACAGGTACCTAGTTTCTTGATGGCGAGATGGAAATGCTATGTCGTGTACAAAGGGAAGGTTCCGGGGGTGTACAACGAGTGGCATGAGTGTCAGGCGCAAGTGAATGGGTTCACGGGCGCCAGCCATAAAGGCTTCAAAAGCGGACAAGAAGGAGAAGCTAGTTACTTGAGGTTCACGCTAGCGCGAGAGAGGACTCGTAACCGCCACCTCATGTGCTGCATGGTTCCGCTCTCACTCATAGTGATAGCACTTCTTGCGTATACCTTTGTTTAGATGGATCACGTTGTTGTAGTTGCAAGTAGACTTGCATGTATTGCTATTTTCGAGATGATGACAAGATATCACTTTGTGTTGGATGATGATTATGAAGAGACTATTTGTATGTACATGCTATGATTACATTTGTGGTCTCGCAGGCATTTGTATGTGTATCATGATGACATTTCTATGTGCTAAAGATTCTTCTACAAAGCCGGTTCAAATACAAAACAAATATGCCAAAAAAATACTTAAATTAGCAGTAGCGAGTGTACAAAAGTTAGCAGCAGCGCCACAATAGAAGTAGCGCGTCCTGCCAAAGAGCGCTAGCGCTACTAGCGGTAGCGAGCTTCCCATAACCGCGCTGCTACTATACTTGTGTAGCAGTAGCGCGGGTGCGCACGCGCTACTGCTATGAGTTAGCTGTAGCGCCGTATTAGTAGCGCGGGTACCCGCGCTACTGATACATCTAAAACCCGCGCTGCTGCTAGCCTTTTCCCTAGTACTGCTACCTGGCCTGGCACTGTGCCGGCCCAGCCCACTGGCGCCTGCCAGTCGTCTTCTCCATCGCACCAGGAGGACAGCGTGCGTGGCCGACGCGCGCGAGCACGCGCCTCGCCAGCTCCTGCTTGCCGCCGAGGGTCTGGATGCCTCTCCCGAGCGCCACGCAACCCTCTAGCCCTACTACTCTCCCCGTGCCCCTCCCCTCTCTCCCTGGACCTCTCTCCCTCCTCTGCTCTCTCCCCACGACGCCACCGAACCTGCCCATCGCCGCCGTTCACCATTGTTGTGACCACCGCCGTCCCGACGACACCCCGAGCAGTCTACGAGCTCCGCCCCGATGCCCTCTTCCTCCTCACCGATCCTCAAGATGCCGGAAGCCCCTAGACGCTGCCAACATCGTTGTTTCCCTCGTCGGGCACCGGAGCTCGCCGCCGCCCGTACGTCACCTCCGACGCCTCCCCAAGCCCACTTCGATGGCCGTCGCAACTGCCGTGAGCCACTGACTCTTCTCCCTCCATCCGTTTTTCCTCTCGCACGCCGTAGCCGCCGCGCCACTTATGCCCGAAGGCCGGCCGTCGCCCCGAGCTCGTTTCCGACGAGCTCCGTCCTCCCTAGCCGCTGCTGCTTGCTGAGCTGGATGCGGGCGAGCTCTGGCTCCCCGTGGGTGCTCTCCGCCGCTCATTTGGGCGCCGGGGGAGCGAGCCCGAGCCCTCCGCCGCGCCTGTTGCCACCGGCGGCGAGCCGCCGGCTGGTTAGGCCTATTGACCAGGGGTTTGACCTCCCCTCGGTCAATGACAGGTGGGGCCAGCCCCTTGTTAATTAGTTTAGTTTATTCTAACTTAATTAGCCACTGTTTCACTGACATGTGGGTCCCAATGTTTAATTAACCGACTAATTAATTAATTAGGTTAATTAAGCTCTGTTAAACCGCCCTGCAGGTGACACACGGATCCCACGCGACAGGTTTGACTCTGGTCAACCCTGTTGACTTGCTGACGTCACACAGGCGTTATGCTGACGCAGTAAAGTATTTCTGGAATTAAAATAAATCAAGAAATGATTTATAAATTTCAGAAAATACCCCAAATCCGGAAGGTGCAAATTTAAAGAGCAATCATCAAGATCATGGAAACTTAGAATATCACATAAAGTTTTCGGAATCGTGGAAACACTAGCACCCAAATCACACAAAGCAAAACACTCATGATCTTTAATTCTAATCTTTATAGTAGGTTCCCACTCATAATTAAGTTTTCTAGGTATAAAAACTTCCAAATTAAGTTTTCCATCATAAGATTGCATCAAGGCATCAACGATATGTTTGGTAAAAGCTTTATTTTGACTATAAGCATGCGGAGAATTAACAACGGATTGCAACAAGGAAATACAAGCTTCTAAAGAACAACTATCATAATCAAATTCCTTGAAATCCGAGATAGTGGGTTCAATACAATTTAAAGTCATGACCTCTCCAATCCCACTTTTACCAAATTTAGCATCAAGATATAAAAACTCCGAATTTTTGGGACGCCTTCTAGGTAAAGTTGACTCATCTTCAGTCCCATAATTATCAAGATTCATATTGCAAAACAAAGATCTAATAGGCAACGCATCAATAACTTTAAGATCTTCATCATTATTTTCGTGGAAACTAGAAGAACACGCCTTTATAAAGCAATCTTTCTTAGCACGCAATCTAGCGGTTCTTTCTTTGCACTCATCAATGGAAATTCTCATGGCTTTGAGAGACTCATTGATATCATGCTTAGGAGAAGAAGATGTAAGTTTAAGAGAATCAACATCAAGCGAAAGTCTATCAATGTTCCTAGCCAAATCATCAACTTTGAGCAATTTTTCTTCAAGCAAGGCATTAAAATTCTTTTGAGAGATCATAAATTCTTTCACACTATTCTCAAAATCAGAAGGCATCTTATTAAAATTACTATAAGAATTATTGTAGGAATTTCCATAATTATTAGAGGGATTACTAGGGAGCGGTCTAGCATTAAAGTTTCCTCTATAAGCATTGTTTCCAAAACTATTCCTACCAACAAAATTCACATCCATAGATTCATTATTATTCTCAATGAAAGTAGACAAAGGCATATCATTGGGATCAAGAGTAGTATTCTTAGTAGCAAACAACTTCATAAGTTCATCCATCTTTCCACTCAAAGACATTTATTTCTTCTATAGCATGCACTTTTTTACTAGAAGATCTTTCCGTGTGCCATTGAGAATAATTAGCCATAATATTATCAAGAAGATTTGTAGCATCTCCTAATGTGATTTCCACAAACGTGCCTCCCACGGCCGAATCTAAGAGATTTCTAGAAGCAAAGATCAAACCAGCATAAATTTTTTGTATGATCATCCATAAATTCAAACCATGAGTAGGGCAATTGCGAAGCATCAATTTCATTCTTTCCCAAGATTGGGCAACAAGCTCATGATCAAGTTGTTTAAAATTCATAATATCGTTCCTAAGAGTGATAATCTTAGCGGAAGGAAAATACTTAGAGATAAAAGCATCTTGCACTTGTTCCATGAATCAATACTATTTTTAGGCAAAGACGAGAACCAAACTTTAGCACGATCTCTAAGTGAAAACAGAAATAACTTCAATTTAACAATATTGTTATCCGTATCTTTCTTCTTTTGCATATCACACAAACCAACAAAGTTGTTTAGATGAGTAGCGGCATCTTCACTAGGAAGGCCGGTGAATTGATCTTTCATAACAAGATTCAGCAAAGCAATATTGATTTCACAAGACTCAACATCATTAAGAGGAGCAATCGGAGTACTAAGGAAATCATTATTATTGGTATTCGAGAAATCACACAATTTGGTATTATCTTGCGCCATGGCAACAAGTAATCTAACACACAAGCAAACAGAAAAAGGCATGCGAAAAGAGAGAGGAGGAGATTGGGAAAGAGAGGGCGAATAAAACGGCAAGGGTGAAGTGGGGGAGAGGAAAATGAGAGGCAAATGGCAAATAATGTAAATGCGAGGGAGATGAGTTTGTGATGGGTACTTGGTATGTCTTGACTTGAGCGAAGACCTCCCCGGCAACGGCGCCAGAAATCCTTCTTGCTACATCTTGAGCTTGCGTTGGTTTTCCTTGAAGAGGAAAGGGTGATGCAGCAATAGTAGCATAAGTATTTCCCTCAGTTTTTGAGAACCAAGGTATCAATCCAGTAGGAGGCTCCTCAAAAGTCCCACGCACCTACACAAACAAACAAAGAACTCGCAACCAACGCAATAAAGGGGTTGTCAATCCCTTCAAGGCCACTTGCGAAAGTGAGATCTAATAGAGATAGTATGATAAGATAAATATATTTTTGGTATTTTATAAGATAGATGCAAAAAGTAAAGATGCAAATAAAAGAAGATTGGAAGCAAATATGATAAGAGATAGACCCGGGGGCCATAGGTTTCACTAGAGGCTTCTCTCAAGATAGCATAAGTATTACGGTGGGTGAACAAATTACTGTCGAGCAATTGATAGAAAAGTGAATAATTATGAGATTATCTAGGCATGATCATGTATATAGGCATCACGTCCGCAACAAGTATACCGGCTCCTGCCTGCATCTACTACTATTACTCCACACATCGACCGACTCCTGCCTGCATCTAGAGTATTAAGTTCATAAGAACAGAGTAACACATTAAGCAAGATGACATGATGTACAGGGATAAACTCATGCAATATGATATAAACCCCATCTTTTTATCCTCGATGGCAACAATACAATACGTGCCTTGTAACCCCTGCTGTCACTGGGTAAGGACACCGCAAGATTGAACCCAAAGCTAAGCACTTCTCCCATGGCAGGAAAGATCAATCTAGTAGGACAAACCAAACTGATAATTCGAAGAGACTTGCAAAGATAACTCAATCATACATAAAAGAATTCAGAGGAGATTCAAATATGTCTCATAGATAAACTTGATCATAAACCCACAATTCATCGGATCTCGACAAACACACCGCAAAAAGAGTTTACATCGAATAGATCTCCACGAGAGAGGGGGAGAACATTGTATTGAGATCCAAAAAGAGAGAAGAAGCCATCTAGCTAATAACTATGGACCCGAAGGTCTGTGGTAAACTACTCACAACTCATCGGAGGGTGTCGTGGAATTAACACGTCAGATGTCCTCATGGAAGGGCTTAGTCGTAGAGCCATCGCGAGGGGTTAGCTTGAAGGGGTTAAACCGGACAAGGGACACGGGAGTTTTATACTAGTTCAGCCCCTTCGATGAAGGTAAAAGCCTACGTCTAGTTGTGATGGGATTGATTGGGTTTCGATGGCCAGGGAGCAAATACGCTTTGCCTGGGTCTCGAGTTGTTGTTTCTTGTCTCTGAACCGCCGCCGGGTCGTCCCTTTATATGCATAGGTTGACGCCCGGCCGGTCTACAAAGTCCCGAGGCCGACTAATACAAGTGTTCGGCTCGGTCTCTCCTTTCCAAACTTACAATACAAGTTACATAACCATGGTGGTTTACCTCTATGGGCCCTAATCCGCCTTTGGGCTCCGGGCCTCTAAGTTTCCTTAGTAAAACGCCATCTTCTGGGTCTTCGTGGTCCTCAATATAGTTGAGGGTGAACCGGGCTCTCCTGGCCGGTTTACACTCAGTAGTTATATCCCCAACATTAGGCCCAGATTGATTTGAACCTGTTCATGTCAATCTTCAATACTTAAAGAAATTCTGTGAACATCTCCTTATATTCTCGTAAACCGCCATGATGTCTTCTCCTATAAACTTTGTTAAACCGTTGTGACGTCATCCTTTGGACACATCAATAGATCATCACGACATCATCTCTGTATAAAAAGATTAAAAAGATTCCCTTCATTAATGGTATCCCGAAGATTGAGGCGACAGCCGCACCCACTTTTGCCTCTTCAGGCTCCTCAATTCTCGCGCCTGCCACCTATCCATTTTCCTTATAAATATGCTCGGGGGTCCTGTCTTTCTTCCCCTTCCATGCCTCTTCTTCCTCCTCGCGACGCTCAATCTCTGAAGCTCCGCCGCCGCCATCAACCTTCGAGCACTGCATCGACAAAGGCCGCTGCATCAACCTGATCGTACCAGAAACCTGCGGCTCTTCTCCGATATCCCTGCACATCTGGTAAGTTTCCTCCTCTCAACCCTAGATCTGTATTTAGGGTTTCCGTGTTCATAAGTGTTCATCTCAGTTCTTTGTATTTGCTTCTGCCATAGTTTCTTTGATCTAACTGTAGCATAGATCTCGTGCGGTAGTTGCTCCGCATCCAGTTTTAGCACTAGTAGATCTTCCTTCTTTGTACAGAATCCTTAGTAGAACGCACGAACTTCTCTGTCCTGCTTAACGCCTTTATAGGTCGCAGAAATTTTTTCTTACTGAAGCATGGTAGATCCAAATTAATTTCATCATTGTGTGAAACCTCTTTCTGTCAACACTTAGTAGATTTTCATCTCTAGCTTCTCCACCTAAGGGCAGTTTAAACCTTTAGTAGTTGGTAATCCGCCATATATCATTAGCCCTCTCTTAAACCGCCACCTTATCTTGAGTAGAAAAACTCCGGTTTAACTCACATATATGCCTTCACCAAATTCCTCGGTTTAACACTGATCAGTACACATCAACCATCCATCATAAACCGGCCTTCAATTTTCCTTTTACAGTTTGTTTCCAAGATGACCAAGCAATTCGCCGCTTGCAACTGGGTTCCTTCCCGGATTACGAAAACGCAGATTAATGGATACATTGTAACCGGCGCTTTAGCCTCAAAAAATGTCCTTCACTAGTGAGTTCCTGGCCCTGAGTGCCCTCCTGAGCCTCAAGATGGAGAAGTTATTGTTTTTATGCAACACCTAGACCGGGGCTTCAGCCCTCCCGGATCAAAAATTTTCCTGGATGTCCTTGTTAGCTTTCAACTCCATCCACAAGATATTGGACCAAATACCGTATCAAGTATATGCAACTTTCAAGTATTTTGTGAAGTTTACCTTCAAGAAGAACCATTTGTTGAGCTCTTCCTGGACTTTTTCCATCTAAACCGCCGAACTGAGTTTTCTGATGGTCCTAACACGGAACTTGGCGGGGTATCAATCCAGAAGAGGAAGGAAGTTGATTTCCCACATGCAAAACACCACAGTCATCCCAAAGACTGGAACCAAACTTGGTTTTATAGTGAGAACACTGCCCCTGCTGGAGAAAATCCCTTGCCGGGTTACCGCCCTCACCTGCTTAGCAACGGCCACCCGTTACCTCAACGATTAACTGCCAAAGAACGGCAAACTTATGCACCTCAACTCGCCAAGCTCTGGGCTCTCTTAGCCAATGGTTTGACTGGTGTTGATCTCGTTCGTTGTTGGGTTAAATGGCACATCCTGCCCTTAAGTCGCCGCTCCAGATTAATGCATGAGTATACCGGCGACACAAAGGACCCTCAACGGTTTAATGAAATAGAAATGACTGATGATGAAGTCACTGAATCGGTGAAGAAGATGTTAGACGAACCAATCGCCGCATGCAGCCAAACCGGGCTGGCCCCCTTTTACACCGCCAACAAACCACCAGCGGTAAAGATTTTAACTTTGTGGTTTCTTGATCCGCCTCGGCTTTAACATTGTTCTAATAAATCTTGGTTTAATTTTACAGGCCAATAGCTCCTTTTGGAAAAGGAAGGCTTCAGATAAACCGGCAAGGGCTCCTCCTGCCCAGAGCAAAGTTATAAAGAGAGCATCCAAGAAGAAGACTGGCGAAACTGCTGATCCGCCCGAAGATGTTGAAGATTTGGATCAAGAGGTAGAACTTGACTCCCTTGGCTCCCTTTTCATACATCTTATTAACAATGACTATTATCAGGATGATGCGGAGGTCAGCCATGCGGACCATGTTGAGGTAATCTCTCTTTCCTCTCATTCAGATCTTGTGCCGGTTCAAAGATTTCGCCGTGCAGTTCGGAAAGTAAAGTACTCTCACCCTCTTGCTTATTTGGCTCCTAAATTTTCTTTGAAGACTCAGCAACCTGAAGGGCGTCGCATAACCCGACACAGTGGCCAGCAAGTCACCTCTTCCGGTTTACCGGACACACCAACGCGGAAGCGTCGTCCGGAGGTTACTTGTTCTCCCGAAAAACTTTATCCTTTGAAGGGTTTCTTCCGATACCCACTCAATCCGTATGATCCGAATTATCAGGTGTCTGCCAATTCGTCTGGAGGTTCATCAACCACTCAACTGCCTCCCCTTAAAACCGTCGCTGGGTAAGCCTACTGCTTTTCGGTTTGTTTCTTCATACATCGGTTTATCATACTAATCTTTATTTTGATGTTGTAGTGCCAAGGCCCGATTGAGTAAGAAAGCCAAGACCAGCGGCCCCACTGACGATGTTGAACCAAAGAAGACCCCAGAAAATGCTGGTGAAGATACTGATGTTGTCATGGATGACTCTGCCCTGCAAGACCCAGCCACTGATGCCAATCTGCCGGAAGCTGACCCGGCCACACATGTTGATCCATCAAGTCCGCATGCTACACCTCCAAACCCATCTGCTGATCCGCCGAGCCCTGCTGCCAATCCGCCAAGCCCTGCTACCAATCCGCCAAGCCCGGCCAAAGATAATGTCAATCCACCGAGCCCAGCCAAAGATGATGATGATGTTATTGTCACTGGCACGACTTATACCGCCCCAGGCAATCCAGTTGCTTTATCGAAACATACTGCCAAGGACAAATTTGCTGCTATGGGCAAGGGGAAAGGGAAGACTGATTTGTCAAGCTATGTTAACCTTTCTGCTCAGGATCTTAATTCCGGATTCTTGAACCGGCTTTACACCACCCGAGATTATGAGGCCGGTTTGGTGAATCTGATGAAGGAACGCTATGAGGTAATCTTCCAAACACCTTCATATTTATTATGTACATTCATTGTATTGTAGCCCCCAAGGGCCGGTTTATCTCTTGAAGATAAACCGGGACTTTAAAGATAAAGAACACTTCGACTTCGTAGCCCCCAAGGGCCGGTTTGTCTTGTGAAGACAAACCGGGACTTCTATATTCCATACTGTACTTTGTTGACTTTCCTTACTTGTGTATTTTCTTGATCAAACACACATTAGCCCCCAAGTGCCAAGATTAAAACTTGTATTGATCCTTGGGACTTCAAACAATCAGTAGTAAAGAAACAATCCACATTAGCCCCCAAGTGTCAAGTGTATAACTGGTTATATGCTTGGGACTTCTGATAAAATACTTACATGCTCCTCCTCTGACTGTGGCAGGCTGATATAAATCACCAAGGCTCTCAAATTGCTGATCTTCAAAAAAATATCAAGTCCCAACAAGCAGAGACTTCCAAGGCCAAGGATGAGCTTAAAACCGCTTTAGCAGCCATGGAACAACTTAAAGAAGGGTTCAAGACTGAGCGTGCCAACTGGGAGACTGGAAAGAATGCATTGCTGAAGCGGGCTGAAGACGCCGAGTCGGCTCTTAAACCGGTGGCGGAAGAGCTAACTGGGTTGAAGCGCCAAGTGAATGCCAAGACCTCTGCAATATTTGGTAAAGACTCTTGCCAAGATTTCTTGAATAACCATCTGTGAAATTTGCCGGTTTAACATCAAAATCTTAAACCATTTGTAGGTGGTCGCATTGCTCATCTAGGCTCTGACATGCGGATGCTGAAGGCAGCATACACTCTGATAGAGCAAATGTATACCGGTGGCCAACGGGTTATCTGTGCAGCCTCATACAACAATCCAGCCCCAACATTGATCAAGGACACTCTAGCAAGGTTATCCATGACGCCAGCACAAATCAAAGAGATGAAGCGATCCGCTGCCAGGGCTGGCGCTTTGTTGGCACTTACCCGAGCCAAATCATGGATAGCGGACTTGGATCCGGTTGATATTGCTAAGAGCTTTCCTAGTGAACAAGAAAACGGGGCAGAGTTTGATAACGAAGGCCTCAAAGTTGTGACAAGGGAGATGCGTCCTCTGGCAAGTCAACTGGCGGCAGAGGCTAACTTGACTATTCATCGGTCCTTCTATGATGCCAACAACCAACGGATAAACACTGCGGTGGAAGAAGTGCAAAATCTTATCCCGCCAATCCATAAGCACACTTACGCCCCTGACGTTGATTCGTCCGAAATTATAAGTGAGGAGGCTGTCTTTCAAGCTTTAACCCGGATTGACTGGACCACCATTGACTTCCAGCCACTAGATGGGGAGGAGGAGGCTGAACCGACGCCAGATGATCCATCAACTTCACGTCAACATGGTGATGAGTCTTGATCTGACAATTGGGTTGATGTTTCATAAACTTTGTTCTGTGGGAAGAACAATCCCTTATTTTGGGCTTTAAAGTGCCTTGTAATAGGCTAGTTGAAATACTTCGCTTCGTGGCACTGATGCATAATGTTGTTGATCCGTCATGATATTTGCTGTGCTTGATTACACTTTGATAATTTTCATGCGATTCTGATATGTGCATAAAAAGAATTGTCATGGCGGTTGATCGCCGGACGGGTCATAATGCCCAAGATAAAGCCTGGCTAATAACCAAAGCGGAATAAATATGAAATAACTCATACCTGTGATATGAAATCATTTAGTAAGGGTGAAAACCCAAATCTTGAGCTATTATAACCCTTACCCTATAATGATGATATGAATAAGTCATGTCGGGTTATAATGAACACCAGATGTTCAAACTGGCGACATATAGTCAAAGCCAGGCCGGGTTTTGTAAACACCGATTTGATAAGATGGTCTGACAACTTATATTTGAAAGCCAAGCCGAGTTAACAAACACCGGGTTAATATGATGACTGAAAAGCCACACCGGGTCAATGGACACCGGTTCAAGATAAATTCATCGGAAGGTGAAAACTTGGCAAAAAAGCAAACAAGAAACCATGTAGTCAAGGCTTTTCAAGGGCTGCCAGGCCCAAATTCGAGGCTTTTCATGGCCTACCAGGGCACTGAGTTAAACCATTTTGCAAAGCCTTTTAAGATGGGCCTCCAACTAACCAATCGTCATTTTAACTTTGACAAGTTCAGGGTCTGTATAAGATTGACTTGTCAAACGTTCGGCGGGTCGTGCCAGGATTACCTGGATAGGAGTGGCTTACTTCATGAAGGCAGGTTAACCCGGGGTTTTAGGTGAATACACCAGGCTTCCAAGCCGTGGGTCGATACCCAATTACAAGGGTCCTTTGAAACTCTTTGTTGCTTTGCACAAAGAGCCCCCAAGTAACTTTGTGAGCTGTGCTCAATGGGTGCCTATGTTTGAGCTGTGCATAACATCCAGACTCTCTTTGGCCCCTTGGGTGTGAAGCTCCCAAGCTGTTTTTGTGGCATGATAGCCGGCTTAACAGGTAGTACTTCGCTTTGTCAGCTGAAGCCCCCATGTAAACAAAAAGATTTGAAGAAAAAAACGGCAGAGGCCCTGCTTATAGCAAGGATGCCGGTTTATTGATCATAATATATACATTGTTGAAATATGTACATAAGAAAAGCCTATGGCTCAAGTGTAGTAAGGCCGAAGGAGAGCTATGTTCCACGACCGTCGGGTCTCCTCCTCAGAACTGCATGAGTCTTCTCGAACGTCAATGAGGTAGTATGATCCGTTGTGCAGATTTTTGCTGACCGCAAAGGGTCCTTCCCAAGGTGGGGATAACTTGTGCATATCGGCCTAATCCTGGACGAGCCGGAGCACTAAGTCGCCTTCTTGAAAGCTTCTTGTCTTAACCCGGCGGCTGTGATAACGCCGCAGGTCTTGTTGATAAACCGCCGATCGAGCCAAAGCCATGTCCCGTTTCTCATCTAACAGGTCTAGCGCCTCTTGACGTGCTTGCTCATTGTCCGCTTCAACATAATTGGCAACCCGGGGCGAGTCATGACGAATATCACTTGGGAGGACGGCTTCAGCCCCGTAAACCATGAAGAAAGGTGTATAACCCGTAGATCGGTTTGGGGTGGTGTTTATACTCCATAACACAGATGGTAATTCTTCCACCCAACAACCCGGCGTCCGCTTCAAAGGAACCATAAGCCGGGGCTTGATACCCTTCAGGATCTCTTGATTCGCCCTCTCAGCTTGACCATTGGACTGGGGATGAGCCACGAACGCTACATCAAGCCGGGTGTGCTCTCGTTGACAAAACTCCTCCATCTCACCTTTAGAAAGGTTTGTGCCATTATCTGTGATGATGTTGTGTGGAAAACAAAAACGGAAAATGATCTTTTTGAGAAATTGAACTGCCGTGGCTGCATCACACTTGCTAACGGGCTCCGCTTCAACCCATTTAGTTAACTTGTCAACCGCCACCAACAGGTGGGTCTTCTTATCTTGGGAGCGCTTAAAAGGTCCCACCATATCAAGCCCCCAAGTGGCAAACAGCCAAGTGATAGGAATCATTCGTAGCTCCTGAGCCGGAACATGAGCTTGACATGAAAGTTTCTGACAAGTGTCACACCGCTTTACCAGATCCTCCGCATCAGCATGAGCTGTCAACCAATAGAACCCATGACGAAAAGCTTTAGCCACCAGGGACTTTGAACCGGCATGGTGACCACAATCCCCTTCATGGATTTCACGTAGAATCTCTTGTCCTTCTTTAGGAGAAATACAACGTTGGAATACACCTGAAACACTGCAACGGTGTAACTCGCCATTGTGAATAATCATGGACTTGCATCGCCGGATTATCTGTCTGGCGAAGACCTCATCATCTGGTAACTCGCCCCAGCTCATATACGCCAAATATGGAACCGGCCAATCCGGAGTGGTATGTAAAGCGGCCACCAATTGGGCCTCTCGATCAGGAACAGCTAAATCCTCCTATGTAGGCAACTTAACAGACGGGTTATGCAAGATATCTAAAAAGGTGTTGGGTGGTACCGGTTTACATTGAGATCCCAGCCGGCTTAAAGCATCTGCTGCTTCGTTTTTGTGCCGGTCAATGTGCTGAACCTGATAACCCTTAAAGTGACCTTCCACAATATCCACCTCCCGTCTATAAGCCGCCATGAGTGGATCCTTAGAATCCCAAGTACCAGAAACTTGCTGAGCCACCAGATCAGAATCTCCAAAACAGCGAACTCGGCTTAAGTTCATTTCCTTAGCCACATGGAGACCATGGAGTAAGGCCTTGTACTCAGCTGCATTGTTAGTACAATGAAACATTAAGTGGAGAACATAACAAATTTTATCACCTCGAGGGGAAGTAAGAACAACTCCAGCCCCCGAGCCTTCCAATTGCCTGGATCCATCAAAGTGAATGGTCCAGTATGTATTATCCGGTTTGTCCTCTGGTGCCTGTAACTCGGTCCAATCATTGATGAAGTCAACAAGCGCCTGTGACTTGATTGATGTCCAAGGCATATACTTCAATCCGTGCGGGCCAAGCTCAATTACCCACTTTGCAACCCGGCCAGTTGCCTCCCTGTTCTGAATTATATCACCCAAAGGAGCTGAACTGACCACTGTAATGGGATGGCCTTGAAAGTATTGTTTGAGCTTCCGACTTGCCATAAAAACCCCATAAACCAGCTTCTGCCAATGCGGATACTGTTGCTTTGACTCGATAAGTACTTCGCTGATATAGTAAACCGGCCGTTGAACCGGATATTCCTTACCAGCCTCCTTGCGCTCCACCACAATTGCCATGCTGACAGCACGGGCATTAGTAGCCACGTACAATAACAAGGGCTCTTTGTCAACCGGAGCAGCAAGAATCGGCGGTTCAACCAACTGCCGCTTTAAGTCCTCAAATGCCGCATTTGCTGCGTCACTCCAGACGAAATCGTCTATATTTTTCAACATCTGATACAAAGGAATCGCCTTCTCTCCCAAACGGCTGATAAACTGGCTAAGGGCTGCAATTCGACCCGCCAAACGTTGAACACCATTGATACACTTCGGTTTAGCCAAAGATGTAATCGCCTTGATTTTTTCCAGATTAGCCTCAATGCCTGTGTTGGACACCAGAAAGCATAAGAGCTTGCCTGCCGGAACACCAAAAACACACTTGTCCGGATTAAGCATCATTTTGTAAACCCGAAGATTGTCAAACGTTTCCTTGAGGTCATCTATCAAGGTTTCCTTCTTCCTGGATTTTACCACAATGTCATCCGCATAGGCATGAACATTACGCCCAATCTGCGTGTGAAGACAATTTTGCACACAACACTGATAAGTTGCCTGGGCACTTTTGAGCCCAAAGGGCATAGAAACATAGCAGAAGGCTCCAAAAGGAGTGATGAAGGCTGTTTTCTCCTGGTCCTTAACTGCCATTTTAATCTGATGATAACCTGAATAAGCATCCAAGAAACTCACGCACTCACAACCTGTCGTCGCATCAATAATCTGATCAATACGCGGGAGAGCAAAAGGATGTGCTGGACAAGCCTTGTTCAAATCTGTGTAGTCCACACACATACGCCAAGTGCCGTTTTTCTTAAGAACGAGCACCGGATTAGCCAACCACTCGGGGTGAAATACTTCGATGATAAATCCAGCAGCCAACAGCCGGGCTACCTCTTCACCAATGGCCTTGCATCTTTCCTCGTTAAAGCGGCGAAGAAATTGCTTGACCGGTTTAAACTTGGGATCAATATAGAGAGTGTGCTCAGCGAGTTCTCTCGGTACACCTGGCATGTCAGAAGGCTTCCATGCAAAAATGTCCCGGTTCTCACGGATGAACTCGATGAGCGCGCTTTCCTATTTCGGATCCAGATTGGTGCTGATGCTAAACTGTTTGGATGAATCGCCAGGAACAAAGTCAACAAGTTTAGTTTCATCAGCCGGTTTGAACTTCAGGGTCGGGTCATGCTCAGTGGTGGGCTTCTTCAGAGGGGTCATGTCTGCTGGATCAACATTGTCTTTATAAAACTTCGGCTCCTCTGTAGCACAAACCGACTCAGCATAAGCCGCATCACCTTCCACACAATCCAAAGCGATCTTTCGACTTCCATGTACTGTTATAGTCCCCTTATGACCCGGCATTTTGAGCTGTAAATAGATATAGCAGGGCCTCGCCATGAATTTTGCGTAAGCCGGCCGTCCAAACAGTGCGTGATATGGGCTCTGGATTCTCACCACTTCAAAGGTCAATTTTTCAGACCTGGAATCATGCTCATCTCCAAACACAACCTCCAAAGCGATCTTGCCAACAGGATATGCCGATTTACCTGGTACTACACCATGAAAAACAGTGTTGGACGGTTTAAGACTCTTGTTGTCAACCCCATGCGATGGAAAGTCACATAGTACAGGATGTTGATACTGCTCCCTCCATCCATCAGAACTTTGGTAAACTTGTAACCTCCCACCTGAATTGCTACCACCAAAGCTAGATGACCCGGATTGTCAACCCGGGGCGGAATGTCCTCTCTGCTCCACACAATGGGCTGCTCGGACCATCGCAAATAACGTGGCACTGCCGGTTCAACAGCGTTAACTGCCCTTTTGTGAAGCTTCTGATCGCGCTTGCACATGCTAGTAGTGAACACATGATACTGCCCACCATTCAACTGCTTGGCGTGACTTTGATAACCTGACTACTGCTGATTTCCTTGATTTTTCTGTTGGCCATTACCACCTTGGTTATTCTGGTTGCCCTGATTATTTTGAAATCCAGAGTTTGAACCGCCGCCACCATGAAAACCTGGACCTGAACCGCCCGACGGACCCTGATCATACCGGAAGAGATCAAAATTTTTGAACTCCTTCATAATATAACAATCTTTCCAAAGATGTGTGGCAGGGGCCTCCTTGGTCCCATGCTTTGGGCAGGGCTGGTTTAACAAACGCTCCAGATTCATCCCTCCACCGCGCTGGGGCAGTTTACCTTTACGACGCTACATATTGGTGTTAGCCACAAAATCTGAACTATCTTTCTTGCGCTTACCATTATTCCCATGGCCTCCTTGGTTGTGATGCTGTCCCTTTGCACCGCCGTTCTTTCCCTTCTCCGGTTTCTCCTCATCAGAATCGGGATCCTTGGTATTATCAGAATCGGCATATTTGACCAAGGCTGTCATAAGGGTTCCCATGTCATTGCAGTGGCGCTTGAGCCGTCCCAACTTCATCTTTAGTGACTTAAACCGGCAATTACGCTCCAGCGTTATGATTGCTTGACCAGCATTAATCCGGTCTGACGAATGCAAAACTTCCGAAACCCGGCGCACCCAATGAGCTCTTGACTCGTTTTCCCCTTGAACACAGGCATCCAGATCCATAATGGACATAGGCTGTTTGCATGTGTCTTTGAAATTGGCTATAAACCGGGCCTTCAGCTGATCCCATGACTCGATGGAGTTGGCTGGTAGGTTTTTCAACCAAGTACAGGTGGTCCCTTCCGACATCATCGTGAAATACTTTGCACAGGCCGCTTCATCCACATCCAGCATCTCCATCGCCATCTCATAACTCTCGACCCATGCCTCAGGTGGCTGATCGGCGGTATAATTAGGCACTTTGCATGGACCCTTGAAATCCTTGGGCAGTCGCACATTAAGGAGAGCCGGAATGAGACACGACACTCCCTAGGAACTGAAGGCAAGCCCAGTGCCTCGATCTACTGATGCTACTGGCTGAACCAGGCCGGGTTGATAACGACCCGCATATTGTGCTGCCAAAGCGGCGTCCCTTCGTGCTCTGCCATTGTCCACCACGTCTTGAGCATTTACCTCACCGCGCATTGGATTGGGTCCTTGAGGAACATTACGGCGCCGTGCACTACTAGACACTTCCGGTTCATCCATGTGCCTACTATAGCTTTTGCTCGGACGAGGGGTGGAATGAATTCTATCTCGGCAATAGGAATAAGCCTGCTGCTGCACCACGGCGGTTTGAAGAAGATCCCTGGCCCGCCGCGTCTCAATATCCGCCAGTGAATCGCCCTCCATTGGAATGGCTGCCAGGCGAGATGTTGTGGTAATCATGTTATCCAAAGGGCTCAAGAAGTGACCCGGTGGTGTGGACATGTATTGCGGCGGGTTATCCGTTCGCCGAGGTGGTTCCGTCATCTGTGGTTGATCCGGCGCTGCCCTAGGCGCGTCGGTCTGGTTTACAGTTGCCGGATTGCTCGGCCCAGCCCCCGGTGTATTAAAGAGATTCAGTCCTTCAAAGACCGGGTGCATACACGATCAGTACTTCCTTCGCATTACGCCGTTTGATGCATTCTGATCCAACATGAGCCAGTATTTCTGCGCATGTATCTGCTGTGACCGGGCATCTGTTGGACCTTGAGAAGAGGTGTCTAGAGGGGGGTGATTAGACACTAAGTGCCAAAGTTGCAGTTTTTAAGATTCTTTAAGTTTAAGTGGAATTTAGGCACAAGTTTAACATTCACAATACATATCAAGCAAGCATGCAAAGAGTGTATGAGCAGCTGAAAGTAAAGCATGCAACTTGCAAGAATGTAAAGGGAAGGGTTTGGAGAATTCAAACGCAATTGGAGACACGGATGTTTTTGGCGTGGTTTCGATAGGTGGTGCTATCGTACATCCATGTTGATGGAGACTTCAACCCACGAAGGGTAACGGTTGCGTGAGTCCACGGAGGGCTCCACCCACGAAGGATCCACGAAGAAGCAACCTTGTCTATCCCACCATGGCCATCGCCCACGAAGGACTTGCCTCACTAGCGGTAGATCTTCACGAAGTAGGCGATCTCCTTGCCCTTACAAACTCCTTGGTTCAACTCCACAATCTTGTCGGAAGCTCCCAAGTGACACCTAGCCAATCTAGGAGACACCACTCTCCAAGAAGTAACAAATGGTGCGTTGATGATGAACTCCTTGCTCTTGTGCTTCAAATGATAGTCTCCCCAACACTCAACTCTCTCTCATAGGTTTTGGATCTGGTGGAAAGAAGATTTGAGTGGAAAGCAACTTCGGGAAGGCTAGAGATCAAGATTCATATGGTAGCAATGGAATATCTTGGTCTCAACACATGAGTAGGTAGTTCTCTCAGAAAATGTATGCTGGAAGTGTAGGTTTAGTCTGATAGCTCTCTCCACGAATGAAGAGGAGGTGGAGGGGTATATATAGCCTCCACACAAAAGCTAACTGTTACACACAATCTACCAAACTTGGTGGGACCGAATCGTTAAACTCGGTCAGACCAATTTAGCAAATAATGTGACCGTTAGGGTTTTCGGTGGGACCGAAATGCAACTCGGTGAGACCGATATGGTTAGGGTTAGGGCATAACATAATCTCGGTAAGACCGATTACACAAACTCGGTGAGACCGATTTTGGTAATAAGATTTCCAGAGAGTTGGTGAGGTAAACTCGATGGGACAGATTACTCAAACTCGGTGGGACCGATTTTGGTAATAAGTTATCCAGAGAGTTTGCATTGTAATCTCGGTAGTACCGATTACTCAAACTTGGTGGGACCAATTTTGATAATGGACATACACAGAGAGATTACAATCCCATCTCGGTGAGACCGAGATCCCTATCCGTAAGACCGATTTGCTTAGGGTTTGTGGCAGTGGCTATGACATATGAAATCGGAGGCGTCGGATAGGAAGAATCGGTGTGGCCGATTTTGGCTTTAGGTTTAGGTCATTTGTGGAAGTGGGAAAGCAGTTGAGGGTTTTGGAGCATATCACTAAGCACATGAAGCAAGAGGCTCATTAAGCAACACCTCATTCCTCCTTGATAGTATTGGCTTTTCCTATAGACTCAATGTGATCTTGGATCACTAAAATGTAAAATGAAGAGTCTTGAGCTTGGAGCTTGAGCCAATCCTTTGTCCTTAGCATCTTGAAGGAGTTCCCACATCCTTTAGTCCATGCCACTCCATTGTTGAACTTATCTGAAACATGCTAGATAAAAGTGTTAGTCCAACAAGAGATATGTTGACATTAATTACCAAAACCACCTAGGGAGCACTTGTGCTTTCAATCTCCCCCTTTTTGGTAATTGATGACAACATACATCAAAGCTTTAGATAAAGATATAGAGAATAGCAAGTAAAGCTTTGGAAAGACATGTAACAAGCATAGGCTCCCCCTACAAGTATGCAATCATGTGAATATGGAATATAAAAGCATGTGAGAGCATAAACATGATAGAGCAGGCAAAGTGTTACATGTATCTTGGTCATATGCATCAGAGCAAAGAGTATTAAGGAAAATACCTTCATGCTCATGAGTCATTCTTGCAAACAATGTGTACATCAGCAAGAATTCCACATACACATGATTGTGATGCATATACTTACCTTGTAGTCTTGAGTTGTCTTAGGATGGAATGAACCTGCGCAAATAAGGTTAGATAACACAGATGCACCTACTAGCCAGAGCAAACAAAAGAACTACAAGAATACCAAGACTGGGATGACATGTAGAGAGTGAGTACTAAGTACCACAATGGATTAGACATGTCCCCAAGAGTAAAGATATGCAATGAATTTAAATGATTTCTTTCCCTTAGATGTCTTGCTCCCCCGGAATCTAGCATGGGATACTGGGAGAAGATAGGGAATAGAAAATCAGAGCTGAAGAATCAGAGCTGAAAGATATGAGTGATGAACAGAGCTAATGCAAATAAGCACAACAGATCATATGAACATGTCTCTCCCCTCAAGAAGACATGTGGGCATCTCTCCTCTTGAACACCAAGCATCTGGGATCCTTGAGAAATACTTTCTACCTAAGTATCCTCTCCCCCTGGAGATCTCTCTCTTCCTTTGAGGGTCTCTCTCCCCCTTTAGAAGGTGATATCTCTCTCTAAATGATAAGCTTTGATGTTCTCTCTCTCCCCCTTTGACATCAATTTCCAAGAAGGGTTTTCTGGAATCTGTCTGATGGGTTTGGTCCTTGAGACACAGCACAAAGCAATGATAAAAATGTGATACTTGTAGAGGACAAGATTCATTGAGTGGAGCTGGATCAAAAGACACATAGAATATGTGGCAAACAGTTTTTCCTGTTTTGAAATCGGTGGCACCGAGTGGTATGCTTCGGTTGGACCGAAAGGATTCGGTGGGGCCAAAAATAACAAATCGGTGAAACTGAGTTCATCACAGAGAAAACACTTGTCACCTCAGCTCACTAGACTAGTAAGATCTCACAAAGATTTGCAAGGAATTTACTGAAAGATGTGCAATGAATTTGATGCAGAAAATGCAGAAAGAAATTTAGATGAAGTTTTTTTTTGTGTGAAATGGGAAACAAATATGAATGGAACAAATGCAAAAACACAGAGAAGAATACAAGAGAACTTCATATAGAGATGGTCGGCGACAAAGTCACCTATGTTAGAGTATATTGACTTAGGAGTCAAGTGAGATCACTTGATCATAGGTCATACTCATCGTTTAAGCTCAAAATGGGGTTGCCATTTTTCGTTTAAGCATCTTGATGTATTCTCATTTTGTCGAGTTGCTTTAGCTCATGACTTGGAGTAAAGCTTCTCTGAGATGGAATAACATACCTTGGTTGGTGGTGTTGTCCATGTAGTTGAACTTGTGTGGGCTACTCAAGGTTGATGTAGCTCGTCAAGAATTTGGAGCACCACTTGGAATTTAAGTCCATCTACCTACATGGGTTAGTTCTTGCAAGGAAGAGCACTTGTGTATCCAAAGATGACAATCATGAAGCTCAATAGAGAATTTGTCAAAAGGATATGTTTGAGTAGTTTCGTGCTTCCTAGTCTTCAACCACCATAGTGTAGAGACTTGGTGATGTAGAGATTGCTCAAGATGTGAGTAGTTTACAATCTCATGGAGTTTGATTCCACCAAGTACCTACATGGGTTAGATAACATGCAAGATACAAATATATCCAAGACATAAGATTTTCATCATAAGAGAAATATCAAGGATTAGTCATAAGCTCATGTCTTGCATGTATCCAATGGAGTTTCTACTCCAAGTTTGAAGCATCAATGATATTCAATTCTCCTCTTAACCTGCAAAACACTTTCTCATCAAGAGGTTTAGTGAATATATTCGCTAATTGCTTTTCGGTGCGAACATGCTTAAGATCAATGTCACCCTTAGCAACATGATCTCGAATGAAATGATGACGAACTTCAATATGCTTAGTTCGAGAATGTTGCACAGGATTATGACCAATTTCGATAGCACTTTCATTGTCACAAAGCAATGGAACATGTCTCACATATATCCCATAATCTTTAAGAGTTTGGGTCATCCAAAGTAATTGAGCACAACATGGACCAGCGGCAATATATTCAGCTTCAGCGGTGGATAAGGATACCGAGTTTTTTTTCTTCGAGGACCAAGACACAAGAGATCTACCAAGAAATTGACAAGTACCCGAAGTGGACTTTCTATCAACCTTGTCTCCAGCATATTCCGAGTCGGAATAGCCAACAAGATCGAAAGAGGCCCTCTTAGGATACCAAATGCCAAAGTTTGGTGTATGGATTAAGTATCTCACTATCCTTTTCACAGCCTTAAGATGACATTCTTTAGGAGCAGCTTGATATCATGCACATATGCACACACTTAGCATGATATCGGGACGTGAAGCACATAGATATAATAATGAACCAATCATAGAGCGATAAACCTTTTGATCAACCGGTTCACTATCTTTGGTGAAATCAAGATGTACACTAGTAGGCATGGGTGTAAACATACCTTTGCATTCTTGCATATTGAACTTCTTGAATAAGTCCTTGGTGTACTTCGTTTGAGAAACAAAGGTACGTTCCTTAGTTTGCTTGATTTGCAACCCAAGAAAGAATTTGAGTTCACTCATCATAGACATCTCAAACTTCTCCGACATAAGCTTCCCAAACTTTTCACTAAAATGAGGGTTAGTTGAACCAAATATAATGTCATCAACATAGATTTGGCACACAAATAGTTCTCCATTAACCCTTTTAGTAAAAAGAGTAGAATCAATTTTCCCAATTTCAAAGCCTTTTTCAATAAGAAACTTGGTTAAGCATTTATACCATGCTCTAGGAGCTTGTTTAAGACCATAAAGAGCTTTGTGAAGTTTATAAACATGATTGGGTTTCTTAGGATTGATAAAGCCGGGAGGTTGCTTAACATAAACTACCTCCTCTATCTCACCATTTAGAAAAGCACTTTTAATGTCCATTTGGTACAAGGTGATATCATGATGATTAGCATAGGCAAGTAAGATGCGAATGGACTCAGGTCTAGCAACGGGGGCGTAAGTCTCACCATAGTCCATAACTTCGACTTGTGTGTAGCCTTGGGCGATGAGACGTGCTTTGTTGCGAACTACTTGTCCATCTTCATCTTGCTTGTTGCGAAACACCCATTTGGTACCGATGATGTTGTGGTTGTTGTCGGGCTTCTCAACCAATGTCCAAACTTGGTTCCTCTCAAAGTTATGTAGCTCTTCATGAATAGCATTTATCCGATCCGGATCTTCCAATGCTTCTTCAACCTTCATAGGTTCAATGCTAGAGATGAAAGAATAGTTTTCACAAAAGTTAGCTAAACGAGTTTTAGAGCGAGTGATTCTCCCGGTTTGAATGTCATTGTAGATTTGCTCGACAGGATGATCTTTAGCAATTCTTGCTCGAACTCGTGAAAGCTTTTTCTTGGGTCTACGTTGAACATCATATTCATCTTGTTCTTCTTCTTGGCCTTCTTCATTGTTGGCATTGTCGTTCTCTTGTCGTGGTGGAGAAGGAGGTTGTTAACGTTCATCTTGATGCACTTCCTCGTTTTCATCATCTTGGTGTGTCCCACTTGTGGATGCTTCCGTATCAACTCTTGGTTCACCTTGTCGTGAAGTAGAAGCTTCCACTTGGACGGACGAGGTACTCTCCTTCACCTCCGTTGGACGAACCTTGCCAATAGCCAAGTCTTGAATTGCTTCCGAAGGATCTTTGTCTCCTACATCAATTAGCAATTGCTATACTTGCGAGCCGTTAGATTCATCAAACTTCACACCTACCGTCTCTTCAACCTTTCGGGTGAAATTGTTGTAGACACGGTAAGTGTGAGAGTTTGAGCCATAACCTAGTAGGAAATCTTCATGAGATTTAGGAGCAAATTTAGAGCGACGATGCTTATCAAGGATGTAGCACTTTGAGCCGAATACTCGAAAGTATCCAACTTGGGGTTTGTTACCGGTGAGGAGCACGTAAGCCGTCTTGCCGAGTAGCTTGTGAAGATACAAGCGATTTGTTGCATGACAAGCTGTCTCAACCACTTCTGCCCAAAAGTGCTTCGGCGTCTTGTATTCATCAAGCATCATTCTCGCCATTTCGATGAGTGTCCGGTTCTTCCTCTCAACAACTCCGTTTTGTTGTGGTGTGTACGTTGCCGAGAACTCGTGTGAAATCACTTCTTCGTCAAGAAAGGTGTCCACATTTGCATTCTTGAACTCCGTTCCGTTGTCGCTGCGAACCTTCTTGATCTTCACTTCAAATTGATTTTGGGCCTTCCCAGCGAAGTTTTTGAAGATCTTTTGGACCTGCGATTTATCATCGAGAAAGAACACCCACGTAAATCTTTGAAAAATCATCAACTATAACTAGACCAAAAGAATTGCCACCGAGACTCTTGTAAGAGTTGGGACCAAAGAGATCCATGTGAAGTAGCTCGAGTGGCCTCCTTGTGGTCATGATGTTCTTCACGGGATGCCTTCTCCAACCTGTTTACCTACTTGACAAGCACTGCAAAGTCTATCCTTATCAAATATGACATCGTTAACTCCAAGGATATGATTTCTTTTAATAAGCTTGTCAAGGTTTTGCATACCAACATGACCTAGTCGTCTATGCCATAACCAATCTTTTGAGGATTTAGCAATGAAGCAAGTTTTAGGTTGAGCCTTTTTAGTGAAATCAACAATGTATAGATCACCTCTACGCACACCGGTAAAGACCATTTTATGATTGTCTCGACGAAACACTTGGCAATCTACTTCAGTAAATAAGACATTGAAACCGAAATCAGCAAGTCTAGATACTGAGAGTATGTTGTATCCAAGAGATTCAACGAGCATGACATTTTGTATGGAGCTATCATGTGATATGGCCACCTTACCGAGGCCAACCACCTTACCCTTTGAGTTGTCACCGAAAGTGACATACTTTCGAGGACTATCATTATCAGCAAGCTCACGAAACATGTCTTTATCTCCGATCATGTGATCGGTACATCCACTATCAACAACCCATTCCTTTCCTCCTAACATATATCCCCAAAGATTTGCCATAAGACCAAAATGTCTCATTGCATCATCAAGATCGAAGTCACTATCATCATCCTCATCATAGTATCCATGTTCAACATCGTCATGTGGTGGATCAAGTCCTAGAGAGGGTGATTCATTAGAGTGAGTTTGACAATAATCTTGCTTATGAATTTTTATAGCTTCGGAAATAATATCACTAATAATCCCAACATTTCCTTTGTCATGCATAAGGTTTGTAAGCTCAAATAGACGATCACCAAACATAGGATCACTAGTATTCATCTTACTCAAAGCAATAGACTTATGGAGAATTCATCAAGATTTTTCAAGGAATAATCTGGAAATCGTTCCTCAATAAATTTCCATAAAGTGTAGGCACACTTGAAAGTATGCAAACATCCAATCAAGTTTCTAGGCAATCCTCTAATGATAAGTTCGGCAGTTCTAAGATTCCTAATCATGTCAATTGACTCATCATGGGTAGGATGCATAGGATCAACATAAGGTGCACAAGGGCTAGCAATGTACTTGTTCAAATGATATTGATTGAAAATAACAAGCATCTCATTTTTCCACTCATGAAAATACTCTCCATCAAGAATAGGCACTCTATGTCTAAGACTCCCAATAGTAGACTCATCCATCTTCCTCCAATGGTGATTAAACCAAAGCAATGGAGACCAATGCTCTTATACCACTTGTTGGACCTTGAGAAGAGGTGTCTAGAGGGGGGGTGATTAGACACTAAGTGCCAAAGTTGCAGTTTTTAATTTCTTTAAGTTTAAGTGGAATTTAGGCACAAGTTTAACATTCACAATACATATCAAGCAAGCATGCAAAGAGTGTATGAGCAGCGGAAAGTAAAGCATGCAACTTGCAAGAATGTAAAGGGAAGGGTTTGGAGGATTCAAACGCAATTGGAGACACAGATGTTTTTGGCGTGGTTCCGATAGGTGGTGCTATCGTACATCCACGTTGATGGAGACTTCAACCCATGAAGGGTAACGGTTGCGCGAGTCCACGAAGGGCTCCACCCACGAAGGGTCCACGAAGAAGCAACCTTGTCTATCCCACCATGGCCGTCGCCCACGAAGGACTTGCCTCACTAGCGGTAGATCTTCACGAAGTAGGCGATCTCCTTGCCCTTACAAACTCCTTGGTTCAACTCCACAATCTTACTCCACAATCTTGTCGGAGGCTCCCAAGTGACACCTAGCCAATCTAGGAGACACCACTCTCCAAAAAGTAACAAATGGTGCGTTGATGATGAACTCCTTGCTCTTGTGCTTCAAATGATAGTCTCCCCAACACTCAACTCTCTCTCATAGGTTTTGGATCTGGTGGAAAGAAGATTTGAGTGGAAAGCAACTTGGGGAAGGCTAGAGATCAAGATTCATATGGTAGGAATGGAATATCTTGGTCTCAACACATGAGTAGGTAGTTCTCTCTCAGAAAATGTATGCTGGAAGTGTAGGTTTAGTCTGATAGCTCTCTCCACGAATGAAGAGGAGGTGGAGGGGTATATATAGCCTCCACACAAAATCTAACCATTACACACAATCTACCAAACTCGGTGGGACCGAATCGTTAAACTCGGTCAGACTGATTTAGCAAATAATGTGACCGTTAGGGTTTTCGGTGGGACCGAAATGCAACTCGGTGAGACCGATATGGTTAGGGTTAGGGCATAATGTAATCTCGGTAAGACCGATTACACAAACTCGGTGAGACCGATTTTAGTAATAAGCTTTCCAGAGAGTTGGACAGGTAAACTCGGTGGGACCGATTACTCAAACTCGGTGGGACCAATTTTGGTAATAAATTATCCAGAGAGTTTCCATTGTAATCTTGGTAGTACCGATTACTCAAACTCGGTGGGACCGATTTTGATAATGGACAAACACAGAGAGATTACAATCCCATCTCGGTGAGACCGAGATCCCTATTGGTAAGACCGATTTGCTTAGGGTTTGTGGCAGTGGCTATGACATATGAAATCGGTGGCGCCGGATAGGAAGAATCGGTGTGACCGATTTTGGCTTTAGGTCTAGGTCATTTGTGGAAGTGGGAAAGCAGTTGAGGGTTTTGGAGCATATCACTAAGCACATGAAGCAAGAGGCTCATTAAGCAACACCTCATTCCTCCTTGATAGTATTGGCTTTTCCTACAGACTCAATGTGATCTTGGATCACTAAAATGTAAAATGAAGAGTTTTGAGCTTGGAGCTTGAGCCAATCCTTTGTCCTTAGCATCTTGAAGGAGTTCCCACATCCTTTAGTCCATGCCACTCCATTGTTGAACTTATCTAAAACATGCTAGATAAAAGTGTTATTCCAACAAGAGATATGTTGACATTAATTACCAAAACCACCTAGGGAGCACTTGTGCTTTCAACATCCAAAGCGGCCAGTTCTTCAGCCGTCCTAGCATCCTCAGTTGCCAGGTCCTCCTTAGCCTATGTTATCTGGTCCTTCAACTTTGCAATGTCCGCATTGTGCTGATCCTGCGTCTCCGGGGTAACTGTAGTGGTTAACAAGGTCGCGCAGGCATCCATCAAACCGGAGAGGACTTGAGCCGGTCGGCGCACTGGGGCCCCGGCCGCGGCCGCTGATCCGGTATTCATTGCCGCTGTAGATGAAGACTGCAAAGTGGGCTGTGTTCCGGCCATGTAAACAGCAACCCGACTTGGCGGTTCAAGGAGGTCCAGAATACTATTGCCATCGGAATATCCTTCGAACACACCATCATGAATTTGGTATAGGGACTCGGTTTCGCCTGTGGATGACTCGTTGTCGGAATAAACAGCCGTCTCGCCTTCAGACACTGGTTCAGATCCGATCCCATGGACACATCCTACGAACGCACGCTTCATGGCGGGCTTAACCCGGGCAGGACTCGCACGCTGAGCCGTCTCGACAAGGTCGGTGCAGATGTCCGGCTCAAGACCCGGTTCACCGATTTTGCCAATGAAGACATGAATTCCGCCAAAGGGGACCAGGTATCCGTACTCGATTGAGCTGGCCTCGGGGCCCCATCCTTCGTCGCAGATGTAGAGCTTTCCGCGACGACTCCTGGTCATCCGGCCAACCACGTACCCCTTGAGTCCTTCAGAGCTGCCCTTCAACAACTCGAGACCCAGGCAAAGCGTATTTGCTCCCTAGCCATCGAAACCCAATCAATCCCATCACAACTAGACATAGGCTTTTACCTTCATCGAAGGGGCTGAACTAGTATAAAACTCCTGTGTCCCTTGTCCGGTATAACCCCTTCAAGCTAACCCGTCGCGATGGCTCTACGACTAAGTCCTTCCATGAGGACATCTGACGTGTTAATTCCACGACAGAGGGGCTATGGTGTTGATGTAGAAGCCCTCCGTGGTCGATTCCCCCTCCGGCGGAGCGCCAACAAAGGCTCCAAGATGGGATCACGCGGATACAGAAGGTTACGGCGGTGGAAATTGTGTTTCGTTGGCTCTCTAGATGTTTTTGGGGGTACGTAGGCTTATATAGGAGGAAGAAGTACGTCGGTGGCCGCCCGAGGGGCCCACGAGACAGGGGGCGCGCCCTATAGGGGGGCGTGCCCTACCCTCTCGTGGCCACCTCGGCTGCTTCTTGACTTGCACTCCAAGTCCTCTAGATCATGTTCGTTCCAAAAATCACGCTCCCGAAGGTTTCATTCCGTTTGGACTCCGTTTGATATTCCTTTTCTTCGAAATACTGAAATAGGCAAAAAAACAGCAATACGGGCTGGGCCTCCGGTTAGTAGGTTAGTCCCAAAATGATATAAATGTGTAAAATAAAGCCCATAAACATCCAAAAGGGGTAATATAATAGCATGGAAGAATCAAAAATTATAGAGACGTTGGAGATGTGTCAGTGCCGATCTCGGTGGTGATCACGATCTTCACGTTGCAAAGGCAACCCAGGACTATGTGCCAACTGAACAGTATCTGCCCTTACCGATCTGCTGTGGATCCTGTTCCACGACTGAGAAACGGCGGAGTTCAGGTCTCCTACAGCTTGGAGCAGCGTTCTGATCTGTTCCAAACCTCTTCTAGCTTCTTCGGGACAGCTGAATAGACTCTGCGATACGCGCAGCACCTGCAAGATTCTAGATCGGAGTCCAGAATACGTGAGTTTCTGGTGGAAACAACTGTTGTGGACGTCGACTCGATTGGGGATCAGTCGACGGGCATGCTCGTCGAGAGAATGTTGGAGATTCTCCAAACGAGTGCGCTCTGCCCCCAAGGCCCGAGCCTTGGCGGTCTTCCCTATGATGGGGGTCTGGAGGGCCTCCACGTTGTGGCAGTGCAGCTCTTCCCTCTGCTGCGAGTTGAGAGGTTGAGGTTGGTACTCTTCATGGCCGAACGACGGGCCATCGCTGTCACCGTTGCCACTGCTGCGACCAAACCCAGGTGGGCTGCAACGGGTATCGACCATGAGAACTTCTGCCGTGGGGTCACAGCTCCCGCTCTTAGAAAATGTTTCTCCAGAATCAGTCGACAGGTCGACTGAACCGCAAAGAAACTCGACGGGTTCGATTGCCGCGGCTTGGGGGTGGCTGTCTAACAAGCCACCGCATGCTTCACCCATCGCTGGAGCCGCGACCGACCAGATCGCTTGCGGCGGCGTCCAGCGGAGTGAGAAGGCGACGTGAGGGCCGACCAGTATGGGGTCGACAACTACTGATACATCTCCAACGTATCTATAATTTTTGATTGCTCCATGCTACTTTATCTACTATTTTGGACTATATTGGGCTTTATTTTTCACTTATATATTACTTTTGGGACTAACCTATTAACCGAGGCCCAGCCCAGAATTGCTGTTTTTTACCTTTTTCAGTATTTCGAAGAAAAAGAATATCAAACGGAGTCCAAACGGAATGAAACCTTCGAGATCGTGATTTTCCAACCGAACGTGATCCAGGAGACTTGGACCCTACTCCAAGAAGCTTCCGAGGAGGTCACAAGGGTGGAGGGCGTGCCCCCTACCTCGTGGGCCCCTCGGAGCTCCACCGACGTACTCCTTCCTCCTATATATACCTACGTATCCCCGTATGATCAAAGGGGGAGCCAAAAACCTAATTCCACCGCCGCAACCTTCTGTATCCACGAGATCCCATCTTGGGGCCTGTTCCGGAGCTCCGCCGGAGGGGGCATCCACCACGGAGGGCTTCTACATCATCACCATAGCCCCTCCGATGAAGTGTGAGTAGTTTACTTCAGACCTTTGGGTCCATAGCTAGTAGCTAGATGGCTTCTTCTCTCTTTTTGGATCTCAATACAATGTTCTCCCCCTCTCTTGTGGAGATCTATTCGATGTAATCTTCTTTTTGCGGTGTGTTTGTTGAGACCGATGAATTGTGGGTTTATGATCCAGTATTATCTATGGAAAATATTTGATTCTTCTCTGAATTCTTTTATGTATGATTGAGTTATCTTTGCAAGTCTCTTCGAATTATCCGTTTGGTTTGGCCAACTAGATTGGTAGTTCTTGCAATGGGAGAAGTGCATGGCTTTGGGTTCAATCTTACGGTGTCCTTACTCAGTGACAGAAAGAGTTGCAAGGCACGTATTGTATTGTTGCCACCGAGGATAACAAGATGGGGTTTTTATCATATTGCATGAATTTATCCCTCTACATCATGTCATCTTGCTTAAAGCATTACTCTGTTTTTAACTTAATACTCTAGATGCATGTTGGATAGCGGTCGATGAGTGGAGTAATAGTAGTAGATGCAGAATCGTTTCGATCTACTTGTCACGGACGTGATGCCTATATACATGATCATTGCCTAGATATACTCATAACTATGCTCAATTCTGCCAATTGGTCAACAGTAATCTATTCACCCACCATAGAATACTTATGCTCTTGAGAGAAGCCACTAGTGAAACCTTGGCCCCCGGGTCTATTCTCATCATATCAATCTATATCACTTTATTTACTTGCTTTGTTTTTACTTTGCCTTTACTTTTTACTTTGCATCTATCTATCAAAAATACCAAAAATATTATCTCTATCAGATCTCACTCTCGTAAGTGACCGTGAAGGGATTGACAACCCCTAAGCATTGGTTGCGAGTTGCTATCGTGTTGTGCAGGTACAAGGGACTTGCGCGTGACCTCCTACTGGATTGATACCTTGGTTCTCAAAAACTGAGGGAAATACTTACGCTATTGTGCTGCATCATCCTCTCCTCTTCGGGGAAAACCAACGCATGCTTGAGACGTAGCAAGAAGAATTTCTAGCGCCCTTGCCGGGGAGGCTTACGCAAAAGTCAACATACCAAGTACCCATCACAATCCCTATCTCTCGCATTACATTATTTGCCATTTGCCTCTCGTTTTCCTCTCCCCCACTTCACCCTTGCCGTTTTATTCACCCTCTCTTTCCCAATCTCATCTTCTCTCATTCGCTTGCCTTTTTCTGTTTGCTTGTGTTGCCATGTGCCTTCTATGTGCTTGCATCTTTGCTTGCTAGAAATCTATTGTTATGGATCCACTTAAAGTGTTCTATTTGGATCATCTTCGATCCTTATGCGCTCGTGCTGAAACCCCAACTAGCCTAGTTGATGGGAAATCTTTAGATGAGCATGCTCATTTTGTGCGTCATCGTTTATCTGAAAAAGGGAGACTCTTACGGTATCATATAAATAGTTTGCTATGCTATGCTGGGAATCTTTGTGAAATGCGTGATTTTACTTGTTGCTCTAAGAACCCTAAAAAAACACCTTCCCTACCTATGTGAGTTCAATGATAATGAAATCTTATCTTCGTATGCAAAGGGTGTTTATAATTACTATGATATCGAACAAATTGAAGAATTTGTCGTTTTTAAGGGTGCTCATGAAGTTGCTTCTTTGATTGAAAAGTATAATTTTACTCTCAACAAATCTGAAAATTTCGTCATACTTAAGTATTGCAATGAAAACCTTGCTCATAATGTCTATGTCCAAGAGTTTATTGAAAGAATGTCCATTGCTTTGGAAGAAAATAATGATATGCATGAATCTATAGAAAATGATGATTCCGATGATTTGATTGAAATATCCCTGGATGAACATGATGCTTGCTATTCTTGTGGCCATGATGCCAATATTTATGAAGATGAATTTGCTATAGTTCCTTATGTTAAACATGAGATCGTTGCTATTGCACCCATACTTGGTAGTTCCTTCGATGAAAAGCATGATTACAATGATTTTACTATAAATTTTCTTGATGTCAATTATGCTAATAATATGCAAAACCCTAAGCTTGGGGATGCTAGTTTTGCTATGTCTACTACTTGTTGCAATGATCATGATTGGGGTGATTCTTCTTATGATCTTGAAAATTTATTTAATCCCCATGATGAATATGAGATTGATAATATTGTTTGCAATAATATTGAAAGTGGGTTTGGAAGAGTATCAACTTTAGATCCCACATATTTGGAGAATATTCAATCTTATGAAATTTTTGATAAAAGTGGGTTTGGAGAGGTCATGACTTTAGTTAATGTTAATCCCACTATTTTGGAAGAGTGTCAACCTCGCATGCATGTGGATCGTGTTGAGAATATGTTGTGTGATAGCTATATTGTTGAATTTTCTTATGATCCTACATGTAACTATTATGAGAGAGGAAAATATGGTCGTAAAATTTTTCATAATAACAAATTACCTCTCGTTATGTTGAGATTGCTATTGTTTCTTTCCGCTTCCTTGCATATGCTAGATTTTGCTTGCTATGATAATTTGTTTGCCTATAAGATGCCTATGCATAGGAACTATGTTAGACTTAGATGTGTTTGGCACATGTTTCATGATGCTCTCTTTGTGCTTTAATTCTTGTCTTTGATGTGAGCATCATCATAATCTCAATGCCTAGCTATGGGGCGTTAAACGATGGAGCTTGTTGGGAGGCAACCCAATTTTATTTTGTGTTTTTTGTTTTTGCTTATGTTTAGGAATAAATAATCCATCTACCTTCTGTTTGTATGTGGTTTTATGTTTTAATTAGTGTTTGTGCCAAGTAGGACCTATAGGATAACCTACGATGATAGTTGATTTGATTCTGCTGAAAAACAGAAACTTTAGCTCTCACGAAATTAGCTGCCATTTTTTAATGGAGAGTGCTTTTGCGTTGATTCTTTTTGCTACTGATCAATAAACAAATTTTCCAGGACTTCCTATTCTGGTAGAATTTTTAGCGTTCCAGAAGTTCGCGTTAGTTACATATTACTACAGACTGTTCTGTTTTTGACAGATTCTGTTTTTCGTGTGTTGTTTGCTTATTTTGATGAATCTATGGCTAGTAAATTAGTTTATAAACCATAGAGAAGTTGGAATACAGTAGGTTTAACACCAATATAAATAAAGAATGATTTCATTACAGTACCTTGAAGTAGTCTTTTGTTTTCTTTCTCTAACGGAGCTCACAAGATTTCTGTTGAGTTTTGTGTTGTGAAGTTTTCAAGTTTTGGGTGAATTCTTTTGATGGATTATGGAACAAGGAGTGGCAAGAGCCTAAGCTTGGGTATGCCCATGGCACCCCCAATATAATCCAAGGACACCAAAAAGTCAAAGCTTGGGGATGCCCTGGAAGGCATCCCCTCTTTCGTCCACTTCCATCGGTAATTTACTTGGAGCTATATTTTTATTCACCAACATGATATGTGTTTTGCTTGGAGCGTCTTGTATTATTGGTGTCTTTGCTTGTTAGTTTACCACAATCATATTTGCTGTACACACCTTTTGAGAGAGCCATACTTGAATTGAAATTTGTTAGAATACTCTATGTTCTTCACTTATATCTTTTGAGCTTGATAGTTTGCTCATAGTGCTTCACTTATATCTTTTTGAGCGTTATAATTTTTGCTCTAGTGCTTCACTTAGATCTTTTTGAGCACGGTGGTGGATTTGTTTCAAAAAAACTTGATCTCTCATGCTTCACTTAGATTATTTTGAGAGTCGTTAATAGCATGGTAATTTGCTTAATGTTAATAAATTTGGTATTCAAGGTATGTGAAACTTTCTTTTGAGTGCGTTGAATACTAAGATAAGTTTGATGCTTGATAATTGTTTTGAGATGTGGAGGTAATAATATCAAAGTCGTGCTAGTTGGGTGATTATGAATTTGAGAAATACTTGTGTTGAAGTTTGCAAGTCCCGTAGCATGCACGTATGGTTAAAGTTATGTAACAAATTTGAAACATGAAGTGTACGTGGCTTGTGCATCCTTATGAGTGGCGGTCGGGGACGAGCGATGGTCTTTTCCTACCAATCTATCCCCCTAGGAGCATGCGCGTAGTATTTGAATTTTTGATGACTTCTAAATTTTTGCAATAAGTATATGAGTTCTTTTGACTAATGTTGAGTCCATGGATTATACGCACTCTCATCTTTCCGCCTTTGCTAGCCTCTCTGGTACCGTGCATTGCCCTTTCTCACCTTGAGAGTTGGTGCAAACTTCTCCGGTGCATCCAAACCCCATGATACGATAAGCTCTATCACACATAAACCTCTCTATATCTTCCTCAAAACAGCCACCATACCTACCTATCATGGCATTTCCATAGCCATTCCGAGATATATTGTCATGCAACTTCCACCATCATCATCGTGACATGCATTACTTTTGTCATATTGCCATTGCATGATCTTGTAGTTGACATCGTATTTGTGGCAAAGCCACCTTGCATTATTTTTCATACATGTCACTCTTGATTCATTGCACCATCCCGGTACACTGCCGGAGGCATTCATATAGAGTCATATCTTGTATCGAGTTGTAATTCATATGTTGTAATGAAAGTGTGATGATCATCATTAGAGCATTGCCCAAAAAAAAGAGAAAGGCCAAAAAAAGAGAAAGGGCCAATATATATATATATATATATATATATATATATATATATATATATATATATATATATATATATATATATATATATATATATATATATATATATATATATAAGGGCAATGCTACTATCTCTTTTTCCACACTTGTGCTTCAAAGTAGCACCTTGTTCTTCATGTAGTGAGTCTCATATATTGTGCTTCAAAGTAGCACCATGTTTTTCATATAGTGAGTCTCTTAAGTTGTCTTGTTTATACTAGTGGGAACTTTTCATTATAGAACTTGGCTTGTATATTCCTACGATGGGCTTCCTCAAAATGCCCTAGGTCTTCATGAGCAAGCAAGTTGGATGCACACCCACTAGTTTTCTTTTCTTGAGCATTCATAGCTCTAGTGCATCCGTTGCATGGCAATCCCTACTCCTTGCATTAACATCAATCGATGGGCATCTCCATAGCTCATTGATTAGCCTCGTTGATGTGAGACTTTCTCCTTTTTTGTCTTCTCCACACAATCCCCATCATCATATTCTATTCCACCCATAGTGCTATATCCATGGCTCACGCTCATGTATTGCGTAAAGGTTGAAAAAGTTTGAGATTATTCAAGTATGAAACAATTGCTTGGCTTGTCATCGGGGGCATAGAAGTTGGGAACATCTTTGTGTGACGAAAATAAAGCATAGACTAACTATATGATTTTGTAGGGATGAACTTTCTTTTGCCATGCTATTTTGAGAAGACATGATTGCTTTGATTTGTATGCTTGAAGTATTATTATTTTTGTGTCAATATGAACTTTTGTCTTGAATCTTTCGGATGTGAATATTCATATCACAATTAAGAAGATTTACATTTAAATTATGCCAAGTAGCACTCCGCATCAAAAATTCTTTTTTATCATTTACCTACTCGAGGACGAGCAGGAATTAAGCTTGGGGATGCTTGATACGTATCCAACGTATCTATAATTTTTGATTGCTCCATGCTACTTTATCTACTGTTTTGGACTATATTGGGCTTTATTTTTCACTTTTATATTACTTTTGGGACTAACCTATTAACCGGGGGCCCAGCCCAGAATTGCTGTTTTTTGCCTTTTTCAGTATTTCGAAGAAACAGAATATCAAACGGAATGAAACCTTCGGGATCATGATTTTCCAACCGAACGTGATCCAGGAGACTTGGACCCTACTCCAAGAAGCTTCCGAGGAGGTCACGAGGGTGGAGGGCGCGCCCCCCTACCTCGTGGGCCCCTCGGAGCTCTACCGACGTACTCCTTCCTCCTATATATACCTACGTATCCCCGTATGATCAAAGGGGGAGCCAAAAACCTAATTCCACCGCCGCAACCTTCTGTATCCATGAGATCCCATCTTGGGGCCTGTTCCGGAGCTCCGCCAGAGGGGGCATCCACCACGGAGGGCTTCTACATCATCACCATAGCCCCTCCGATGAAGTGTGAGTAGTTTACTTCAGACCTTCGGGTCCATAGCTAGTAGCTAGATGGCTTCTTCTCCCTTTTTGGATCTCAATACAATGTTCTCCCCCTCTCTTGTGGAGATCTATTCGATGTAATCTTCTTTTTGCGATGTGTTTGTTGAGACCGATGAATTGTGGGTTTATGATCTAGTATTATCTATGGAAAATATTTGATTCTTCTCTGAATTCTTTTATGTATGATTGAGTTATCTTTGCAAGTCTCTTCGAATTATCCGTTTGGTTTGGCCAACTAGATTGGTAGTTCTTGCAATGTGAGAAGTGCATGGCTTTGGGTTCAATCTTGCGGTGTCCTTACTCAGTGACAGAAAGAGTTGTAAGGCACGTATTGTATTGTTTCCATCAAGGATAACAAGATGGGGTTTTTATCATATTGCATGAATTTATCCCTCTACATCATGTCTCTTGCTTAAAGCGTTACTCTGTTTTTAACTTAATACTCTAGATGCCTGCTGGATAGCGGTCGATGAGTGGAGTAATAGTAGTAGATGCAGAATCGTTTCGATCTACTTGTCACGGACGTGATGCCTATATACATGATCATTGCCTAGATATACTCATAACTATGCTCAATTCTGTCAATTGCTCAACATTAATTTGTTCACCCACCGTAGAATACTTATGCTCTTGAGAGAAGCCACTAGTGAAACCTATGGCCCCCGGTTCTATTGTCATCATATCAATCTATATCACTTTATTTACTTGCTTTGTTTTTACTTTGCCTTTACTTTTTACTTTGCATCTATCAAAAATACCAAAAGTATTATCTCTATCAGATCTCACTCTCGTAAGTGACCGTGAAGGGATTGACAACCCCTAAGCGTTGGTTGCGAGTTGCTATCGTGTTGTGCAGGTACGAGGGACTTGCGCGTGACCTCCTACTGGATTGATACCTTGGTTCTCAAAAACTGAGGGAAATACTTACGCTACTGTGCTGCATCATCCTCTTCTCTTTGGGAAAACAAAGGCAAGCTCGAGACGTAGCAACTGCCGAAGGAGGACGCCTCAGGCACTCACGCGGAAGTGCGACGAACCATGGATCGGGAGAGCCTCGACGTCGAGGGGGGCTTCCTGGAGCTAGGCGGAGTCGTCGGCAACGAAAGTGAGCGCGTCGAGTCGGAACTCGCAGTCCATGACCAAACCGTCGCCGGAAACCATGTTGATGAAGATTGGAGAAAATGCAACCTCTCCGAAAGTTGCTATGACGCTTTGCCCGCGATGGGCGCCAACTGTCGTGGTACTAAGTCTGGCAGTAAGAATAGGGGGGTATGTATGAGGAGGTGAGGCCCTAGCTACGGCGGGGTTGTACACACGAGTTTATGAGTTCAGGCCCCTTTCGGAGGAGGTAAAAGCCCTGTGTCTCGGTGCCCTGAGGTGATCGACTGGAATATGGGTGTGTGTTACAAGGGGTGCGAACCCTTGTCCCAGAGGAGGGGGATGACTTATATAGAGTGCGACAGGACCCCAGCCCACCTCCGTTACAGGGGTTCAATGTACATTAAGACAAGGCGTTACTGGTAACGCCAGCTATAAAGTGTATTCAATGATCTTTAAGATTACGGAGTGAACGCCTGACCGTTGTCATCCTGAGTGACCCTAGGCCTTCTGTACTCTGAGTGGATTCCTGTATGGTCGAATGACTCCATCCAGGTCGAGTGAAATTAGGGATATCCGAGTGAGGTGACTGGTCGAGTGGATTGCACTCGGTGGCTTCAGTTAATACTTCCTGCTATGCTTTGAATGTCTTTGCTTCAAGGGTAGTGATCTTGGGTGGGGTGCATAGGTCAGGCCTATGACCCTACCCTAGGTTTATGCCGCCGTTAGGTTCCACATCTTTTCAGACTTTCTAGATAAGTTGTATGAACAAACAAAGAATTAGCTTCATATTAGTTCCCACTTCTATGTCATGTTCCATGAAAATGGTTGTATCATCCACGTACTACAATATGGATATAACACCATCCACCAAATGTGGAATAAGACTAGCGACCCAACCATCCTATTTGACTCTCGTGATAAGGACTGCTAGCATATGGGAAACAATGCTGAAAAGGATGTGCAACAACAGATTACCCTATTGCAACCCTTTCCTTATTTGGGACATTATTAATCCTAACACCATCATTGTCATTCCAAACAAATGTTGGAACTCATTAACACGAACCTTCCATGTGTGTGGCCTCCCGTGGGAAGGGTCACTTGACTTTGCCATAGGCTTTCTCAAAACCCACCTCGAAGATAACTTCGTCAAGTTTCTTAGAATACAACTCATGGATGGTCTCATGCAAGACTACTACCCTTCACATTTGTGCTAAAACGATATACTTTTAACTAGAGTCCATATTTTCTCCGATTATATGCTTCATATTTTTTTATTGTTTTAAGCTTACATTGGCTTTCCATTAGTTTTAAATGTTGTTCAAACAACTATTTGTGCTTTTTTAACAAAGTTTCCGCAGCAACGCGAGGGGGCATCATCTAGTTTTTGTAATTTCTTCCCTGATTTTGTACTATTCACCACCTAACTGCACCATTAGTATATAGCTTACATCATCAGAATTTTTTTGTATCTTCCTTAACTGAATAGCCACTAGGCCATCATAGCAAAACGTCGGTACGGTATTTGTCCGGATTGTTCATCTGGCTAGCTCTTGTCTCTTGCTGCGAACAACATTGTATATCATTCGTCTTTCTGGTGTCATCCATGCCACGGTGTTTTGAGCATGAATTTGTATGTCGCCAGGATATTGCTGCTCTAGCTTTGTGGATCCCTTGCTACTTTTGAGCGGTGTGGGAGAGGAGATGTTTATTGCCTAGCTCATGGCACATGTTCCCTTCGTAAAAAAAGGCTCCGGGTTCCACTTGTGTTCTCCTTTCTGCCGAAATACATGTTACACAATATCTGCATGTATGCTCTGCTTAATTAAGAAGCATGCACTGCTCAAGACTCTGCCCGAAGAGCCCTTTACAGAGTATTAATCAGTGTCTGGTGCTTGCCATGCTCTTTTCTATCTGAATTGTGTGTCGTGTGCGTGTGCACCATGGGAACATCAGTTACAATAATTTAATGTTACCTTCGTTCGAAAATAAGTGACGCTTATAGATTTGTGCCACCGTCCTGACCCCGAAGATCCAACACGATGACGATCGTTTTAAATGTTTTTCAGAGAACTATTTGTGCTTTTTTAACAAAGTTTCCGCATCAACGCGAGGGGGCATCATCTAGTTTTTGTAATTTCTTCCCTAACTTTTTACCGTTCACCACCTAATTGCACCATTAGTATATACTCCCTCTGTCTGGAAATACTTGTCATTGAAATGGATGTATCTAGATGTATGGGCCGATTCAGGAGATGCATAAACGACTTGGACATGAATGAACTATACCTCAATGGCCATAGATACACGTGGTCAAATGAAAGGATGGAGGCAACGCTCGAGAAGCTGGATAGAGTCCTGGTCTTGGTGGAATGGGAGGAATTACACCCATCATTATTCCTCTCGGCGCGGAGCACAAATACTTCAGACCACTGCCCACTCCACTTGGTGCTTGAGGCGGACTTAGCTCGAGGGAGATGGTTCCACTTCGAGGCATTCTGGACAAAGATTGATGGTTTTCAGGATGTGGTCAGACAGGCTTGGGATAGCCAGCCATATATTCAAAACCCTTACAAGAGGCTAGCGGCAAAGTTGAAGTTAACTGCAAAATGACTACCCAGTTGGAGCAACAAATACGTGGGGAGTGTCAAATAGCAAATCCGCATTGCGAACGAGGTCATCCTACGATTGGATGTCGCCATGGAGAGTCGAGCTTTAACGCAAGCTGAGATTGATTTGCGGAAGTTGCTCAAGCACAAGCTGTTGGGTCTAGCCTCGTTGGAGCGGACGATCGCTAGACAAAGATCTCGGATACTCTACCTAAAGGATGGTGATGCATGCACATGATTTTTCCATGCACATGCAAGTCACAGGAGACGGAAAAACTACATTACAAAGCTCAAGGTGGATGGCGTAATCACTACAGATCATGAGACCATGGCAGAAGCGGTGGACACTTGCTTCTCCAACTTGCTCGGAGACACCAATGACCAGGAATTCACGCTCAATCTTGAGGAGCTGGGGCTGCCTCGCAAGGACTTGTCTCATCTTGAGATCGCATTCACCGAGGAGGAGGTGTGGGCAGCCGTGCGGGCACAAGAGCTAGACAAGGCGCCGGGACCCGATGGCTTCCTGGCGCGCTTTTATTTGACATGTTGGCCGATCATAAAGGATGATGTCATGGCAGTTTTCCACTCGTTTGGAAGAATGGATTTTCGTGGTCTCACTTCCGTAAACCAAGCATTCATAACACTATTGGCCAAGACACCTGCCGCCATGGAGTTATGTGAGTTTAGACCAATCAGTCTGATACATAGTTTCGCGAAGCTTCTTGCCAAGGTGTTGGCCACAAGGGTGGTTGCTGACATGCCGGACCTGGTTGGAGCTCACCAAGGCGCATTCATAAAAGGGAGGTGGCTGCATGATAACTACATGATGGTTCAAGGTTTGGCTAGGAAACTCCATGCAACAAGGAGAGAGGCGGTGATGTTAAAGCTCGACATTACAAAGGCATTCGACACGGTTCACTGGGCTTTTTTGCTGTAAGTTCTCCGACATATGGGGTTTGGCGCCAAGTGGACGGCATGGATTTCTCGGTTGCTGCGTCGTCCTCCACAAGGATACTTCTCAATGGTATCCCGGGAGAGATCATATACATTCGGCAAGGGTTGCGACAAGGGGATCCGGTGTCTCCCTTACTGTTCGTCCTAGCTATGGAGAGCCTGCAACACCTGCTCCACCGAGCTTCAGAGACCGGCATGCTGACGCCGCTTGCACCCACCGGCTACCAGCAGCGTACTTCTATTTATGCCGACAACGTGATCACGTTCATCAAGCCCGGCTTGCAAAGCCTTAGGGCATGTGCGGCACTGCTATTTCATTTCGGTGTCGCAACGGGCTTGCGCACCAATCTGTCAAAATGCTCCGCCCACCCAATAAGATGCTCTGAGGAGCAGTGCCAGCTGATTGCAACTGAAATGGAGTGCCAGGTCTTGGACTGGCCCTGCAGATACCTCGGGCTACCTCTTGCATTGCGGAAAGTTACAGCAGCCCAGTTGCAGTACTTGATTGACAAGATGGCAGACCGACTACCCGCCTGGCAGGCCTAGTTGATCTATCGGGCCGGACGATTAGAGCTGTTGCGAACCACTCTTACATCCATGCCGATGCACGAAATGATGGCGCTTGACTTACCTATCAAAACCATCGCAACTGCTAACAAAATCTGCCGTGGATTCTTGTGGAAGGGCCGGAGAGATGTACATGGAGGGCATTGCATCGTCGCATGGGACCAAGTATGCATGCCAAAAGAGTATGATGGACTGGGAGTGCCAAACTTGCGCCTATTAAACACAACACTTAGAGACAGATGGTCGCGGTTGCCAAGGACAGACCCAAGCTGGCCATGGTGTGACTTTAACCTGCAAGTATCTGATGAATCCATGAGCATTTACAAAGCAGCCACATGATGCATGCTTGGGGACGGGAAGACATCACGTTTCTGGATGGACTGGTGGCTCCGGGACGGTCGCATCGAGGATATTATGCCGCACCTATATGTCGTGGTCAAGAATCCAGGACGGAAAAAGACAGTTAGTCAAGTGATCACAGACGGATGGTGGCAAGACATCTCACCGGATATGAGCATGCCAGCATTACTCTAGTTCATCACATTGGTATGCATGACTCAGAACATCGAGCTGGTGCAAGGTGTCGATGACAGGATCGCCTGGGCATGGGAGAGTGTCGGTGTCAAAACCGGCGGATTTCGGGTAGGGGGTCCCGATCTGTGCGTCTAAGGCTGATGGTAACAGGAGGCAAGGGACACAATGTTTTACCCAGGTTCGGGCCCTCTCGATGGAGGTAAAACCCTACTTCCTGCTTGATTGATCTTGATGATATGAGTATTACAAGAGTTGATCTACCACGAGATCGTAGAGACTAAACCCTAGAAGCTAGCCTATGATGATTATGACTGTTATGATCGTCCCTATACGGATAAAACCCTCCGGTTTATATAGATACCGGAGGGGGCTAGGGTTTACACAGAGTCGGTTACAAAGAAGGAAATCTAATATCCGGATCGCCAAGCTTGTCTTCCACGCAAAGAAGAGTCCCATCCGGACACGGGACGAAGTCTTGAGTCTTGTACCTTCACGTACCAACAGTCCGGCCAAAGTATATAGTCCGGCTGTCCGGATACCCCCTAATCCAGGACTCCCTCAGTAGCCCCTGAACCAAGCTTCAATGATGATGAGTCCGGCGCGCAGTTTGTCTTCGGCATTGCAAGGCGGGTTCCATCCCCGAATATTCCAAAGTTCCCGTTGTAATGAACAGTATCCGGCTTCCCATCAATGTTGTACTCCTCGGCTTCTGTGCTTCAATAATGTCCATCTCCACGTGCCGAGCGAATATGAGGAGCCAGGGCATTTTTGCATTTGCCACCCCGGCCCTGCAGGCAAACCGTCTATTTGAAGGGACGGGGATCCTCAGATCCAAACCTCATCTTCTTCCCTTGAGCAAGCATCCAACAGAGCGCTCCAGAAAAAACCATTCCAACATGGCCGGTCGCCGCAGCTCTTCTTCTCGTTCTCATCGCTCCAAGCCAGGTGACTGGGAAGAGTGTTCAGTTCCTCAAAGCCATTTGATAGAGTTGCAGACCCAAGGGTTTCTTCCACCGGCGTTCATGGTCCCCGTCCGAGCTGGACTAGCCACCTATAATGTGCGGGAGCAAGCGGAGAGATCTCCTAATCCATCCCCGGGGGAGCGAATATGCCTCATCCTGCATCTGCTGAGAGGCGTCGGGTTTCCAATCCACCCATTCCTTCGCGGGCTCTTGGAGTTCTACGGCCTCCAGTTGCACGACATCACTCCTGCCTCCGTCTACACATCGCAGGATACGTCGCCCTTTGTGAATTATTCCTGGGCTGTGAGGCTCACTTCGGGTTATGGAAGAAGTTGTTTTGCCTCGTCAATCACAACCAGGGGGAATCCATATGTCAAGTGGGCGAAGCCGAAATATGGCACGTCGCCGAGACCGGATACCTGTCCGGCATTCCCAAGAAGGCATCTGCAAACTGGCCCTCGGAGTGGTTTTCTGTTGATGACGTTCCCCTTCCGGATCCAGTCCGGACGGGCCTCCCTGAGTTCAATAATGCTCCGCCGAAGGTACGCCGAAGTTGGCGCCCTCAGGGCCCCCAAGGGGAGGATACCAGAGAAGTACACTTCCTGATGAGCAGGATAAAGATACTGGCCAAATCAGGGCTAACAATAGTCGAGGTTATAGCAATATGCATAATGCGGGGGGTGCAGCCGCTTCAATACCGGGGGGAAGCCCATGTGGCACTACAACGGGAAAGATGATGCCACCCGTTGTGGTCGTAAAGGTCCGGACCCCACCACTGCTCTGGCGAAAATACTATCCGATTTGTACAAAGGGGAAGAAGAAGAATTCCTTCATATTAAACCGCGGGATGGATTTTCCCTGTACAACCCCCCAAGCTGGGTAAGTCGTCACTCTTTCCCCCGCTCCATTTATTCTGGCATCCTTCATCATAATTATTTACCTCGATATTTCCGAGTAGGAACTGAGGAGGGCCGTGGAAGGATTCAACAGCCCCTCCCCGCCGCCAGAGGACCCTAGAAGGGCCTTCGATCCAGGACTCGAAGAAGATCCGGATATTACTGTGGAGCTTGTCAATGGGACATTTTATCAGGCCAGCTGTGATGGCACCTCGATGGCTATTACCGCCGATTATCCCGGACTGCTACCTGCATCGCGTGTAAGCAAGGTCGAAACCTTATCCTCTAAAGAGGATTCCTTTCTGATATCATGCCTTATGCGTAAAATATCATATTTTTATAGAGACGACCATCGGAGCGTGGCGCCGAGCCCCTGAGGGCTCGTCGGCAGAGGGCGTCCGGGTCCAGCAGGCTTAAGAGGAAGGCGGTTAGGGCCGAAACACCGTTACAGAGGTAAGGAAAAAACCTGCTCTGTGATTATTGTGTTCGAAATGTAACAACGTCCTTCGTGTTCTGGCAGAAAGAGGAGTCTCCGGACTATATCCGGAGATCCTGCCGATCACGCCTCCACCAGCCGGATTCCAGAGCCGGCCTCGAGGGAGGAGGCCGATGCGGGGCCGACGCCGAATTGTCCTCCGACAGAGGATGCAGATATGCTCTCCGCCATGAATTCCGAAGTGGAGAGTGCCATGAATCACCGGCGCCGACGGGCCATACTTCGGAATAGCATCTTTTCCAAAGAGGCATTTAATGCTTTCAATTCGGGAGACGCATATATTCGAGCTGCTCAAGGCGGACTCACCCGAGCGACAGACCAGTATGCAAAAGATATACGGGTAAGGAAATTTGATAAGCATGTATAGCAGTAGCCCCTGAGACTTGAAACGGTTGGAACAACTAATTTAAGGATCATTTTATCCACAGGTCCTTGTAGAGAAGGATACCAATTGTCTCAAGAGCTGGAGGAGTGCAAGACCCAATTGAGGGCCGCGGTTGCCAAACTAGAGGAATCCCAAAAGGCCTCCCCTAGTGACATTCGTCTTTAATAACAAAATATTATGGAAATGGACCAGTTAGTAATTCACTTTTTTGATAAGTCTAACAGAAAGTTCTGCAGAGAATCCCGGGGAGAATCCAGAGATCATGAGAGATAGCGAGTCACATCTCCAAAGGCAGGTAAAAGCTAGCGAGCATGATCTTACGCAAGTTAGGCGGGAGAAGAACGACCTTCAAGATGCCAATGTCCGGGGCGTCGAAATAGGAGATGTTCGTGCTCAGCTGGCAGGCTCCGTAAAGGAGAACAGAAGGCTTCGTCGCGGCATTTATGGTGAGTGCCTAGACGAACTGTAGTACAGCTCGGCGAGGAAGCATATTGAAAGATTTTATATCTGTAGGTATGTTGACGGGCCGTCCTGAAGAGGAGATGCCCGCGTCCGCAGGTGATTTGCTGCAAGATCTCTCACAGCTGCACGAGCGAGCTCGGCAGGTGATGCAAGGTATTGCCCAGGCCTTGTGGCCATCCACTTCCCTTCCAAAAGGCATGGGGGAGCTCGTGGATATGCTCCAAGGAGCACGGCGGCGCTTCCGATTGTGGAAGATGTCAGCCTGCCGACAAGGTGCAAGGGAAGCCTGGGCCATGGTGAAGACGCGCTACACCAAGCTTGTGTTGGAAATATGCCCTAGAGGCAATAATAAAAGGATTATTATTATATTTCCTTGTTCATGATAATTGTCTTTATTCATGCTATAATTGTATTATCCGGAAGTCGTAATACACATGTGAATACATAGACCATAATATGCCCCTAGTAAGCCTCTAGTTGACTAGCTCGTTGATCAACAGATAGTCATGGTTTCCTGACTATGGACATTAGATGTCGTTGATAACGGGATCACATCATTAGGAGAATGATGTGATGGACAAGACCCAATCCTAAGCATAGCACAAGATCGTGTAGTTCATTTTTGCTAGAGCTTTTCCAATGTCAAGTATCTTTTCCTTAGACCATGAGATCGTGTAACTCCCGTAGGAGTGCTTTGGGTGTACCAAACGTCACAACGTAACTGGGTGACTATAAAGGTGCACTACAGGTATTTCCGAAAGTGTTTGTTGGGTTGACACGGATCGAGACTGGGATTTGTCACTCCGTATGACGGAGAGGTATCTCTGGGCCCACTCGGTAATGCATCATCATAATGAGCTCAAAGTGACCAAGTGTCTGGTCACGGGATCATGCATTACGGTACGAGTAAAGTGACTTGCCGGTAACGAGACTGAACGAGGTATTGGGATACCGACGATCGAGTCTCGGGCAAGTAACGTACCGATTGACAAAGGGAATTGTATACGGGGTTGATTGAATCCTCGACATCGTGGTTCATCCGATGAGATCATCGAGGAGCATGTGGGAGCCAACATGGGTATCCAGATCCCGCTGTTGGTTATTGGCCGGAGAGCTGTCTTGGTCATGTCTGCATGATTCCCGAACCCGTAGGGTCTACACACTTAAGGTTCGGTGACGCTAGGGTTATTAGGAAGACTTGTATGTGATTACCGAATATTGTTCGGAGTCCCGGATGAGATCCCGGACGTCACGAGGAGTTCCGGAATGGTCCGGAGGTGAAGATTTATATATGGGAAGTTGTCATACGGTCACCGGAAAGTTTCGGGGGCATATCGGTATTGTACCGGGGCCACCGGAGGAGTTCCGGGGGTCCACCGAGAGGGGCAACCTCTCTCGGAGGGACTCATGTGCCGTAGTGGGCAGGGAACCAGACCCTGGAGGGCTGGGCGCACGCCCCCTTGGGCCCATGCGCCTAGGGTTGGGGGGAAACCCTAGTGGGGGCGCCCCCTTGCTTGGGGGGCAAGCCCCCTCCCTTGGCCGCCGCCCCCCCCCCCCTCTAGATCTCATCTAGAGGGGGCCGGCCCCCTTCCCCCTTCCCCTATAAATAGAGGGGCGAGGGGAGGGCTGCATACAACATCCAAGGCACAGCCCCTCCCCTCCCCAACACCTCTCCTCCGTTAAGAGCTTGGCGAAACCCTGTCGGAGTACTGCCTCTCCACCACCACCACGCCGTCGTGCTGCTGCTGGAGCCTTCTTCCTCAACCTCTCATTCCCCCTTGCTGGATCAAGAAGGAGGAGACGTCATCCGCTCCGTGTGTTGAACGCGGAGGTGCTGTCCGTTCGGCACTTGGTCATCGGTGATTTGGATCACGGCGAGTACGACTCCATCATCCCCGTTCTCTTGAATGCTTCCGCTAGCAATCTACAAGGGTATGTAGATGCACTCCTATCACTCGTTACTTAGATGAACTCATAGATGGATCTTGGTGAAACTGTAGGAAATTTTTTATTTTCTGCAACGTTCCCCAACAGCTTGACCCAAACCATATGGCCGAAGTCGGACCGGCGGGGCCAGATGGGCAAGAAATTCCCATGAGTCTGGTGTATGATCAGGTAGCGTTAGCCACAAAGTATTCCCAACAGGATTGCAAGCTAGATAGCCTGTTGGACGGTATAGAGGAAGAATATAGTCAGTCCAAGTGACTATGTAATTCAATGGACATATGTAGTCCCTATCCGGATTAAAAATCATTTGTCATGGCGGACCTTTTTGCTTCAGCCCCCGGATCCGACAGTCCGGGGTGTATCCGAATACCCGCTCAGTTATGCAGAACCGGGGTATGCGTGGAAACCAGGCGTAGGGGTCATAAGTTCTTGAACAGACAAGTACCCAACTAGTTATGTTATATTACATGGGTAGAAAGAAACATCTTCCAGGGAGAATAGTTCCGTTAGGGGTTCCTTTCCCTGGGCACGCATGCATCAATGTACATGTCCGGATTGCAAACAGAAACGCAAGATAAAAAAACTTCTAGGGATTCATGTTTGTAATAAATGAAAGAAACATCTTTTGTTCACCAACCGAATATTCCCTTAAGAACGCTCGCTTTCGGCTTCACCCAGTCTGAGGTACACATCCGGCTGAACCGGCAGTAACAATCGCAGAGGTGCTCCCCTTATGCCCTAGCCGAATTAACAGGAACGTAGGGCATAAACACAAGAGCCAGACAACCCAGCATGGCCACATCTTAAGTCATATCGATGCATATAATGGTGAAGAAAAGGCACATATGGAAAAATAACGCATATGTGACAGGCAAGAAGCCATGAAAGTAATTATATTGAGCTTCCATATAGGAAGCCCCCAGATATGGTTTATACACATAGTGCGGCCGGAGTGATCAGAACATCTGCACTGTATTGAGTACTTTGTGTGAAAAAGGGAAAAAGGGTGAGAAAGGAAAAAAAGAGGGGGAGGAGCATAATTAAAAGAGCGGGGGTAAGGAGACGAACATTGAGTTTGGCACTAGGCGTAGAATCTCCGGAGTCTGGCCGTGTTCCATGGGTTCGGCTCGAGTCTGTTATCGGATGCATTACGCAGGCGGTACGCTCCTCCGGTGAGAACTTTATCAATAATGAAGGGACCCTCCCACTTAGGTTTGAGCTTGTTCTTCTTCTTCTCCGGTAGGCGTAGAACGAGTTCGCCAATATTATAAGTTTTGGCCCGCACTTCTCTGCTTTGATATCGTCGAGCCTGCTGCTGATAGAATGCGGAACGGGCTTTGGCGACGTTGCGCTCCTCCTCCAGGGCATCTAAGTTGTCCTACCGATCTAACTCGGCTTCCTTCTCTTCGAACAGGCGCACGCGAGGTGAGTCGTGTATAATGTCGCAGGGTAGTACTGCTTCTGCACCGTACACCATAAAAAATGGTGTGTATCCGATGGTGCGATTCGGCGTGGTCTGCAGCCCCCAGAGTACGGAGTCGAGCTCCTCGACCCAATGCGTGTCTGATTATGTCAAGGACCGCACTAGTCTGGGCTTGATGTCGCTCATAATGAGACCATTTGCTCATTCGACCTGACCGTTTGTTTGGGGATGGTAGATGGAGGCGTAATAGAGCTTAATGCCCATGTTGCCGCACCAAGTTTTCACTTCATCGGATGTGAAGTTTGAGCCATTATCAGTGATGATGCTGTGGGGGACGCCGTAACAGTGTACAACCCCTGATATGAAGTCTATCACTGGTCCGGATTCGGCCGTTTTAACTGGTTTGGCCTCTATCCATTTGGTGAACTTGTCCACCATGACCAATAAGTATTTTTTTCTTATGGATTCCCCCTTTAAGGGGTCCGACCATATCCAGCCCCCAGACCGTGAAGGGCCAAGTAATGGGGATTGTTTGGAGAGCGGTAGGGGGCATATGGCTCTGATTGGCAAAAGGCTGGCAACCGACGCAGTGCTGGACAAGGTCTTGTGCGTCTGCTCAGGCAGTCGGCCAATAAAAACCTGTACGGAAGGCTTTGCTGACAAGTGCCCAAGCCGCGGCGTGGTTCCCGCCGAGTCCGGCATGGATTTTCGCCAAGAGCTGCCGCCCTTCCTCTTCGGAGATGCATCTTTGGAGCACTCCCGCCGCACTTTTCTTGTAGAGTTCTCCCTCATTGACTTTGTAGGCCTTGGAGAGTCGCACGATACAACATGCTTCATTTTGGTCCTCGGCGAGCTTGTAGTACCTTGAAGTATGTCTAGAGGGGGGTGATTAGACTACTTGACCAATTAAAAGCTTAACCTTTTCCCAATTTTAGAGTTTGGCAGATTTTAACTATATTTGAATAAGTCAAGCAATCATCTCACAATTCAAGCAAGCATGCAAAGAGTATATGAGCAGCGGAAATTAAAGCATGCAACTTGCAAGAAAGTAAAGGGAAGGGTTTGGAGGATTCAAACGCAATTGGAGACACGGATGTTTCTGTCGTGGTTCCCATAGGTGGTGCTATCGTACATCCACGTTGATGGAGACTTCAACCCACAAAGGGTAACGGTTGCGCGAGTCCACGGAGGGCTCCACCCACGAAGGGTCCACGAAGAAGCAACCTTGTCTATTCCACCATGGCCGTCGCCCACGAAGGACTTGCCTCACTAGCGGTAGATCTTCACGAAGTAGGCGATCTCCTTGCCCTTACAAACTCCTTGGTTCAACTCCACAATCTTGTGCTTCAAATGATAGTCTCCCCAACACTCAACTCTCTCTCATAGGATTTGGATCTGGTGGAAAGAAGATTTGAGTGGAAAGCAACTTGGGGAAGGCTAGAGATCAAGATTCATATGGTAGGAATGGAATATCTTGGCCTCAACACATGAGTAGGTGGTTCTCTCTCAGAAATGGTAAGTTGGAAGTGTAGGTTTGTTCTGATGGCTCTCTCCACGAATGAAGAGGAGGTGGAGGGGTATATATAGCCTCCACACAAAATCTAACCGTTACACACAATTTACCAAACTCGGTGGGACCGAATCAACAAACTCGGTCAGACCGATTTAGTAAACCTAGTGACCATTAGGATTTTCGGTGGGGCTGACATGCAACTCGGTAGGACCGATATGGTTAGGGTTAGGGCATAACGTAATCTCGGTAAGACCCAATACACAAAGTCGGTGGGACCGATTTTGGTAATAAGCTTTCCAGAGAGTTGGTCAGGTAAACTCGGTGGGACCGATTCGCTCATTTCGGTGAGACCGAAATGTTACGAAAGGGAAACAGGGAGTTTACATCGCAATCTCGGTGGGACCGATCACTCACTTCGGTTTGACCAAAACGTTACGAAGGGAAACAGAGAGATTACAATCCCATCTCGGTGAGACCGAGATCCCTATCGGTGAGACCGATTTGCCTAGGGTTTGTGGCAGTGGCTATGACATTTGAACTCGGTGGCACCGGATAGAAAGAATCGGTGGGACCGATTTTGACTTAGGGTTTAGGTCATATGTGAATGTGAGAAAGTAGTTGAGGGTATTTGGAGCATATCACTAAGCACATGAAGCAAGAGGCTCACTAAGCAACACCTCATCCCTTCTTGATAGTATTGGCTTTTCCTATAGACTCAATGTGATCTTGGATCACTAAAATATAAAATGAAGAGTCTTGAGCCGTTGAGCTTGAGCCAATCCTTTGTCCTTAGTATTTTGAGTGATCCACTTTCATCATCCATGCCATGCCATTCATTGAGCTTTCCTGAAATAATAGTCTTGGAATAGCATTAGCTCAATGAGCTATATGTTGTTATGAATTACCAAAACCACCTAGGGATAGTTGCACTTTCAATCTCCCCCTTTTTGGTAATTGATGACAACATATAGATCAAAGCTTCGACAAATGATAATAAGATTTGAAAAACATCGTCGCTTTGAGAAGTATGTGATAAGCAAGAGCTCCCCCTAAATTTGTGCATAGTTTAAGATTTGCTTTGGACTGCAAATGCACAAGGAATTAGGCTCATGGGTTACTCTTTCATGTCACATACATCTTGGTGGAGTGCTCAAAATGATAAAGATAGAATACATGCACTCATCACCAAGCAAAGTGAATGATCACATAAGGATAGGTAAGATAATATCATCAAACATACATAAGTGTAGCTTATGATCAAACACATGATCATCAATGTCTCACAGATAATAGCATAGAATCTCAAGCAATCAAAAGCAAACAAAGTTTAACCACCAAAGCAAGAGAGAACAAAAGCAACACACTCTCTCTCTCTCGAAGCCTATGATCTATACATTTTTCTTCCCCTTTGGCAACAAGTTACCAAAAAGTTCATAGAAAATGCATAGTGCTAGATCGACTCTCAGGCTTGATCTTCAGGTGGTGGTGTAGAGATGGCTCCTTGGACAAAGGCTTCAGTTGAAGTGGATGGAGCTAGAGGAGTTGGTGCTGGAGCTGGTTGCACTGGAGCTGTAGCTGGTGCAGATGATGTGGCTCTGGAGCCTGTCACAGGCACTGCAGCTGACCTATGAGCTCTAGGCACTCTAGCAAATGCATCAGTGGTTGTCTTGCCCTTCCTCTCCTGCATGTCATCCTGAAGCTGCTCCACAACTGACTGAATCTCAGTTACTTTGATATCTAGATCATAGAATTTTCGTTCCATGATCCTTTCCAGGCTCTCCTGGTTTTGAGTTAGGGTGGCCAACCCCTTCTCAATCCTTAGTGTGGATGCTATCAAGTAACCAAGCTGTTCCTGCTTATTCTTCAAGAAGTATTCAGATGCCTCCTCTTGAGTTGGCATCTTGGCAGCCTTCTCTCTCTTTGCCTTCTCCTTCTGCTCTTGAGCTTGCACTGATGATGGTTCATTCTCATTCATGACAACCTGATTGTCCTCAAAGTCTGGATAGATAGCAAAATGTTCCTTATCTAGCAAGTAAGTTCCTGTGCCCATTTTTGAGTTAATCAACTCCTGAATCTGTGGGGCATACCCACAACTCCTCTTCTGATCTGCTGCTGTCCTCTTAATGGTCTCAACAATGAGGCTCATGACCTTGAACTTTTGTGGCACATCAAACAAGTGCAGCAAGTTGATAGCATGCCCTCTAATCATGTTGTGGTCACCTGACTTGGGCAGCAGAGTGTGCCTTAGGATCCAGTTGATTGTTGGCAGCCCTGACAGAAGGAAATGGACTAACCCAAACTTGAAAGTCTCAAGAGCTTTGTTTGGGATCTCCTTGTACATGTGAGCCATGGAATTGTGGTCCATCTTCTTCTTGGCATAAACATCCAAGTCATCTTCACTTTCCTTTGGGGCATTGATCAGACTAGCTCATTCCTCAATTGTTGACTGGTACCTTGTACCTTCAGACATCCAAACTATCCTGCCATCTGGATAGAAGTGTGCTGTGGAGTAGAATTGCATAATGAGCCCATCATTCCACTTTGTGAGCTTCTGCCCAACAAAGTCTGCAACTCCACAAGCAACAAAACTGTCTTGCACTCCTGGATAGTGTTCCTCATTGTCCTTCATGTAGGTCCAGTCGACCCACCTCATATCACACACTATTGGTTTCTTGTCCAACAGCACTGTCTCATAGAAGTCCTGTTGTTCCTTAGTGTGGAACCTGTAATCAACAGCAGTTCTTCTCCTGGTAGCATATGGATCAGACTCTCTCCATAGCCTCAACCCTGAATCTCTCCTGATTTTCATGTTCTTAGCCACAGGATGAGCATCATTGTGGTCTGGAATCTTGGGTTTGAGCTTCCTCAGGACTTGTCCTTCTTCATCTTCCTCATTAGCAACTTCAGGCACTGGGGCCTTGTTCTTCTCAACAGCTGGAATACTCCTGGTATTCCTCTTTGGTGCAATCTATGGCTTGGGGGCAGCTTTGGGTGCTTCCTTGGGCTTTGATGTTGCAGCCCATGACTTAATAGCATCACCCAGTAGCTTTTGTGCCTTGGGTGCTGGTGCAGCAGCCTCTTCTTCCTCTTCAGAGTCTCTCCTCATAGAGGGATTTCCAAGAACCTGGGCAGTAGTGGTTCTGACTCTCTTCTTCTTCTTATCTTGTCCAGCAGCTTCATCTTCTGATTCTATGGTAAACTTCATAGTTTCTCCAGTGGGAACTTTCTTGGGTTTGGAGGTTGTGACTCTTCTTGCGGGTGCCTCTTTGGGTTCAGACTTTTCAGGCACTTGAGTTGATCCTCTGACCTTCAGCATAGGTGTCCTCTTGGCAGGAACCTTCCTATTAAGTCCAGGCTTTGTGTTCTTTGCTGAGGCATATTCCTTTTTGAGCACTACCTTCTTGGAGGTAGCCTCATCTTTTTCTGCCAAGTAACCCTCATCTTCAGATTCTGAAGTTCTCTTCTTCCTTGTCCTGGTGGCAGCTTTAGGCAGATTGCTTGGGGTGCTCCTGCTGCCATCATCTGAAGTGCTAGAGGGACTAGTGCCCTCACTCATGTGATTGTGCTCTTCTAACTTGTTCTGACTATCACTTTGGTCTCACATGCTGCAAATTACTGACTGCTGACCCTGCGAATAGTTATAGATGAGATAGAATGGATGAGCATCAATAAATGCAGAGACTTTTGCAAAAGAATGATTCAAAAATTCAGTTTTAGTTTTCCACAGAAAGCATTTCGGATCAACCGATTTTCAAACTCGGTGATACCGAAGCAGTTTTGGAACCTAAACTGGTGAACTCGGTTGGACCGAGTCATAGTTCGGTGGCACCAAAACTGCTAGGGTTTCACAAAGTCTTCAAATCGGTCACACCGATTAGCAATTCTCAGTCTGACCGAGAGTTACTAGTGCAATGGCGTTAGCCAAACCGGTGAGACCGAGTTTTTCAACTCGGTGGGTCCGAGATGGTTTCGACGGAAACCTAACCCTAAATTTTCAAATCCCATCTAATCTAAGGATTGTATTGATTGGATAGGAGTGTCTCAATCGTGGCAAGAATCATAATGAACACAATGTGCTAGGAATCGGACGAGGATAGCACTGTGATCGAGTCCATACCCTAGCTTGGCGATGAACTCGCTACGGCGGCAACGGCGGGGGTGAAATCCGTTGATGGCGGCGGAGACCAGCGACAGGAGGCGGCTGGCGACGAGGAGATGATCCGGAGACCCTGGAGGCAGAGCGAGATATTGCGCGGGTGAAGAGGTTCGGAGAAATTTCCAAATTTTTGCCCGTGAGTATATATAGCCCGACCCTGTCGGTGTGACCGAGTGGAACAACTTGGTGGCACCGAGATGCATAACTGTATACAGTTACTGCAACTCGGTGTGACCGAAAAGTTCAAATCGGTTGCACCGAGATTGAAAACCTAGATCGACTTAGTGATCTTGGTAGGACCGAAATGGAGGAATCGGTCAGACCTAGAATCACAAAGAAGTTTTGGAAGTTTAAGTCTATGACGAATCGGGAACTCCGAGTGCTCCTCACACAGAGTGGTTCGAATCTGACTTGATCAAATTTTGTGATGTAGCATGAGTAGAGTTTGAGACAAGAAGAGCATAGATAGCTAGAGAAGGTTCTTAGGCATTCTTGTCCATCCACTTGACAAAAGAAAAAGAAACCTAACAAACAAAGCAACAAGTGGATGTTCTCGAATGAGTAAAATATGCAACCAACATGCTCACACAATAAGATGGCAAATGAAATATGTGGCAAAGCATGCACAACCAATTCTAGCATCTATCAAACAATTGGCGATGACTAGGTCATCTATATATGAGTATATTGACTTAGGACTCAAATGAGAACATTTGATCATAGGTCATACTCATCATTTAAGCTCAAGTGGGGTTACCACTTTTACATAATGCATTGATGTGTTCACACCATTAGAGTTGCATTGACTCAATTTTTAGAGTTAAGCTCCCCCTAGATGTGAGATCCCCTTTTAGAGGTATGAACTAACCTTGGGTTTTGTCGATGATGACTTCATGTAGGTGTTGAAGATGTGGGTGCTCAATGTTGATGTAGATCATTTGGAGCAATACTTTGGAGTGAGTTGCACTTTCAACATACCTACATGGGTTAGTCCCACAAGGAACGAACAAGAATATCCATAGACATAGAGTGACGCATACACAAGATGATGTCCATGAAATCATTAGGTTACCTTGTCCCTTGCCTTACCAACATGAGGGATTGTGACTACTTGAACTAGTGCAAGATGTGGAAGTTGATAGCACTCGTTCTTGCCATAATGATATGAGTGAAGAATATTGGCGGAGTCACCCTCAAGAACTCTCTAGTTCTTCTTCTTCGGGATCCACATCATCTTGATGGGAATCCTTGGAGTTGTAGTTGTACTTGATGAAGTAGAACTTGATGTAGTCTTGGGAACCCACTTGACCGAGGCCTTAGGTGCTTCTTCAAATGCATCAATCTCCTCTTGAATCTTGTCCTTGCCTTTGTTCTTGTGGTCTTGTGGTGGAAGATCATCTTGTGCTTGTGTTCCCTTCAAGGAAGTAGGATCATACTTCTCTTTTTTGAGGAACAAACTTCGTCTTGGGGTATTGATCTTCTTCCCACTCAACTCCATTGGCATTGAACTTTTGTTCAAAACCAACACCTTGATTCTTCCGGTGCCTTCCTTGCTTGCGTACAATTTCCTCAAATTGCTTGCTCCCGGCAAGGCTCTTGTAAACACATTTCTCTATAATTCCCTTCAATAAGCTATTTTCTTGCTCAAGTGTAACTTGGCTAAGAGAATCATTAGTAGAATCAAGAGAACTACTAGAAGCAACAATATTGGATTTGGCATTATTATTGTTACTACTAGAGGAAGGATCTTTCTTGTACTTGTTACTAGACTTGACTTGAGGCATGTAAGTAGATAAGAGTAAACGCTTGGCAATGTAAGAAGAACTTTTCTTACGGAGATCATCATTGATTGCTTTTAAGAACTCATGCTCTTGCTCAAGATTGATCTTTAGCGTAATTTCTCATGAGCCCTTAAAAGTTCTCGATGATCTTCGAAGATAGTTTCATGAGCTAACTTAAGAGTGTTTAGTTCTTTAGTTAGAAGCTCAATCTTCTCCTTATCATTGTCATTTGTTTTATCTTGATTAGCATGATTAATTGACGTTTCATCATAGTATTCATCACTAGAGTTGTCAAGTAAATCATCATCAACTAGCAAGTCATCTTCATCACTATTGAAATCAACATACTCGGGATGTGTTACCTTTGGACCTTTGGCCATGAAGCATCTTCCAATTCCTTCATTTGGTGAGTCAAATATGTCATAGGGGTTGGTTGACACAAGTGCTAGACCGGCAACACCTTCATCTTGAGAATATTCGGAGTCGGAGTGATAGCTTCTCTCGGAGTGATTGTCGGAGTCGGAGCCGGATACCCATTCACCAACATGAGCTTGATATCTTCGTTTTGTGTAGCTCCTTGATGACTTGTCCTTCCTGTTGGAAATATGCCCTAGAGGCAATAATAAAAGCATTATTATTATATTTCTTTGTTCATGATAATTGTCTTTATTCATGCTATAATTGTGTTATCCGGAAATCGTAATACATGTGTGAATAACAGACACCAACATGTCCCTAGTGAGCCTCTAGTTGACTAGCTCGTTGATCAATAGATAGTCATGGTTTCCTGGCTATGGACATTGGATGTCATTGATAACGGGATCACATCATTAGGATAATGATGTGATGGACAAGACCCAATCTTAAGCATAGCGTGAGATCGTGTAGTTCGTTTGCTAGAGCTTTTCTAATGTCAAGTATCTTTTCCTTTGACCATGAGATCGTGTAACTCCTGGATACCGTAGGAGTGCTTTGGGTGTATCAAACGTCACAACGTAACTGGGTGACTATAAAGGTGCATTACAGGTATCTTCGAAAGTGTCTGTTGGGTTGACACGGATCGAGACTGGGATTTGTCACTCCGTATGACGAAGAGATATCACTGGGCCCACTCGGTAATGCATCATCATAATGAGCTCAAAGTGACCAAGTGTCTGGTCACGGGATCATGCATTACGGTACGAGTAAAGTGACTTGCCGGTAACGAGATTGAACGAGGTATTGGGATACCGATGATCGAATCTCGGGCAAGTAACATATCGATTGACAAAGGGAATTGCATACGGGGTTGATTAAATCCTCGACATTGTGGTTCATCCAATGAGATCATCGTGGAGCATGTGGGAGCCAACATGGGTATCCAGATCCCGCTGTTGGTTATTGACCGGAGAGCGATCTCGGTCATGTCTACATGTCTCCCGAACCCGTAGGGTCTACACACTTAAGGTTCGGTTACGCTAGGGTTGTAGGGATATATATATGCAGTAACCCGAATGTTGTTCGGAGTCCCGGATGAGATCCCGGACGTCACGAGGAGTTCCGGAATGGTCCGGAGGTAAAGATTTATATATGGGAAGTCCTGTTTCGGGCATCGGGACAAGTTTCGGGGTTATCGGTATTGTACCGGGACCACCGGAAGGGTCCCGGGGGTCCACCGGGTGGGGCCACCTGTCCCGGGGGGCCACATGGGCTGTAGGGGGTGCGCCTTGGCCTACATGGGCCAAGGGCACCAGCCCCAAGAGGCCCATGCGCCAAGAGAAGAGAAAAACGGGAGAGTCCTAAAGGGGGAAGGCACCTCCGAGGTGCCTTGGGGAGGATGGACTCCTCCCCCCCTTTGGCCGCACCCTTCCTTGGAGGAAGGGGCAAGGGCTGCGCCTCCCCCTCTCCCTTGGCCCTATATATAGTGGGGAAAAGGAGGAGCAAAACCCACCCAGGCCTTTGGTTGCCTCCTTCTCCCTCTCCAACACCTCCTCCTCCTCCATAGTGCTTAGCGAAGCTCTGCCGGAGTACTGCAGCTCCATCAACACCACGCCGTCGTGCTGCTGCTGGTGCCATCTCCCTCAACCTCTCCTCCCCCCTTGCTGGATCAAGAAGGAGGAGACGTGGCTGTTCCGTACGTGTGTTGAATGCGGAGGTGCCGTCCGTTCGGTGCTAGGATCTCCGGTGATTTGGATCACGTCGTCTTCGACTACATCATCCCCGTTCTTTGAACGCTTCCGCTCGCGATCTACAAGGTACGTAGATGCATCTAATCACTCGTTGCTAGATGAACTCATAGATGGATCTTGGTGAAACCGTAGGAAAATTTTTGTTTTCTGCAACGTTCCCCAACAGTGGCATCATGAGCTAGGTCTATGCGTAGTTCTCTTGCACGAGTAGAACACAATTTGTTGTGGGCGTAGATTTGTCAACTTTCTTGCCGCTACTAGTCTTATCTTGCTTCAGCGGTATTGTGGGATGAAGCGGCCCGGACCAACCTTACACGTACGCTTACGTGAGACCGGTTCCACCGACTAACATGCACAAGTTGCATAAGGTGGCTGGCGGGTGTCTATCTCTCCTACTTTAGTTGGAGCGGATTCGATGAAAAGGGTCCTTATGAAGGGTAAATAGAAGTTGACAAATCACGTTGTGGTTTCACGTAGGTAAGAAAACCTTCTTGCTAGAACCCTACTTCAGCCACGTAAAACTTGCAACAACAATTAGAGGACGTCTAACTTGTTTTTGCAGCAAGTGCTTTGTGATATGATATGGCCAAAGTTGTGATGAATGATGAATGATCAATATGTGATGTATGAGATGTTCATGCTATTGTAATAGGAATCACGACTTGCATGTCGATGAGTATGACAACCGGCAGGAGCCATAGGAGTTGTCTTTATTTTTTGTATGACCTGCGTGTCATTGAAGAACGCCATGTAAACTACTTTACTTTATTGCTAAACGCGTTAGTCACAGAAGTAGAAGTAGTCGTTGGCGTGACAACTTCATGAAGACACGATGATGGAGATCATGATGATGGAGATCATGGTGTCATGCCGGTGACAAGATGATCATGGAGCCCCGAAGATGAAGATCAAAGGAGCTATATGATATTGGCCATATCATGTCACTACTTTATATAATTGCATGTGATGTTTATTATGTTTTATGCATCTTGTTTACTTAGGACGACGGTAGTAAATAAGATGATCCCTTACAAAATTTCAAGAAGTGTTCTCCCCTAACTGTGCACCGTTGCTACAGTTCGTCGTTTCGAAGCACCACGTGATGATCGGGTGTGATAGATTCTTACGTTCACATACAACGGGTGTAAGACAGTTTTACACAGCGAAAACACTTAGGGTTAACTTGACGAGCCTAGCATGTACAGACATGGCCTCGGAACACGGAGACCGAAAGGTCGAACACGAGTCGTATGGAAGATACGATCAACATGAGAATGTTCACCGACGTTGACTAGTCCATCTCACGTGATGATCGGACACGGCCTAGTCGATTCGGATCGTGTAACACTTAGATGACCAAAGGGATGTCAAATCTGAGTGGGAGTTCATTATAATTTGATTAGATGAACTTAATTATCATGAACTTAGTCTAAATATTTTACAATATGTCTTGTAGATCAAATGGTCAACGTAGTCCTCAACTTCAACGCGTTCCTAGAGAAAACCAAGCTGAAAGACGATGGCAGCAACTATACGGACTGGGTCCGGAACCTGAGGATCATCCTCATAGCTGCCAAGAAAGATTATGTCCTACAAGCACCGCTAGGTGATGCACCTGTTCTCCCTGCAGAACAAGACGTTATGAACGCTTGGCAGGCACGTTCCGATGACTACTCCCTCGTTCAGTGCGGCATGCTTTACAGCCTAGAGCCGGGGCTCCAAAAGCATTTTGAGAGACATGGAGCATATGAGATGTTCGAAGAGCTGAAAATGGTTTTCCAAGCTCATGCCCGGGTCGAGAGATATGAAGTCTCCGAAAAATTCTTCAGCTATAAGATGGAGGAAAATAGTTCTGTCAGTGAGCACATACTCACTATGTCTGGGTTACATAACCGCTTGACTCAGCTGGGAGTTAATCTCCCGGATGATGCGGTCATTGACAGAATCCTCCAGTCGCTTCCACCAAGCTACAAGAGCTTTGTGATGAACTTCAATATGCAGGGGATGGAAAATACCATCCCTGAGGTATTTGCTATGCTGAAATCAACAGAGGTAGAAGTCAAGAAGGAACATCAAGTGTTAATGGTCAATAAAACCACTAAGTTCAAGAAGGGCAAGGGTAAAAAGAACTTCAAGAAGGACGGCAAGGTAGTTGCCGCGCCCAGCAAGCAAGCTGCCGGGAAGAAGCCAAAGAATGGACTCAAGCCCGAGACTGAGTGCTTTTATTGCAAGGAAAGTGGTCACTGGAAGCGGAACTGCCCCAAATACTTAGCGGACAAGAAGGCCGGCAAAACCAAAGGTATATTTGATATACATGTAATTTATGTGTACCTTACCAGTAATCGTAGTGACTCCTGGGTATTTGATACCGGTGCCGTTGCTCATATTTGTAACACACAGCAGGAGCTGCGGAATAAACGGAGACTGGCGAAGGACGAGGTGACGATGCGCGTCGGGAATGGTTCCAAGGTCGATGTGATCGCCGTCGGCACGCTACCTCTACATTTACCTACGGGATTAGTTTTGAACCTCAATAATTGTTATTTTGTGCCAAGTTTGAGCATGAACATTTTATCAGGATCTCGTTTAATTCGAGATGGCTACTCATTTAAATCCGAGAATAATGGTTGTTCTATTTATATGAGAGATATGTTTTATGGTCATGCTCCGATGGTGAATGGTTTATTCTTTATGAATCTCGAGCGTAATGCTACACATATTCATAGTGTAAGTACCAAAAGATGTAAGATTGATAGTGATAGTCCCACATACTTGTGGCACTGCCGCCTTGGTCACATAGGTGTCAAACGCATGAAGAAGCTCCATGCTGATGGACTTTTAGAGTCTCTTGATTACGAATCATTTGACACGTGCGAACCATGCCTCATGGGTAAAATGACCAAGACTCCATTCTCAGGAACAATGGAGCGAGCAACCAACTTATTGGAAATTATACATACTGATGTGTGCGGTCCAATGAGTGTTGAGGCTCGCGGTGGCTATCGTTATGTTCTCACCCTCACTGATGACTTGAGTAGATATGGGTATGTCTACTTAATGAAACACAAGTCTGAGACCTTTGAAAAGTTCAAGGAATTTCAGAGTGAAGTTGAGAATCAACGTGACAGGAAAATCAAGTTTCTACGATCAGATCGTGGAGGAGAATACTTGAGTCACGAGTTTGGTACACACTTAAGAAAATGTGGAATAGTTTCACAACTCACGCCGCCGGAACACCTCAGCGTAATGGTGTGTCCGAACGTCGTAATCGCACTCTATTAGATATGGTGCGATCTATGATGTCTCTTGTCGATTTACCACTATCTTTTTGGGGCTATGCTTTAGAGACTGCCGCATTCACTTTAAATAGGGCACCGTCGAAATCCGTTGAGACAACACCGTATGAATTGTGGTTTGGGAAGAAACCTAAGCTGTCGTTTCTAAAAGTTTGGGGATGCGATGCTTATGTCAGGAAACTTCAACCTGAAAAGCTCGAACCCAAATCGGAAAAATGCGTCTTCATAGGATACCCTAAAGAAACTGTTGGGTATATATTCTACCTCAGATCCGAAGGCAAGATCTTTGTTGCCAAGAATGGGTCCTTTCTAGAGAAAGAGTTTCTCTCGAAAGAAGTAAGTGGGAGGAAAGTAGAGCTTGATGAAGTATTACCTCTTGAACCGGAAAATGGCGCAACTCAAGAAAATGTTCCTGAGGTGCCTGCACCGACTAGAGAGGAAGTTAATGATGATGATCAAGATACTTCTGATCAAGCTCCTACTGAAATTCGAAGGTCCGCAAGGACACGTTCCGCACCAGAGTGGTACGGCAACCCTGTCTTGGAAATCATGTTGTTAGACAACAGTGAACCTTCGAACTATAAAGAAGCGATGGCGGGCCCGGATTCCGACAAATGGCTAGAAGCCATAAAATCCAAGATAGGATCCATGTATGAAAACGAAGTATGGACTTTGACTGACTTGCCCGTAGAACGGCGAGCCATAGAAAATAAATGGATCTTTAAGAAGAAGACAGATGCGGATGGTAATGTGACCATCTATAAAGCTCGGCTTGTCGCTAAGGGTTATCGACAAGTTCAAGGGGTTGACTACAATGAGACTTTCTCACCGGTAGCGAAGCTGAAGTCCGTCCGAATCATGTTAGCAATTGCCGCATTTTATGATTATGAAATTTGGCAAATGGACGTCAAAACGGCATTCCTTAATGGTTTCCTTAAGGAACAATTGTATATGATCCTAAGAATGCTGACAAGGTGTGCAAGCTCCAACGCTCGATTTATGGGCTGGTGCAAGCATCTCGGAGTTGGAACATTCGTTTTGATGAGATGATCAAAGCGTTTGGGTTCTCACAGACTTATGGAGAAGCCTGTGTTTACAAGAAAGTGAGTGGGAGCTCTATAGCATTTCTCATACTATATGTAGATGACATACTTTTGATGGGAAATGATATAGAACTTTTGGACAGCATTAAGGCCTACTTGAATAAGAGTTTTTCAATGAAGGACCTTGGAGAACCTGCTTATATATTAGGCATCAAGATCTATAGGGATAGATCGAGACGCCTCATAGGTCTTTCACAAAGCACATATCTTGATAAGATTTTGAAGAAGTTCAAAATGGATCAGTCCAAGAAAGGGTTCTTGCCTGTTTTGCAAGGTGTGAAATTGAGCTCAGCTCAATGTCCGACCACGGCAGAAGATATAGAAGAGATGAGTGTCATCCCCTATGCCTCAGCCATAGGTTCTATTATGTATGCCATGCTGTGTACCAGACCTGATGTAAACCTTGCCGTAAGTTTGGTAGGAAGGTACCAAAGTTATCCCGGCAAGGAACACTGGACAGCGGTCAAGAATATCCTGAAGTACCTGAAAAGGACTAAGGAAATGTTTCTCGTTTATGGAGGTGACGAAGAGCTCGTCGTAAAGGGTTACGTCGACGCTAGCTTCGACACAGATCTGGATGACTCTAAGTCACAAACCGGATACGTGTATATTTTGAATGGTGGGGCAGTAAGCTGGTGCAGTTGCAAACAGAGCATCGTGGCGGGATCTACATGTGAAGCGGAGTACATGGCAGCCTCGGAGGCAGCACATGAAGCAATATGGGTGAAGGAGTTCATCACCGACCTAGGAGTCATACCCAATGCGTCGGGGCCGATCAAGCTCTTCTGTGACAACACTGGAGCTATTGCACTTGCCAAGGAGCCCAGGTTTCACAAGAAGACAAGGCACATCAAGCGTCGCTTCAACTCCATTCGTGAAAATGTTCAATATGGAGACATAGAGATTTGTAAAGTGCATACGGACCTGAATGTAGCGGATCCGTTGACTAAACCTCTCCCTAGAGCAAAACATGATCAACACCAGAATTCCATGGGTGTTCGATTCATCACAATGTAACTAGATTATTGACTCTAGTGCAAGTGGGAGACTGTTGGAAATATGCCCTAGAGGCAATAATAAAAGCATTATTATTATATTTCTTTGTTCATGATAATTGTCTTTATTCATGCTATAATTGTGTTATCCGGAAATCGTAACACATGTGTGAATAACAGACACCAACATGTCCCTAGTGAGCCTCTAGTTGACTAGCTCGTTGATCAATAGATAGTCATGGTTTCTTGGCTATGGACATTGGATGTCATTGATAACGGGATCACATCATTAGGATAATGATGTGATGGACAAGACCCAATCTTAAGCATAGCATGAGATCGTGTAGTTCGTTTGCTAGAGCTTTTCTAATGTCAAGTATCTTTTCCTTTGACCATGAGATCATGTAGTTCGTTTGCTAGAGCTTTGGGTGTATCAAACGTCACAACGTAACTGGGTGACTATAAAGGTGCATTACAGGTATCTCCGAAAGTGTCTGTTGGGTTGACACGGATCGAGACTGGGATTTGTCACTCCGTATGACGGAGAGATATCACTGGGCCCACTCGGTAATGCATCATCATAATGAGCTCAAAGTGACAAAGTGTTTGGTCATGGGATCATGCATTATGGTACGAGTAAAGTGACTTTCCGGTAACGAGATTGAACGAGGTATTGGGATACCGACGATCGAATCTCGGGCAAGTAACATATCGATTGACAAAGGGAATTGCATACGGGGTTGATTAAATCCTCGACATCGTGGTTCATCCGATGAGATCATCGTGGAGCATGTGGGAGCCAACATGGGTATCCAGATCCCGCTATTGGTTATTGACCGGAGAGCGATCTCGGTCATGTCTACATGTCTCCCGAACCCGTAGGGTCTACACACTTAAGGTTCGGCTACGCTAGGGTTGTAGGGATATATATATGCAGTAACCCGAATGTTGTTCGGAGTCCCGAATGAGATCCCGGACGTCACGAGGAGTTCCGGAATGGTCCGGAGGTAAAGATTTATATATGGGAAGTCCTGTTTCGGGCATCGGGACAAGTTTCGGGGTTATCGGTATTGTACCGGGACCACCGGAAGGGTCCCGGGGGTCCACCGGGTGGGGCCACCTGTCCCGGGGGGGCACATGGGCTGTAGGGGGTGCGCCTTGGCCTACATGGGCCAAGGGCACCAGCCCCAAGAGGCCCATGCGCCAAGAGAAGAGAAAAAGGGGAGAGTCCTAAAGGGGGAAGGCACCTCCGAGGTGCCTTGGGGAGGATGGACTCCTCCCCCCCTTTGGCCGCACCCTTCCTTGGAGGAAGGGTCAAGGGCTGCGCCTCCCCCTCTCCCTTGGCCCTATATATAGTGGGGAAAAGGAGGAGCAAAACCCACCCAGGCCTTTGGTTGCCTCCTTCTCCCTCTCCAACACCTCCTCCTCCATAGTGCTTAGCGAAGCTCTGCCGGAGTACTGCAGCTCCATCAACACCACGCCGTCGTGCTGCTGCTGGTGCCATCTCCCTCAACCTCTCCTCCCCCCTCGCTAGATCAAGAAGGAGGAGACGTGGCTGTTCCGTACGTGTGTTGAACGTGGAGGTGCCGTCCGTTCGGTGCTAGGATCTCCGGTGATTTGGATCACGTCGTGTTCGACTACATCATCCCCGTTCTTTGAACGCTTCCGCTCACGATCTACAAGGTACGTAGATGCATCTAATCACTCGTTGCTAGATGAACTCATAGATGGATCTTGGTGAAACCGTAGGAAATTTTTTTTTTTCTGCAACGTTCCCCAACACTTCCTTTCCGAATCCTTGCTTCTCCGTGAGGGTCTTTGAGGGAGTCCTGGACTAGGGGGTATCCGGACAGCCGGACTATCATCGTCCGCCGGACTCCAAGACTATGAAGATACAAGATTGAAGACTCCGTCCCGTGTCCGGATGGGACTTTCCTTGGCGTGGAAGGCAAGCTTGGCAATACGGATATGTAGATCTGCTACCATTGTAACCGACTCTGTGTAACCCTAGCCCTCCTCGGTGTCTATATAAACCGGAGGGCTTTAGTCCGTAGGACAACAACCATTACAACAATCATACCATAGGCTAGCTTCTAGGGTTTAGCCTCCTTGATCTCGTGGTAGATCCACTCTTGTACTACCCATATCATCAATATCAATCAAGCAGTAGTAGGGTTTTACCTCCATCGAGAGGGCCCGAAACTGGGTAAAAACATCATGTCCCTTGTCTCCTGTTACCATCCGCCTAGATGCACAGTTCGGGACCTCCTACCCGAGATCCGCCGGTTTTGACACCGACAGTCTTCGTTCAGAACGATCATCTCTACTCCTCCTCTCTCTTAGTGGTGATTCTTCTCTTCTGCTTCTTCTTCTTGGAGAATCTTCTCTTCTTTTGTAGGGTGCCGTACACTCATTGGAGTAGTGTCAGGGTCTCCCACAATTGTAGCAATTGCGCTCTCGACTAGAAGATCTTTTGTCATTGTAGGACCTTGACTTAGAGCTTCTTTCTTTGCTTCTACTCTTGTAGAATTTGTTGAAGTTCTTCACCATTAAGCTCAATTCTTCATTGAAGGTTTGTTTCTCACTTGATGATGTGGGGGCTTCACATGAGGATTTGTAAGCACCACTTGACTTGTTGTGAAGTTCCTCCTTATCCTTGAGTGACATCTCATGAGCAACAATTCTTCCAATGACTTCCGTTGGCTTGAGATCTTTGTAGTTCGGCATCATTTGGATCAATGTGCACACGGTATCATACTTTCCATCCAATGCTCTTAGGATCTTCTTGATGATAAATCTGTCTGTCATCTCCTCACTCCCTAAGCTGGCAATCTCATTTGTGATAAGAGCAATCCTAGAGTACATTTCAGCGACACCTTCACCATCCTTCATTTTGAACTTGTCAAGCTGACTTTGGAGCACATCCAACTTGGATTCCTTGACGGAGTCGGTACCTTCATGCATATCAATCAAAGTATCCCAAATTTCCTTTGCATTCTCAAGACGGCTGGTTTTGTTGAATTCCTCGGGGCACAATCCGTTGAAGAGGATATCACAAGCTTGAGCGTTGTATTGCAGCATCTTCAACTCTTCCGCGCTAGCTTCACAGTTTGGTTCTCTCCCATCAAAGAATTCACCTTGCAAGCCAATACACACAATAGCCCAAACGGCGGGGTTATGTCCAAGAATATGCATTTTCATCTTATGCTTCCAACTAGCAAAATTGGTACCATCAAAGTAAGGACCTCTATGATGATGATTTCCCTCGCTAGACGCCATAGTCTCCTAGGTTGTGAAACCAAGGCTATGACCACCAAAAGCTATGGAAATCAAAGCAAATGGAGACCAAAGCTCTGATACCACTTGTAGGACCTTGAAGTATGTCTAGAGGGGGGTGATTAGACTACTTGACCAATTAAAAACTTAACCTTTTCCCAATTTTAGAGTTTGGCAGATTTTAACTATATTTGAATAAGTCAAGCAATCATCTCACAATTCAAGCAAGCATGCAAAGAGTATATGAGCAGCGGAAATTAAAGCATGCAACTTGCAAGAAAGTAAAGGGAAGGGTTTGGAGGATTCAAATGCAATTGGAGACACGGATGTTTTTGTCGTGGTTCCGATAGGTGGTGCTATCGTACATCCACGTTGATGGAGACTTCAACCCACGCAGGGTAACGGTTGCGCGAGTCCACGGAGGGCTCCACCCACGAAGGGTCCACAAAGAAGCAACCTTGTATATTCCACCATGGCCGTCGCCCACGAAGGACTTGCCTCACTAGCGGTGGATCTTCACGAAGTAGGCGATCTCCTTGCCCTTACAAACTCCTTGGTTCAACTCCACAATCTTGTCGGAGGCTCCCAAGTGACACCTAGCCAATCTAGGAGACACCACTCTCCAAGAAGTAACAAATGATGCGTTGATGATGAACTCCTTGCTCTTGTGCTTCAAATGATAGTCTCCCCAACACTCAACTCTCTCTCATAGGATTTGGATCTGGTGGAAAGAAGATTTGAGTGGAAAGCAACTTGGGGAAGGCTAGAGATCAAGATTCATATGGTAGGAATGGGATATCTTGGCCTCAACACACGAGTAGGTGGTTCTCTCTCAGAAATCGTAAGTTGGAAGTGTAGGTTTGTTCTGATGGCTCTCTCCACGAATGAAGAGGAGGTGGAGGGGTATATATAGCCTCCACACAAAATCTAACTGTTACACACAATTTACCAAACTCGGTGGGACCGAATCAACAAACTCGGTCAGACCGATTTAGTAAACCTAGTGACCATTAGGATTTTCGGTGGGACTGACATGCAACTCGGTAGGACCGATATGGTTAGGGTTAGGGCATAACGTAATCTCGGTAAGACCGAATACACAAACTCGGTGGGACCGATTTTGGTAATAAGCTTTCCAGAGAGTTGGTCAGGTAAACTCGGTGGGACTGATTCGCTCATTTCGGTGAGACCGAAATGTTACGAAAGGGAAACAGGGAGTTTACATTGCAATCTCGGTGGGACCGATCGCTCACTTCGGTTTGACTGAAATGTTACGAAGGGAAACAGAGAGATTACAATCCCATCTCGGTGAGACCGAGATCCCGGTGAGACCGATTTGCCTAGGGTTTGTGGGAGTGGCTATGACATTTGAACTCGGTGGCGCCGGATAGAAAGAATCGGTGGGACCGATTTTGACTTAGGGTTTAGGTCATATGTGAATGTGAGAAAGTAGTTGAGGGTATTTGGAGCATATCACTAAGTACATGAAGCAAGAGGCTCACTAAGCAACACCTCATCCCTTCTTTATAGTATTGGCTTTTCCTATAGACTCAATGTGATCTTGGATCACTAAAATATAAAATGAAGAGTCTTGAGCTTTTGAGCTTGAGCCAATCCTTTGTCCTTAGTATTTTGAGGGATCCACTTTCATCATCCATGCCATGCCATTCATTGAGCTTTCCTGAAATAATAGTCTTTGAATAGCATTAGCTCAATGAGCTATATGTTGTTATGAATTACCAAAACCACCTAGGGATAGTTGCACTTTCAGAGCTCCTGCCTATTTAGGTAGGCCAAGAAAGGCTCGGTCCACGAGGCGATTACAACCATGTTTTCATGGGCCGAAGTTGTTATTTCGGTGGCGGAGCCTCCGATTACGTCAGATGGTTCGGAATCTGGGGTTGTATTCGGATCCGAGCTAGTGTTGCCGGACTCCCCTTCCCATACCACAGATGGTTTGAACAGCTTTTCCAGGAACATGTTAGGAGGGACAGGGTCGTGTTTAGCGCCGATGCGGGCGAGGATGTCCGCCGCTTGACTGTTTTCTTGAGCCACATGGTGGAATTCGAGCCCCTCGAACCGAGCTGACATTTTGAGGACGGCATTACGGTAGGCCGCCATTTTTGGATCCTTGGCATCAAAATCTCCGTTTATTTGTTTTATTGCGAGGTTTGAATCCCCGCGCACCTCCAGGCATTGAATGCCCATAGAGACTGCCATCCGAAGACCATGCAACAGAGCTTCGTATTCGACTTTGTTGTTGGAGTCTGTGTATAATATTTGGAGTACATATTTGACCGTGTCTCCGGTGGGGGAAGTCAGGACTACGCCCGCTCCTAATCCGGCCAGCATTTTAGAGCCGTCGAAGTGCATGATCCAGTTGGAGTACGCGCCGTACTCTTTAGGGAGTTCGGCTTTTGTCCATTCGGCGACGAAGTCAACCAATACTTGCGACTTAATGGCCCGCCGTGGTTTGTATGTTATGTCGAACGGAAGGAGCTCGATGTCCCATTTAGCAATCCTTCCCGTGGCATCGCGGTTGTTTATTATGTCATTGAGTGGTACTTCGGAGGCCACCATAATCGGACACTCTTGAAAGTAGTGTCGTAGCTTCCGGGATGCCATGAAGACCGCGTACGCTATCTTTTGATAGTGTGGGTATTAGGATTTGCATGGAGTGAGGACAGTGGACACATAATATACCGGCTTTTGGAGCGGGAACTTGTATCCGTGTGCTTCTCGTTCAACGACGAGCACTGCACTAACAACCTGATGTGTCACAGCTATGTATAGTAACATAGGTTCGCCAATATTTGGCGCTGTCAGGACTGGATTACTGGCCAATAAGGTCTTTATTTCATCCAGTCTGGCCGCGGCTACATCCGTCCACGCGAAGTGTTTGGTGCGTCGAAGAAGGCGGTAAAGGGGTAGTGCATTTTCTCCTAATCGGGAGATAAAGCGGCTTAAGGCAGCCACACATCCAGCTAGTTTCTGGATATGCTTGAGGTATGTTGGGATAGCCAACTGTGACAGAGCTCGGATTTTTGCCGGATTTGCTTCAATTCCTCTATTGGAAACAATGAAGCCGAGCAACTTCCCACAGGGTACGCCAAAAACACATTTTTCCGGGTTTAGCTTGATGTCATATGTTCGGAGGTTATCGAACGTAAGCCTCAAGTCATCTATTAGGGTTTCGACGTGTCTTGTTTTTATGACCATGTCATCCACATATGCCTCCACTGCTTTGCCGATTTGCTTCTCCAGGCATGTTTGAATCATGCATTGATAGGTTGCGCCGGCATTTTTAATCCCGAAAGGCATAGTGTTGAAGCATAAAGGGCCATATGGCGTTATGAATGCCGTTGCGGCTTGGTCGGACTCTGCCATCTTTATTTGATGGTATCCGGAGTATGCGTCTAGGAAACATAGTGAATCGTGTCCTGCGGTGGCGTCGATGATTTGGTCGATGTGAGGGAGGGGGAAGGGATCCTTGGGGCAAGCCTTGTTGACGTCTTTGAAATCCACGCATAGGCGCCAGGATTTGTCCTTCTTTGATACCATTACCAGGTTTGCCAACTAATTCGGATGCTTGATATCTCTGATGAATCCGATCTTGAGTAGCTTGGCTAGCTCTTCTCCCATGGCTTGCCGTTTAGGCTCTGAGAAGCGCCTAAGAGTCTGTTTGACTGGCTTGTATCCTTTCAGTATGTTGAGGTTGTGTTCGGCCAGCCTGCGTGGGATGCCCGGCATGTCTGAAGGATGCGAGGCGAAAATGTCCCAATTCTCGCGTAGTAATTCTCGTAGTGCGGCGTCCATTGTGGGGCTCAACTGTGTCACAATGGAAGCTGTCTTCGCGGGGTCCGTTGGATGGACCTGGAATTTGACTATCTCGTCTGTGGGTTTAAATAATGTGGACTTGGGTCGTTTGTTGAGTATCACGTCGTCCCTGTCCACTGTGGCGCGCAGCGTTGTTAGTTCTTTGGCCGCTAGGGCTTCGGATAATGCTTCCAAGGCTAGTGCTGCAGTTTTATTTTCGGCGCGGAGTGCGACGTCCGGATCACTGTCTAGAGTGATGATTCCATTGGGTCCGGGCATTTTAAACTTCCTGTATCCGTAATGGGGTATAGCTTGAAAGCTTGTGAATGCATCCCGCCCTAAAAGGGCGTGGTATCCGCTGCAGAAAGGAGCCACTTGGAATGTGATTTCTTTGGACCTGTAATTCTCAGGGGTGCTGAATACCACATCGAGTGTGATTTTTCCCGCACACTGTGCCTCCCGACTAGGGATGATTCCCCTGAAGATTGTGCCGCTCTGCTCAATGCGACCTTTATCAATTTCCATCTTGCTGAGTGTTTCTTCATAGATCAAGTTTAGTCCACTTCCGCCGTCCATGAGTACTTTAGTGAGCCGAAAGACGTCCACGATTGGGCTAAGGACCAATGCGGCAGGTGCCCGGACTGTCTGGAATTGGGGTTCATCACTGGCACTGAAAGTTATAGCAGTGTCGTTCCATGGATTTATTTTTGCGACGTGGCAAATTTCAGCGAGATTTCGATGAGCTCGCTTGCGCCTATTATTGGAGGCGAAAGTCTCGAAGACTGTCAATACCGCATTGTTGTCTTCGGCGGGACGTTGCTCTGCTTTATTTACAAGAAGATCCTCGTCGCTTTTTGCTACCTGCCGGAGTATCCAACATGCTCTAAGGATGTGCGTTGGCTGAGTATCCGGCGTGCTATGAATTTTGCATGGCCCATTGAGCCATTATTCCAATACAGTTCCACGTCCTGGAGTGGGCTTTGACTTTTTGGGAATTGGATCGGGTAACTTAGGAGAGTTTGCCCTTTTAGCTCGGAGGGAAGGTTTAGTGAGAGCTGGATTATCCCAAAAGTCTGTTTGGGTTTTCCAGGTACTTTCCATCGCACAGTACTTCTGTACTATGGCTGCTAAGTCAGCAAAGTGTACTATGTCACGGCGACTTATAGCATTAAGGATCCCTTTGCTCGTGCAATTTTTGCAAAAAAAGTGAGATTGCGTCCTCCTCGCGACAGTCCTTGACCTTGTTTATCACAAGGAGGAATCTGGCCCAATAGCGATGTACTGTCTCTTGTGGCTCTTGTCTGATATGGGAGAGATGGCTTAAGTCTGGGTGGGTGGGCGTAGTTGAATCTGGATTCTGATCCGATCTAGTGCCCAGGGACAGAGGAGCTTCCGGGCTTGACAGCCTGGGCTCCGGGATGTTGCCCGATTTCTTCGACCCGTTGCCCGTTACCCGATTCTAAGTTCGGGGTCTGGATCATGTCCTCCCGCGAACGGGTATCCGGCTCAGAGAGCTCGGTGATCCGGACATAGTTCGTCCTCAGAATAGAGGGATGATCCATATGTGGCTCTTCCACTACCGCTATCTCGTGGGTGATCGGTGGGGATTTAATATCCCTTTTGTTGGGTTTAAGCCCAATCCGGTCATAGTCTATAGCGACTCCCAAAACGGCGATGCGATCCAAGAGCTCATTAAGGGAAGAGAGCTCTATTGGATCCATCTGTTCGGTGAGTTCTGAATTGACGTGGAGGCTATTCGTGATGACCCGAGAGGTCATCGTCGGCGTGGCAGCCGATCGGGCGGCCATGATGAAGCCACCTAGTCGGAGAGTTTGGCCTACAGCCAGCGCTCCCCCATAGGTGATGTTGTCCTTGACAACGAGATGGGCCATCGAGCCTTGCATCGACGACACAGAGGAACTCTTAATGAAAGCACCAATGTCGGTGTCAAAACCGGCGGATCTCGGGTAGGGGGTCCCGATCTGTGCGTCTAAGGCTGATGGTAACAGGAGGCAAGGGACACAATATTTTACCCAGGTTCGGGCCCTCTCGATGGAGGTAAAACCCTACTTCCTGCTTGATTGATCTTGATGATATGAGTATTACAAGAGTTGATCTCCCACGAGATCGCAGAGGCTAAACCCTAGAAGCTAGCCTATAATGATTATGACTGTTATGATCGTCCCTATACGGACAAAACCCTCCGGTTTATATAGACACCGGAGGGGGCTAGGGTTTACACAGAGTCGGTTACAAAGAAGGAAATCTAATATCCGGATCGCCAAGCTTGTCTTCCACGCAAAGGAGAGTCCCATCCGGACATGGGACGAAGTCTTGAGTCTTGTTCCTTCACGTCCCAACAGTCCAGCCGAAGTATATAGTCCGGCCGACCGGATACCCCCTAATCCAGGACTCCCTCAGAGAGCACGGGCAGTTTCTCCGCCCGATCGGCAATACCGCGCACACTTTGCGGGAAGAACAGAGAAGGCTGGAGCGGTCCAAGTCTGGAAATCACGGGCACCGCCGGCATGCAAGTTCTTCACGTGGCTGGCGACACGAAATAGGTGTTGGACAGCGGACCGGTTGCAGCGTCGCCAGTTGTCGCACCCATCGGCATGTCCCTTCTGTGATCAAGCCCCGGAGACTCTTGACCATTTGCTGCTTGGATGTGTCTTTGCCAGGCAAATATGGTCCAGGATCGCAAACACATGGGGAAAACCGGACTGGACGCCGTCGTTGGATGTAAACCTCGTGAAGTGGTGGACTGATCTAAATTCGCAAAAACATATGAGGAAGGAGACGTGGACAGTAATTGCTTTGGTGCTCTGGAAGTTGTGGAAGCATCGAAACGACATAGTGTTCAATGGAGCTTCGCCATCGGTTGAGGAGGTGCTTGCGAGGATTGAGTTGGAGGCACAAGACTGGAGGGCGGCCGGCCTACTCCGGGAACAGGGTTCCGTCATTTGTATGGTAGATAGGGAGGATTGGGTGAGTAGTCCGCATGTGGATTTAGGGCTTTTATAGCCGTGGACAGGTTTGCAAAACGCTTGGCCCTTCTTGGCCTCTTCTATCTATCTTCTCGATGAGTCAATCTTTGACGTATCCCTTGAAAAATGACAAGTAATTCGGACGGAGGGAGCAGCTTATACTTCCTCCGTTCCTAAATACAAGTCTTTGAAGAGATTTCACTATGGACCACGTATGAAGCAAAATAAATGAATCTACTCTAAAATGCGTCTATATACATCTGCATGTGGTTCATAGTGGAATCTCTACAAAGACTTATATTTAGGAACGGAGGGAGTATCATAGGAATTTCTTTTGTACCTTCATTAACTGACTAGGCCATCATAGCAAAACGTCGGTACGGTATTCGTCCGGATTGTTCATCTGGCTAGCTCTCGCCTCTTGCTGCGAACAACATTTGTATATCATTCGTCTTTCTGGTGCCATCCATACCACGGTGTTTTGAGCATGAAATTTGTATTTCGCCAGGATATTGCTGCTCTAGCTTTGTGGATCCCTTGCTACTTTTGAGCGGTGTGGGAGAGGAGATGTTTATTGCCTAGCCCATGGCACATGTTCCCTTCGTAAAAAAAAGGCTCCGGGTTCCACTTGTGTTCTCCTTTCTGCTGAAATACACGTTACACAATACCATATATGCTCTGCTTAATTAAGAAGCATGCACTGCTCGAGACTCTGCCCGAAGAGCCCTTCACGGAGTACTTCTCTGTCCGAAAATACTTGTCATCAAAAAGATAAAAAAAAATGTATCTAGATGTATTTTAGTTCTAGATACATCCCGTTTCATCCATTTTGATGACAAGTATTTTCGGACGGAGGGAGTATTAATCCGTGTCTGGTGCTTGCCGTGCTCTTTTCTAGTATCTGAATTGTGTGCCGTGTGCGTGCACCATGGGAACATCAGTTACAATAATTTAATGTTACCTCCATTAGAAAATAAGTGACGCTTACAGATTCGTGCACCGTCCTGACCCCAAGATGGAACACGACGACGATATCCTGTCTTTCATATGCACAAACTAGGATACTAATTGAGCTTTGCAAGGATCAGGACCCTTGGTAGAAGTAGCGAGGTCGAGGCCATACATGCGTAGAATCAAGATCAGAATCAGAATCGGAATAATTCGATAAGGTGGTGCAAATGTGCGATCGTAAGGCCCTGCATTGCCATGCCGATCACGGCACCGACGACCTTGCCCGAAACGCACAAGAGCTTCCACATCGCCCCACAGCAGGAGGAGGACGTCGTCCGTCGTCCGTCGCCGCCTGATGCGCGCCCGTCGCCCGACGTTCTTCGCGCCGACGCAAAGCGGCCATGCACGCACGCACGCATGCGTGGACGTACACATCGACACCGAACAGCACGGCATGGCGGGCAGAGAGAGATTCCTCGCGAGGCCATGCCGCCATGATGGTTCCTTCTCGTACGCGACGCAGGCAGCGCGTGCCTACGCTTAGGTGAACGGGATCCGTCAATCAGGCTCGAGGTCGAGGCGGCATGTTGCCATGCTGTTGCTTCGGTCCGGGCTTGGAGCCACTACCGATGCCGACCAGCAGGCAGCTAGAGCAGAAGCAGCAGCAGGAATCAAGAATCATTCCGCCGGGAGTGGCGTCATTATGCATGGGTTGAACTCGGCTCGACTCGACTCGACCCGATCCCAGATGCGGAAAAAGAAGGCGCGGCCGAGAAAGCGGAGCCAAAAGCCGGGCGCGCGGGGGCTTTACGGGCCAGGGTGCACGCTGAATGATATGCCTGGAAAGCGTCAGCTGCCGGTTCCTACCAGCATTTGCTGCCAGTATGTTGGATGGATATCCTTTTCGCTTCCCACGTCCCATTTCGCTGGTGCACGCACCGCAACCATAACTAGCTAGCTAGGGTGTTGGTTTACCGGCGAATTAAGCTCATGATGTAGTGCTCTAACGAATGCGTTTCATGAGGTGCCCCCTTTATATTTTGATGGCCCGCCAAATGTTGGTTGGTTGAGTTTAGTTCTGATGCTTCAGCTACTAATGGCAGACGTGGTTGTTCCATGTCCTTTGCAAAAAGTGGTAGGAGTGGGAATGATGACGTGGCAGTGGTTTTAGGCAGTCATAGCACAAAAGACAATGAAAAATAAAACTTTTAGGGGTATGGCGTGCCCGTTGACTAAGAGGTGTTGTGACGACTTTGTCAGTCTTGGAATGAAAAAGAATCAAATAATTAGAAAGGTGTTGTTTTTCTTTAAAAAAAAGCAGGAAATGTGAGAAAACCCACAAATAATTTGGGAACATTCACAAATATTTTAGGAATATTTTGTTTTTTCATGGATGTTCATATGTTATTATTTTAATCTAGTTCTCTAAATAGTGTTTCTATGTTTTACGTGCTGCCTGTATTTCTTCATCTTTTTTCCCTATAAATCATGAGTTTGTCTAGATTATGTTTGATTCTACACCAAAAATCCTTCAAATGTTTTGTTTTATTTATTTATTTTCCACTTTATTTTTTCTTGAGTTTTTCTGATAGTTTTGCTAACTAGGCTGCCATGTGTGTGAAACTAGGGCCATATCATCGATCATATATATCTCTTTTACCAAGGTTATTAACCATATTTTCATGTACTGAAAGTTGAGGGTCAAACTTACTTGCTATTTTTTGAGTTTATGGTTACTAAACTGAGACAATGGCCGAGAGACAAAAATAGACCTCCACACCCCTCCCCCACCCCACACCCACAATACAATCCATCTTAAACACTCCATACAGCGGCACCTTATGGAACAATATAACTCCATACAATTTTCGCTAAATTAAGTGTTTAGTTTTGTTTGTTATGGCTCGTGTGAAATGTAACTCATGTACACTGCTCAAATTCGAGCTTATTTTGCTAAGGGCATTGTGCAGTGGTTGATAAGACAGTCTTATCTTGAGCTCGCCATGCAAATCTAGAGATGACAATAACAAATAATGTACAATGAATTAACTTTAGTTACTCGATATTCTTAAATATGCAACGAGAGGTATTGCTGTTAAGGGACGATTGTACGCACCCTAATGCAAAATCCATCCTATAAATTTCTGAGAGTTCCTGTGGAATTAAAGAATAAATTAAACATGTGTTCATATAGCTGGCTACCTTGACATTTGAAAGATAATGATAGTAATCACCATATATAACAATTCACCCAAATCTCTAGAACATGGCCAAATAGAAAAAACAACAAGATCTTACAAGCACCAACCTAATCATGTTACCATATTTCCTCTTTAGATTCATATTTCTCGAAACATAATTTTTAGTGTTGTATTTCCTGAAAGACCCCTGTTTTTTTTTATGAGTGCATTTTACAACCCCGAACTGATGGCCGAGTTTAAGTTACAATTTCATACTCCAGAAATAGTTATGATGAAACACGCACATTAGAAGAAGAAAAAAAACAGCTCAATTTGAGAGGAAAAAAAACCAGTGTTGACAGATAGTTGGAGGTTGCCTCCTAACAGGTTATAGAGTTAAGGGGTTGTAAACTAAACTTGGCCATTCATTTAGGGGTGTAAAGTGCACTTCTCTTTCTCTCTCTTTTCTTATTCTCTAGGAAGAAGGCCACTAGTTAAAGCGTGGCATTAGTATTATTACTAGTCTGTCACACTAGTAGCAAAAGGAATAATGCAACGAGATGTGCATAGCTAACTAGTGATTTCTACAGAATCGACAGCGGCGCATTTATCCACGACTTTGGCTGCAAAGTGAAGAAGAAGATCGTGACATCTGCTTTGTACTCCTATTAGATAAAAGAGCCGTAATCTTGTGGGTATGGACACAATGGTTTTTCTAGCACCACAAACCCACAATCCCAAGTATATATAACCGTGCACACAAAGAAATGCCTTTCTTGGTTTACTTATACGGTTGGGCACGAAAAAAGCTCGGCACACTTTCGATCATGCACCACATAGTGCATTCACATTGGTTGATCTTTCAATCTTTAACGGTTCCAAAAGAAAAGAAGAAAGGCGATGGCGCATATACACGAGGGGAACGCACGAGTTGCATCATAGAGTGCCTCCCGATTTAAGCTCGCAACATCTTTCTTTGCTAAAATAAAACAAAGTTAGGAAGATTCAGAAATGGGAGACAGCGTTTTCAATATGCTGCTGCTCTGTTATCCATCTCTGTTTCAAATCCTAAATCAAACTTTTAGTTGCGTTGATTCGATACATATGGCTCAATAATTTCTCCGGTAACCAGCTCATGTATCTCTCCAGGATTTGGCCATGCATACGGCTGGGTGCCACTGTAGACACGTGCAAGTGTTGGATGAGAAACCATAAGAAAGATGGGGAAAATAGAAGAAAGCTTCTTTGTCATTTAATTTTACATTCTTGCATGGTCCAAAAGGCATTTGTTGCAGAAAGCAACAATTTACAGATGGGCAGGCAAATTAAACAATGTTGTTTTCTAGATGAGTACTTAGAGCTTTTGCTGCCAACATTTCCCTTGTTCCTCCTGAATTTAGAGCACTTGTCGCAGATCAGTCTTTGACTCTGCATGGGACAATTCAATAAATTTCTGAGGCAAAAATAAAGGAAAGACACGGGGCAGAAAGCATATCAAGGAGCCGTGTGATTGTGAAAGCAAAAGCACTCGAGGAGTTCAATCGGCACTGAGTAGCCAAGCTGGCCATGATGGAGCAAGCAGCAAGCCACGCTCTCTCCTGCCTCTGTGCCGCCTGCTTTGCGTTGGGATCTTGGAGGCGACGGTACTGGATGGACAAGCGAAGTGAAGCAAGTGGAATGGCTGGCTCATTGAGCAAGCGACACAAACCCTGGGGCCAAGCTACCTTTCCCGTTGCGTTTATCTAATCATTTGCCAGTGGCTTGGCTCGATCGCCTCGCTTTATCCAAGGAGTTCTTTCTATCCTGTGCTGGCCACGTAGATGTAGATTGGACCTCGGACTTTGGAGCTGCGCGGAAATTTCAGCTTGGACTCACGCAACGTGCTGCTTCCTGTGTAAAATACCAGTGGAATTGCTCCGTTGTCCGTTCCACTACATGATTTTGGTCCCGTTGTACTTCGCGTGCGAGCGAAAGCATGCAGCCAGTTTCCCTGAACTATACAAAAAGCTGTGGGTTCAGATGCACTATTTTTTTCTAATTTTTTAATTTTTTTGCACAAATGTGAATATAGCTAAGCGTGCAATCAAAAAAAGTTGTGGGGTTAGCTGACCCCGATAGGCCGTAGCTTACATGTAGAACCACCGCTGAATCAATGTTCATGGAGGGACCAACAAGTTCATCGAGGGAATGAGAGGCTGTGGCGAGGCGATAGCGTTATCGACGGCATGGAATAAGTTCTCCCGGCATGTCCTCGTTATGATGATGATAATTAACGTTGATGGAGGTTGTATGGGACTTCGGTCAGGGGTAGATATTCCCTGTTTTTTACATTTCGTCCGGCTGACCTTGGAAGGCGTCGCTCGACGGACTGGACAACGACGGTTAGTGTTTTGGTGTTCTGACTTCTCCGTACCGTGATGCACGGGCAACTTCAGCTTTGTCGGGAAACTAGTGAAGTAGTACTACTTCCGCCCAGGTTTATTGGTTTCTTTCGTATTTTGTGCTCAGCTTTAACCGTAGATTTGACTATTAAATTGTAAGTTGTATGTCATAAAACTTATATTGTTGAATTAATATTTAAAAGAGGTTTCCAATGATAATATTTAAAAGAGTTGCTTATATTTAATAATTAAATCAAATGTCAAAGTTTGACCCAAACTATAAGGAGACCTAATAAACCAGGACGGAGGTAGTAAGGAGTATCTGGTTCTGTCAGCTGAGATCCGGGATGGTTGTCCAACCCACTTCGCTTTCTTCTAGGAGCCGACGATCTAATTTTCCGTTCGTCGTTGCCGGCTTCTTCTGGCTCTGACGCTTGACTTCTCGGCTGCTACGTCAGCAATGTTCCTGGGTTCGAGGGTGTTCTGGAGATACAACAACGACATCGAGCTTTGCTAACGTCGCGCCACCGACGAGTACAGGAGAAAGGCGACGTCGATGTGCCCAATAACCTGTGTTTCATTTTTGTGAGTGTTTTCAAAACGTGGTGGAGAACACAGGATCGAACATTCCGTTGTAGAATTGGTCACTCTGTGCATTTGAAAACCGAACCGAAAAACCATACCGAAAATAAACCGAACCTAACAGATTTTATGATTTTTATGGTTTCTGGTTTCGGTATGGTATGAACTTTTCATACAGTTTTGATCTTTGGTTTATATGGTATATACCGAAAAACCGAACGGTTAACCGAATAAACCGAAGTAAAAACTAAATTTATATTTCTTGAGATAAACAACCATACAAGTTGTTATTTTTCTTGTACATGAGTCAAATTGGCTACTAAGCACGTAATTTTTTCTTGTAGCATAGTTATTTTTCTCTTTTTAAAATGTTAAACACGTGCATAACCATCAACAGATGAATCAATGCATGCATATACACTTATATATATAGTTATATACTATTTGTGTAAAATAATATGTGTTTTAAGTCATAAATTTGTAAGTTATTGTTACGTCATTTTCAAATTCGCGTTAGGTTTGGTTTTTATGGTATATACCGAAACCATACCGAAATAATTTGGTATATATTAAAACCGAACCGTATTTTAATTTCATACCGTATTTACCGAAGTACTAATACCGTACAAACCGAAAAATCGTATAAACCAAACCATGTAAACCGAATAAACCGAACGCACAAAGTGAAGAATTGGCATGCGAGCGAGCGAGCGAGCGAACGAACGCGGTCACCTTCTACTACATTTACCAGGCTTTTCCGCTTGGAAGATTGTACTGCAGTGGTAAGTGATTACCGTGCCAGCGTGCCACAACGTGCATTTAGTATCTCGTTATTGATCCAGGACTACGGTCTGTAAAGTTCAAAGAAGAAAAGGACTATGGTCTATAGATGGGATCTGGCCTGGCTAGCAAGTAGCAAAGCAACTGCGGCTAGCTGCTACAAATTCCTCATCACGCAATCTTAAATACTACACGGCTCGCATCCCGTACGCCGTGCTCGGTACATATTTCTCGTGTGGTCCGGACCGGACCTCCCTTTTTGTGCAACTCATGCATCCGAGGCTACGGTCACTCACTCCATCCAAGTTCCAAGATACAGGCGTGATGCACCACCCGACACCAGGATCCGTGGCCAATTGATCGTCGCCGGTACAAGACTGCATTTTGGCTCCACGTACAGATTGATGGTGGGCTGAGGTACCCGCTACCGTTGGGTGTGCTTATCATCTACACGCTCTTATATTTTTTTTAGAGAGTACCATACGGACTTCAAATTTTAATCTGTGAGTCTTAACCAACATAGGACATGTCTAGTTTTTTTATGTATTATACCATACTCTTATGCTCCCAACTACTCCCCCTGTTCCACAATATAGTGCCTACAGATTTTTCTACAAGTCAAACATTACAAACTTTGACCATATGTATGGAGGAAAATAGGTATATCTAGAATACCAAACGCACATCATTGGATGCATCATGAGTTATACTTTTATAATGTACATGTTGATAGTGTAGATGTAGATAATTTTCTCTATAAACTTGGTCAAAGTTAGCAAAGTTGACAAAGTTTGACTTCCAGAAAAATCTACATGCATTACATTGTGGAATGGAGGGAGTATGTAATATACCAAAACATGTTGTCATACACTTATAAAAAGCATAGAGAGGAGGTAAACTTTCTAATCCTAGCTATTAAGGAGAGGGATGGGGCAAGATGGGGTTACGGGCCAAAAATTTGGGCTTTGTTTTCTCCCCCGTTAATGGGCAACGGGGGATAAATCGGCCTGACAACAGATTAATCGGTCTAACTGGTCAATTAATCGGCCTGAGAAGTTAACGCGGCAAATAGGTGCTATTCGATTCGGCCACGCTGTGAGTAGCGATTAACTGTCATGTTAACTGATTAATCGGGCAAATTCTTGAACAATGAGAACCAACTATCGCTACATGGTTAAGACTTAGCGGAGTGGCTGTGCCACAACCCATGAAGGGTCAAACCACAAGTTTGACACCATGTGTATCTCATTAACACAATATTCTTTCAGTCTAAGGGTGAGATGACGTTCTTATTTATGGTGAGGCATGTGGGGCAACCTTGTCAACCACGAATCAATTTTTGTCTTCAGTATGAATTATGTGAATGCGTGTGTAGTGGTAATGTTAATACTTAGCGTTTCTAAAAAAAAGACATGTCACATATATACTACAATATGCATCGGCTAGGTTTCAATACTTCTCTATCCAAAATACATGTCTGTAAAGGACTTGCACTGATATGGTTTACTGTACATGCAAAAATATAACACATGGAAAAAAAAGTAATATGCTAGAAAACTAAACAATCAGACATCCAACACTACTAAATATTTTGGCTAAACAGAGAACAGCTGATAATCATTATAATTATACTTACTGGCGAGGTCTTTCTACAAAGCATACAATCGATTTCTCCTAAATTTCACTACTAATATATATAAAATGTTATATTGCTAAGGTAAAAGTTGTAGCATTATCTTTATCAATAAAATATTTTTTACCATGTTTTCTTTAATTTCTACTAAAATTAAAAGTCAAAATTCAATAGACCATGTATATATCTACAACACAACCTAATTAAGAACAAAGGAATAAGATGTCCCCACAAAAGAAAGAATACAAAGGAGCGTGCGACAAACAATTCCCTCCTACTAGATTTTCCGAGCTCGATAGAGTGTATGGGAAACCATACATGCATAGGACCGCAGATTTGGTACATTTTCCTAATTGATAATTAAGACCTATATTTTATATTAGCCTTCTAAAAAAATCTTAACTACACAAATATGTATGTGTTTCGAGTTAATGTAAATTTAATATCATGTAGTCCTTAATTTATTCTAGAAAACTAATACACCGATAAAGATATTGCCCATGCATGCCACAGATCACCTAACTTTATTTACAAATAATAATAATAAACAACCTAGGTAAAAAAAGGACAAAGAAACAATATGCCATATGCCCGTGCGCTGCCCCTCCGCTCCTCTCCTACTCATCTCTTGTATATATCATTACAAAGGCGTAAACACTGAAAATGTAATTTAGTTAGAAGATAAGATTGTAATGCATACTGTACATGTGAATATATGATACAAATTATAATTATAAGATACAAATTATGATTATAAGATATGACCCCCCCCCCCCCCCCACCCTACCATAAGGTGGCGGAAGGGGGCCAAGCCTCCCTAATCCTAACTTAACTAGTCATTCATGGATGCTAGTGTTAGATATCCATCGGGAAAGTGTCATGTTAGCACTTGTAATATTCTAGCCTCCTTCCTTGTGTGATCGTGCATAATTATTTACTTAGTTTCAATCAAGTTTTGTGAGGAGCTTTGGTGACAGTGTCAAGGTATATGGTTTATAAAAGCTTTGTTTCATCACAATCCTATCACTGTGTAGTTCTTTGCTAAAAAAATTGTAATGTTGCATGTGAACAAGTAAGCACAATTGTTGTTGTTGCTCTTTTGCTTTTATTTGGTATCATTTCATGTGAGAGCTTCCTTTTGTGCACAACCGAACAACACAAGTTGCGCAAGTCTTCCAGGTGAGAAGCAAAAAAAAAAATGTCTTTTAATTTCCACTTATTTGGGCTTCTCTCATTGTCACTTCTATTTTTCTTTACTGTTTTCCCGAGGATGACAGGCACAAGCAACTGATGTGCTGGACGGATGAGGTGTATGATTCACTTATTGCCTTGCAATCTAGTTGTTCACTGATCTAAGCTTGCTTCTTCAAAGTCACCAAAATGACAACATACCTACAAGTACAATCATCATCATTTATTATTTAGCGAACTTGTAATTGCCTATTCCATATCCTCAAGGAGATCATCATTGTCGCATAGGAAGTGAATGCCCACAGGTTCATCTCCTCCCTTCCGCACGGGTATGACACCAGTGTCGACAAGTATGATGCGCTGTTGTCAGGTGAGCAGAAGCACCGAATAATCATCGCGAGGGCGATTCCCAAGGACCCCAAGTTGTTGCTCCTGGACAAGGCCACTAGCGCACTGGACGTCGAATCAGAGTGCATTGTGTAGGAGGCGTTGGACAAATCGTTGTTGTGGCTCACCGGCTGGTGACCATCGCTGGCGCCGACAAGATCATAGTTGTCAAAAATGAAATCATTGTCGAGGAAGGCCGATACGAGCACCTGATGTGCCTGACGTGTGGGGAGTATGTGTCACTTGTCTCTTGTAGTCTGGTAGTTAGCTGGGTTGATCTTGTTTAGTATCATAGCTAGTGGTAGAGCTTCAACGCGATTTGAGGGAGAGGGGGAGGGGTTAAGGAGTCTTAAGCAAAGTCAAGAGGGCTCATATAGTATATTACGTTAAATTTGGCTCAAATAGTGTTAAATATTATGTGTTTACGCAAATAAAAACATTTGGGGAGGGGGCATGGCCCCCTTTGGCCCTCACTAAGCTCTGTCACTGATCATAGCTGCTATCATTCATATATAGGCCAAGCTGTCCCAAGTACCTTCGCAAGTTTAGTTCCCCTTATCTACATTATAGTTCTTCTTTTGTCACCTCATTCATGCACATCGAGCATGGCTCTACCCGTAACGCCGCCTTAGTATTATTTTTTGTTATTGTTTAGCAAACTTGTTATAGCATATTCCATATCCTCGTATGGTTTGGATTTACTAGCACAAATAAATTTGCATATGAAAGATCAATGTAGCCTATGCAAGAGTGTGATGATGGCAACTCTTATATTGTTGCTATTGGATCTATCAACTTGCAAAAGTTCTACAGTCCTATATTATGCGTATTCATTTGATGTGAAATCAAAATGTTAAAAGTTTTCCTTAGGTATTTTGGTTTTTTGTCACAAATGAACTGATGAACTAGCAGTCCGACCAGTAAAAATCTGAACCGACAGCCTCACCGGTTAGGTTTCCAGTTAAGTTTTTTTTACTATGGCCTTAATTGCAGTCTGCAAATTTAGTTTATCCAGAATACAATATTGTACCTCACTGAAGCTATAAAAACCACCGTTTAAGTGGAGGCTACCAACCATAAATGTTTACAAACATTGCAGCTAGAATACAAATGATGTTACAATCAGAATCACGGTAATTTTACATAAACCTGTCATGTTCCGTACATCGAAGATAAGCGAAACTTCCATTAGGTGTACAAGCTTATGAGGTATCGCTACGAACTAAACGGGCTTCCCGTTCAACTTTGGGAAGGGATCTTGTTTGCTAAGGACAAGAACTTTGCTTTTGTGGGCAAAGTATCCTTTTATGAGATTCTTGTATATTAGGCACGCCATGATGCATTCCACCTGATAGCAGCAATGGAGGAAATCAGGTTACATTATTATCATAGCAAATCAAGATACTGTCAGAAAAAACAATATTTTGGTCTCTCCAAGTACCTCATCCACATCCATGGTGATTCCAAGCCATTGGAGAGTCTTTACCAAGACCTCTAGCTTGATTTGATGCGCCTTCGATGGTTCCTTCTCCCTCTGTATGATATGGCTGCAGAAGAAAGCAAACGAAAAAGGATTGGTTCATTCTGTAAAAGTGTGACAAGGACACCTTCAAGATCACACTCACATTTTCTTCACTAATCTTCGGTAGACCTGGAGTTCAAGTTTCTCCAACACAAGGTAGACACCACATTTTAGTAACCTTGCAACACAAATAAGCAATCAGTGTCCCCATACAAAAAAGAAGGAAGCAATCGATGTCCTAATACAAAAAGAAGGAAGCAATCGATGTCCCCATAGAAAAAAAGGAAGCAATCAGTGATAGTGGAGGGTCCAAACTTTTTCAGCACACAAATATGTGAACTTACTGGTCTTCATGTCTACCAAGGGCTTGTTTAAGGAGCCTGAGATCCCCTCTCCTAAGTGAGGTCACAATATCTGCATACTGAAAGGTTAAATTACCAACTTGTACAAATCAAAATGGTTACGGGAAATCTGCAAGTAGTTTAGTCAGAGCACAGTGAAGGAATATAACCTCCGCATTAAAAGAACATCTTTATGAAACAGAATAAATAATTCAAGGCAACAGCATATTTCACAAAAGTAAGAAAAGATACAATATGAATCCATCAATACTTACCCAAGATACAGCCTACAACTACAACGAGAAATTTAAATTAGCCATGGTATGGAAAACAAGAGTATATATTTAAGACAAGCAATCAGCTTATAGTAATGTCACACGGCAATAAAAGCAAAATAGGGCTCTTAGTACTTTGGCTTGTTTTCTCAGAGGTTGATCATCATTTAAAACCTCAGTTCACGATTACGAAAGCAATTCATATAACGGACTAAGCCTTATCATTGATGAATGATCAGTAGGCCAAGTATACTTATCATAACCTGTCACCAATCATTGTTCTCAGGGGACAAGGACCTGAGGAATGCCAATTAGATTATTTTTAGCGTAAATGTTGATAAGGTTCTGATAAAGTTAATCATGGTTCTCAAAAGGTTCACAAATCTTATATCTACTGTAGATTTCCCAACCTTTTGTCTTATCTAATCTCATATAGACCCTAGGGTAAGAGATCATACTAAAAAGTTGACACGCCCAGATTAACTTGTTAATCATCTCGAAGAATTGGTAAGTTAAACATAGGACGCTCATATACTCATGAGACTTCATGTTAATGAAATGTACTTGTACCAGTAGAGTATCCAAATGCACTCAAATTGCTACTACAGTATTCCCCTTTGTTGTCTATAATTTTCCAGTCACACCCAAATGTTAGTAGATCTTGCTTCTTGAGAACTGAAGGTCAATGCATTGACGTGGCATCAGCATCAGAGCCTATGGCCTAGTGTTCTAACCTAATTGTTCACATATGGAGTACTAAGTGTAATCATAACAAAAGAAACAAATTATGTTCATGAGAATATTCGTGAACAACCAAGATAAATGTTTTTGTAATTGGAAATGGTGGTACTAAATAAACAACATATATTGCATTTCACAATCTGCTTCATATTAGTAAACACTAAACAGGAGTACAAGGATATATACCTCAAGCAGATTGTATTTCTCCAGGAGGGTCCTCCTTGGCAAAACACCAATTGACAGCTTTACAGGGATTAGAAACTTCAAAATTTTCCTAGAAAAAAACAGACCATTAGTAGTTCCAACAAATGTGTGCCCCACAAATCACAAGCTACAAAACGCCCAGTAATACAAATACCTCAAATTTGATTCACTTTGAGGATTACAATGCATCAAAGCATAAGTTAGTTTCTGATCAGCCTGATTCAAACAAGAACAAAAAATATATATTAGCAGCCTCACCGATTCATAGGTCAAAATAACTTGCCATAGCAGAATATACAAAAAATGTTCACACACAAGGAGAGAGTGAGACAGAACTTACAACAAGAAAATTCTCATTAAACACCTCCAAGCGACCTGTATAATACATATAAGTGACCTGTGCCGTCATGAATAATCAAGATTATTATTGGATCAACATGCATGCTAATATAATGCCTTGTATTGATAGAGAAGAGAGACCACAACTTTTACTATCTTACCTTATCTTTCACTGGAAAATCTTCAAAATCAAAATTCCTAGCTGTTTCGATACTCCTTATGACACTACGGCAAAGGTTAACAGTACCAAGCTGCATAATTTGAGCATCAAGTGTTAGCCTGTTGTATAAATCATGTAAATTGGGATTCCAGTGCATACTATACTTTAGCTACATTTAGCATGCTAACTAGACACTGTTTGTGTTTTATTCACAATAGTACTGAAGTTACAGATTAGACGAAAACATTGCAGTGAATAACCTACCCTGAAATAAATTTTAAACAGCTGGCAGGTAACATACAGTGCCCCAACGCGCTTAGGTCCTTTAACCTGTAAGGTTGAAGATTCACCAATAACCAAGAGACAGAATCTTTAGAATATATCCATTTTAAGAAAGGAAAGCATGCATCAAGGAAGTATAATTGCTGCATGTTCTTTTAGAAGAGTCACATCACCTGTCCAGCAATTCTAGCATATACATGAAAAATAGCTATCAGAAGAGAATTCATTGTATGAATAAATATGATAGATGATAAGTGGCTGAGGCAGAACAGTAGCATTGTGTAACTTCAGAGTAATTTCTATGCAAAAATACCACCCTCTAGGTTGATGTAAATGCATCAGCTTCTCCTCTTCTGGCAACATAGGCCGTTTCCCCCTTAAGCATGTGCAGTACAGAATGCTTCAACATGTCACGCTTGAAGCCTTAGGCAGAACCACAACATTAAACACCAAGTAAGCTACAACTACTCCAATGCAAGTTCCTCTACGTAGGTGCTTAGATGATTGTGTTATCTACCGACAAGAGCCAATTATATTCTTAAGCACATGGTAAGCAGTGGTGCCTAAACAAACATAGGTGCTAGTACAAAATAAGAACCTTGTCTGCCCTTTGTGACAAGGAGAAAATGTTCACTTTTGCTAAGCACCTCTCTGAGGCACCTGCATTGCACAAGCTCATCACAAGCAATTTCTTTCAATTCGAATCAGACTCTTTTTTGCTCAATTCGAATCAGACACTTGCTAGTTCTTATTACCATTCAAGAATGCACACCAGACAAAGCTTTCAGAATTCCATACCGCAAGTGCCCCGAAAACTTTCATCAGGAAGGACCCAGCAGCCTGCAGCTTGTCTGGGTTCTTCCCGCTCATCACAAGCTCTCTATCTGCCTACACCAAGACAATAGGCAAGCAGACATGAGCCCCAAAACCTCAGGTTTACAAACCCAAACCAACCGACCACCCAGCTCACCTTCTCAGCTAGCAGCCTGATCTCAAGCGCCACCATGTGCATCGCCTCCATCGCCCAAGGAGTCTCCCAGTTCCTGAACTCCTGCAGAAACGCGCTGCAACCAAAAGCACATCAAATCCACAAAAAAATTGAATAAATATATCCAAATTGTTCGGTAGGAGTGCAGAGAGGAAGGCAGCACACACCTGGCAGCCTTCTCAAAGGAGGAGTAGGCGTCCCCGAAGCGGCGGAGGGAGTGGGAGTGAATGGCGCGGAGTAGCGACGGGAGGAAGTCGGAGAGGTGGGGGAAGCGGTCGGCGGCGAGGCGGCCGAAATCCGGAAAAGCGGCGAGCGCGTCGGAGAGTGGGGTGGAGGCGGGCGCCGAGGAGATGGCGAGGAGAGAGGCGAGGTCGGCGCCGTCGGACTGAGAGATAGCGTCATCCAAGCGGGAGAGGTAGTCGGCGATGCGGCGGTGCGCCTCGCCCATGCTCAGGTACGCCGCCATCTCCGGTGCGGCGGCGGCGGGAGCCGCGCGGGTGTTGGGGTTTGGGCTTGGAGGTCACCGACGGTGGAAGAAACCAGTATGAGTTCGATCTGATGGGGGTAGTTCTGGTTTATGCAAGCTGGTGACGATCGCCAATCCTCGCCGTCCAGTGAGAGAAATCGATGGTTGAGATTAACTGATAAAATCAGAGCAAGCTTTGGCTTGGTTTGCTCATTGCTGCCATCTCCGCCCCTATCTCGCAAGGTAAAACAACTTGGAGGATGAGTTTATTTTTATTTTACTAACAAACATGGTCATGCATTGTGAGTAATCTCTACTATTAAAGGGGAGTTTGTACGTTCGTCTCCTCGTCTTTAGGTTAGCCTCTCTCGCATGGTCTCTTTCCCACCTTTTTCGTTTTTGATTTTTTTCCCCACGGTTCATTTTGTTTTGTTCCTTGCACGAAGTGTTTTCTTTGTTCTACCCCATTTCACAAGTGAGAGGCACATCTAGGAACTAGGGTTCGCCCGCTGCCACCCCCTCGCCTTCGACCGCCTTCCATGTTCCTCACCTTGCAAACCACATGCCCCATCTCCCCTCCACGAGTCTCCATCGAGCCCTCCTCCCTCACTATCTTCCCTCGCTGGCTCGTTCGCATGCCGAGTAGAGCTCTGGTCTATCGGAAGAAGAGCGCAGCAACATGAGCTATGTTCTCTGACCTTGCACGATTGGCCTATTCTTCTTCCCCAAAGACAGGAGAGCCGCTAGTTCAAGGCAGCTGCAACATCGACACATGGCACGGCGGTGGTCCCTAACCCCTCCCCTAGATTCAACCTCGGTGGGCGATGACCATCTGCGCTTCGCCAGTTCCCCTCCCCCCGAAGAGACCAAGGTAGTTCATCGCTGCTACCATGGATTCGCCAGGCGGTTCTCCTCCTCGTCGGGGTTGAGAGACCTTGGACGACGATCCTCTAAGACAAATAGCACACCGCTCCGACTTCCTCAATGCCGCAAGACTCGGTGCTTCCCGCACCAATTTTTTTAAGATGGTGGGTAAAGAGGCTTGGGAGAAGGCCATGCTTGTTGGTTGCTACTTCTTGAGCTTGCGTTGGTTTTTCCCTTGAAGAGGAAAGGGTGATGCAGCAAAATAGAGTAAGTATTTCCCTCAGTTTGAGAACAAGGTATCAATCCAGTAGGAGATAACACACAAGTCACCGAATACCTGCACAAACAATCAACAAACTTGCACCCAACAAGATAAAGGGGTTGTCAATCCATTCACGGTTACTTGCAAAAGTGAGATCTGATAGAGATAGATAAATGGTAAAGTAAATATTTTTGGTATTTTGGGTTTATAGATCGGAAAGTAAAAGATTGCAAAATAGTAGATCGGAAACTACTATGATGGAAAATAGAACTTATATGATGGAAAAGAGACCCGAGGGCCATAGGTTTCACTAGTGGCTTCTCTCAAGATAGCAGATAATACCGTGGGTGAACAAATTACTGAAGAGCAATTGACATAAGAGCGCATAATTATGACGATATCTAAGGCAATGATCATGAACATAGGCACCACGTCCGTGTCAAGTAGACCGAAACGATTTTGCATCTACTACTATTACTCCACATATCGACCGACTCCTGCCTGCATCTAGAGTATTAAGTTCATAAAGAACAAAGTAACGCATTAAATAAGATGACATGATGCAGAGGAATTAACTCAAGCAATATGATGAAAACCCCATTTTTTTATCCTCGATGGCAACAATACAATACGTGCTTTGTTTCCCCTACTGTCACTCGGAAAGGACACCGCAAGATTGAACCCAAAGCTAAGCACTTTTCCCATTGCAAGAAAAATCAATCTAGTAGGCCAAACTAAACCGATAATTCGAAGAGACTTGCAAAGATATCAAATCATGCATAAAAGAATTCAGAGAAGACTCGAATAATATTCATAGATAATCTGATCATAAATCCATAATTCATTGGATCTCGGCAAACACACCGCAAAAGAATATTACATCGAATAGATCTCCAAGAACATCAAGGAGAACATGGTATTGAGAATCAAAGAGAGAGAAGAAGCCATCTAGCTACTAACTATGGACCCGTAGGTCTGTGGTAAACTACTCACGCTTCCTCGGAAGGGCAATGGTGTTGATGTAGAAGCCCTCCGTGATCGTATCCCCCTCCGGCAGGATGCCGGAAATGGCCCCTAGATGGGATCTCACGGGTATAGAAGGTTGCGGCGGTGGAAAAGTGTTTTCGTAGCTCCCCCTGATGGTTTTGGGGTATAAGAGTATATATTGGCGAAATAATTAGGTCAGGAGACCTCCAAGGGGCCCACGAGGTAGGGGGCGCGCCCTACCCCCTGGGCGCGCCCTCCACCCTCGTGGCCGCCTCGTTGCTTCTCGACTTCATCTCCAATTCTCCTGGTTTGCTTCTGGTCCAAGAAAGATCATCGCGAAAGTTTTATTCGTTTGGACTCCGTTTGGTATTCCTTTTCTGCGAAACTCTAAAACAGGCAAAAAAACAGAAACTGGCACTGGGCTCTAGGTTAATAGGTTAGTCCCAAAAATAATATAAAATAGCATATTAATGAATATAAAATATCCAAAACAAATAATATAACATCATGGAACAATCAAAAATTATAGATACGTTGGAGACGTATTAATCATCCCCAAGCTTAATTCCTACTCGTCCTCGAGTAGGTAAATGATAAAAACAGAATTTTTGATGTGGAATGCTACCTAACATATTTATCCATGTAATTCTCTTTATTGTGGCATGCATGTTCAGATCCGTAAGATTCAAAATAGAAGTTTAATATTGACATAAAAACAATAATACTTCAAACATACTAACAAGGCAATTATGTCTTCTCAAAATAACATGGCCAAAGAAAGCTTATCCCTACAAAATCATATAGTCTGGCTATGCTCCATCTTCATCACACAAAATACTCAAATCATGCACAACCCTAATGACAAGCCAAGCAATTGTTTCATACTTTGATGTTCTCAAACCTTTTCAACTTTCACGCAATACATGAGCGTGAGCCATGGACATAGCACTATGATGGAAGAGAATATGGTGGTTACGAAGAAGACAAAAAGAGGGAGATAGTGTCACATCAACTAGGCCTATCAATGGGCTATGGAGATGCCCATCAAGAGATATCAATGTGTCGGTGTACAAAAGTATGGGTACTTCTGTACCCCTTACTAAGTGCATGGGCAGTCACAGCCACACCTGCGGCAGGGCTTGGCGAGGCAGAGGAAAGCAAAGTACGAAGACTACCACGACAGATACCCGAAGCGCAAGGAGTAGAGGGCGAGCTGGACCACCCCCGGCAAGGGCCTTGCCGGGGCATCCTACACAGCACCAGCAAGCCCATCACCCTTGGGGCTGAGAGCTCTGACACCATTGACAATGTTAAGACCAAGATGTGGAGAGCGCATGCTCGATAGCATGCAGATCATCATGAAGATTGACAGTCCATAGATCCATGTGGGACCAGAAGACGAAGACTCCCGGCAAGACCCTTGTCGGGGACGACTCCAAGGCCCCCCAGCAAACCTTGCCGGGGACGATCGCTGGGTCGCGGCCAGGCCCGCGCCCGGCAAGGTTTCGCCACCTCACCATCACTCCAGTGCAATGATCGGCGTGCCAACTAAGCAGACGCCTGCGTGGCGGCATGCAGATCTTCGTGGAAGCTTACCATTATGCCAACATAGCAGCTAGTTGGCCAGCATGGCACTGCATGCCTTGTTGACCCAGACGCGTGTCGAAGCGAGAAGGAGCGGCGAAAGATGGGATGGCTTCTGTTTCCATCCCCGATAAAGCAAGAGGACACGTAGGTGACACATTAAATGCGTTTGTCCTACGTTGCCGAGCGATAAGCTCGTGCACTATAGTTTGCCACCTCCTGTGTGCCACTGTTGCAACCCCTTTTCGTATAAAAGGAGGCCCAAGGCACACGAAGAGAGGATTCAGACTTTTGGACAAAGCACGCACCGTAGCTAGTTCAAGAGCTCATGAACACACATATAACCAGACAAGCAGGACTAGGGTATTATGCATCTTTGCGGGCCGAACCTGGATAAAAATCCCTTATGTGCTAACGGCTCGACCTGCTCTTCGTGTAGCTAATACCCCCACCGAACATAGAAGGGATCCTTGAGACCCATAGGTGTTCGTTGACGCGCCCGGTAGGGGGCAGGTTAGTTGTGAGAATTTAGTTCGTTAGTTAGTACAGTAGCTTCTTCACCGCCATGGCGCCAACGAAGAAGACGATCGTAGCGATCAACCTGATCGAGACCGTCCGCGCCACCCTGGTGCGAAGGGCCGGGCGAGTAGCATCGTCTACAGCCGCGACGATGATCCGCAGTGCAACAAAAAGCTAAGTCAACTGAACCTTGAGTAATCCTTCCTTTTATATGGTCATCTCCCTCGATGGTTTTGGTCTTATATGAAGAACCTGCACGCAAAAGGAACCCCGCCGCGATTGGCAACGCCCCTGTTCTGTTTCGAGTCCGCTCAACAGTTCAGGTGCTGCGCTCTGCTAAGGACGATGGGGTACCTTGCTGTAATCAACAGCGCCCCTGTTCTGCTTTGAGTCCGCTCGACAGCTCAGGTGACTACGCCAAGAGCGGCGTGGTAACCTACTGGCATCGAGCCCTCCGCAGGCTACTAAGGATCCATCCTTCTAGAGCCTACGACAAGGGGTGCGCGTGCCGGCAGGCCTATGCACCTAAGCGTAGGGTGCAGAAAATACGAGGATAAACTAAACGGGAGGATAACAAGCAACCCGTTCAAAGCACATCAAAAGTAATATTACATCAAAAGTTCCCGCAATTCTAACTTAAGATAATTTGTCTTGGGTGCGAACTCCCAGCGACAACAAGGAACGAAGCAATTAATGCTGCCACTGGACCTCCAGCCTCGTGACTCCGCTGACGCAGCTGATGATGGGCTCGATGCGCTCCTCGAGCGCCTGACGGTCGACGCCCTTCGACAAGCTATCAAGCGCCTGAGTGAAGTCGATGTTGGGGTTCCAATGTGCCACCTTGGTGAGCACCTTGGTCAAGGCGCCCCGGCAAAGCTGTCGGGACTCCTCGGTCAGGTAGGCCGTCCTGGTGGATTGGAACAACTTCAAGGCGTCAAGGACACGCTCAAAGAACAGGGACAAGTTGGCGCTGTCAGCCACGTTCGCCTCGCGGGAGAACCTGAAGCTTGGCATGCCCATGGCAGTCAGGTGCGCAGTGAGCTTCTCCGCGACCTCCACAAGGTGGCTGGTCCAAAGCTTCGTGCTCTCCATGAGCTCGTTGTTGGAAGTGACGGCAGTCCGCAGCAGCAGTTGCTCGTTCATGAGATCCTTGGTCAGGAGGAGGAAGGTTGGTCATTGACCACCCCCTCCCCGGCAGGATCCTTGGCGGCCTCTCCAGTGGTGGCCTCGCCGGCCTCCCCGGCAGGTCCCGTGGCGGCCTCCTCAGCGGCAACCTTGCCGGTCTCTCCAGCAGGCTCCTTGTCCACCTCCTCCCAGGCAGGGTCCTTGTCGGCCTCCCTGGCAGGCCCCATGGCAGCCCCCTCAGCGGATCCCGTGGCGGCCCCTCGGTAGCAATATTGGTGGCCTCGGCCTCGGTGTCCTTGGTGGTCTCCATGATCACGGCGTCGTCGTCCGTCTGGTTTGCCAAGGGAGGATCTGAAGCCAAGGAGGGGAGAAAGTCAAAGCCGAAATTAGAACAACTCAAGACAGAGAAAAGGAAAGAAATCAAAGCGATAATGGCGAGAAGCAGAGGCATGTAACTTACCCACAACAAGTGAGGAGGATGCATCCCTCTCCTCGGCAACGTCCGTTGCCGGGGCAGGGTCGCCAGCACCAGTGCCCGCCACCTCCTCCTCCGTGCGCATGGACTCGTTGGTAGGTGCCCTTGCCGGGGACGCCCCTCTGGTCGACATAGTCGATGGGGGAGGCGTGTCAGGGGTGGCCTCTAATGGCTCCTCCTGCTATTGCTCTCCTCTACAGACCCGACAAGATCATCATTAAAGAGGCGTGCTCCAACGCCCGACGGCAAGAAATAAGTGATAAACTTACGCTGGGGGCTGGAGTGGGGGCTGCGCTGGGGGCTGGACTCCGGGCTGATGAAGATCATCGCCGATGCACGAGGAGTGCTTGTTAGGGGCTCAGCACTCGTCGAGGCCCTGGCTCTTTTCGCCACCCGCTGGGACAGCATCTCCGTGTCCCTGCTGCGATGAGATCAAGTCAAGATGAAGCAATTCAAGGAATCAGAGAATAGATGTGCGAAACAGAGTACATACTCATCCTCTTCCTCTGCCCTCCTCTTCTTCCTTGGGCTGAATGACCCAAGGCCATACTTGGCCACTAGGACGGAGCCTGCCGGGGAAGGAGACAGGGTCCTTAAGCGCTTAGCCGAGGAAGAAGCGGCATCATGTCTGGTCGAGGAGGAAGCAGCGGTTGCGGCTCTCTTTACTGTTGCGGCCTCCTCCAGCGCCTCCACGGCCGCGCGCCTCATCTGGCGCATGGGCTCGGCCTGAGCCCTTGCCGCTGTGTGGCCCTGCCGGAGCGGACGGGCTCGCTAGAGCCGGTCCGCCGCAGGACGCATCTCTTCTTTGGGGCCAAGGGCTCACCCGCCTCGGACGGCTCTTCGGTCGCCTCCGCGGCAGGGGGAACCCCGACACCGGCACCGCTGGTCTCCCCGGCAGGCCCCACTGTAACGCCCAGAATCCGATGCGCCAGGTGTCTTCCAGTTATTCGTCGTCATTGCCATGTCATTTGCTTGCATGTTACACTTTGCCATGTCATCATCTGCATTTCATCTGCATGTTTTTCAAAACTTGCATCCGTTCGGGTTCCCCTGGTTCTCTCCATTGTCCGTTCTGAGCCCAACCACACTCGCACGCGCCCGTGGCACCTCCCAGTTCTTGTTTTGTGAGCCACCTAAAAACATTATCGGAATGGGCCGAGATTTGCCGAGTGGACTTGGTATATTACCGGTAGACCGCCCGTCAAATTTTGTTCCATTTGGAGGTTGTTTGATGCCCCAACGGTTAACCGGGTAGCCGCAAAACCCCCCTTCTCTTTGCAGCCCAGCACCCCTACACACAGCCCACCTAGCCCATCAAACTCCCCTCCATGCTCTTCGTCGTTGGATCACGATCATGTGGGTGAAAACCACACCTCATTTGGACTCTCCTAGCTCCCTCTACCTATATATAAGTGCCTCTCTCTCCATTTTTCGGGCGAAACCCTAGTCTTCTTCCCCTCCGCGCCACTGGACAAGTCTTCCTGCCGCCAGACATGTCCGCCGCCGTGCCCGCAGCCAACCGTGTCCTGCCACGTCAGCACTGCGCCTCCTCTCTCTCCTCCCCGCTGCCGCGGCCCGCGAGCCCACGGTGAGCCCTCCCCGGGCCGCAACTGGGCCCCGCCAGCCCACGCGCCGCCCGGCCGCGCCTAAGCCGCGCCTCCCGTCCAGCGCCCGCCGCCGCCGCCGTCTTCCGCCGCTGCTCCGGTAGGATCTCACCAGCGTCCCGTCTCCCCGCCGACCTCGCGCCGTTGCGCCGCCTCGAACCCTCGCCGGAATCCGTCCCCGCCGCCTTGCGCCTCGGTCGCCGTCTTCGCCGGAGCACGCCTCCGCCACCCCTGCAGGATCCCGTCGCTGGCCTCCGCCGCCCCGCGCCCGAAGGCCACCGCGCCGCCCGCTCGCCTTTGCGCCATAGCCGCCGCCTCGCCGATAAATCTCCTGCCTCTGCCTCCTCCCGCGCCCATCCCTGAACTCCACCGAGCTCACCGGCTTCCCCAGCCGCCGGCGAGGCCCGCCGTCACCACCATTCTCCAGATCTGGACGGCTCCGTCCCGGATCCCTCCGTCCCTCCAACCAAACGGCGTTCTGCACCGACTCGTCCCCGGGACCTCCCCGTCCAACTTCTATGCGAGGTAGTTTTTTTGGCCAAGTCCCCAGGATTTTAACATCATGTGTGCATCTTTGCCATGCCATAGCTTCATGCATACTGCTCCATTTTGCGTGTATGATATGTCAAAATGTTCATCTCAGAGTGCTCGTCATGATGGCGTAGTTTGCATTCATGTTATTGTTAATATTGATGCCCTAATCTTTGTTGCAAAACTACTAAGTGATATAAACTGCTGGAATCTGCTGATTGTTAACATTATGTATGCATCTTGTTAGTGCCATAACTTTGTCCCTGTTGACCCTATGATGATGATCTTGGTATGCACATGTCATGATCTTCATGTTGGTGTGCTTTGCATTCATTTTAGGGTGCATCTTGATATCTTAATCTCTGTTGCAAAAGTGCATGTTGCTGTTAACTGTTGAAAACTGTTATAACTTGCCTATTTGTCATTTTTATATCTTTTTGTGTGATTTTCTTTTGAGCATCATGTCTACATGTTTTAGGAGCTTAATCATGCCATATTTACAGAGGTGCAATCCATTTATTTTGGTATGCCCTATAGTGAGTGCATCAAGCTTGTGAAGTGGGCCACTTGATGTTAATGTTCTGTCAATGCTGAATCTGTCATATCATGATGCCATGTTTTCTTGATGCTACCAATTAATCCATGCATAATCTGGAGATGCTTAGTTGACATGTTTTGTTTTCTATGTTATGGCCCATTATGCCATGCCTTTGGATGCCTCTTATATGTCCTGTAGCATATGTTTGCATTGCCATGAACATGCTTATATAATGTTCCAGATTTCTGTTAACTTCATAATACATTGTTGTGAGCTTGTTATCGAGTGATCCACGCCTCTTCTGGAGATGCTACAATTACATGTTTTGAAATATTCTATGAGCACTTTGTTCACATGCCATGGTTGTTAATTTTGGATGTCATATGCCTATGTTCCATGCTTGCAAACATGCTATCGTAATGTTGCTGTTTTACACTTGCTGAAACTATTTCGACATTCAATCTTGTCATGTTGGTTTCTACTAATCCATGAGCCATATGTATATGATGCCATGATGTTAGTTTATCTTTGTTATGTGTAATTTGATGCCATGCCCTTGTTTGCCATGTACAGTTGCTGTAGCATCTTTGTTTCATGCCTCCAACATGCCATCATATTAACTCTGCTCATGTATATGCTCCTGTGTTATACAGTTGCTTTTTGCATTGATCATATTGGTTTAATCTTGATGTCTATGAACCTGAACCTTAATGATATTTGAAGTATGTTATCTGTAAATGAAGTGCATATCAAGTTTGTGCTCTTATGATTCCTGTAGCATGTTGTTTTGATGATTGCAAAGTGCCTACTTCCTGTTTTGGGGCAGGTTGTTGTTATATCTTGTTTGGAGTGTATGTGTTGCACCGTTGCTCCGTTTTGAGCATGCTCTGTATGGAACTTGCTTAAAATTGCATGTAGTTTCATATTATCATGTTGCATCCATGTTTTGAGAGTGTTTGCTTGATGCTTGAATGCATTATTCATCAATGCCATGTTTGACTTGTTTTGCTCATATCTTCTAGACCGTAGCTCCGAACTAAATGAGCTTTATATGTAACTTGACTAGAATTTCGTGTAGATCATGTTGGTGCATATTAACTTGCTGTTTAACTACTTGAACATAAGGTTTATTCAGATCTGGACCAATTTCAAAATTTGCATATGAGGACTTATCGGAATTGTTATATGTTATTTCCGACCACATTTAAACTTGCTTTGATGTGTTGTTCTCGTATGCATCATCTCTTGCCATGAGTAGCACCATATAGCCTTGTCATGCATCATACTTGGTTGAGCATCATGTCATGTGTATGTGTTGTGTGTTTACCGCGTTGTTTGCTTCTTTCCGGTTGTGCTTCTTCTCGATAGTTCCTGTTTCGTTGCGATCGTGAGGATTCGTTCAACTACGCTTGGTTCGTCGTCCGTTCATCTTCTTCATGGACTCGTTCTTCTTCCTAGCGGGATTTCAGGCAAGATGACCGTTACCCTGGATCTCACTACTATCATTGCTATGCTAGTTGCTTCGTTCTATCGCTATGTTGCACTACCTATCACTTGTTTATCAAGCCTCCCAAATTGTCATGTCAGCCTCTAACCTTTTCACCTTTCCTAGCAAACCGTTGTTTGGCTATGTTGCCGCTTTTGCTCAGCCCCTCTTATAGCGTTGTTAGTTGCAGGTGAAGTTGAAGATTGCTCCATGTTGGAACATGATTATGTTGGGATATCACAATATCTCTTATTTTAATTAATGCATCTATATACTTGGTAAAGGGTGGAAGGCTCGGCCTTATGCCTAGTGTTTTGTTCCACTCTTGCTGCCTTAGTTTCCATCATACCGGTGTTATGTTCCTTGATTTTGCGTTCCTTACGCGGCTGGGTTTATGGGAACCCCTTGACATTTCGCTTTGAATAAAACTCCTCTAGCAAGGGCCAACCTTGGTTTTACATTTGCCTAACAACCTATAACCCTTAACAAGAGTGAATTTTTTCCTAACTGTCTGCAACCATGCGAAATACGGGGATGGTCCCTCTCCCACCCCCTCCCCCTTCACGGCAATCTCCACCACCTCCGGCGATCTCCACCCCTAGCCACCAAATTTTAGTTTCTCTCCAATAGATCTCTTTGGTGTCTTGAGATCTACTTGATCATACCCATCTTTCATGGGTTCCAATGATGGTTCCACCCTTGGCTTGGACTTCTCCAAGGGTTTGGTTTTTGATGAGGAGGTTTTTCAATCTACGGGCTTTTCGGTGCATCCCATGGAAGACTCGGAGATCTTCACCATGGTGGTCTCTTTTGGACGTCATTCTTTCCGTTTGAATGAAGATTCGGTGGCGGCAGCTCTTGAGGCAGCAATTGGCGGCTCGGGCATTGATCTCATGTTTTTGTTGATCAAGGATAAGGTATTTGGCTTTCAGGTATCTTGCAAGGCTGTCGCCATGATCATTATTAGTCTTAGATCCTTTGCTTGTGATCATTTCAAATGTTACTTTCATCTTTGGAGTAACGGTGGCCCGAATTGGAGTCGTGAGTTTAGGATTTGGAATTTGGAACGTGATGCCGAGTAGATCCTCGTTAGTCCTTCTAAGCGGCGTGCAGCTCTTGGGGTTCTAGCCATGCATTCTAGGCCATCAAAATCCTCATTCAAATCCTCAAGCACTGTTGGCAAGAAATTATCATTTGCGGTCTTTCAAAATTATAATGCTTGTCGAGGTTATCGGTATCCGGCTACGGAAAATTGTATTTAGACTACTGAAGACGCTGGTTATTCTATCCCTCCACATGAGAGAGTTGTCATCCATCCCGCGCCGCCGGTGAGCCTACGGTGGACGTCGACGAGGCCATCTATCTCGTTTGGTACGGTTCAAGATCTCCTGTCGTTATCTGATCGCTCGCCGACTATCTCGGGCGGGAATTCGGGTGCTTTGAATGTGGACGTGCCAACACGTGCCACGGGCCATGGGCTGCTCTCTGTTGGGTCCGACCGGGCTGGCCCGGCTTCTTCTGCGGATAATTTGGATATTCCTTCTTCTTAGCAAGCCAGGGATGATTTTGAGGATTTAATTTCTAATATGGTTGATGAGGTTCTCACGTGTCAAAAGTGTTTGAGGAAGGGACACTTTGCGGCCGCTTGCACGTCCAAGTTGTGGTGCATCTCCTGCCTTAGGACGGGTCACATCAGGAAGGATTGCAACAAATTTGCACAGGTTTTGGGGCTTGTTTGGCAACCCAAATCCACTAACGCTACGACTTCCGAGGCACGCTGCGAGAATATCTCTCTGACAACGCTTTTACCAAACTTGGACCTCCCTTCCACTTCCGCATTAACTCCCTCGTCCAGTTCCATCAGCCCTGGCCCCAAGACTCCCTCTGCCTCGCCACCTGAAACCCCTCCTCCGCCGTTGCACTCGCCGTCGTTGGAGGCCGAGCCTTCGGTTCCGATGGCGAACTTTCATCTGGATCCTCATCTTTACGTCCCCGCGGGCCACCATGTCATCGATGGTGGTGAAGATCGCCTTTCAAGAACCTTCGTCTCGCTGCATATCCCAATTGTGCACCGCCATGAGGAGTTTATGCTTACTGAGGTAATGCCTATCCCCCAGCCAGATGAGATGGGTGCTGCTAGAGAGGTTGTAGTTCAATGGTTGCAAGAGCATGGAGTTTTAGTCAGATCAGCTCAGCCTTGGATTCGCTCTGTGGGGCTTTTTGAGCTTCACGATGCTGCTGTTCGTTTCCATCTGCTGTAGCTCCCGCCGCAGCCCCTGGGTAATGATCGCTTTGTGTGCTTTATGAAGCATGACGAGGGAGAATCCTTCCGCGGTGTTCAGGGTTTTCGTCAGGGCCTCCTCATGTTCCTGGGCATTCCCTTGGATCTTCGCAATACAGAGTGTATCAGGGCTGCTGTCAACACTTTCGGCAAATTTCATCATTGGGTTAGCGAGGATCCTTACTTGGTCAGGTCTCTGGTGTTTTCCTCCTTCCCTGAAGACATTCTGGTGCCACGTGATGTGGTGTTTATGGATTTTGCACCCTATAGAGGTGCAAGAGTTTCTTGGACTGCTCCCCTGTATATCTTGGGGGCAAACTTTGCCGAGCAGATGCCTCAAGATGAGGATTGGATGCCCATCAATGGCAATCCGCACCCGGTGCCTGGTGTTCCATTCCCTGAGATGCCCCTTTCAATTTACCTGCTTTTCCTGCTTTGGGATGGAACGCAGTGCCCCCACCTGCACCTGTGGTCAATGAGATAGCTGATGACAACTGGGGAAACTGGGATGACGATGTAGCCCCTGATCCTGTGCAGGACCAGGAGTCCATGGTGGTAGATTTGTCTGCACAGCCAAGCTCTGCTGCTGATGCCCATGTGCCACCTGTTGTAATTCTTGATGATGAGCAGCCTGAAGCCCCTGTTCCTCCAATCAATGAGGAGTTTGCTCCTGATCATTGGGCCATTGTGGTCTATCAGCCTCCTGTGATTAGGGAGGAATTTGTTCTGCCTGCTGTGCCTTATGGGCCTCCTCTACCTCCTGACATGATTTGGAGAAGATCTTTTGAAAGTCTGCTACAAGCTCCTATGGTTTTTTTCTGTTCCCAAGCCAGTTTCAATGCAGCCTCTGTTGCCTGTTGTTCTGTCTAAGCGAAACTGGGATTTCGCTTTCTCTGATCTGGATTTGCCATGTCTCAATTGGAAGGACCAGGAAGTGGCCAGGCCGGTCGCTAGAGCTCTGTTTGTTGATTCTGCTCCTGATCAGACGATTCCTCCTGTGACTGTGGTGACTGCAAGAAGGCCACAACAACCTTTGGCGCCAACATCAATTGTTGATACTGCCGTTAGACGTTGCACTAGGGGTTCTGTCAAGCGGGATGGTTTCAAGCCCATTTTCCATGAGCTTGCTATCCAGCCCAAGAAGAAGAAGCCCAGAGCAAAGCCCTTCACGGCCCATGAGACTGAAGAGCAGGCTTCTGAAGAAATCCCCCCGGCGACACCGATTGCGCGGCTTCAGGAAATTGGGAGAGAGTTGGAAATTGATGCCACTCTCCTCTCTGTGGATGCACTTATGATGGACCCACTTGCTTCTGCCTCCGTCGACCCTGATGTTTAGCCTGCTTCTGGACTTCTGGGTGTGGCAGGCCCCTAAGCTTGCCGCTTTTATGTTTTATGTCTGTCAGTTATGTCATGAACTTTCTTATGTCTGTGTGGTGGGTCAGACTTTGTTCTGTTATTTTGGACATGTGACATTGTGTGTCATATGGGTTATGCTTCCCAGTATATGCTTTAATGAGTAATTCATGTAGAAACTGGAATGTGCTGTGCTGGAATGTTAGAGGTTTGAACTCTGAATCTAGGCAGAGAGCTGTCAGACAGAAAATTGAGGAAAGTCAATGCTCTATAGCCTGCTTGCAAGAAACTAAATGCTCATCTTTTGATTCCAGATCAATCAAAAGTTTCTGCCCTAAGAGATTTGACTCTTTTGCATGCTCCCGTTCAATAGGGGCTTCTGGTGGTATCCTTGTGGTTTGGAATTTAAATGTTTTTATTGGAAATCTAATTGAAGTTCAACAATTTGCTGTTGTTATTAAGTTTACCTCCAGGCAGAATAATGAAAGTTGGACCTTGGTTGTTGTATATGGTCCTTGTCAGGGGGAAGCGAGGGACAATTTTATCAATTGGTTATATAATCTCTGTATCCCCATTGATGAGCACTGGTTATTGCTTGGTGACTTTAATTTCCTTAGATCAGTGGACAATAGAAACTTACCTGGTGGGGACATAAATGATATGTTCATCTTCAATGAGGTTATTGGACATTTGGGACTACTTGAATTGCCAATTAAAGGTAGATCATACACTTGGTCCAATATGCAGGACATCCCTCTTCTGGAGCAGTTAGACTGGTTCTTCACATCAGTAGATTGGATTACTGACTATCCAATGACTGAAGTATTGCCCCTGGCCAGGACTGCCTCTGACCATATCCCTTGTTTAGTCTCAATCAAGACAACCATACCTAAATCAAATCTCTTTAGGTTTGAAAACTATTGGTTGGAACTAGAGGGCTTTATGGATTGTGTTGAATCATCTTGGATAGTCCCATCTAGGAAGACTCACATTACTGCTAAGATTGCTGACAAGCTTAAGCATCTAAGAATGTGCCTTAAGAGATGGCAAATGAATGTTTCCAAGTTGAAATTGCTGATTAGCAAGTGTAATCATGTGGTCTTCCTTTTAGATGAGCTGGAGGAATGGAGGCCCCTGTTTAGACAGGAGTTCAATTTCAGAAAAATTATGAAGGTCCATTTGGAAAAGCTTTTGCACTTGCACTGCATGTACTGGAAAAAGAGATGCACTATCAGGTATATTAAGGTTGGGGGTGAGAACACCAAGTTTTTTCATGCCATGGCCACTGAGAGACACAGGAGAAATTCAATTGCTAGTCTTAAATTACCTGATGGCTCTGTGGTCTCTGACCATGATCAAATGGCTGGAATTATTTGGAGCTGTTTCAAGAGCAGAATGGGCACTTCTAGAGGGATTGTAATGGGTTTTGATTTAGCATCTCTAATAACTCCAGTGGATGGCCTGGATGTGCTTACTAAACCTTTTGAAAAAGAGGAAATGGATGATGTGGTCAAGCATATGCCTGTGTATAAAGCACCTGGACCTGATGGCTTTAATGGTCTATTCTTCAAGAGGTGCTGGCACATTATTTCAAGTGATTTCTATGATCTGGCTCATGCTTTTCATGAGGGGACTGCAGTGCTGGACAACATTAATAGTTCTTTCATTACTCTGATACCCAAGAAACTCTCACCGGAGGAAGTAGGGGACTATAGGCCTATTTCTCTCACAAGCATGGGTCTGAAATTCCTTTCTAAGATGGCTGCCAATAGGTTTTAGAGGATAATCATGAAATGCATTCATAAGAATCAGTATGGTTTCATTAAGAGCAGAACAATTCAGGACTGCATTGGTTGGACCTTTGAGTATCTACATCAATGCCATCAGTCAAAGAGGCCAATTGTGATCCTCAAATTGGACTTTGAGAAGGCTTTTGACTCTGTTGAGCATGAAGCTATCTTCCAAATTCTAAGGCACAAAGGTTTTAATGAAAAGTGGATCCTATGGATGAAGCAGCTACTTGCCACTGGTACTTCTTCTGTCCTCCTGAATGGTGTGCCTGGAAGGAAATTTATTTGCAAAAAAAGAGTTAGACAGGGGGACCCTGTTTCTCCTCTTCTCTTTGTGATAGCTGCTGATCTTCTGCAAACAGTGATTAATGATATGTTTAGCAAGGGGATCCTAAAGCTACCTATTCCCTGCCATGATCAAGACTACCCTATCATTCAATATGCTGATGATACTCTGGTTATCCTTCCTGCTGACAGGCAACAACTTCTAGCACTGAAGGATATGCTGTTGGTGTTCTCTCAGTCCACAGATCTTGATGTCAACTACCATAAATCTTTTATCATTCCTATAAATGTTGAAAATGCAGTCATGACAGATCTTGCTTCTGCTTTTGGATGCCAAATTGGAAAGATGCCTTTTACTTATCTTGGTTTGCCTGTGGGTACTACAAGGCCGAAGATGGTGGACTTTATGCCTCTTGTGGATTGTATGGAGAGGAGAATGACTGCCAGCTCCTCATTCCTTAATCAAGGTGAGAGACTGCAGTTCTTAAATTCTGCTTTGTCTTCCATGCCAATCTTTTTTATGGGAAGCCTGGCTGTTCCTGCTGGAATCCTCAAGCAGCTGGAAAGAATTCAAAGACAATGTCTGTGGAGAAAAAATAGGGAGGAGCCTGCTCCATCTCTTGCTGCTTGGGATTTGATTTGTAGACCAAAAAACAAGGGTGGTCTTGGTATTTTGAACCTGGGTGTTCAAAATGTGGCTTTGCTTCTCAAGCATGCTAGTAACTTTCTCAACAGGAAAGACCTCCCTTGGGTGTCCTTAATTTGGGATTCATATTATCATGATGGAATGCCCCCAGGGAACAACTTCTTGTGGCTCTTTTTGGTGGAAGGATATTTGCAAGGTCTTGTAGAATTTTAGGGACTGCTCCTGGGTGCAAGTCAATGCTGGGGACACTGCTCTTTTTTGGTGTGATAATTGGAATCTTGGCAATGAAGTTTCTAGCTTGCAGTCTAGATTCCCAAGATTATTCTCTTTTGCCAAGGATCCATGAATTTCTGTTAAGGACATCTTTAATTCAATAGACTTGTACCAACACTTCCACCTACCTTTGTCTGCTCAAGCTTTTGATGAGTTAAACTTGATAAGAAATATGTTAGTCTCCCATAGAAGAGATGACACTTGTAAGGATTTATGGTTATGGCAGGGCTCATCAAAGGTTTACAAACCTAAGCTGTTCTATGGTCATGTTTTTCAGAATGAAACATTCAACCACTTGATGTGATGGATCTGGAAATCCTCTTGCACTATCAAGATCAAGGTTTTTGCATGGATGCTCATCATGGACAGACTCAACACTAAGGATATGGTTGATAGAAGGCACTGGCACATGGATGATGGTGTTACTTGTAGGCTATGCCCCCTTCAAGTGAGAGAAACCAGAGACCATCTCTTTTTCAACTGCAATTTCAGTGTCAGAGTTTGGAATTATTTGCAGATTGATTGGTCGGCTGGAAATTCAATGTCTGAACTAGTCATCCAGGCAAGGAGAAGTTTTGATAAGCCCTTTTTCACTGAAGTAGTATTTATTGCCTGTTGGAATATCTGGATCATCAGAAATGCCAAGGTGTTCAGAGGTGAGAGGGCAAGTTTCAATAAATGGAGAGGAGCTTTCAGGCATGACATAACTCTGATGCAGCATAGAATCAAATATGGCTACAAGGATGAGTTACTCAAGTGGATTTCTTTCTTGCCACCTTAAGTTTTAGCCTTTTCTTTATTTTGTTTTTCTTCTTTCCTTTCGGTTACCTCTTGTAATCATGTTGTTGTAACTATTGTCTGGCTTTAATAAAGTTTTGATATGCTGTGGGGGTTTTGCCCCACAGTTCACAGTAAAAAAAAACAACCTATAACCTTTCCCTTGGGAGTAATTAACCCGAGAGTCATCTTTATTTTAACCCCCCCCCCCCCGGCCAGTGCTTCTCTTAGTGTTGGTCCGAACCGAGTAGCCTGCGGGGCCACCTCGGGGAAACTTGAGGGCAGGTTTTACTCGTAGCTTGTCTCATCCGTTGTGCCTCGAGAACAAGATATGTGCAGCTCCTATCGAGGTTTGTCGGCACATTCGGGTGGTCTTGCTGGTCTTGTTTTACCATTGCTAAAATGTCTTGTATCCAGGATTCCGAGACTGACCGGGTCTTCCCGGGAGAAGGAATATCCTTCATTGCTCGTGAGAGCTTATAATGGGCTAAGTTGGGACACCCCTGCAGGGTATAAACTTTCGAGAGCCGTGCCCGCGGTTATGTGGCATATGGGAATTTGTTAATATCCGGTTGTAGGGAACTTGACACTTGACTTAACTAAAACGCATCAACCGCGTGTGTAGCCGTGATGGTCTCTTCTCGGCGGAGTCCGGGAAGTGAACACGGTTTGGGTTATGTTTGAACGTAAGTAGTTTCAGGATCACTTCTTGATCATTACTAGATTGCGACCGTTTGCGTAGCTTCTCATCTTATTCTTGTATTCGTAAGTTAGCCACCATATCATGCTTAGTCGCTGCTACAACTTCACCACTTATCCTTTCCATACCCCTTTAAGCTTTGCTAGTCTTGATACCCATGGTGATGGGATTGCTGAGTCCTCGTGGCTCACAGATTACTACAACAACAGTTGCAGGTACAGGTAATGTGATGATCATGACGTGAGAGCGATGCTTTCTTGTTTTGGAGTTCTTCTTCCACTTCTTCTTCGTTCAGGGGATAGGTTCCAGGTCGGCAGTCTGGGCTAGCAGGGTGGATGTCGTTTGAGTTTCTGTTTGTGTTTCATCCGTAGACGGATGTTGCACTTATGTATGAGGTTATTGTATTCATGTGACATTGTATTCCTTTTATATGTATCCCCAACTATTATGTAATGGTACGATGTAATGATATCCACCTTGCAAAAGCGTCTCCAATATGCGCTTCTATCCTTGGTGGGACCTTCGAGTTCCTTTAGGATAGGGTCGCATATTGGAATCTCTGCTCCTCTTCAGCCTCTCCGGCCTCATCCTCCATGGTGCCACAGCTACCGGCCTCCGCGGCAAGTGCTGCCTCCTCTGCCCTGGCGGCAATGTACGCCACCTCTCTGTCGGTGGTGGGGCGGATGAGCTCTGGCTCAGCATGGACGATGCCCTTCGACAAGTTGTTGAAAAACTGATGCACCAACTCCGCCGCTGGCTCGGCCCAGGTTGGATCTAGGCCATGGGCATTAAAGGCTGGCATCGTGACAATGATCTCGGTCAGGCGGGAGTTGTTGCTCAATGGATGCACCCCTGCCAGCAACCTGAACGAGTGGCCGGTCTTGCCGGCCTTTGCGGCCGTGCCGGTCCTCTCAGCGTTGTCGTCCTTGTCAATTTTGAGCTGGAAGAGCCTTTGGCAAACGGACGCATGCTGCAGCACCGTGAAGTTGTGCTTCAAGCCAGGGTGGAGCCTCATGATATCCGTTGCATTCTTGAAGTCCCAGGACGGCCTCCCCTTCTTGTGCAAGGGAGCAATGCAGCGACGAATGAAGTCGGCCCCAATCATCTACAGTGTGAGGCTGGGAGAGACGAGGCAGAGGATTCCGGTGGTGGCGACCGTGAGCTTTGCTACCTCTTGAGCACTGCGTTGGATTTCCCTGAAGAGGAGAGGATGATGCAGCAAAGTAGCGTAAGTATTTCCCTCAGTTTTTGAGAACCAAGGTATCAATCCAGTAGGAGACCACGCACAAGTCCCTCATACCTACACAAAACGATAGCTCCTCGCAACCAACGCGATTAGGGGTTGTCAATCCCTTCACGGTCACTTACGAGAGTGAGATCTGATAGAGATGATAAATAATATTTTTGGTATTTTTGGTATAGAGATGCAAAGTGAAAAGTAAAAGGCAAAGTAAAAACAAAGCAAGTAATAAAGTAATGGAGATTGATATGATGAGAATAGACCCGGGGGCCATAGGTTTCACTAGTGGCCTCTCTCAAGAGCATAGATATTCTATGGTGGGTGAACAAATTACTGTTGAGCAATTGACAGAATTGAGCATAGTTATGAGTATATCTAGGTATGATCATGTATATAGGCATCACGTCCAAGAGAAGTAGATCGAAACGATTCTGCATGTACTACTATTACTCCACATATCGACCGCTATCCAGCATGCATCTAGAGTATTAAGTTAAAAACAGAGTAACGCCTTAAGCAAGATGACATGATGTAGAGGGATAAATTCATGCAATATGATAAAAACCCCATCTTGTTATCCTCGATGGCAACAATACAATACGTGCCTTACTGCCCCTTCTGTCACTTGGAAAGGACACCGCATGATTGAACCCAAAGCTAAGCACTTCTCCCATTGCAAGAACTACCAATCTAGTTGGCCAAACCAAAAGGATAATTCGAAGAGACTTGCAAAGATAACTCAATCATACATAAAAGAATTCAGAGAAGATTCAAATATTGTTCATAGATAGCTGGATCATAAACCCACAATTCATCGGTCTCAACAAACACACCGCAAAAATAAGATTACATCGAATAGATCTCCACGAGAGAGGGGGAGAACATTGTATTGAGATCCAAAAAGAGAGAAGAAGCCATCTAGCTATTAGCTATGGACCCGAAGGTCTGAAGTAAACTACTCACACTTCATCGGAGGGGCTATGGCGTTGATGTAGAAGCCCTCCATGGTGGATGCCCCCTCCGGCGGAGCTCCGGAACAGGCCCCAAGATGGGATCTCGTGGATACAGAAGGTTGCGGCGGTGGAATTAGGTTTTTTGGTTCCTCTTCTGATCGTTTGGGGATACGTAGGTATATATAGGAGGAAGGAGTACGTCGGTGGAGCAACAGGGGGGCCACGAGGCAGGGGGGCGCCCTAGGGGGGGGGCCCACCCTCGTGACCGACTCTTCTGCTTCTTGGAGTAGGGTCCAAGTCTCCTGGATCACGTTCAGTGAGAAAATCACGTTCCCGAAGGTTTCATTCCGTTTGGACTCCGTTTGATATTCCGTTTCTTCGAAACACTGAAATAGGCAAAAAACAACAATTCTAGGCTAGGCCTCTAGTTAATAGGTTAGTTCCAAAAATAATATAAAAGTGGAAAATAAAGCCCAATATAGTCCAAAACAGTAGATAAAGTAGCATGGAGCAATCAAAAATTATAGATACGTTGGAGACGTATCAAGCTTCCCATCGTTGGGATCAAAATTGCTCCAGTCGTCGCCACGGACCGACGGACTCCGACGGACCTCGCAAAATGGCCGTGGCTCCTTCTCTACAATCCAGCACCACCGGCCGCGCCATTCCTCCCATCGCTCCTTCTAGAAACCCTCATCCAAGCAATAGAGCCAGTAATGGCATCCCCTTGCTGGATACGGGGGGCGAAATAATGGCGAAAGAGCGCCATACTAGGGTGGACTCTGCCGAAGCCCTCGCAGAGGTGGGCGAAGAGAGCCACGCATGCCACAACATTCGACGTGAAATCCAGGAGATGGAAGCCGTAGGTGTGCATGATGTCATTGAAGAAATCTGAAAAAGGGGGGCAGAGTCCGCAGGAGAAGTAATCGACAAAGAAAGGATAAGTATCCGGGCCAGGCTTGGCGAAGGAAGCGGGGATGACCTGCGTGGCAGGATGCCCCGTCGTCTCTCTCCCCCACAAGCACCAGAACTGGTCCCTGAGCGTGAGCACAGCGATCGCCGGAGTGAAGAGGGCGCGCTTCTTCCATAGCTTCACTAGCTCACTCTCCGGTACCTCTTTTCCTTCAGTAGCCTTGGCCTTGCCCCTACTCGTCTTGGGCGCCATGGCGGCTAAGGAGGGAGGGGAGCAGGGAAAGCAGTGGAAAGCATGGCGGCGGCGAAAGGAAGGCGCAAGCTCTCGTTCTCGCTCAAGGAAGGAGAAGGAGGGATGGCGGTTTCTAGATTTGGGAGGAGCAGAGAGGGTAAATGAGCAGTTCCCCTGCGGATTTCCCCTTTTTATGGGGAAGGCGCGGACCATCTCTTTACCATTTACTGCGGGATGACGCATGCGTGCCACACCCATCCCACACGCAGCCCCCACGTCACGCGCCCGACGCGGGTCATGGGGAAGCACAACTGACAGAAAGATCGTGGCGATCCATCTCTGCCACACCCGGCCGCGCACTGCCTTGGGCCTGGCCCAACTACGTCTTGCGCTTATGTGTGGCCCAGGCCCGGGGGCTCCTGTCAGTGTACAAATTGTACCCCTTACTAAGTGCACAGGCAGTCGTAGCCACACTCGCGGCAGGGCTTGGCGAGGCACACTACAAGGATACCCTCTATAAAGCAACACAAGTTGTACAACATTTTGACTATATGTTGCAAAATTCACTGTAGATACGTATCTTAAAGTTGTAGCATATGCGTTGCAGGTTGCAGCTCATGACCCTATCATGGTACATATGAAAAAAAACAGAGGAAAGGAGAAATGGGCGCACAAGAAACTGAGCCCCCGATTCTCCCCTCATCTCCCCCAAATCGCCGCCACCCACCGCCTTGTCTCCCTCCTCTGATCCAACTCGCCGCCGGCCTTCCCCCTACCCTCCCCCCACCTTGCAGCTCCGGAGGCTGCCGGACCTGCCGCATCCCCCACCACCCATCCCCTCTCGCATCCCATCTCTCTCTTCACGCGGCTCCCCGCTGCGCCACCTACGGCGGCTGATTCAGGCGACGTCCGGCGAATCCCACCATCGTGAAGCATAGCCTGAGGTTACCTCGCACCACGGCGGCCTTCCATCCGGCTAGATCCGGCGCTCGCGGCCACCAAAGCCCACCCGCGACGCTCCTCCATGGCTAGGGTTTCTGTCATGGGCTCTGGCGCCGGTGGCCATGTCGTCATCCTCTCGTCCGATGAGTGCATACCCTCCCCTGGCTTCGTCCTCTCTCTCTCTCTCCCCTTTCTCTAACCTCTATTTTTCTCTTCTCCTGTAGACGTGCAGGGAGGAACGACCAGTGGATAGCCTTGCTGCTGCTCGGGACGAAGCAGCCATGGAGCTTTCTCATCGTTCTCCTCTGGTTTCAGGTGCGTTGTTCCACTCCTCCTCTCTGCTCCCAAGTCCTCGATCTACTGCAGTTAAGACCGGCGCTTCGTAACTCCATCCTTGCATTGCTTAGTCACTAGACACAACCAGCTAGGTTTTCTTTGGTTCATTGATATGGTTCGTCTTCATGGCCATGGAGGTGCCCTCACAACCATAAGGACCAACATAGCTTCATGGATATTATTTAACCCAGGTAGGGATAAAACATTAAATCCAAATAGGACGCACCTACAATACGGCACCAAAATAGCTTCAGCATGCTTAAGTTCTGCACAGTGTGCGCATGTGGGGATTGTACAGCAGATCAATGTCGTGCGCTAAGCATGCCAGTCATACTTCGTGCTTATCTTCGCCGTAGTTAGTCTGACGAATTCCTATAATCTAATTAGTAATTAGGTGTGGACATGTTCTGTTTTTTTCTCTGTTCAAGGGAGCAGAATCTTCCGATTTGGCCTTCTGTAAGGACCAAATTAACAACAATAGCAAGGAATATTAGGAGTTAATCCACTGCTACAAATATTTCATTACTGTCATAGTTGGTATAATCAGATTTATAGTAGAAATATTTAGCATAGATGTCAACACGGGCACAGATTTGTCAAATCCACATGTATTTGCATGAGTACTACTTTTTTCTATGTCTGAAGTTTGAACTATTTTAAGTAACGGCTAATGATTTCAGTGAAAGAACTCTTTGTTTTTAGTTTTTATTTTCTTGGTGTATCCGCATATTGCACCATTTTGCTGTATGAGAGGCAATATTAGAGCCTCCATATTAATTGTAGAAGAGAGTTACAAAGAATCATTGGATGTGCTAGCCAATGGAATGTAAGGCGTTACATTGTAGATTTTTGTTCGAGAGAGTCGGTTCAGTACTATAGGCCTGTGGGTGACAAAAGAAATATGTTAATCCAAATGGGCATTGTTTTCCTGCAGAAACGAGCTAGATCCATCTGTGGGATGTGACAACGAAATGCTGAGCAAAGAAGTGGCTTGGTGGGGATGGCATGCTTGATTTGCTCTACTGTAAATTATCATGTGCCTCCTTTTACTTACTAATTCTCTCCCTGAAGCTGGAACGAGACCGTGACTTGCAAATTTGATCCTGTGAACCTAAAAACTTATGTTTTCTTTCTAAATGTCCCAGCAGAAGCTAAGATTTGGCTTCACTGATGTAAATAATTCATAAGAGGTTTGCATCCTTCCTTTTTATTTATGTACGTTATGGATAATGGTGCTACTTATGCACATATTCAGGTTGCAGTCAATATTCATCGCAAGGAGAAGTTTTTTTTTGAAGAGCTATCTTTTGAGCACATATTCAGGTTCATTTGATATCTAAGCAAGGATAAAACTGATGGTTACTACCTGATATGTCTTCTCTAAAAAATTAAAAGTATTTGATACTCTTAACTTAATTATACGTTAAAATTTAACAAGCATGGGAGAGTCTGAACGTCACATTTGTAGATTCTCACTTTTTAGCTTAAGATCAAGATTCCACAAGGCTAATTGATCTGTTAAATTGTATTCATTTCTGGTGTGGAAACTCATTGACAAAAAATGTATATTTAGACTTTTAGTTCCAAGTGTCAATACTAGAAAGAGAACGCTGAGTTTGATCTTCAATCAAAATGAGTAACTGGAGCATCAGGTTCTTTTAACTGAAACCTACATTTAGGTAATCATATATGTTGTACTACATCATTTGTTCAGACGTCATACTTTAAGCTAATGACCCCTGTTTTCTTTGCTACACCAAACTACAAATCCTTCCCATCTGATTTCTTAAACTTCTATTCCATCATATAATGAAGCTTATATTTTCAAAAGTTGTAGGTTTGTTCCAAAGCGTGGTCGGCACCTGTCGGGTTGTTTGTTTCCTGTTGGATGAGTCAAACCAACTAGAGCTAAATGTTTTGGTTCAGTTTCAGATGACTAAAACCGTTTTGGTTCAGTTTGCTAACTAACTGGAGATAATAAGAGAAGTGGTACTGTCACTCACATTGCCCTTGAATGCACATAAGCACTTTAGCTATTGTCCATATAATTTTACTGAGCCATGTTGTTCTGCAGACTGTGTGGTATATTGTGGCATGTGGGTTAGTCATCAATGACAACTACACTCATGCTGGTATCTTATCATAATCACATACAAATTGTCTTCAAACTATAGTGCTAGCTTGTCCATTTGTTTCTTACTTATTATTTGCTATTGGACTTCTTACTTCTTATTTGCTCTTGCTACAGTTGTAAGTTGTGATACTAAATTTAAACTTGATGGTGCTAAAAGCAAAAATGTATTCTGGGCAGTGCATGTCGATATGGCACTTGAGAAATTTGGTATGAAGTCGCAAAAACTACAATACTCGGTAATGCAGAAAATGCAAAGATTGCATGGCCTTCAACCTTAGTACGTGTGTAATATCCTGCCTCTATCGTCAATGCATTGTGTGTTAACTGTTCATTTTGTTATTTTCTTTGTAGATTCAAAAGATATATGGATGATTATATGGGTGCATGGCAAGTATACTGCAATGATGATGACGATGTTCCGGTTCATGATGAAGATGATGGATGCTTTCAGTTTTAGTTATGTAGTAGGGATGTTGTTCCTGTTGGATGATATTCCTCGGCTAAGTTTTAGTTAAGATGTAGGGATGTTGATGGATGCTCTTTCAGTTTGATCTTCGTTGTCAAGAAATTATTTAGATTATGCATCACATTTCAATGATGTTCCTCCTGTAATACCAACTATTGTAATCCAACAGTTTTATACAAATATGGGTTCTTCCTCTGGCGAGTATACTCTCTTTTTCCCCTTACTTCATATACATAATTATCATCATTATGTGGAGCATTAATTTAATTGCTGGCAATAAATAAATAAATGTATATATAAAATATTATTCACATTATATATGTAAAAATAGCTGAAGCGTTGCAAATTCTCTAAAGCCAAGTAATGAGATTTGTATTCTAGTACATTAATCACCAACGTATATAAGTGTTGTAAAAATCGGTTTTATTTGTTGTACTCTTGCAACGGTCCCTTTTACCAACGGCTGGACCACCAAGCTAAGTACGAAGACTACCGAGACAGATACTCGAAGCGCAAGGAGTAGAGGGCGAGCTGGACCACCCCTGGCAAGGGCCTTGCCGGGGCATCCTACACAGCACTAGCAAGCCCATCACCCTTGGGGTTGAGAGCTCGGACACCATCGGCAACGTTAAGACCAAGATCTGGAGAGCACTTGCTCGATAGCATGCAGATCCTCATGAAGATTGACAGTCCACACATCCACATGGGACCAGAAGACGAAGACCCCCGGCAAGACCCTTGCCGGGGATGACTCCAAGGCCCCCGGCAAACCTTGCCGGGGACGATCGCTGGGCCGCGGCCAGGCCCGCGCCCGGCAAGGTTTCGCCATCTCACCACCACTCCAGTGCAATGATCGGCGTGCCAACTAAGCAGACGCATGCATGGCAGCATGCAGATCTTCGTGGAATCTCACCATTATGCCAACACAGCAGCTAGTTGGCCAGCGTGGCACTACATGCCTCATCGACCCGGACGCGTGTCGAAGCGAGGAGGATCGGCGAAAGATGAGATGGCTTCTATTGCCATCCCCAATAAAGCAAGAGGACACGTAGGCCACACATTAAATGTGTTTGTCCTACGTTGCCGAGCAATAAGCTCGTGCACTGTAGTTTGCCACCTCCTGCGTGCCACTTTGGCAACCCCTTTTCGTATAAAAGAAGGCCCAAGGCACACGGAGAGAGGATTCAAACTTTTAGACAAAGCACACACCATAGCTAGTTCAAGAGCTCAAGAACACACATATAACCAGACAAGCAAGACTAGGGTATTACGCATCTTTGCGGCCCGAACCTGGATAAAAATCCCCCGTGTGCTAACGGCTCGGCCTGCTCTTCGTGCAGCTAATCCCCCTGCCGAACATAGAAGGGATCCTTAAGACCCATAGGTGTTTGTTTTCCCCGACATCTTTGGCGCGCCAGGTAGGGGGAGGGTTAGTTGTGAGAATCTGGTCCGTTAGTTAGTACAGTAGCTTCTTCACCGCCATGGGGCTGACGAAGAAGACGATCGCAGCGATCGACCTGATCGAGGCCGTCCATGCCACCCTGGTGCGAAGGGCCGGGCGAGCAGCGTTGTCTACAGCCGCGACGATGATACTCAAAGCAACAAAAAGCTAAGTCAACTGAACCTTGAGTAATCCTTCCTTTTATAAGGTTATCTCCCTCGATGGTTTTGGTCCTTGTATGGAGAGCCTGCACGCAAAAGGAACCCCGCCGCGATTGGCAACGCCCCTGTTTAGTTTTGAGTCCTCTCAACAGTTCAGGTGCCACGCTCTGCTAAGGACGATGGGGTACCTTGCCGTAATCAACAGCGCCCCTATTCTTCTTCGATTCCGCTCGACAGCTCAGGTGATTGCGCCAAGAGCGGCGAGGTAACCTGTTGGCATCGATGCCCTCCGCATGCTGCTAAGTACCCGTCATTCTAGCGCCTACAGCAAGGGGTGCGCATGCCGGCAGGCCTATCCACATAAGCGTACGGTGCAGAAAATACAAGGATAAACTAAACGGGAGGATAACATGCAACCAGTTCAAAGCACAACAAAAGTTATATTACATCAAAAGTTATCGCGATTCTAACTTAAGATAATTTTTCTTGGGTGCAAACTCGCAGTGACAACAAGGAACAAAGCAATTAATGCCGGTGTTGGCCCTCCAACCTCGCAACTCCGCTGACGCAGCTGATGATGGGCTCGATGCGCTCCTCGAGCGCCTGACGGTCGACGCCCTCCGGCAAGCTATCAAGCGTCTGAGCAAAGTTGACGCTAGGGTTCCAGTGCGCCACCTTGGTGAGCACCTTGGTCAAGGCGCCCCAGCAAAGCTGTCGAGACTCCTTGGCCAGGTAGGCCGCCCTGGTGGATTGGAACAGCTTCAGGGCGTCAAGGACACGTTTGAAGAACAGGGACAGCCTGGCGCTGTCAGCCACGTTCGCCTTGCGGGAGAACCTGAAGCTTGGCATGCCCATGGTAGTCAGCTGAGCAATGAGCTTCTCCACGACCTCCACAAGGTGGCTGGTCCAAAGCTTTGTGCTATCCACGAGCTCATTGTGGGAAGTGACGACAGTCCGCAGCAGCAGCTGCTCGTCCGTGAGATCCTTGGTCAGGATCTGCTCATGATCCTGGGACTCTGAGAGCATTTTCTCCTAGCTGTCCAGCTTCAACTTCAGATCGTCAATGTACTCGTTGGCCTTGGAGAGCAGCTTGGCTTTGTCAGATATGGTGGTCTGCATCTCCGCCAGGTCGTAGAGAGCCTTCTCTCTGTCGTCCTTGAGCGTGGAGATCTCCTGGGTGAGCCTTGCCAGTTCCGCCTCCAGCTTTTCTACCTTGCCGACAAGCTCGATCCTGGTAGCCTCTGCCACCTCAGCGCGGTCGACGGCCTCCTTCAGCTTGCCGGCGTGGTCGAGGACCAGAGTATCAAGTGCTTCCTGGTGCTTCTGCATCAGGTCTTGAGTCTGCTACGCGACGAGCTTTCGATCTCTTTGTCCTTGGCGTGAAGCGTGGCGGCAAGTGCCGCTTTGCGAGCGACCAAGTCCTCCTCCTGGGCATCCAGCAAGATGCGATGCTGCGTCTAGTCGGACTCGTCCTTGGCGTCCTTCGCCTTTGCCACCTCCTATGCCTTGTCGAAATCGGCCTGCTTCAGAAGGAGCTCCCGCTGGCGCTCGCTTAGTTGGATTTGGGAGGCCTTCAGATCTTCCTGAGCCCTGTCAAACCAGATTTTCATCTGGGCGACATGCCCCTGGAAGTCTGCCTCGGCCTTGTCCATAGCTGCCATCCTGGAGTCCACCTTCTCCTTGCGAGCCCGATGGAGAGCTTGGAGTTTGTGGAGGTTAGCACTCATGGCCTGAAGGAGTTGGTCCTCTTTGGAGCCATAACATGAGAGTTTAGAAATAAACACAATGCTTGGATAACATATTATTAACATTCCAATTAGATAGATAATCATGCAAAGCAACAATTGGAATGGCTTTATTCAAATAATTTTCCAAATACGATTTTTAAGATAACCATTGGCAAAACCGCACAAGAATACCATACTCAAACAAAGCATTGCATGCCGCAGAGATACAAGATAATCTCAAATATAAATTCTAAGTGGCAAACTGGCAAACCTCTATTGTTAATGTTCACACGAGAACTGATATGCACAAAGTATATCACTCCCCCACAATGTGATAATGCATGTATTATCCACAAGAGGCAAATGAAACCCAACTAAGGATAATTAATGGATGAGGATTTGAGTTTCAAATGAACTTTACATACCACATAGTAACTAGATAATATTGCACTAACAATACTAGGTGGTATCCTACATATATACACATTTAAGGTTTGTGATATGCGTAAAACATAGCACTCCCCCATAATGTGATGATCCATTAATATATCAAAAGAGCCAAGGAAGATTTAACTAATGAAGCAATAAAGGCTCGAAACCACACATACAACTATATGATGTGCATAGCAACCTACACATGCTAGATAACACGAATCAAGCATATTAGGAGGCACAACATATACATACACATGCTAGGAACAAAACCTAAACATGCATGGGGCTAGTAAATTTCAATGTAGACAATATAAATACAAGTTAATGCCACGAGGAGCATTGGAATGACAAATATGATGATAATTCACTTGACTTGGTTTGAACCATAATGAATGGTGAGAATCATTTTTCTTCATGAACTAGCCAAGTCTCCAATGCCCTCCACACACCTTTTGATCAATTTTGAACTCGATGGTCCCCAACCATGTTGGGTCCTAAGAAGTTAGTAATAATAGGCTTGGCAACCCAAATGGTCTTATCCACTTTCAAACCACTTTGGGCACCAACATACTTGGCAAACATATTACGATCAATATCCTTCCTAAGTGAATAATGATCATTGATAATTGGAGGCTTAGAGATGTTACTGTTTGGACATGATGAAGCTATGTGTCCCTTCTTACGGCAAATGGAGCAACATGTACTCCCCCTTCTCTTCTTCTTTACTTTCTCAACTTGGGAAGTAATAACATGGTTCATCATGGATAGTGGCTGTTCTTCAACTTGAGGTTGAACTTGAGATTGAGCTTGAGGCTGCTTCCCATGTAGCTTCCCTTTATAAGCCATTTTCTTTAGTGGACAATATCTCCCGTGATGTCCAACCTTTTTGCACTTAAAGCAAGAAATGTTAGGCTCGTTCTTGGCTCGGTCTTGCCCCCTTTTCTTGTTCATGGATTTATTCTTGTTGGAGTGAAAACTATGTCCATCATCGCACTTTTCCAAGTCTTTCTTCAAACTAGTGACTTGGGCATTGAGCTCATTAATTTCCTCTACATAGTTAGTTTCAAGACTAGAAACAAGAGTAGTAGTGGAAACTTCATGGTTAGAGCAACAAGACAAGGTGAGCAATTCATCATGAGGTGTATCAATATCATGTAGAGAGGAATTGCAAGGAATAGCACATGGGAATAAGGCATTTTGAGTAGAAGATGTGCTAATATCCACATGAGACTCACACAATTTTACCTTGGTGAACATAGCCTCATGAGCTAACTTTAGCCCATCATGAGAGATTAGAAGATCCTCATGAGTGCCTGATAGCTTTTCATATCTTTCTTCCAATTTCCCATAATTGCTAGTTAGCAAATCAAGTTGAGTCCTTAGCTCAACATTTTATTTCAACATTGGTGCTTCACACAAGATAGAGTTAGTAGCACAAGCATCATTATCAACATGAGAGGTGCATGTAGAAACTAGAGACTCCGCGTGAGTAGCTTGAAGTTCCTCATGAGACTTAGAGAGTTTGGTGAGCTCTCCTTTGACATTCTTGTAGCCAAGGTCAAGGTGCTCAAAATCCTCTTTAAGTTTACAATGAGTAACTTCAATCTCTTCTTTTAAAGACCTCAAGTCACTAAGACATTGATGAGCCTTAGCAAGGTCATGTTCAAGTTGTTCACTTTTCGCTTGCTCGGTAAGAAATAAGTCATTATGTTTTTGAAAGCAAGCAAGAACATCTTGGAACCTTTTATAAGTGTTATTTTTATCTCTATGAAGAGTTTTCCCAATCTCATAGAGATTTTGAGTCAAATCATCCTCATCATCCTCATTACAACTATCATCATAATCACTAAGAGAAGATGATACCTTGTCATTACCTCGTGCCGTGAGGCACATGTGAACAAAGGGGGTTGATGATGATTCTTTTGAAGAAGAGGGTTCTTCATCAATCAAGCATGCCTCATCTTTCTTGATTTCCTCTACATGATTAGTCATAGAACAACTAGCGGAAACCAAGGCATTTCTATCATGGCAACATGGGAGATCAAGCATATCATCACAAATGAGCTTAACACCATGATCACAAGATATTTCTTCACTCACCATGTCATTACCTTGTGGCACACCACATGTTGGTGAAGTGTAAGATATTGAAGTGTCCAAGTAATCGGAGGTGGAAGTAATAGAGAGATCTTCATGATTTAAAAATGTGGAGAACTCCTCCATCAACTCCCCAAATAGAATATTATCTTCATCAAGATTGGACCCACCATATATATCTTCAAGTTTGGTCCAAGTCTCATGAGCCGACTTGCAGGTCGTGACTGCCTTAAACACTTCAAAGGTTAAAGCTTGATGAATGACAAGAGAAGTATCACAATCAAGATACATATCCTCAATAGATGGAGAATGTCCATCCTTAGCAATAGAAATTCCTATAAGAACAATTCGCAAAGCATTCGGACCCATGGCCCGAAAGTGATAAAGCATGCGAATTCTCCATAGGTGATAATTTGTGCCATCCAAATCGAAAGTGTTGTTGTGCACTAGTTCACTAGTCGACATCGTTACTTTCTAGGCGGTGAAGCCTAATAAGGAGAGACCAGGCTCTAATACCAATTGAAAGGACCACGATGTTGCCTAGAGGGGGGGGGGGTGAATAGGCGTTTTAAAGTCTTATACGGATTTGGCTATATCCTAATGCGGAAATAAACTAAGTGGATACTTTTCAAGCACAAATCCTAAATATACCAGGCTCACTAAGTGCATAGGATAAACAAGATGAGAACAACGAGGATATGAGTAAGCACAAGTAAGTTACACAAACTTACTCAATGTATATCACAAGATATGTAAATGAATAATACACACAACCACAAGTAAGCAATACAAGCTTACACAAATTGTATCACAATATATGGAATTGAATGATACAATCAAACTCAAGTAAGCACTACAAGCTTACACAAGTTATGTCACAAGATATGGAAATGAATGTTACAAGCTAGCAATTCACACTAAGCACACGATAGAACAATAGTAGCAAGTATGAATTGCGGACTATAAAGTGTTGGCCTAGATAATCTCTATGATATGGTAACCAACACAATATAATGAGGACAACAAGATATAGTGAATGCAAGGTCAAGAGACCAAACTAAACCACAAGTAGTGGCTGGGGTTAGAATTAACCGAAGACACAGAGACGAGGATGTATCCCGATGTTCACTTTGTTGGAGGGAAGCTAGTCACCGTTAGAGAGGTGGATGTTACCATGAAGGCACACCAATGCCACGAAGGCTCACCCTATTCTCCTTGAGATATCACCACGAAGGTGATTCTCAACCACTAGTGGTATACCTTGAGGCGGCCTCCAAACCTTCACAAACTTTCCGGGGGACAAATCACAAGTTGATTCCTCACCGGAGCACTCCTACCGCCTAGGAGTCTCCAACCTCCAAGAGTAACAAGATCAAGGGGGAAATGCTCAAGACTTGCTCAAATCACGAATTGCTTTGGTCACAAGAGGGAGAGGGAGAGGATCTATCTTTTGATTGGAACAACTCTCAAGAACACTCACTAATCTCTCTGGGATCTAAGATTTGGTGTAAGAGAAGTGAGAGGGAGCCACTTGTGTTCTTGGGGCGATTTTGGATGGAGTGGTCAACCCTCTCCCGGAGTGGGATAGGGATATTTATACCCCCAAGAAAATAGAGTCATTTCCCATAGTTGTTGACCTGCCCGGATGATCCGGGCAATGCCCGGATGATCCGGGAAGGTCAATATACAATGTGGTGAAGTAGATACCCGGATGTCCGGGGACATAGCCGGATGATCCGGGCAATTCCCGGATGATCCGGGTGGGTAGCCGGATGATCCAGCTAGCAGAATAAGTTTCTGTGATGAATTTTTCAAGTAACCCGGATGATCCGGCCTGGAACCCAGATGATCCGGCCAAACCATACTACTGCATCCCAGAAACTGAAACAGGCACAACTTTTACATCTGGACTCCGATTTTGATGATCTTGGTCTCGTTTGAAGCTATGGAAAAACCCCAGGTCCTCACATAGAGAACCACCCAAGATCAACCAAAAAGGAGGATGCCAAATATGCAAAGGTTTTATCATATATTTGGGTAACCTATTCAGCTTTGGATTTTCTTTGGTATATAGGATAGGAGTGGAATTGTGTAGAGAAGATCTTGACTTGAGCAAATCTATCACGAACCCCTTTGATCCCCTCTTAATAGTGTGGGATCCCTATAACTCAAAATCATAAAAGAGCTACACTACATAGCTATCAAGAATCCATACTTGAGTGTATGTGTTCCTTCGGTGTTCATCACTCCACAACACTAACATCGAAGGAACTAATAACTTTGACTCGAACCTTTCAGTTGAGCTTGAAGTTGAAGTTTCTTCTTGGCTCAAGTTGAATGGCAAGACATTGGTGAAGTCTTCAAGTAGCTCCCCCATACACAATGTTGGAAGCTTTGCTTTGTATTTATCTTCACGTGTCCATCATGTGATCATCTACAAGCTTCAAGCATGAAATCCTTCGGGATAGTTATCTTGAACTTGCGCTTGTCAACCATGATCATCAACACTTGATGTCATCCTCTCATAGACATTTGAAATCTCTCTCTCGATGCGAGCCCATAAGAATCTCCTAACCCTCAAAAACATAGGCAACACATAGTATGGGTTAGTACACAAAGCGCAATTGACAAATTCTTACCATACCATAAGATCTCATGTGGCACATGATTTGCGCTTGTGTGTTGACCATCTTTGAATTCAATCTTCGATCTTCATCTTGGTCAACCTTTAACTTTGCTCCATGATTAATCTTGATGCACAACTATATGTATATGGCATTCATTCCGAATCCATTCAATATCCTTCTTGCATCACCCATGGAACAAACCTTCCTATATAACTTGATGTCATTGTTTCATCATAGGAATTGTCATTCATTATCAAGTCTCAATGCATATATTTATGTTGATGGATTTCATCCACCAATTCATCCAATATTCTTCATGCATTACAAATGGAACTTTCCTTCAAATGTATATCTCAATGCAAACATTAGTCCATTAGGATTGTCATTTAATTACCAAAACCACACATGGGGACTACATGCACTTTCAGCCGTGTCCCCGGTTATGGACATCTTGAGTATCTGGTTCTTGGATTATCCTGTTGATCTCATCACTCTAAATTAATTTGTTGGGTTTAATTGATATTGCTTAATTGGCATTGAGTTGGAGGAACCTTCTAATGTTTAACAACCACCATGATAGTTAAATAAAATTTATTCCTTTGTTGTAGGAAAAAATTGGCTTTATGCAAAACTTTAACCATAGAGCTTTCCACCAGCCAAATATGCATGTAGTGATAGCATTTATTCTGTTCATTACTCTATGTGTTACATTGCCAGCATATTCCATGTGTTGACCCGTTTTGGGCTACAACATGTCATGTTGCAGACTTTTCAGACGACGAGTAAGGTACCATAGGTCGTTGTCGTTCACTCAGCTATGCCGTTGGAGTTGATGGACTCACTTTATCTTCCAAGTCTTCCGTTGTTATCTTATTTAGATGGCCTTAAGCCATATTATTGTAATAAGTTCTCTTTTGAGACATTCTATGTAATAAGTGTGTGATTGAAACTCTGTTATAAATCCTCAAGTACTGTGCGTGTCAACATTACCGATCCAGGGATGACACTGATGCACAGAAACTGGACTGTTTGAGGTCTGGTCGCTACACCGGGTGTTTGATTCACAGGAATTGGAAGATCACAGGATGCAAAGAAGCATGGTGAGATTAAGTCAAACCACAAGAAAATGTACGGTTATAATATTATTATGCTACTATCTCTTAGTCTTGTGCTTCATGAATAGGAATTTGAAAAGGAGGACAAGTGGAAATTAAAATTCCTACGGTTTTTCTTTCAAGGAGACACAAAAGGAACAAATCCTACAGTTTTCCTTTGCTCCATTCCTTTGAACCAAATTCATGAATTACCATAGGAAACTTTCCAATTCCTATGTTTTTCATTCACTTTTCCTTTCAAGCACTGGCGATTCTAGTAGGCAGGCTTGAGCAAGGAAAAGCCTACACTAAAAAATGTTTTTGTGCTACTTCTATTACTTTGGACCCAGGCAACTGCCCTACTAGCTCAACTCCCAGGCCCATTGACAAATGCACAGCTCAAATGCGCAGAGATAAATAATGATGGCGTTCAAAAGAGTCCATCACGGATAGCTAAGTTGCCCGGTACCTCACTGCTTGTCATATAGTAGGATAAAATAATCGTATTTCACGTTACTACATGTTCTCAGTGGACAATATATATAACATGTAGAGTAAAAAAGAGATGCAACAAGTGTACAACCTCTTTGGCGAAGCCATGTCGATCTCAGTGTGATTGGGTTGGCCAGTGAGGATGCTCTGACTGACTTGGTTGTCGGAGGAGGGGAAGATCTTAGGCGTCTGGAGATGGAGCCCGAGGTACTGCTACGCTGTGATTGAGGGTTTCGTCATTGGAGCAGCTCCGGTGAGTTGTACGACGCTGAGGCTGAAGCAGGACAAGAGAGACAACGTTAACGTGAGTGGAATTCTAATAGCATCTCCAATAGATGACGTAAAATACATAACCACAAAGTGCTAGATGTAAAATACATCAGCCGCTCATCTCTGAACTTAACTGTTGAAACTGAATTTAACTATCGAAACTGAATTTTGTTGTCGAAACTGAATTTTGCTGTCGAAACTGAACGCACTGGAGGTGAGGCTACACGTCAGTCGACTGACTTTTTAATCTCTGGTCAGTCGATTTTGCAGCCGTTGGATACGAAATCAAGGGCCTGCAGTTCATCTTCAACCTCCACCCCCTGATCCGCCAACCACCACCGGCCAAACAGCCGCCCTCCGCTGCCCGCGGTCGTCGGTGCGCAGCCCCGCCTGCCCCGAAAACACTCCCCACCGCCGGTCCTCCGCCGCCCCGGCCATCCCTCTAGGCCCCCCATGCCGAGATTTTTCTCCGGCGATCCCCACGCCACCGCCCCACCACCACCGACGACCACCGCCCCCACCCTGAACCATAAGATAGATAGTGGGATACCTCTCCGGTGAGCCCCCCTCCCCGCTGCTGCTTGTTCTTCCTTAACTCCGACGAGCCCCCCCACCCCTTGAAAATCGACTGACCCAAAAGTCGATTCAGTCGACTAAAGTGTATCTAAATTGGAGCAGCATCACAAGCAAGAGCAAGAGCGAGAGCAGCAGCGCGAGCAAGAGCAAGAGCAAGAGCAATAGCAAGAGCAGACCAGGCAGGGGACCGAGAGCAAGAGCAGAGCAGCAGCGCGAGCGAGAGCTAAAGCAGCATCAGCTCCTACTGATGTGGACGTCACCGCCGAGGGAGCGACGCTGTGGAGGAAGTGGCCGACGACGCCGCCGTGGATGGAGCCGCGCCATGTCGGCTCGGGACCGAGCGCCGGTAGCACCGTGAGATTGAATCAAGAAGAAAATGCGTCGATTAGCATATAACCTCTTTGGTGGCGCTGATTAGTGTAGGACCTTGAAGTGTGTCTAGAGGGGGGTGATTAGACTACTTGACCAATCAAAACTTAACCTTTTCCCAATTTTAGAGTTTGGCAGATTTTAGCTATTTTAGGACAAGTCAAGCAATCATCACACAATTCAAGCAAGCATGCAAAGAGTATATAGGCAGCGGAAATTAAAGCATGCAACTTGCAAGAAATTAAAGGGAAGGGTTTGGAGGATTCAAATGCAATTGGAGACACGGATGTTTTTGGCGTGGTTCCGATAGGTGGTGCTATCGTACATCCACGTTGATGGAGACTTCAACCCACGAAGGGTAACGGCTGCGCGAGTCCACGGACGGCTCCACCCACGAAGGGTCCACGAATAAGCAACCTTGTCTATCCCACCATGGCCGTCGCCCACGAAGGACTTGCCTCACTAGCGGTAGATCTTCACGAAATAGGCGATCTCCTTGCCCTTACAAACTCCTTGGTTCAACTCCACAATTTTGTCGGAGGCTCCTAAGTGACACCTATCCAATCTAGGAGACACCACTCTCCAAGAAGTAACAAATGGTGCGTTGATGATGAACTCCTTGCTCTTGTGCTTCAAATGATAGTCTCCCCAACACTCAACTCTCTCTCATAGGTTTTGTTGGGGAGCGTTGCAGAAAACAAAAATTTTCCTACGGTTTCACCAAGATCCATCTATGAGTTCATCTAGCAACAAGTCATTAGATGCATCTACGTACCTTGTAGATCGCGAGCGGAAGCGTTCAAAGAACGGGGATGATGTAGTCGAACACGACGTGATTCGAATCACCGGAGATCCTAGCACCGAACGGACGACACCTCCGCGTTCAACACACGTACGGAACAGCCACGTCTCCTCCTTATTGATCCAGCAAGGGGGGGAGGAGAGGTTGAGGGAGATGGCACCAACAGCAGCACGACGGCGTGGTGTTGATGGAGCTGCAGTACTCCGGCAGAGCTTCGCTAAGCACTATGGAGGAGGAGGAGGTGTTGGAGAGGGAGAAGGAGGCAACCAAAGGCCTTAGGTGTGTTTGCTCCTCCTTTTCCCCACTATATATAGGGCCAAGGGAGAGGGGGAGGCGCAGCCCTTGCCCCTTCCTCCAAGGAAGGGTGCGGCCAAGGGGGGGGGGGGAGGAGTCCATCCTCCCCAAGGCACCTCGGAGGTGCCTTCCCCCTTTAGGACTCTCCCCTTTTTTTCTTCTCTTGGCGCATGGGCCTCTTGGGGCTGGTGCCCTTGGCCCATGTAGGCCAAGGCGCACCCCCTACAGCCCATGTGGCCCCCCGGGACAGGTGGCCCCACCCGGTGGACCCCCGGGACCCTTCCGATGGTCCCGGTACAATACCGATAACCCCGAAACTTGTCCCGATGCCCGAAACAGGACTTCCCATATATAAATCTTTACCTCCGGACCATTCCGGAACTCCTCGTGACCTCCGGGATCTCATCCGGGACTCCGAACAACATTCGGGTTACTGCATATACATATCCCTACAACCCTAGCATAACCGAACCTTAAGTGTGTAGACCCTACGGGTTCGGGAGACATGTAGACATGACCGAGATCGCTCTCCGGTCAATAACCAACAGCGGGATCTGGATACCCATGTTGGCTCCAACATGCTCCACAATGATCTCATCGGATGAACCACGATGTCGAGGATTTAATCAACCCCGTATGCAATTCCTTTTGTCAATCGATATGTTACTTGCCCGAGATTCGATCGTCGGTATCCCAATACCTCGTTCAATCTCGTTACCGGCAAGTCACTTTACTCGTACCGTAATGCATGATCCCGTGACCAGACACTTGGTCACTTTGAGCTCATTATGATGATGCATTACCGAGTGGGCCCAGTGATATCTCTCCGTCATACGGAGTGACAAATCCCAGTCTCGATCCGTGTCAACCCAACAGACACTTTCGGAGATACCTGTAGTGCACCTTTATAGTCACCCAGTTACGTTGTGACGTTTGATACACCCAAAGCACTCCTACGGTATCCGGGAGTTACACGATCTCATGGTCAAAGGAAAAGATACTTGACATTAGAAAAGCTCTAGCAAATGAACTACACGATCTCACGCTATGCTTAGGATTGGGTCTTGTCCATCACATCATTATCCTAATGATGTGATTCCGTTATCAATGACATCCAATGTCCATAGCCAGGAAACCATGACTATCTATTGATCAACGAGCTAGTCAACTAGAGGCTCACTAGGGACATGTTGGTGTCTGTTATTCACACATGTATTACGATTTCCGGATAATACAATTATAGCATGAATAAAGACAATTATCATGAACAAAGAAATATAATAATAATGCTTTTATTATTGCCTCTAGGGCATATTTCCAACAGTCTCCCACTTGCACTAGAGTCAATAATCCAGTTACATTGTGATGAATCGAACACCCATGGAATTCTGGTGTTGATCATGTTTTGCTCTAGGGAGATGTTTAGTCAACGGATCCGCTACATTCAGGTCCGTATGCACTTTACAAATCTCTATGTCTCCATATTGAACATTTTCACGAATGGAGTTGAAGCGACGCTTGATGTGCCTTGTCTTCTTGTGAAACCTGGGCTCCTTGGCAAGTGCAATAGCTCCAGTGTTGTCACAGAAGAGCTTGATCGGCCCCGACGCATTGGGTATGACTCCTAGGTCGGTGATGAACTCCTTCACCCATATTGCTTCATGTGCTGCCTCCGAGGCTGCCATGTACTCCGCTTCACATGGAGATCCCGCCACGACGCTCTGCTTGCAACTGCACCAGCTTACTGCCCACCATTCAAAATATACACGTATCCGGTTTGTGACTTAGAGTCATCTAGATCTGTGTCGAAGCTAGCGTCGACGTAACCCTTTACGACGAGCTCTTCGTCACCTCCATAAACGAGAAACATTTCCTTAGTCCTTTTCAGGTACTTCAGGATATTCTTGAGCGCTGTCCAGTGTTCCTTGCCGGGATTACTTTGGTACCTTCCTACCAAACTTACGGCAAGGTTTACATCAGGTCTGGTACACAACATGGCATATATAATAGAACCTATGGCTGAGGCATAGGGGATGACACTCATCTCTTCTATATCTTCTGCCGTGGTCGGACATTGAGCTGAGCTCAATTTCACACCTTGCAAAACAGGCAAGAACCCTTTCTTGGACTGATCCATTTTGAACTTCTTCAAAATCTTATCAAGGTATGTGCTTTGTGAAAGACCTATGAGGCGTCTCGATCTATCCCTATAGATCTTGATGCCTAATATATAAGCAGCTTCTCCAAGGTCCTTCATTGAAAAACTCTTATTCAAGTAGGCCTTAATGCTGTCCAAAAGTTCTATATCATTTCCCGTCAAAAGTATGTCATCTACATATAGTATGAGAAATGCTGCAGAGCTCCCACTCACTTTCTTGTAAACACAGGCTTCTCCATAAGTCTGTGAGAACCCAAACGCTTTGATCATCTCATCAAAACGAATGTTCCAACTCCGAGATGCTTGCACCAGCCCATAAATCGAGCGTTGGAGCTTGCACACCTTGTTAGCATTCTTAGGATTGACAAAACCTTCCGGCTGCATCATATACAATTCTTCCTTAAGGAAACCATTAAGGAATGCCGTTTTGACGTCCATTTGCCAAATTTCATAATCATAAAATGCGGCAATTGCTAACATGATTCGGACGGACTTCAGCTTCGCTACCGGTGAGAAAGTCTCATCGTAGTCAACCCCTTGAACTTGTCGATAACCCTTAGAGACAAGCCGAGCTTTATAGATGGTCACATTACCATCCGCGTCTGTCTTCCTCTTAAAGATCCATTTATTTTCTATGGCTCGCCGTTCTACGGGCAAGTCAGTCAAAGTCCATACTTCCTTTTCATACATGGATCCTATCTCGGATTTCATGGCTTCTAGCCATTTGTCGGAATCCGGGCCCGCCATCGCTTCTTCATAGTTCGAAGGTTCACTGTTGTCTAACAACATGATTTCCAAGACAGGGTTGCCGTACCACTCTGGTGTGGAACGTGTCCTTGTGGACCTTCGAATTTCAGTAGGAGCTTGATTAGAAGTATCTTGATCATCATCATTAACTTCCTCTCTAGTTGGTGCAGGCACCTCAGGAACATTTTCTTGAGTTGCGCCATTTTCTGGTTCAAGAGGTAATACTTCATCAAGATCTACTTTCCTCCCACTTACTTCTTTCGAGAGAAACTCTTTCTCCTGAAAGGACCCATTCTTGGCAACAAAGATCTTGCCTTCGGATCTGAGGTAGAAGATATACCCAACAGTTTCTTTAGGGTATCCTATGAAGACGCATTTTTCCGATTTGGGTTCGAGCTTTTCAGGTTGAAGTTTCCTGACATAAGCATCGCATCCCCAAACTTTTAGAAACGACAGCTTAGGTTTCTTCCCAAACCACAATTCATACGGTGTCGTCTCAACGGATTTCGACGGTGCCCTATTTAAAGTGAATGCGGCAGTCTCTAAAGCATAGCCCCAAAAAGATAGTGGTAAATCGGCAAGAGACATCATAGATCGCACCATATCTAATAGAGTGCGATTACGACGTTCGGACACACCATTACGCTGAGGTGTTCCAGGCGGCGTGAGTTGTGAAACTATTCCACATTTTCTTAAGTGTGTACCAAATTCATGACTCAAGTATTCTCCTCCACGATCTGATCGTAGAAACTTGATTTTCCTGTCACGTTGATTCTCAACTTCACTCTGAAATTCCTTGAACTTTTCAAAGGTCTTAGACTTGTGTTTCATTAAGTAGACATACCCATATCTACTCAAGTCATCAGTGAGGGTGAGAACATAACGATAGCCACCGCGAGCCTCAACACTGATTGGACCGCACACATCAGTATGTATGATTTCCAATAAGTTGGTTGCTCGCTCCATTGTTCCTGAGAATGGAGTCTTGGTCATTTTACCCATGAGGCATGGTTCGCACGTGTCAAATGATTCCTAATCAAGAGACTCTAAAAGTCCATCAGCATGGAGCTTCTTCATGCGTTTGACACCTATGTGACCAAGGCGGCAGTGCCACAAGTATGTGGGACTATCACTATCAATCTTACATCTTTTGGTACTTACACTATGAATATGTGTAGCATTACGCTCGAGATTCATAAAGAATAAACCATTCACCATCGGAGCATGACCATAAAACATATCTCTCATATAAATAGAACAACCATTATTCTCGGATTTAAATGAGTAGCCATCTCGAATTAAACGAGATCCTGATACAATGTTCATGCTCAAACTTGGCACAAAATAACAATTATTGAGGTTCAAAACTAATCCCGTAGGTAAATGTAGAGGTAGCGTGCCGATGGCGATCACATCGACCTTGGAACCATTCCCGACGCGCATCGTCACCTCGTCCTTCGCCAGTCTCCGTTTATTTTGCAGCTCCTACTGTGTGTTACATATATGAGCAACGGCACCGGTATCAAATACCCAGGAGTCACTACGATTACTGGTAAGGTACACATCAATTACATGTATATCAAATATACCTTTGGTTTTGCCGGCCTTCTTGTCCGCTAAGTATTTGGGGCAGTTCCGCTTCCAGTGACCACTTTCCTTGCAATAAAAGCACTCAGTCTCGGGCTTGGGTCCATTCTTTGGCTTCTTCCCTGCAGCTTGCTTGCTGGGCGCGGCAACTACCTTGCCGTCCTTCTTGAAGTTCTTTTTACCCTTGCCCTTCTTGAACTTAGTGGTTTTATGGACCATCAACACTTGATGTTCCTTCTTGACTTCTACCTCTACTGATTTCAGCATAGCAAATACTTCATGAATGGTCTTTTCCATCCCCTGCATATTGAAGTTCATCACAAAGCTCTTGTAGCTTGGTGGAAGCGACTGGAGGATTCTGTCAATGACCGCATCATCCGGGAGATTAATTCCCAGCTGAGTCAAGCGGTTATGTAACCCAGACATAGTGAGTATGTGCTCACCGACAGAACTATTTTCCTCCATCTTACAGCTGAAGAATTTGTCGGAGACTTCATATCTCTCGATCCGGGCATGAGCTTGGAAAACCATTTTCAGCTCTTCGAACATCTCATATGCTCCATGTCTCTCAAAATGCTTTTGGAGCCCCGGCTCTAGGCTGTAAAGCATGCCACACTGAACGAGGGAGTAGTCATCGGTACGTGCCTGCCAAGCGTTCATAACGTCTTGTTCTGCAGGGAGAACAGGTGCGTCACCCAGCGGTGCTTGTAGGACATAATCTTTCTTGGCAGCTATGAGGATGATCCTCAGGTTCCGGACCCAGTCCGTGTAGTTGCTGCCATCGTCTTTCAGCTTAATTTTCTCTAGGAACGCGTTGAAGTTGAGGACTACGTTGGCCATTTGATCTACAAGACATATTGTAAAATATTTAGACTAAGTTCATGATAATTAAGTTCATCTAATCAAATTATAATGAACTCCCACTCAGATTTGACATCCCTTTGGTCATCTAAGTGTTACACGATCCGAGTCGACTAGGCCGTGTCTGATCATCACGTGAGATGGACTAGTCATCGTCGGTGAACATTCTCATGTTGATCGTATCTTCCATACGACTCGTGTTCGACCTTTCGGTCTCCGTGTTCTGAGGCCATGTCTGTACATGCTAGGCTCGTCAAGTTAACCCTAAGTGTTTTCGCTGTGTAAAACTGTCTTACACCCGTTGTATGTGAACGTAAGAATCTATCACACCCGATCATCACATGGTGCTTCGAAACGACGAACTGTAGCAACGGTGCACAGTTAGGGGAGAACACTTCTTGAAATTTTGTAAGGGATCATCTTATTTACTACCGTCGTCCTAAGTAAACAAGATGCCTAAAACATAATAAACATCACATGCAATTATATAAAGTAGTGACATGATATGGCCAATATCATATAGCTCCTTTGATCTTCATCTTCGGGGCTCCATGATCATCTTGTCACCGGCATGACACCATGATCTCCATCATCATGATCTCCATCATCGTGTCTTCATGAAGTTGTCACGCCAACGACTACTTCTACTTCTATGACTAACGCGTTTAGTAATAAAGTAAAGTAGTTTATATGGCGTTCTTCAATGACACGCAGGTCATACAAAAAAATAAAGACAACTCCTATGGCTCCTGCCGGTTGTCATACTCATCGACATGCAAGTCGTGATTCCTATTACAATAGCATGAACATCTCATACATGACATATAGATCATTCATCATTCATCACAACTTTGGCCATATCATTTCACAAAGCACTTGCTGCAAAAACAAGTTAGACGTCCTCTAATTGTTGTTGCATGTTTTACGTGGCTGAAGTAGGGTTCTAGCAAGAATGTTTTCTTACCTACGTGAAACCACAATGTGATTTGTCAACTTCTATTTACCCTTCATAAGGACCCTTTTCATCGAATGTGCTTCAACTAAAGTAGGAGAGATAGACACCCGCCAGCCACCTTATGCAACTTGTGCATGTTAGTCGGTGGAACCGGTCTCACGTAAGCGTACGTGTAAGGTTGGTCCGGGCCGCTTCATCCCACAATACCGCTGAAGCAAGATAAGACTAGTAGCGGCAAGAAAGTTGACAAATCTACGCCCACAACAAATTGTGTTCTACTCGTGCAAGAGAACTACGCATAGACCTAGCTCATGATGACACTGTTGGGGAACGTTGCAGAAAACAAAAATTTTCCTACGGTTTCACCAAGATCCATCTATGAGTTCATCTAGCAACGAGTCATTAGATGCATCTACGTACCTTGTAGATCGCGAGCGGAAGCGTTCAAAGAACGGGGATGATGTAGTCGAACACGACGTGATTCGAATCACCGGAGATCCTAGCACCGAACGGACGGCACCTCCGCGTTCAACACACGTACGGAACAGCCACGTCTCCTCCTTCTTGATCCATCAAGGGGGGGAGGAGAGGTTGAGGGAGATGGCACCAGCAGCAGCACGACGGCGTGGTGTTGATGGAGCTGCAGTACTCCGGCAGAGCTTCGCTAAGCACTATGGAGGAGGAGGAGGTGTTGGAGAGGGAGAAGGAGGCAACCAAAGGCCTTAGGTGTGTTTGCTCCTCCTTTTCCCCACTATATATAGGGCCAAGGGAGAGGGGGAGGCGCAGCCCTTGCCCCTTCCTCCAAGGAAGGGTGCGGTCAAGGGGGGGAGGAGTCCATCCTCCCCAAGGCACCTCGGAGGTGCCTTCCCCCTTTAGGACTCTCCCCTTTTTTTCTTCTCTTGGCGCATGGGCCTCTTGGGGCTGGTGCCCTTGGCCCAAGTAGGCCAAGGCGCACCCCCTACAGCCCACGTGGCCTCCCGGGACAGGTGGCCCCACCCGGTGGACCCCCGGGACCCTTCCGGTGGTCCCGGTACAATACCGATAACCCCGAAACTTGTCCCGATGCCTGAAATAGGACTTCCCATATATAAATCTTTACCTCCGGACCATTCCGGAACTCCTCGTGACGTCCTGGATCTCATCCGGGACTCCGAACAACATTCGGGTTACTGCATATACATATCCCTACAACCCTAGCGTAACCGAACCTTAAGTGTGTAGACCCTACGGGTTCGGGAGACATGTAGACATGACCGAGATCGCTCTCCGGTCAATAACCAACAGCGGGATCTGGATACCCATGTTGGCTCCAACATGCTCCACGATGATCTCATCGGATGAACCACGATGTCGAGGATTTAATCAACCCCGTATGCAATTCCCTTTGTCAATCGATATGTTACTTGCCCGAGATTCGATCGTCGGTATCCCAATACCTCGTTCAATCTCGTTACCGGCAAGTCACTTTACTCGTACCGTAATGCATGATCCCGTGACCAGACACTTGGTCACTTTGAGCTCATTATGAAGATGCATTACCGAGTGGGCCCAGTGATATCTCTCCGTCATACGGAGTGACAAATCCCAGTCTCGATCCGTGTCAACCCAACAGACACTTTCAGAGATACCTGTAGTGCACCTTTATAGTCACCCAGTTACGTTGTGACGTTTGATACACCCAAAGCACTCCTACGGTATCCGGGAGTTACACAATCTCATGGTCGAAGGAAAAGATACTTGACATTAGAAAAGCTCTAGCAAACGAACTACACGATCTCACGCTATGCTTAGGATTGGGTCTTGTCCATCACATCATTATCCTAATGATGTGATCCCGTTATCAATGACATCCAATGTCCATAGCCAGGAAACCATGACTATCTATTGATCAACGAGCTAGTCAACTAGAGGCTCACTAGGGACATGTTGGTGTCTGTTATTCACACATGTATTACGATTTCCGGATAATACAATTATAGCATGAATAAAGACAATTATCATGAACAAAGAAATATAATAATAATGCTTTTATTATTGCCTCTAGGGCATATTTCCAACAGGTTTTGGATCTGGTGGAAAGAAGATTTGAGTGGAAAGCAACTTGGGAAGGCTAGAGATCAAGATTCATATGGTAGGAATGGAATATCTTGGCCTCAACACATGAGTAGGTGGTTCTCTCTCAGAAATGGTAAGTTGGAAGTGTAGGTTCATTCTGATGGTTCTCTCCATGAATGAAGAGGAGGTGGAGGGGTATATATAGCCTCCACACAAAAATCTAACCGTTACACACAATTTACCAAACTCGGTGGGACCGAATCGTTAAACTCGGTCGGACCAATTTAGTAAACCTAGTGACCGTTAGTGATTTTTGGTGGGACTGACATGCATCTCGGTGAGACCGATTCGGTTAGGGTTAGGGCATAACGTAATCTCGGTAAGACCGATTACACAAACTCGGTGAGACCGATTTGGTAATAAACTTTCCAGAGAGTTGGTCAGGTAAGCTCGGTGAGACCGATTTGCTCTTTTCAGTGAGACCGAAATGTTACAAAAAGGAAACAAAGAGTTTACATTGCAATCTCGGTGGGACCGATCGCTCACTTCGGTTAGACCGAAACATTACGAAGAGAAACAGAGAGATTACAACCCCATCTTGGTGAGACCGAGATCCCTATCGGTAAGACCGATTTGCTTTGGGTTTGTGGCAGTGGCTATGACTTTTGGAATCGGTGGCGCCGGATAGGAAGAATCGGTGTGACTGATTTTGGCTTTGGGTTTAGGTCATTTGTGGATGTGGGAAAGTAGTTGAGGGTTTTGGAGCATATCACTAAGCACATGAAGCAAGAGGCTCATTAAGCAACACCTCACCCCTCCTTGATAGTATTGGCTTTTCCTATAGACTCAGTGTGATCTTGGATCACTAAAATATAAAATGAAGAGTCTTGAGCTTTTGATCTTGAGCCAATCCTTTATCCTTAGTATTTTGAGGGATCCACTTTCATCATCCATGCCATGCCATTCATTGAGCTTTCCTAAAATAATAGTCTTGGAATAGTATTAGCTCAATGAGCTATATGTTGTTATGAATTACCAAAACCACCTAGGGATAGTTGCACTTTCAATCTCCCCCTTTTTGGTAATTGATGACAACATATAGATCAAAGCTTCGACAAATGATAATAAGATTGAATAACATCGTCACTTTGAGAAGTATGTGATAAGCAAGAGCTCCCCCTAAATTTGTGCGTAGGTTAAGATTTGCTTTGGACTGAAAATGCACAATGAATTAGGCTCATGGGTTACTCTTCCATGTCAAATACATCTTGGTGGAGCGCTCAAAATAATAAACAATGAATACATGCACTCATCACCAAGCATAGTGAGTGATCACATAAGATAGATAGGATAATATCAAGCATGCATAAGTGTAGCTTATGATCAAACACATGATCATCAATGTCTCACAAGCATAGTATCTCAACCAAAAGCAAACAAAGTTTGAAAAACAACCAAATAAAGCAAGAGAGAACAAAAGCAACACTCTCTCTCTCTCGAAGCCTATGATCTATACATTTTTCTCCCCCTTTGGCAACAAGTTACCAAAAAGTTCATAGAAAATGCATAGTGCTAGATCGACTCTCAGGCTTGATCTTCTGGTGGTGGTGTCCTGATAGCTCCTTGGACGAAGGCTTTAGTTGAAGTAGAGGGTGCTGGAGTGGATGCTGGAGCTGGTTGCACTGGAACTGTAGGTGCTGTGGCTGGTGCTGAAGTTGTTGCTCTAGTGTCTGTCACTGGCACTGCAACTAACCTCTGGGCTCTGGGCACTCTGGAAAACACGTTGGTGGTTGTCTTGCCCTTCCTCTCCTGCATGTTATCCTACAACTGCTCCACAACTGACTGAATCTCAGTTACCTTGACATCTAGATCATAGAATTTTTGTTCCATGATTCTTTCTAGGCTCTCCTAGTTTTGAGTTAGGGTGGCCAACCCCTTCTCAATCCTCAGTGTAGATGCTATCAAGTAACCAAGCTGCTCTTGTTTGGTTTTCAAGAAATATTCAGATGCCTCCTCTTGAGTTGGCATCTTGGCAGCCTTCTCCTTCTTTGCCTTCTCCTTCTTCTCCTGAGCTTGAACTGATTGTGGATCATATTCATTCATGACAACCTCATTGTCCTCAAAGTCTGGATAAAGTGGAAAGTGTTCCTTATCCAGCTGATATTTCCCTGTGCCCATATTTGAGTTGATCAATTCCTGAATCTGAGGTGCATATCCACAGCTCCTCTTCTGATCTGTTGCAGTCCTCTTGATTGTTTCAATTATTAGGCTCATGACTTTGAACTTCTGTGGCACATCAAACACATGCAGCATGTTGATGGCATGTCCTCTGATCATGTTATGGTCACCAGACTTGGGCAACAAAGTGTGCCTCAGAATCCAATGGATGGTTGGCAACCCTGACAGCAGAAGGTGAACTGATCCAAACTTGTGAGTCTCTACTGCCTTGTCTGGGATCTCCTTGTACATGTGAGCCATTGAATTGTGACCCAACTTCTTCTTTGCATAAATGTCCAGGTCATCCTCATTTTCCTTGGGGGCATTTATCAGACTTGCCCATTCTTCAACAGTGGATTGGTACCTTGTACCTTCAGACATCCAAACAATTCTACCATCTGGGTAAAAATGTGCTGTGGAGTAGAACTGCATGATAAGCTCATCATTCCAGTTGGTGAACTTCTGTCCAACAAAATCTGCAACTCCACAAGCAACAAAGCTTTCTTGCACTCCAGGATAGTGCTACTCATTGTCCCTGATGTAGGTCCAGTCGACCCACCTCATGTCATAGACTATGGGCTTCTTGTCTAACAGAATTGTTTCATAGAAGTCCTGCTATTCCTTTGTGTGGAACCTGTAGTCAACAGCAGTTCTTCTTCTTGAAGCATATGGATCTTCCATCCTCCATAGTCTCAGCCCTGAATCCTTCCTGATTGTCATGTCCTCAGCCACAAGATGGGCATCATTATGGTCTGGTATCTTGGGCTTGAGCTTTCTTAAGACATGTCCTTCTTCATCCTCATCTTCAACAACATTGGGCATTGGGGCCTTGTTCTTTTCAGCAGCTGGAATACTCCTAGTATTCCTCTTTAGAACTTGCTTGACCTTGGAGGCAGCTTTGGGTGCTTCCTTGGGCTTGGATGTTGCAGCCCCTGATCTGATTGCATCTCCCATGAGCTTGGGTGCCTTAGGTGCTGGTGCAGCATCCTCTTCCTCTTCATCAGAATCCCTTCTCATTGAGGGCTTTCCAAGGACTTTGGCAGTTGTGGTTCTTGCTCTCTTCTTTTTCTTATCCTGATCACCATCATCCTCTGATTCAATTGTGAACTTCATAGTTGCACCAGTGGGGACTTTCTGAGGTTTGGATGATGTGACTTTCTTCTCAGGTGCTTCTTTGGGTTGAGCCTGAGCTGGCACTTGAGTGGACTTTCTGGCCTTTGGCATTGGTGTCCTCTTGTTAGGAACTTTCTTCTTCAGACCTGGTTTTGTGCTTTGTGCAGAGCCATATTCTTTCTTGAGCACCACTTTCTTGGAAGTGGCCTCATCTTCCTCAGCTTTGTAATCTTCATCCTCAGAATCTGAAGTTCTTTTCCTCCTTTGCCTAGTTGCAGCCTTAGGCAAATTGCTAGGAGTACTTCTGCTCCCTTCATCTGTAGTTGAGGGACTAGTGCCCTCACTCAAGTCCATCTGCTCTTCTGACCTGTTCTGGCTGTCACTCTGATCAGACATACTGCAAAAGCTGACTGCTGACCCTATGAAGAGTTATAGATAAGATAGAATAGATGAGCATCACAAAATGCAGAGTTTTTTTTGCAAAAGAATGATTCAAAAGTTCAGTTTTAGTTTTCCACAGAAAGCATTTCGGATCAACCGATCTTCAAACTCGGTGATACCGAAGCAGTTTTGGAACCTAAACTGATGATCTCGGTTGGACCGAGTTTCAGTTCGGTGGCACCGAGACTGCTAGGGTTTCACAGAATCCTCAAATCGGTCGCACCGATTAGTAATTCTCGGTCAGACCGAGAGTCACTAGTGCAATGGCATAAGCCAAATCGGTGAGACCGAGTTTTTCAACTCGGTGGGTCCAAGATGGTTTCGGCGGAAATCCAACCCTAAAAATTTGAATCTCATCTAATCTATGGATTACTTTGGCTGGATAGAAGAGTTTCAATCGTAGCAAGAATCAATATGAAAACAATGTGCTAGGAATCAGACGTGGATAGCACAAAGATCAAGTCCATACCCTAACTTGGCGGTGGACTTGCTACGGCGGCAACGGTGGGGACGAAATCCGTTGACGGCGGCGGAGACCAGCGATAGGAGGCTGCTGGTGACGAGGAGACGATCCAGAGACCATGATGGTAGAGCGAGCTGTTGTGCGGGTGAAGGGTTTCGGAGAAATTTCCAAACTTTTGCCCGTGGCTATATATAGTCCGACCCTGTTGGTGTGACCGAGTGGAACAACTCGGTGGCACCGAGATGCATAACTGTGTTCAGTTACAGCAAATCGGTGAGACCGAAAAGTTCAAATCGGTTGCACCGAGATTGAAAACTCAGATCAACTTGATGATCTCGGTAGGACCGAAATGGAGGAATCGGTCTGACCGAGAGTCACAAAGAGGTTTTGGAAGTTTAAGTCTATGACGAATCAGGGACTCCGAGTGCTCCTCACACAGAGTGGTTCGAATCTGACTTGATCAAATTTTGTGATGTAGCATGAATAGAGTTTGAGATGAGAAAAGCATAGATAGATAAAGAAGGTTCTTAGGCATTCTTGTCCATCCACTTGGCAAAAAGAAAAAATAACCCAAACAATCAAAGCAACAAGTGGATGTCCTTGAATGAGTAAAATATGCACCAACATGCTCACACAATAAGATGGCAAATGAAATATGTGGCAAAGCATGCACAACCAATTCTAGCATCTATCAAACAATTGGCGATGACTAGGTCATCTATATATGAGTATATTGACTTAGGAGTCAAATGAGAACATTTGATCATAGGTCATACTCATTGTTTAAGCTCAAGTGGGGTTACCACTTTCACATAATGCATTAATGTGTTCACACTATTAGAGTTGCTTTGACTCAATTCTTAGAGTTAAGCTCCCCCTAGATGTGAGATCCCCCCTTAGAGGGATGAACTAACCTTGGGTTTTGTCGATGATGACTTCATGTAGGTGTTGAAGATGTAGATGCTCAATGTTGATGTAGATCATTTGGAGCAATCCTTTGGAGTGAGTTGCACTTTCAACTTACCTACATGGGTTAGTCCCACAAGGAACAAACAAGAATATCCATAGACATAGAGTGATGCACACACAAGATGATGTCCATGAATTCATTAGGTTACCTTGTCCCTTGCCTTACCAACATGAGGGTTTGTGACTCCTTGAACTAGTGCAAGATGTGGAAGTTGATTGCACTTGTTCTTGCCTAAATGATATGAGTGAAGAATGTTGGCAGAGTCACCCTCAAGAACTCTCTAGTTCTTCTTCTTCGGGATCCACATCATCTTGATGGGAATCCTTGGAGTTGTAGTTGTACTTGATGAAGTAGAACTTGACGTAGTCTTGGGGACCCACTTGAACGAGGCTTTAGGTGCTTCTTCAAATGCATCAATCTCTTCTTGAAGCTTGTCCTTGCCTTTGTTCTTGTGGTCTTGTGGTGGAAGATCATCTTGAGCTTGTGTTCCCTTGAAGGAAGGAGGATCATACTTCTCTTGTTGAGGAACAAACTTCGTCTTGGGGTATTGATCTTCTTCCCACTCAACTCCATTGGCATTGAACTTTCGTTCAAAACAAACACCTTGATTCTTCCGGTGCCTTCCTTGCTTGCGTACAATTTCCTCAAATGGCTTGCTCCCGGCAAGGCTCTTGTAAACACCTTTCTCTATAATTCCCTTCAATAAGCTATTTTCTTGCTCAAGTGTAGCTTGGCTAAGAGAATCATTAGTGGAATCAAGAGAACTACTAGAAGCAACAATATTGGACTTGACATTATTATTGTTACTACTAGAGGAAGTATCTTTCTTGTACTTGTTACTAGACTTTGACTTGAGGCATGTAAGTAGATAAGAGTAAACGCTTGGCAATGTAAGAAGAACTTTTCTTGCGGGGATCATCATTGATTGCTTTTAAGAACTCATGCTCTTGCTCAAGATTGAGCTTTTCAAAGCGTAACTTCTCATGAGCCCTTAAAAGTTCTCGATGATCTTCGTAGATAGTTTCATGAGCTAACTTAAGAGAGTTTAGTTCTTTAGTTAGAAGCTCAATCTTCTCCTTATCATTGTCATTTGTTTTATATTGATTAGCATGATTAATTGACGTTTCATCATAGTATTCATCACTAGAGTTGTCAACAAGTAAATCATCATCCACAAGCAAGTCATCTTCATCACTATTGAAATCAACATACTTAGGATGTGTTACCTTTGGACCTTTGGCCATGAAGCATCTTCCAACACCTTCATTTGGTGAGTCAAATATGTCATAGGAGTTGGTTGACACAAGTGCTAGACCGGCAACACCTTCATCTTGAGTATATTTGGAGTCGGAGTGATAGCTTCTCTCAGAGTGATTGTCGGAGTCGGAGCCGGAAACCCATTCACCAACATGAGCTTGATGTCTTCGTTTTGTATAGCTCCTTGATGACTTGTCCTTCCTTTCCGAATCCTTGCTTCTCCGTGAGGGTCTTCGTTCATAACGACCATCTCTACTCCTCCTCTCTCTTGGTGGTGATTCTTCTCTTTTGCTCCTTCTTCTTGGAGAGTCTTCTCTTCTTTTGTAGGGTGTCGTACACTCATTGGAGTAGTGTCCGGGTCTCCCACAATTGTAGCAATTGCGTTCTTGACTAGAAGATCTCTTGTCATTGTAAGGCCTTGACTTGGAATTTCTTTCTTTGCTTCTACTCTTGTAGAATTTGTTGAAGTTCTTCACTATTAGGCTCAATTCTTCATTGAAGGTTGGTTTCTCACTTGATGATGTGGGGGATTCACTTGAGGCTTTGTAAGCACCACTTGACTTGTTGTGAAGTTCCTCCTTATCCTTGAGTGACATCTCATGAGCAACAATTCTTCCAATGACTTCGGTTGGCTTGAGATCTTTGTAGTTTGGCATCATTTGGATCAATGTGCATATGGTATCATACTTTCCATCCAATGCTCTTAGAATCTTCTTGATGATGAATTCGTCAGTCATCTCTTCACTCCCTAAGCCGGGAATCTCATTTGTGATAAGAGCAAGCCTAGAGTACATTTCAGCGACACCTTCACCATCCTTCATTTTGGACTTGTCAAGCTGACTTTGGAGCACATCCAACTTGGATTCCTTGACGGACTCGGTACCTTCATGCATATCAATCAAAGTATCCCAAATTTCCTTTGCATTCTCAAGACGGCTGATTTTGTTGAATTCTTCGGGGCATGTCGTGGAATTGTCACGTCAGATGTCCTTAGTGTGAGGACTTAGTCGCGAGGCCAACGCATCTATGTGGTAGCTTGAGAGGGGTTGGGCAGAATCGAGAGACGCTAGGCGGATCATCACACAAGACGAGGATTTAGACAGCTTCGGGCCCCGTCAAACATCATCCGGAATAGCCCTACATGCTGTTTGAGGCTATGTCTCATTATGCTCATCGAGAGTCGCCGCATAAGCCGGCTCCCCCTTTGTGTTTAGCCCTAGATATTGTTTCTTGTTGTCTTGTCCCTCTTTGGGGAGCCCTGCCCCTCCTTATATAAGTTAGAGGGGCGGGTTACATGTGGAGTCCAAATAGGATTAGGACTAGCCTATCTTCTACTACAAGCTGGATACAAGTCCGGGTCTTGATTCCTTGTAAGGGAGATATTCCTCACGCATTTCCTCTTAAGTCCGCCTACCATAACGTAAGCCGGCCTTCTGGGCCTTGAGCCTCCTGGGCCCCTGGGTCTTGTCGCTCCTCTGATCCGCTTGCCAGGTCACCCATAAGTCGCCAGGATCGGGCGTGTCACTTAGTGTGTCGTCCAGTCAGGGCGGGTCATTAGTGAGTCGCCAAGTCCGGCCGGGTTACACCGCAGGGTATATCCCAGACATTAGCCCCCAAGTTTAG